>CM036910.1:19628416-20355916 GCA_020800305.1 Porphyrio hochstetteri | reverse complement strand
TCTGTGCACATACAACCATGGAGAGAAATTTGAGAAATAATGGTGACCTAAAGGCTGCTTAATAAAGCATGTTAAAGTGCTAAGGAGTCTGACAGTGTAAAGCACAGTTTTTACAATAAAAGATGTATTGGGTTAATATGGCTACTCACTGATGCTTACCTGACTACATATCTTTGCACATTAAATCAAAGATACTTACAATCAGTCTTAAGATAAACCAGCTTTCAAATTTCTAATACAGAGCAAGCATTTCTCCTACTCTGAAGCCAGCCGAGTCTCAGGATGTGCTTTTAAAAGCTATGGCAAGGATCAGAACAACAAAACTTCCGCCTTTATATTATTTTGGTAGCTATTTCAGGGACTCTGGCTCGCAGGTACCATGTAAAAGGAGACGAGATGAAGAGGCTAAAGAAACAAGCACGCTTTCAGGAAAATAAGTTTAATGTGCTAAAATATACACAAACATCTGTAGCAGTATTAATAAAAATATAAATTTCCTGGAAATTATGTTGATTAATGAAAACAAATTAATTCCATTGAATGAAATTAAATACAGCATGGAAATTCACTGCATAGGACTAAATACACTGATGCAAGAAACAGCAGCTCAGTGGCAGATTCGCACCTCCAGAACTTGACATTTTGGTAATTTTTAAGATAAGAGTTTGTAACTACGTGCATTTCAAAATATTTTTTAATGCTAATCTTTTTATAATAAAATATTTACATTCAAAGGCAAACCACTACAGCTCAGCTCTTACTGTCCTCTGGGAATAAATTAGTCCATCTCTATGGTTATAATCATTGTACATCAATATTTAAAATTCATAACATAATTTTTGGCATCGCGTAGGTTCCCACAAAAACACATAAAACTACCAAAATAAACTTGGTCTAAATATTAAAGTCAGTAAAAGACCTGAATTACAGCACACTGATTTTAGGTTTTTGAGCCCAACTGCATCCATGAGGAATATAATGATGTTATATTGCTTTTATTGCTGAAAATGTAATCCGAGCAAAGCAAAGGAGGAATGAACCACCCGCAACGCAAACAAACTTAGTGAATACAAAATGAAAAGCAACATCAATTTCACTGCAGACAAACCCAGTCACACAGATTAAGCAAGCACAATACTGGTACGTCTTATCTCTGACCACAGGAGGAGGGTAGACAGATTCTACAGGATGAAGAAATTCAGACTATGTAATAGGCAGAATCAATTGTTACCTGCCTCAATCAATGCAGCTCCACTTTCACTGTTCAGCAGCTCACAAATAATTAAAGTTATCCTGGACAAAAACCTCATCTGTAATGACTAGCTAACCGCCACCATGACAAACTTCAAAGTCAGTGATATCAATCTGAATTCAATAGTGTGGAACTGGATATAGCTGATGAATAAGTATGAATCTTACCCTGATGGTCCATGCACGCACTTCATCTGGGCCTGCAGTGAAAAAGTATTCTAGTTGGAGTGCTGCATATCCAGCCTTAATGATCTTTGCTAAAGCACTGAAAAAAAAAAAGAAAAAAAAGGACATTGAACATAACACACATGAAACAGCTAAATGCCCCAAGTAATCAATTTACATGGAAAGACATGGCGTATTTTGAAGACACTGGGTCCACTTTGACACACAGCAATAATCGCAGTAGCCTTTTCCTTTGAACTCTCTTCAGAACAAGTACTTTTTACTGCAGCATCACAAAGACAGTATTTTGATTTGTTTATTCCCGCAGGATACAGGAATACGGGATAAATTTAAATCACCCTATCAGGCAGCACTTTGGGTCTCATGCAGCTTTCAGGACTCCGGGTCATGAAGTGTAACTGTTTGACTGAAATTCAATATCGGAACAATTTATTACAGTTCTTCAGAAAAATTATGGCAAAATTTTCTCTACCGTCCCTACTCCCCATGGATGACGAAACAGTTTTGGTGATCATTCCTTCTCAAAAATATACATAACTAATACCTATGTTATAATTAAAACACTGTACAGAGATGACAGATGACAGTTAAAAACTTAATTTAAAATAAATCTTTTCACTCTGTCTCATGGTAAAGAAAGGAGAAGATTCTCTCTTTATAATGGTAATTACTCTGTCATTTATTATTCTATCAGCGCAAGCAATTAAATTACTGCAAGGAAATAGTTGATAATAAAGTGTAGGGAAAATGAATGCTAATTAACCTTTGTGTCATGTTCTCTTCCAGATACTTCTGTTTCTCTTCAGCACTCATATCTTGCAACTTGAGTTCCAAGGCCCCACTAAAAGGAATGACCAAAGCACCCGGGTCGTGCTTGTCCACCCACTCTTTAATTTTTATCAACCTGTAGACAACAAAGGGCACAACATTATCTTGTAGTGCATGCATGGCTGTACCACATTCATTATTATCAAGTAGCACATACATATTCATAAGAATTGCACGGTTTTATGATGCCATCTTTTTGTGTATTGCTTTCCAAGGTCAAGGCATTAACAGGCAGCAATTGCTTCAGGTGTACTCCATTAACATTTCACTGTTTCTTGGTTTCTGTTTGGCATTTAATCTGTCAGAAATAGGCACAATTTGAGACAATAACTAGGTTTTTGGTAGAGGTTAAATATGTGCAATCTAAAATGCTAACTGAATAAAACTTTGCAGATCTGTGGATGCTCATTTTTTCTGAGACTTGCAAGAGTGAGGTTTATCAAATGTGCTCGAAAAGGGGAAGAAGGGAGGTCTTCAGTCTTTCCTTTTTTTTAAAAAAAAAAAAGCATCTCTGTGTCTAGGGCAGCTGATATGAGCAGGCAGAGAAGAACACTACGCTCTATAAAGCAGCGCCCTGCTTTTTCTGCCTATTGATTTTGGAGCACGCCATAGCTAATGAATACAGGGTTGGGTTTCTAACTAGTTTTTCCCACCTTTGTACCATCTCCCCAGGAACAAATCTTCTAGATATTATACTACTATTATTTTTTAAAGGAATCAAATTTCCTACTTCTCCTCATCCTCAATAACTGGCAGCATCAGCAATAGCTTGCTGTACACCCATTTTTTCAGTTGAATGACACTATAGTGTAGAGCTGCGGATTTATGGCACTAGCTTTTGAATGTTCGCTACCCTACCAAAATTAATAAAAGCCTTTACAGCAATGGCTGATTGTTTAAACAATCTTTAAGCACGAGCACCACATTCATGACCACAAATACGATTTATTTCAACTTTAAGGGAGGCACTCACGGATTACCTGTGAGGAGTTCGATGTTATTTATAGGGCACTACTCCTGAACAGGTGTGAATGGTAAGAATGACAACTCTCTGTGCTCAGCAAGAAAATCCAGGAGGCATGGGAATATTTCCTGTGCACTACAACACAAACTACAAAATACAGTACTTTGGCTGCCATAGATGTTTCAGACCTGAAGCACCCACCATACAGCACAGGGTTTTATACTTGCTGGGTTCTTTTTCTTAGTCCCGGCTAATCTCCAAGATTTAGACTAAGGTTTTAACTGCTATTATACTAAAGTGCTTTGAAACTGTGGCCTGCAAACCTTTAAATAATCAATGCAAATGTCACTTCAGAAAAAAAAAAAAAAATGAACCGAACCACAAGTTCATCAACACACATTTGTCAAAGAAAATAGCAGGGGATCAGAGCTATTATGAGATTAAGTGCATGGCCCACTGAGTAGGGGTTTAGATGGGACAAAGAATATAAAAGTTCACTCAACAGTTTTCACACGTTTGTTATATAGGGCTGGTCTTCTATCATTTACTTATATAAATACCCCATCAGTAGTTTTCAATCCTCATTATACTAATCTTTTTTTCCTACAGTTATCCAATGAAAATACAGCCTGGTATCCAGGACTGATACTGAAACGCTATTCTGAACCGAAAATCACAATTAAGGTGTGTTTCTGAATGTGACATGTGACATTTAACAGCAATTCTAAAACTGACATTTGTAGTTAACTGATTTATTTTGGCTAACAAACTGGCTTTCAAAGTTCAGAGTTTATGAATGCCAGCCTTTTGCAGAAAATGTATCCAGGAATGGATCTGTATTCAATAAGTGTACTTCAACATCTGTGCATAATTTTGTATTTTTTTTAAAGAAAGTATCTAACACTGCTCTCTGGACTAATTAAATAACGTACCAAGTGAAAGACAGGACCAGACATGCAAACTTGAAAAAGTGAAATGAGCGTGAAAGTAGTGTCAAAAATTGGATTAGAATTCTGTTTGGTAAATATGGTCATCGTAACTAATAAACTAAGAACTATTGTGGAACAACAAGATAAGAAATAATTACTTTGGCTAAAACACCAATTCAGAATAATAATAGTCTTAGACTGTCATTTTAACAGCTTTTCTATTGAGTCCTTAGAGGGATTATTTGCATTCCTCAGGTATTCTATTGTACAATTCAGATGAATAAAGACTTACAAATCATTCCTCTACCGCCAGTGTGAGACTTTGATCCAGTGAATACACCATTGTACCTTAACTATAATTGGCAAAAAACCTGACAGTGTAGAGCATCACAAGCTTAATAACAAAGGAGAATATCTCAAAGTGTTGACAGATGATCTTCATAATGCAGGAGCAGAGCTGGTACATTCTAGCAATAAATGAGCACTGAGGTCTAAAGGTCTCTGAAGTGACTGACATCAGACCTGCTACAGCCTCACTAAAAGAATACGGTACTGCATCCCACTCTGTACAGACAGTCGGGTTCTCTGCCTTAGTCTTTCACTTTTGTGACTTTCAATGTCATGGGAATTACTAAAAAGTACCAAGGAATTCCCCTAATGGCAATCAAAATAAAGAAAACAAAACAAAGTAAATACTCAGATATAAATACTACTGATAATACAGATATATTTCTAAATTAATTCTTCCCCAAAGCAAAAATGCTGGACTAATACCCAAAGTAATCCCACAAGTTTTGCTTTCCTGTTGGGGATAATCAAGTGTGCCAAACAGAACAAAATTACCTTAACAAATGGTAACAATTAATGTCAAAGTCTGTTTTGTCTGAGCAGGTAATTTTTCCATGGCAGTGCTGTGTGTCTGTAAAAGGACAGCATTAGTACACAAATTTTGGCCTTTGGTAAGATAGGCAAATCCTGGAGTATCTCTCCATTATTTCATGCTCTATTTGATAATGAATGATGAGGGGTATTGGATTTTAGGCTGAGAGAAAAGACTATTAACACTTAAAAAATTTCAATTTAAGAAAAAATCCACTAAAACATAACAAAATAAAAAGTGTAAAAAAATAAACCTCAACCAACAAATCAGAAGAACTGGCAGAACCAATAACCATGACTAACAGCTGAAACTACTTGAAGAAACAAGAAAGTGCTCAACGTGAAAAACCTTGACAAAGTAAACTGAAAACAATGTACACACTAAAAGCAATTAAAAATACTCTTTCCTAATTAGGTTTCTAAAAATGCTTCGACCTTCACCCCTGTGGAGGTGGCTTGGTTCTTCCCTCCACGTGGCTCCATGGAGAGGAGAAGTATGCCAACAGCAGCTACAGAGGTCTCCTGCATTGATATTAAATTCTATTCATCACAAATGGACAAAATATCCTTTCTGGGAAAAAATACAGACCCCAGGCAGCAAGATAACCATTCATTCTGTGATGGCAAAAAGAAAATTCTAAATAAAAGTTTAAATCAAAACTCAATTTAAATGACAACTGTGTAAAAACCTGACACAAGAACCAAACCAAGACAAGAACAAAACCAGATCTCAACAACCTGCAAGTGAAGGCAGCAACCCAAAATTCTGACAAGGAAAAATGGCCAAGAGGAGTTAAGATGCTCACTTCTACCTAACACACTGTTGATTGACTGAGATAAGGAAGAACAAAAGTATGTCAGCATATCTACTACTAAAATCAGAAAAGATGTGAAGACCAAGATGTTTTCTTGCCACTACTAGATGCCAAAATTGGACAATGACATCATTTCAGGCCAGTCCAGTTTTTAACATTGCATCAGCCTGACAAAGAAAAAGTAAATGAAAGCAGCCAGCGACTTCACGTGCAGAAGGATCAGGACAACTACCAGGGTTAACTCCTGATATTAAATCAGGGTGCAGAACAGACCCCGGAGAAAGGTTTAGGAATGAGCGCTCTGAGAAGGCCAATACACAGAGAGGACCAGAAAGGGGAGTTGTGCAGAAGGAAGTGCCTTCCCTTTAAAATGCTGATGATTCCTGAGGCAGAAGAAACCCAAACCTTCAGACAACCAAAATATGAGGTACAAAAGTTGCAGAACGTACATTAACTACAAATCAATATTTGACAATTTCACATGAGCCATCCAGCTGGGAACAGAGACAGAGTTCACATGGAAATCAGAAGTAGCAATGGAAGAGAGAAGCTGCAGAAAGAACTTAAGCTCAGTGGACACCTGCAAGACAAGATGATCTGAAAAACTGACCCCTGAGAAGAAAGGTGGTTTGTGAAAGCATGCTTTTGTCAAGCAAGACCAAAAAATCCCCCAACTCACTCATGGAAGAGGAAACAATTGTTTTTCTGTTCTACACCTAAATTACAAGTGGAAATCAGCTGAAACAAAACAGCATAGCAGGGAAGAAGAAAATACCAGGCAGCACCACAAAAAGGAAAGAAATGAATGCAGATAATGAGATAAGATCAAAGTGAGTGATCAAAATGTACAAAAGTCTGAAAAGATGATCTAGAGATACGAGTGAGAGCAAGAGGAGGTAGCAATTCCAACAGGCTCTTCTCCTTGGCAGTTCTGAGCAACCCCAGATTTTCAAAACCTTCCAGACTCAATCTGTTTAGTGCTTTGTTCCTCTCTCTTGAAAAGTTTTCTGTATGTGCAGCATAAACCACCTTTATCTCCGCTTAAATGAGGTAGTTTAGTGGAGCCCATACACTTTGGACTGGAATACACACTTCCTATTGCTTTACAGCAGCGTTTTACATACCTAAAACCCAAGGTCTGTCTTTTTTATTTTGAGCTTTCCTTGTAAAGCACACAATATGTCTAACTTTGAACCTTTTTCTGGACTCTCCAATTGGTCTAAAAGTTCTGGAAGCACACAGTAGCTAACGCACTCCCCAGAGTTCTCAAGAATAATAATAACGCCTTATAAGCATTAAAAGTAGCTAAGGGATTAACTCATGCATTTTTCAGGTGACTCTCTTGTGCATAAAACCCAGTATAGCATTTGCTTTTTTGCAACAGTGCAGCAGCATTATCTCATGCTCAACCTATAACTTCCTGTATGACCCTGCTTGACTAGTTATTCTTAATACTGTATTTGCATAGTTGATTAATCCTGCATAAAATCCTAGTCAGAAGTTGCACCCCAGCTCTTTTTTTTTTCTAACAATTTCTTCTATTTCTTGAGATGCTCCTAAATTCTAATTTTGTTCTATACATACATGGACATCTCCTAGTTTGGGGTCATCCACAGATTTAACAAGAATGCTCATCATCCCGTTCATTAATGGAAGTACATAACATATTCAACTGGCAGCCGCTTCTGCACATCTCATAATGAGACATTCTTCCACCTGGGAAGTGAACCACTGATAACTGTGCTCTGTGTATTATCTTCCAACCAGTCTCACACACTCAACTTCCAGTAGTTTCCATCTAGCCAGTGTTTCCCATCTTGTTTATGAGAATGTTATAAGGCATCGAAACCTTTAAAGGCTTAATAAAAATCCCAATACGTAGCAATATTTTTCAGAATACGCAAGCCCATTAAATTTATCACAAAGTATCAGAGTCATCTGACAATTCACACAACTACTATCCAATATGAATTTGTGCAGACAACTGGGTTGCTTCTACACGACTACAAACAGTTGTATTGTTCCAACATTTTTCTTGAAATTAAAGGAAAAGTAATTGACTTTAAAATGTCTTGTTTCTTCTTTGTGTCTTTCTTTTGTCTTGGGGATAATGTGTGAGGCTTCACAAGTTATCTAAAATGACGATGAATTAGGCAACGATATTAATTTTTTTTTTTTGCCAGGTCCCAAAACATTCTACTGTAAGTACCACTTGGCTTAGTTCATTTGGGGGGGGTGGGTAAGTCCTTATTCACCATTCCTAGATGGCCAGGAAGAACATAGCAATCCTTAGATTCCAAAAAACTCTTTCCCATCCCTACCTCTCACCTGTAAACAATTTCTAGCAATATTTCAGAACAAAAGCACTGCCTCCACACACTGGGCCGCTCCTTGGCCAGGAGCCTCCTTTCAGCCTCTCCAGACAAGAGCTTCAGGAACTCAGAACTGCATTTATCCTCTGCATCCTGAATGCTTTAAGTTCCTCTATACCTCCCTGACAAGAGACCAATGCAGATAACTTATCTCATGTATTAGATGTCACTCACATCTCCAACACAGAGTAATTTGAGTCTTGAAGGATGCTGTGGAATAGTCCTTAAAATTCTTTACCACAACATTTTTGGGGACTTACGACACATGCCATGATCTCAGGAAGTTTATGGCAGAATTGGTGCATAAGTATTTCATTCTACCAGATCTGGAATTTCCCCTTTTTAGATTCATTGTAATTTCAACTGGTGCTGTATGAAGAAAAGATAGAAGTTCACAACAGAATGGAAGATCAACACCGTCATTTGCCATTTATTATAGATGGGTTTATAACTTTCCTTAACATTTTCCTTTGAAATATAAGTAATCCCAGGCTCTCTGCCTCATGTCTGTCAAAGCAAGTTTTTCCAGGTCCTTGATCTCTATCATGGCCATTATCTTAAATCCCCTATAATTCTGCAAAATCATTTGTTCGATGGGATGACCAATATTGCACCTACTATTTTAGTTCATGTTGCATACCAGATTCTAAAGAAACATTTTCATAATCTGGACATGAGCTTCTCATCCCACTCCTTATCCATCCAAGATGTTACACTTGCTTTTCTGCTACCAGCTGCAGTGACCCTACCAGCACTCCCTGCAGGCATACTCAAACTGTTCATCAACAAAAATAACCTGGCAAAAAGCAGTTTGGGAAGGGAGGGAGAGTTTATTTCTTTCATATCATCCCTCCACACCCTTTCTTTTAAGATGGACCAGTTCATTCCCATGTACCCTTACTACTGGCTGTTCCAGTATAACTGAAGGGCAGTGCAGGAGCAGGGGAAGTCTGCTAAGGACTTAAGTGCCTTCAGTTAGCCCACCACCCAAAGAAGAGCAGCGCCATGAAGCCAAGTTCAATCAAGAATGTTGATGTTTATTATTGGAGAACGTTTCTACATGGCACAACTCCTGAGTAAAAATTATCCTGTACGAGATCACTCAGATTCTTCAAGGCAGAAAACAGTATTAGTTGACCAGGGAGGGAAAAAACAAGGCAATGTTCTGGAAATTCATATGAAAGCACTTCATGCCCTCAAGATGTAATTCTGGTAACAAATTATCTTAACATAATATGGCAGTAGTATACAGCTCTCCATTTGTCTGGCCTAGAAAGCTACCTGGAGATGTTTGCTATTTAATGGTTAAGTTAGAAACGCATAAGGAAGTAACACTTCAATTCAACATCATGCTACTGACTGCTTTTTGAACACGTTTCTTAGAAAGATTTGGCTTAACTGACATGAAATTTGTTTGGCTCTTTTGGGTTTGCAAGATGTTGGAACTGTGAAAGCAATAATAGCAGTAAACATGATATTACTCATAAATCAAGTATAAACATAGTTAATGGACAGAATACTTTTATAACTAGAAGAAATACAGCACGTATAATAGAAAAATCAAGTTGATGACCTATAATCAAGTTTGAAGTAAAAAATATCAAGATGGTAGAAAGACAGAGAAAAAGCTAAAATGAGCCAGAATTACTTTTTCTGCTAATCCATATAGAGCTCCCAGGAAAAAAAGCTTTTTCAGGAACCTACACAGCAAATTCTACAAAAACATCTAACAAAAGGTCCTTCAGGGTTAACCCTATTTTAAACATTTCTAAGAAGCATCATTCATGAAGAATAAAAACTTTCTAAAACATTAGTTTCTTACATAATTTTCAAGACTTCAATAATATCTCTTCATCCAAATTGCGGTCCCCATTAAAGTGATCAAAAACAATTATGACTTAAATAATAATAATAATGAAAACAGTATTACACTGCTGCTGTAGCACCTGCTGGTACGTGAAAGGCTTACAGACTCTAGTTCTCCTTGGTCTGCCAATTCCGAAAATTAATTCTGTCTTAACTCAAAAAAAAAGAAAAAAGAAGAAAAGCCACGATGGCTGTTGTTGTCAGCAAAGCTCAAGCACAGTCAGGGCTGAACCACTGACGAAAATGCGTAACAATGGAGACTGCAACGAATCGTGCACATTGCGTTTCACAGGCGTAACCGGCTCCACTTGCAGCACATACACGTTGGACAGAAGAGATACCTTTGGAAAGCCACGTCTTATTGTTCTCTCTGCTATCATTTTTAAAATGCAGTTTTGAAAGACTATTTTGAACAAAATAATTTAACAAAAAAACCCCTTTCATAAATTACAGCGGAAGGAGCAAATCTCAGTCATGAGACTTACATGCAAAGTGATGATGACTGAGATACTACTACAGATCAAGTAGGAAGAGTCCCATTCCACAGTCAGGCTTATTGATAATCCCTATTCAATAGTCATCAGTTTAATGATAACTTCAACTATATTCTTAAGGGTCCTGTACAAAAAGAGCAGGACAACTCAGCATCATTAGGGAAAAGTTTCAAATATGTAATTCCATTAAAAAACCTGTAAGACATGCATAGATAGAATATTGATAAAAAAACATGCAATGCCTTAACATGCAAAACTTTCCATGAAATGCACACTGGACAACACTGTTTTAAATTTATATTCTTCTTCTACGTACTGTGCATGCAGGCAAATACAAAAGCGTACTCCCCAACAAAACATATGATCTACATAGAACTCCTGTGTACTTAAATACATACTAACAACATGTGAAATAAGATGCTATAAAGAGGAATTGGAAATATATTCCACCAGTACTAATCAAAAATCCTGCACTGAGCAACATGCATGCGGACTACAACATGTGGTAGCTTTGGCTTTTACTAATGTCAAACAACATAACGAAACCTAAACAAACTGGGGCAGAACATTCTTCCCCACACACTTGTCTTAATGAAATATCCTCTCCTGCTCACACATGATAGAGGGAGATGCCTTCCTCGCTTCTCCAGAATTAGTCTGCGTGATGTTAATTGCACAGCCTCACCAGACCACAGAACTCACACAAATGCTCTCTTCCTCCTTCATCAGCTGTTAAAAACTATGCAAGTATTAAAATTGCAGGAGTCAAATATTACCACAATAAGTGCATCAGATTTAAAATATTAACTCCTGCTTATTTCCTCTGCCCCCCTTGGACCGATACCAAGTACTAACATTCGGTAATAGCACAATACTGTGATTGACAATTAAGACACAATTTTAACAAGACTGGTAATAAGAATCATAGAATCTAGTGATACTGGACTAAGCTGGGGAGGGAGGTTGATTAAAAGATCAAACTTGTTACTAGACTGGAATACACTACTCACTACTCAATAACTCAGACGTAACTTTGATATTTATCCAGAGAAACAGCATCATCGAAGCTCTCAAAACGGCAATGAAAATATTTAGTTGAATGGTTGCTATGCCAGCTACAGCAACTCAAAGACTACAAGGCTCAATTTCAGACACCTGACTTAGATACCTAATCTCATTCTGCTCCCTATATAGTTAATGAAGCAGGAGGCTCTTGCCAGGGCAATTCAGAGCACTTAAATTAGGGTTCCTGGTCTCACTTTCTCCTTAAAGCATCTTCCCTTTCCCCTTTTCAGAGGTTGCTTTAGGTACTTAAGGTCAAGGTTAGTTTCTCAGATGCTTATGTAAAATTACGTGGTATGCCTCAGTCTTACCTCCTGCTGATACATTCCCCCAAAATAGTGTATAATAAATACAGCAGCACATACTGTACTGTCACATGAACATGTCCATGTCCGAGTAAAACACTAAATGAGTTCAGGATTTTCACAGTGTGCAGACATGCCTTGTATGGAATGCAGTTCACTAATTTGAGAAGCTGTCACAAAAGTGTTCAATTCTACAGACACAGTCTGTTTACCTGTCTAAGCTATGGTGAAATGAAAGAATTTCACAATATCTGAATCATCTACTAAAACATACTTGCCCTAGGGGAACACTAACTTCGATTTTTTTCAGAAGCAGAATTCCGTATTTGGATCAGTGTCTGAAATCACGCTCCGTTTATCTGATGGACTGTAAAGGATCTGTTAGACGCGACGATTTTTATGGCTGAAAATAGAATGACAAAGTACATTTCTTTCAGAAACAAATACTCTTATTCTGTGGGTGGACGTGTACAAAACATTTTCATTTAGAAACACAAAAATTCCATGTACTGTAAAACTACTAGTTCTCCTATCTTCATTTCCTCATCAATTACGGAATTAGGATGCATTCAACACCCCCAGCAATTTTAACAAAAATTGTTTGACTGAAAAATTCGACCTTGAAGTTACAACACCCTGTGGTATGTTTTACCCTTACGAACACTAACAACAGGAGGATCGAAAAGCCAAACCTAGAACACAAGCTACTTGAATTTGCATGACTTGGCCCAGAAACCGTTCCTCAACAGAAAGTCTGAACATAAGCCCCAAAGCACACAAACTCACGCTCAGTCTCTTCTGAGTAAAGCAAAGGCTCCATGTGTGGTGGCATGCATGATAGTTGTCAACATAAATGAAAATGTTCATGAATAAAAAACAGCCTGTATAAAGAGCTAATTATAATATTACTATCAATTGCTAGCTTGCGCTTGCAAATCTTTCATATCATATAAATGCATTGTTTTTGACATTTCTCTGTGGCTAAACATCACATCATTTCACTTTTTCAAAGTGGAATATCCTGTGCATATTTGAACCATAAGGAATGTGGTCTGATCTACAGTTACACTGAAAAAGAAAAAACTATGATGGGTATTGTCGTTGAAAGATAATTAAAACCATTAATCAGCTCCCTAGTAAAAACAATTCAAATCTTTAGACTTCTAACAGCCTCTAGAAAATTAATTTTACTTTCTATATATTCATCCTCTCTATCCAAACCAACAGTCGGAAACACTTCATCCAATCGTACAACTGAAGACTAAAACAATACATACTTGTGAACAATAGTGAACTGGTGAATTATTCAACTTGCATCGAGATGTTTTCTTGCCATGAGAAAAGCTGTTTACTTGCTTAAAGCAACAGCTTACTCTTTAGCAGGAGTTTTAAGAAAAATTTCTGTAACCAATGAAAATCACCATTCCTGTTTAATGCTCAAATGGATTCTTCCTCTATTTTAGAAGTGCCACCAATCTGAAGCATGGAAAAGGCCTGCTCAACAGGCAAGAGTCCTGTAAGTAATATATGGGCCTAGACAAAGGAAAATTTTTTTTTAGGAAATAAACACACACACACATATATATATATATATAGCGGTCAGTTATTCTGGTACATGACAGTCTATCCACTTAACAGATAATGCTATTTTAGACTTAGTTTGGATGAGCAATGATGCCAAACAAGAAATTATCACAGAAATTGACATTGGCAAACACAAGTAATTTGATAAATTTATTTTCTCATTGATATGACATATGATTTTCTATGCAAGTGAAATATATCTATGAAGTATCTGATAGTGAGCTGTGCATGAAACTACCCATTTGGCTGGAGAAGAGGGGGAAGGGCGCTTGTACAGGCCATGTACCAAGCAACACTCTGGATCTGCTCGCAGGAGAACAAACTGGTGTTTAAGGCTGTTGTTATCAAGTTGCACAAAAATAAAATTTAGCACTGGTCTTATTTAAATATATTAATGACCACGACAAACATTAGTTGGATGCAAAGTTTACATTTGAGACAAGAGCAGGAGACATTTTCCTCAAGTTATCATCATCATAATCAATCAGAAGTGACACAGAAGGACAATCACGATGGGTTACTCTTCAGAGCAAATCTAAGCCACTGAGCCAATACAGCCCGGAAAAGGCAAACAGTCTTCAGATCCGACTGGAAATGTTTCCCTTTAGCAGGATGCATTGCGCCTGCGTATAAGGTATTCATGAAAAGATGCTGAGTACTATGTGCAGCTGTGGTCAGCCAAATTCAGAACAGGTCTGCGATTATCAGAGGAATGGGAACCTCATGTAAATGACAGAGCAAATTGATAATGTCTCCTTTAAATAAGTACTGGAGGTAAATACCAATTAGATAAGATACTATTTAATCTACAGGATGAAGCTGCCAGAACCACCAATGAAATAAACCAGCCATGGAAAAACATAGACTGGAAATTAGCAGAACATTTTCAACCCAAGGCAGCAGCCAGGTTCTGTGAACAGCCTCCCAATACTAAGTGCAAAACAATCAGCTACTGTTAAAAAAAGAATCTTAATTAATTTATGAAAGTCATTACACTGTGTAGCTACCAACAATAACTGGTTCTGTACTGAATGCAGAGGAGGGATTACAGTAATTTAGGGATTACCATATAGTTACAAGGAAGCACTACATTTTGTGAATTCAGAAGCACATAAAAGCTATGCAGAAATGCAAAGGGGGACAAAGAAGTCTCAATCTCATACAAATCAAGTTCCTACACATTTTGTTAAGAACCAGTGCTTCCGCTGGGGAAAAGGCATAAAAAATTCAACCACCATATATCCATCTTGCCTAGAGCTAGCCAGCTGACCAGTAGCAACAGGCTGGCAAACTGATTACCATGCAAAAAGTCCACTCGAGCCACAGAATATGATACTTCTTCTGTTCAAGTGCACCGTGTCACAGCTTTTTAAAGAATTAGTATAAATTAGGAATTACTGTTGCAAAAAGACAAAAATCAAACTCTTGGAAAACTAGACTTCATGAGTTCTGCTCTTAAAAAGAAAAGTAATGAAGGCCAAAATGAGCCCAGTAATACCATGTATAGTTACTAGTAACACTCGTGAGAAGAGCAGAGACAAGGCAGAAGAGGTGGCTGCAGTACTTGTACCACACAGCTCAGCAGTAAGTCATTTCAAAATTTGGGCAAGGTAAGTATTTTTAAAATAGCACTAGTGAGAATACTGGACTTCATTAACATGGTCAGTCAAATAAGGAAAATTAAGAACATGATTATTTTAAAATGTGTGAAAATTTTAATGGAATTTTCTTACTCGGCATCACAAACAGAAATCTAAGAGACAGAAGTAAAATCCAATTCTCCATCACAAAATCTCCAGGCATGTAAAACGCCACTAAAATAAAGCCGTATTTTGTGCTCCTCCAGTTCCACAGCAGTATCAAGCTTTACTCCAGAGAGTGGGATTCCCATCATCACAAGTCTCCTATCCTACCCAGCCTTACTGCATCCTTAAGAGCAAGCTTCTTTGCATGGAACGAGACAACATAGACTCTCAAGGGAGCCATTTGGTACACCCAGGAGCAGACAAACCTTTGGGGCAGGACATGGGTTCTGAAGTGCATCGGAAACCTTCGTTCCAACATTTTCTGAATTTAAACTGTTTCCCATTACAACAGTAAGACACTTATTGCTGTACACAATGTCCAATTTCTAAAAAAAAAGCAACCAATAAACGTGTTAAATTCTAAACCAAATGTACTAATTGCATGCCCATTACACAAAGTTACCTTTGAGCTAACGGAGCAACAGCGAGTATTCACCCCTCAAGAGACTAGAAGCAGCAGAGAAGTAAAGCATTATGCTATAAGATCTCACAGATACTTGCTAAGAGCAGAGAACCAAAAAGACATAGTACCTCTGAATTTCATGCCATGCTTTGTAAGGAGAAAAATCTAGTAAGTACAGTTTCTTCTGTCCCTTCTTCCTAAAATATGTCCCCTTTCCCATCCCATCTGGCAGTTTTTCACATTCTGTTGTGCGCTTTCGCTTCTTTTCCCAGTGTCATTCTGAAGTCTTCAAAGCTTCTCATCCTGGTCCAACAGCTCTTTAGCAAGATACTTCCAAATGCCTTACACCCCTTCATTCAATTCACATCTCCCTCCTACCCAAGCTTTCGGGCACTCCCATCCCTCCTGCTTCCTTTTATCTCATTTGTGGGGTTAACAGTCTGGTCCTGGCCAGGGACCCACCTCCTCCTCAGTTTCCTTCACTCCTCGACTTAGAGGTACATTAGGATCAGAGGCACTTCCAAATTCCTGTTAGGTCTGCTCAATTCTTACATTTGGTAACCACTATTTCAAAGAAAAAATCCTTCACTGCTGTGTACCACACAGTATTTAGCACCACACTTCCTTGTACTTCATTAAAAAAAAAAAATCATAAAAATACTGAAATTCAAAAATTTGGTTTTTGCACAAATCCAGTGCCTTCTAATGATTTTTCCCACTACAAAGAGGACACTGTAGTTACATAATAGGCTGAAATAAACAAAATTCCAATTTAAAAAACCAAACCCAAACACCCCAATCCATTCGAAAGCCTAAGTGCCAGGGATACAAAACCAATTCAGTAAAGCTATCCTATCTTATCAGATACACACAGTAATACTTCTTTTACAGAAATATGCCATGCAAGTCCTTTGGTAGAGTCTAGAAAAGCACAGAACACGCGGCTATATTTCTAGGGCCTCCACTTACTAGACAAAATCTTATTTTTATATAGATGAAGGAGAAAAATGGGAATCTAAATCCAGCAAACATGGTAAAGCTAACAAACATTGCATCTTTCCTAGAGAGAGATGTGTCTGAGAAAGAAATGCAGTTGATAGTTTCTCCATTGCGTTCATATAGTTATTGTATGCTGCACTTTTGGTTCACGCCTGTGGAGCCCGCAACAAGAGATGACAAGAGTGCTGGAAACTTGGTATGACTTAATATTCTAGTCATAGCTGCACAAGTCCTTATTTGCTATTTACCACAAAGAAACCACAACTATACATTACACACCAATCAGAAATTGTTTTAATGAAAATCATGCAAATTGTGCAACTTCACAGCAATGAGATGGGTAAAATGGAAATATTTCCCCAGCTCTACTGCAGTTAGAAAATACTACATAACAATCCTTTAGGAGAAGCCACGTACTGGATTTGTCCAAGATTTATACGCTGCAATTTTCAGAAAAACACCACACTAGAAATGCATCCCATTCATTCAGAAGCAACCCAGAATCAGTACTATAGGAGTTGAAGGTACTGCTCAATGCAATGATTCATAGTTTCCCTTAGAGAAAGATTCAGCAGTTTTCAGTCGAGACCTTTATTCCCTCTCTGAATAAATGATGCCTGAAATTTTTATTCTTGTTCTAATGGAATTTCAATGGCCTTCACTGCAAATCTACTGGAAATTTTCGCATATTAAGTGGAAAAAATTAAATGATGTTAACCACATTTTAATGTGATTAAGGCTGACAGGGTCATTATTTCTGCTAATCACTCAGTTTAAAAAGCTCAAACAAAACTTTGTAACAGCCATTTTTCCTGTTTTTCTGTATGTCTACTGTAGTTGAGAATTAAAGCCACCACAGAATATGAAAAACAGTGTATATCATAAAAAGGTTATATTTCAAGTGTTTTCTGCAATTCATCATTGTAATTAATCTCAAGATTAAAGAAGGGGGGGTCAATCTTGCACTTGTCTTCTGTGATCACAAGACGAAACAGAACAGAGAATATCTCTCTTTTCCTGCAGTACTAGTGTATTTGCTAGTGAAAAAGCTAAAGTACTTCTGCATGTCCTTCCTGTGAACCAAAAGGTATGTGCAATCATTGAAAATGATTTCTTGGCAAGTGTCTGTTGGGGTCTGTGATACGGAGTTCTGCTTGTTACTCTTCAGGTCGGCATAAGCTGCAAAACGGAGTAAGAAAGTGGCACTGAGGCAAGTGGCAATGATGAAGAGCAAGCAGTGTTTAGCTTTCATAAGGCCTTGGAGTCAATGACACAACAGAAAATGAAGGAGACTGCTGCTGTGGTGACCGGCTCCGCTTGAGAGGCGCAGTCTTACAGCCAGCCCTCCCCACTCTCACTCAAAGGTCTGCCACCAACAGTGGCATTGAGTCCCTATGGAGCAGCTCCCCAAGATCAGTAACCGAACACAGAAGCCTTCAGGGTGACTGAAGAGCATGGAAGAACTTTAAAAAATCCCACACATAAGTTTGTCTCATTGACACTACTAGAGGAAGGGAGGATGTTGTTTGTGGGATGTATTTTTTGTTTCTTTCTGGGTGGGAGATGGCTGTTCAGAGGGGCTTTTTGGCTTGGGTTTTAGGCTTCTTGCAGGATTAGCATTTTACATAAAGACCACCACTGTAATGATTATTCCCTACTTAATAATTAATACCACGCTCTGTGGATCCTCATTTCTGGAGGACCTATACCTCTCATGCCATGTTGTCCCTCCCCTCATAAACCCAAAACTTACAGATGATTAAACTAACAACAACCAACCAACCAAGGTCATTTCAGCATCCAAATTCATTTTTCTACATAACTGACTGTGTTTATACTTATGTTACCTTAGAAGAGCATGAAAGTGCAGACTGATTCACATTGATCATTCCCATCTGGTTTAATGGATACATTTCAACCTTACTGAATCAGTACATCTAAAAACTGTATTACAGCAGGTTCTTGAATTACAAAAAGCATTTTAAAAAACAGTAAACAAGATCATTACCTTCTTAACCTTAAAGTATGTGAAATTTATCTGAAAAATATTTTCTTTCCTCCCACTCCTTGGCAAAGTATCCAATTACATACACAGAGATTTTAAGGTCTACTTCATGATTGCGACAAAAAATGCTGAGATATAAAGACTGTAATGAATCATGTGCAAGTCTTTTCATAGGAGACTTCTACCTTCCTATCTACCATACAGTGCTAACACTGTATTTCAACAGCCAGCAGCCTTTTTTCCCCCTACAGAATGTTTGCTTCCCACCTCGATATTTTCCATAACCAGGAAAAAAACAGTCCAATGACATTAGATCATTTACTAGCAAGGAACAAACTACGTTAACATCAATATCATGTTACAGCTATAGGTTGTCATGTTCTCAAAAAGAAACATTATTTGTATTGTCAGACTTTCTAGTTTTTAGTGTGAAGTCATGCACTAGTGCATCAACTAACAACCTCACTGAATTCTTGTGCTCATCTAAGAAGGGACCCTGCTGAATGTCCTAATGCATCTTATTGTGAATCTTCAGCAAATAAAACTTCATGTATGAGCTCATGATGTGCTTTGCTGCTGGAAAGTCACAGGCTCTGTGGGAAGCTTTTTATCTTCCCAGCAGTCAGTTCTCTGAGAACATCAGTGCAGCTACTGTAGTTACCTGTAGATTACTTGTATTTTCTCACATCTGTGTCCAGCAATCTAAACCATGATGATAAAGGGTCATTAGGTTTTGAGTGAGGAAGGGGATGGACTAGACAATTTGCTCTGATAAGCTCCTTGTTGTGAGCGCCGGTTTAGAATGTGAAATGCAGGGTTATGCACATTCTCAACTTGAAAACCCGTGTTCTCAGAGTACCAATTAAAAAAATCATACTCGGCCCATCTTCAACGACACAAACACATCTTACCCAAAACCTTTACAATTAACAATATTGCGATAAAATAATTCTGTCATGGTAAGAAGGACATCAACTGTCTATTAGCCACAAAAGAATTCAGGTACAATTACTAAGATAACTGCTGTTTGGAGCACAGCAAAGCAATTTCCCACAGTGAGACTTACAGTTCAATTTACCAGTTTGGCAAATATTTTGTGCTCTGTAGTGGTCTACAGAGTTAACAGTTACCTGTAACATTTGAGCAGTGTTATACTTGGAAAAAACTTTCTTCAGCCCAAACAGGTGCTTCAGCTTTATCTGTTCCCACAAATACATAGGGGTTTTTCGAAACCTAAGAACTATTTTAAGATTTTTCAATTAACATTAAATGCAAATTTATGAAAGAGCCAATGGCTCTATTTTCCCATTCCAAGCTACTCACAATGAGCTCTTTTAAGTCAAAGGCTACTTGGAAGAGGGGTGAGAATAAGCACAATGCCACCTATAGAATTATGGTACTCCTCCAGGAACTTGATGAGGTGATAGCAGGCTATTTTTACTTACGGGGTATTCTTCGTTCCATAAAATAGTAAGAAAACAGCCACGAGTGAGACAATGCTGTCACAAAGGGAGAGACACAGACCCACAAACGGAAGTCTGCGTTTTCACACAGGCTGTACCAAGAACACAGTATGCAGTGAGTGTTGCCCTGGCACAGCCACTGATAGACCCGTAAGCATCCTTTAGCATACTTCCAGCGAAACACTGGGTCAAACTCCAGAGAATATCATGGTATTTTTAGGCAGCAGATAAATACAAGGGAAAACAAAGAAGCCACTGAACATTTCTACACTAACATATAAGCCATCACAAGAGTATGGAGAATGTAGGTACTACACTCCCCTCTTCTCAAAATTAAAAATTAAAACAATTACCATTCAAACACTAACTCATCAGTTTATATAGTTCAAAAGGGTGGGGATTTTTTTTTCCATTGTTCTTGCAGAGATGATGATATCCTGCTATGTTACTTTTGAGTCCTAATTTCAAGTCAGTGAAGAAAACCACAAGTCAACTGATATTTGACATGAAAAAATTAGGTCTAGTTCCAAAGCAGAATAAGAGTAGCAATGCACACTCATAATGGATTTTCCACCGAGATTCTAAGACAGCATTTGAAAAAGAGCTTCTTAATTTTATCAGTTACTTTTATTTCATACATATACAGCTCCTGGTTTTGATTTCTGCAAGGGGACTAGCTACATACACCAGACTCATATTTTATTTTTTTTAATTACTACATGGCCTTTAATGAAAATGCAACATTTTGAGAACTAACATTAAGAGTCTGCATCATCAGAGAAAATGAATCCTTAATAATTATTCATACACCAAGTAACTGTAAACCCAAATCATTTCAGAAGACCTGAATGTGTCAAGAACTTTGACAATTATGACTGGAGCCAGGAAACTGTAGCACTGCAGAATTTCTTATGAATTTTTCTAGTTACTTTTTATAAATGCTGTCCTAGATGACAGCTTAATGTGTACCACATGCAATATTTATTCTTCTTCAGTGTCAGACTGTCTAGCCATCCAAGGGAATACAAAGAATGTCACTTATTAGGATAAAAGCACAAGGAAGGTAATCAAGGACATATGTAACATCAGCCAATCATGCCCTATTTCAACATCCTATTCCATTCATAACAGTTCAACAATTATTTGCTTACTGATAACTTGCTTTCAGGCTGTTTGTGTTCCCCATAATGGCGGTTTGCATTTATTTTGCTCTTTAGAATTGGACACTTGCTGTGCCATGCATGTTTGTCAAAACTTCGTATCTTCTGTCAGAAATAGCTTTAGCATATCGAATCATTTCCGTTTGTCAGAAATCACTAATAGAACAAATCTTGCTACCTTCTATGTCAATAGGGTACCAGCATAACCAGACATCAGAAACAAAAGGCTATCACACGACCTCACGCTATGGCAAGGCAGGCAGCTAAACCCATGCTTCTGTTTGATACACTTGGAGCGCACAGCGGTACCTTTACAGAAAAGCCAATACAAAAATTAAGGCTTTGACCAGAATGGAAAAATATTTCAGAAAGATACTGCCTAAGCACAAAGACATTAACATTGAGTTTTTAAGCCTGGATAACTAAATTGCTTACTAGTCCTCCATGTCTCTCTACCCTTTTTATTTATTTATTTTACCGAACGCCCATATGGAACACTTGAAGACATCTTATCTGCCTGTTCCAATCTATTTGATGGATTGAGTTATGAAGAGGTGTTGATTCACAAAGACAAGTAGAGACAGGCAGATAGAGGGAGCCAAAGACAAACATTTACCCTCCATAAAGTTATTTTTTAATAACAATAATAATTTTTAAAATCCTATGGGAAACTGAACACACATGCACATGCACAGACACGTCATTAATATGAGTATTCTGGGACATAAATGAGTATTCTGGGACAAAGATTTTATTAAATAAAAACAGGCATGATTTAATGAGCTTCTAAAGTAAAACATAAGGTGGAAGAACCATCACATGGTTTAGATTGACAACACTGTGCAGGTTTTCAATGTATTAGGTGTAACATTTTTTCCTTTTTTTTTTAATAAAAGCCATTTGTTTGGATTTAAATACATTTTCACTTCAGAAGTGTAACACCACGACAGTGCATGAGAACAAGCATGAGGCTTGATATACAGTGAACTTGATTAATGCATTTTCATTGTTCAACCCAATGAAGTACAAAACCAGCACCTGATGTACTTTCTCTCTTTCAAATATTTATCTTCTAAACATCTCTTCAGGCTTTAGAAACTATTGCCAGAGCACAGTAAATCCTAAATATTATTTAGCTTCTCTCCAAATTAACAATAATTAAGGTCAACCCTTGATAATAAAAGATAAGAGAAAACCCATCCCAAAAGTCTAATTCGACAGTTCTTCATCAAAAATATATAACATAGGAACTTTCCTCTCCAACTTAAACATGAAGAAGCCTTTATTCCTAGTTTCAAAACAAGGATACGTAGTTCGACTCATTGTGAAACCAGTGACTATATCTGAACATTAGTCATTAGCCTTAGTCATTAGAAGGAACTGAGGTTGTGAAAGTAAAATACTCAGCCAAAACTTTAGAAGGTAAGTAGCCTTTCTGGGGAAAAACAAGCAGTTAAATTTAAAAAGTTTCCCTATACTTAACACATAAAATTGAGCTGGAAACAACCACAGTATTAAAAATAAAACTTTTTTTTTTTAATGCATCAGATTCAAAGTAATCATCAATGAAAAACTGCATCTGTCAATTAAAAAAAGTGCCAAAGCCAAAAGCCATGGCAGTCTATGTTCCCAATTGTATAAAAGAATCTTACTACTTAAACATTGATTTTCTATTTATAACAAGTGGATTTGATTGGCTGATGTTCCCATTTACCCCCTCTTTGTAGAAAACAGAACAATAATCCATAAAATATTCCCCCAGAAAAAGAAGATGCTGCAGACTATTCATAAAGAACAATTTCAAGATGCGTATTGTTCCCAGACCCCATACAATTCTAAAGTATCAGCTGCAGTGAGATAAGTTTATTTCACTTAGCACTCTAACTACAACAATGAAAACTTAATGAGATTAACCATGTTTGAAGACATGGTCCAGATAGACAAATTCGATAAGCAGAATTTCAGGTACATACACATAACTGTTTGCAAATTAGGTACACCATTACCATGTAACAGATTATGAAAGAGAAGTTACTTACTAATTTATTACAGACTGGCTTGGGTGCAAAGGGACCTCAAGGATCACCCAGTTCCAACACCCCCTTGCCATGGGCAGGGACACCTTCCACCAGCCCAGGTTGCACAAAGCCCCATCCAACCTGGCCTTGAACACTGCCAGGGAGGGGGCAGCCACAGCTTCTCTGGGCAGCCTGTGCCAGTGCCTCACCACCCTCACAGTGAGGAATTTCTTTCTTATTTCTAACCTAAATCCACCCTCTTTCAGTTTAAAGACATTACCCCTTGTATCACTACATGCTCTGGTAAAAAGTCCCTCTCCAGCTGGTCATTTTTAAATGCCACATCACATATAATAATAATAGTCCAACAGATGTTAAAAGCTGGAGACACATACCCATAGTATCTATTTTCCCCTTGATTTGAGCGAGTAATTTATTTGCTTTAAGGACTATGCACAACTTCTGTTTCTATATTGTCTAGCTGACAAAGACAGGCTAACAACACTCAGTTTTTCCGAAAGGCACAGGCTCAATAGCTTAATAACAGTAAGTAATAATATGTAATTTATTTGTAAAGGAAAAAAAAAAAAGGGGGGGGGAGTGCCCTTTATTAAAAAAACAAAAAAGTCCTACTTTCTAGGATAAGACCTGCCCATTAACGTGAGAAATTCAAGTCATTCTTTGAGTTCATAAACCAAACCATGGCATATGTAGATCAGTCTCTACTCTTCTTTCCCTGTCAAAATTCTCTGGAGGTTCAAACATGCAGAAAAAGGTAAATTCATTCAGCTACAGCATATTAGCAGATAGCATTTTAACTGCAACCAGTGTAACTGGACCTTTGTACCTTGCATCAAAAAGGAGATATAAAATAATGCAGAACAGAGCTCGTCTTCTCCAAGTAGGTATAGACTCTCATTTTTTAACCAAAGAAAAATCTTTATTCCCTGGGAAAATTTAATCCTGTAGACTATTTCACCTTATTTCCTTTTTTTCATCAATATTATATATCCAAAAATCACTGCAGTGAAGGTGGCTGTGCTTATAATATGTATGACACAAAAGAGCAAGGAAACAAAGTGTTCTGCTTCATTAGTAACATAGAAATGCAAAGAGATTTTGACACAAACATTTATGGGCTTACATGCACAGTCAAACTGCTTTACTCTAAAATCACTAAGAGTGAAATCACTACTGAACTATTTACCATTGCAATTAGGATTTGAAATCTGCATCTGAGTAATGATAGTGTAGAGAGATGACAGTGCTGATATGGCAGTTAGCACCCTAGTCGCCTCCAAAATCCCTGAAGACCTGTTGATGGGGTTCCATTGATGATGCTCAGGACTAACCATCATGGACTGGAACATATTTTAAATTACAGAATCTGGTCCTCAGTATAAAAGCTGGGTGCTAAAGTTGCTTACCTTTTTCCCTTTTCTTCCATTCTGTAACAAAGTGGGGAAAAACCCCTTGTTTCTGCTTCACTTTTTCCATTTCAGTGTTTAAGACTTCACTGGCTCAGAGTACCGAGAGAGGTGTGAGTTCTCATAAACAAAAGCTAGTCTGAATTTAAAAACATACACCATCAAAAGCCAGGTGAGACACCACGAAGCTAAAAATCTCTTCTGAGTATCAAAAAAAGCTATCAAGTTACCAGAAATACCCAAACTCATTTAGTTGCCAGTAAAACTAATATAGTAAGGCTAAATAAAATTATGCATGGTCAAAAGCTATGCCCTAACCCGCAACAAACGAGAGAAGCATTCTAAAGAGTAACTGATTCAAATAACTAGGAATCTGCATCCAGGCAAGCAAGCAGCACATTGCTTAGCCAGCTAAGTCTGTGACAGCAGTGTTCAGACCATAACGACATACAGCACACATTTAAACCACTCCAAACATGTTGGGAAAACCTTTGAAAAAGAGGACTGACACAACACAGTTTCTTTACGTACATCATTCAGGAGACGAGTCACTGATACAATTCCAGAAAAAACCCAAACCCACAAACGCAATTACTAGCCAGGATCAATATTTCTGCTGGGTAACTTGATTTGTAAGTAGAGAACATTTCCCAAAAACATTCTGTCTGTGATCTCACCAGCACCAACACTTTCAAGGAAACAATAAGGAAAATTGAGGCATAAAGCACAAGCTTCCCAAGCAGTGAAAAGAAAGTAGCAAAAAATTGAAGTCAGCCCTTTACACATCATACCAGGAACACAGAAGAGCAGTTGTTTATTAGTCTCTGCTTTCCCCTACGCAGGGGCAAAATCTATACTCTGACACATCTCTGCATCTCAGGTTTGTTTCTCAGCAGTTTAAGCATCCTTCAGTCTTAAACAGTCTGAAGTTTGAAAAGATGTTGTAACTCATGATACATCCAGAGTCAGGAACACCTCTCACTGCAATGATTGTATCACCATCTTTGACAACGCCATCACATAGCAGTTCTCTGTGGAAGCCACTCTCTTCGCTGCTCGTGTTATCCACATGTTGAATGAAGCCAAGTTGCATAACTGATTTGAAATCTAGTGCCACATTATTCTCTCCCCTAGTACTATGTATCTTAAGTAGCATGTGTTTACGAAGGTGACAAAAACATTTACCAGAAAGTCCCAATTCCAATGGAGATCAGGAAGAAACAAAGTTTGTAAAGTGTCTGGACAGTACATAGAAATAAAAGATGCCCTTCTTACCCCACACAGGTTTGGATAACCTTACAAGTAGTTATGGGTTTGCCTGTTGATAGCTTGCATCTACCACTTTACATTTTGCCTATGAAAATCCAAGTGTTTAAATAAAATATCACACAAATCACTCAGTCCTCCAAACTGCCACAGCAGATTAAAAACGTATTGTTAGCAGGCAGTAATCCATAAGACTACACAAGCTGACTGTAAAGCTAGTGAAGCATCGGAACTCCAAGCTGTGGTTGTTCAGTGTTGCGACTGTACCCACAGAATGGTGTATAAACAGCTCAGAAATTATGATGATGGCAGCCAGAAAAATAAAAACACTGAGAAGAGCATCTGGATAGAGAAAAAGAAAAGGAACAGAAGATGGAAAGCAAAGCTGAATTGTTCAAAAGGAGGTTTGGTATAACATGCAGCTGGTAAGACAGGGATCATACACAGCAACGGAGTTGAAAAGTTACTTATGGCTGCTTTCAGTCGTTCATATGTAGTTGTTCTGCGTTACTCAGAGTATCAGCAGCTTGATGCACATGGATGCTCTCAGAGAATACAAGAGGCTTGCTGGGGTATGGCTGTATCGGGCTAGTGTTACGTACTGTTGTATGCTGGGCTGTGTTCTTTACAGTCTGCAGCATTTGATGAGCTCTAAGAATAGCTTGAAGCTACCTCCACCTGCTCAGGACAGGCCTTCCCAAAACCAGGAGGTTCCCCTCCACCACCACTACCCTTTTTAACTGTTGAAAGAGTCAATACATCCTAAATAAATTATTGAGAATTTATTTCCTGACTTCACAACCTACACTTCAGCTATTTATAACAGCCATGTTGTAACCAGGTGGGCTGAAATTTTCTAAACCAACTCTGCTATATAACATTGACCATTTTTACAGCATCCCAGAAACATTTTACTTGAAAATTTTTACTGTCCTAATGCTTAGTAGCCCAGACTTTAAATTTGGCACAGAGCAGACTTGGTATCAGAGATAAACCGTCACACTTATGCAAAATTCCATCCAAATCTGAAATTCATGTCCTCAGTAGCAAAAACTGCTCAAATTTAACACCAAAGAGTCTCAGACTGAATCTCTTTCTATAATCCACAGCACACACATGCAAGCAGTGCACTGGAGTGAAGCTAGGCTGCTCCTGGGAGGTGTTCCTGTGTCTGGGGAAAGGTTACACACTGGCGCTGGAGCTGAAAGCAGGGTCCCATCTTCCCCATGCTGAGAGACACATCCCCAACACCAGCTGCTAACCTAACATACGCATTCACATCCTAACAGAGGGGGGACTCCAGAGGGGGAAGCAAAGCAAAGCAGGAAGCCTGGTGAAAGAAATCATCCAGACCAAAAGAGTGGCCTGGAACTAAGCCAGCAAGAATGGGATGAAACCAGAGAAGAGGGACATAATCTGGCAAAAACCCAAGGAGAAAACGTCAGCTAGGAGGAGGGTTGGGGAAAGAATCTGGGATAGAAAGAACAACTGAATGAAAAGTCACTGGAACTGGTAAGACAGAAGACTACAAGAAATTAACTGGCAATGTCAGGTAAAGGGTCTGGAAAGAAAAGAGACTGCAATTAGGGTGATGGATGATAAATTAATATGAAATCATTAATTTGTATAAGACAATAAACAGTTATGCTTTATTACAAGCAAAAAGCATGCATTATCCCCTCTTAAAGAAGGTGGGTGCTCTACAGAAAAGATGCCATCCCCTAGTTAGGGCAGCCTGAATTGTAAGGTACTCTCAGTTGGCAGTAAAGGTGCAACAGGAAGCCTAAAGGTCTTGTTATCTTTGACTTCACAACTCTTATGTGCAAAACTGAATTTATACACAGATAATATAAATGATCTTTCAATTATTTTTTAAACACATTTCAGTTGTAAGGCAGGGACAAGAAGTGCAACATTTTGAGAACTATATATTTTCCAAATCCATCAGCATAGAAAACAGCCTTAAAATCATAAAGCAGCTATATCAAGAAAACATCTCAATACCATGATGGCATTACAACTTATGATTAATGTTTAAAGAACTCTACATCACATTCTCAAAAACATTTATAAGAGTAAGACTGACCTGCTCAAACATCTGGGACTGTGTGGCCTATAGTATATTTAAGTATACACTTAATGCAATTCAGAAAATGAACATAATTCAGAAGCTGAGGGCAGGAAAGCCGCATTCTGCCCTTGCTCGGGTATCTCACCACACAACCAACATATTGGTATTTGCAAATAACTGTTTGCTCTAAAGGTTGTAGCTGGTTTAAGACTACATCCCATATATGAAACTGGTGTAATTCTGATTGTCTCTGCACTGCAGAGTTCACTGACAGCAGCACCCCTCCTTTTAGAAAAGAAACAACTTTCAGGTATTTGATCCAAACAGGAAATTTTTTGGTTTTAGAAAAATCTGCCAAGTTCACTTACTTCAGACAGCATTTGAAAAGGGGTCAAACCTGAACAGTGGAAGGAGACTGTGCTTCTGTGGGACTAAGATGGAGCTGCTTCACACTTTTATTTGGTCACTGTATTTCTATTTATAAGAGATGGAGCTGGCCTGCAGCTGTTCTTTCCCTTAGTTTTAGTTCCTGTGGATTATATTTCCCAAGATTCTTAATGAACAAATCCTTACACTGCTTGTTACATCACGTTTTGTTTCAAGGTATGTCGTATTAACACTACCATTTCCATTAGTTGCTCCTTTTGGTTCTTAAAGTGTCTTTTTGAAAGGTCTTTCATGCCTTTTTCTTTTTAGTACATCAATATCAAATATTTATTGCTAACAAAACTACGAAACGTCTGTACAAAAAAGTCTCTCTAGGACTTCTCTAAAATCAGACATTATTTAAGGGAAGAATGGGAAGTCTGGGGGCATAGTTTGGTTTTGAGTAGCATTTCTCCTGCTGTCACCATCCTCTTGCCCTACCAGCACATTGCTCTTTTGTGAGTACAGTAAACACAGAACTATTCTATTCTACCACTGAGCATGTACCCAGAGAAATACAACCAAGAACACTGAGTCTCCGTTTACCACCAGATAACGTTCTTTCCTAACTAGTTTAAAAGTGAAAGATTGGGTGAAGCAGATTAATTCATACTCAAGCCTATTGAGTCTTCCTTATACTTTACCCTGATATTTCTTTCTCCCTGTCAGATTCCCATCCCACCACCCCCTCCTTTTTTTTAAATATTTGGAACAGCTGAAGCAATATGGAAAAGATGAATAGAAAGGGATTATTCACTCCCATGCTACAAGATCTAAGGAGCATCAAATGAAATTACGATGTGGCAGATCCAAAACAAGCATAAGTAAGTACTTCTCCATATAGCACATAGTTAAACTGTGGAAGTCCCTGCTCCAGGATATTAGGATAGCAAATGCATACTTGGGTTCAAAAGGTCAGTGGCTAAATTCACAGAATTAAAAGAAAAAAAAAAATCAAATAATATTACCCACAAGTATATTGTATAGTCACTTCTACAAGAAGAGAGTGCAAGAAGCTGGGCACATACACTCTGTTTGCTTAACCTGTTCCTATAATCTTTACTGGACATCTGTTAGTGGCCTGTCAGAAACACGGTACCAGAAAAGACAGACCTTTCATCTGACCGAATTATACCTAAAAATGCCTAATTACACCATAAAAAAATTAATGGGGAAAAGGATATTACTATAACTTCTATACTACCTTTATAAATACACAGGAGTAAGATACTCCAACTGAGGTACCCTGTCCCATCGCCACTCAACTTTTGTTAACAGAATGTCCTCCAGAACATTTTTGAGAAGCAACTCCTCAAAAATACCATTAACACAGATTTGGATACTCAACAAATCTGAATTATATTAGAGAAAGCAATGTTCAAAAATCTGTATCAAGCCTCAGATGCCTTAGTTCTTATCCTATAGTTATCAGGAAACCTGTAGCAGCATAATCAGCTCTTTAAATTACAGTCTATGCATAGGATGAAAAAAAAAAATCACTTGTTCGGACCCGAACAAGTCGAGATAAAAGATCAGTCTATGCAGCTTTGACACATAGAGAATTCCTGGTGCTCACAGCAAAGAACAAGTCCAAGATACTAAGCATGGTCCACTACATCCACTCATTAATTAGCTCTATAGAGTTCCTAATTGGTTTCCATACTCTGACATGCTAAAAGCACCCTCTTTAGCAAGACTAAAATGTAAACCTTTAATTACGTGAAGGGCTGATAAATCTCATGTCCTGGATTTATATGACATCCTGTGACACAGAAAGCAGTTTTAACTGAAAATAAATAGGTTTACTTAGAATACTTTCATGGTAAAACTCAGATACACGTATACGATACTGTATCCACATAAAAACATCAGGAATTATTAAAAGAAGGGCTTAACTATTCATTGCAAGCACAGCACTATGTAGTAAGAACGCTTTCAGTGGATTCCCCTATACAACATCATGATTACTGTCATCTGATCATAACACAAGTGCAACTAACACAGCTGCCATGTCAGCTTCTCTTCAGGAGCTAGGTCTTAATCATAAATCAACTGAATGACTAATTCAACATTGTTAAAACCAGCAAGTAACTGCTTGGAGCCATTCCAGTTTTTACATCTTTCAAAAGGTCAATACACCTACTCAAATGCACAGTAGTCCTATCTTTCACAGTGTTTTTTTTTCTTGGATTGAAAAATAACATGTTAGCACTTAAATGTGTGTTTTAAATAACAATTAAAATGTTCGTTAATTCTGAAAGAGTGACCCATTAAAACAAAGACAATTTTAGCTTTCCTCTCTACCCACAATCAAAAAGCCTCTCCTCCCCTTCGCTGTTTTAAACACTTGTATAGTTGTAAAAGTCTTATGAAAACATTTTGCTGCTGAGCTTTTCGTGCATTAACCTTACTTTTGTTATCATTACAATATGAATTAAGCTAAGAAAAAAACTTTTTCAAGTTGAACAACTACTCTAAATGTGCCTTGCATTTCAAATATGAACCTCTACCCCTCAAAATAATAACAGAAATCACAAATTAAGCGGCATCTAACACTAAAATATATTCTAATCATTTACATCTGCTTGCACCACACAAATGACAACAACCTACTGTTAGCATCCTTCATAGAAAACATTTATTCTGCTCTTAAATATAAAAGCTATGTTGCATAAACAGAGGATTTAAAACTGTGGCAGAGTGGCTGAATGAAAGAAAATGGCAATCTTTCTGGTTCTAGTAGATGCCTTTCCCTATCGCACAATGTTTCCCACTCATAAATACATGACAAATACTTCCTCAATCATTTTTTACGAGCAGGGATGCACAGGGGGTAGTCAATGGCTAGCTTGAGGGAAAATAGGAACAGCAGGAGGCAGAAACTGTACTGAAAATGGCTATGTGGTAAATTCTCTTCTGGAACATCACTCAGCTACCCAGGCTTTGATCTTTCAGCTACAATCACGCTCACATCCATGAGATTGGGTATACTTTTAAAAAACTAAATCATTAATTGTAATAGAAACAGTTAAACTGTTTCATTATCTGACTCCTCAACTTAAGCATCTGATTTTTTACAAATTAAAACCCGCCATTTATACAAAGATTTGCTTTCAATTGGGTTTAACTATGTCATCATCACAACCAGTCTCACAAAAAACATGGGGTGACTGGCGACAGCTAAATCACAGACTGGCGTCTCCTAAGTAGTCTGTCTACCATTAGGGTCTGGAAAATGGTATTTACTGTACAATTAGAACCCGCGAGCTCTACCTGTAATCATCCAGATACAGGTGCGAGGATACTTTTTTGGACAGGGAAAGGGACTCATCCATTTTCACATTAACTCCCCCGTCTGTACTGTTACAGCAAACCTTAGGAAACCTCAACATTTGTACTTCAGAAAAAATATCACCTGACAATAACAGAGCAAATGCTACTACCCTGAATTTAAAGGCTTCCTCGGGTAGAACCACTTTCAATATCTAAATCCTCATACCCAAAAAAAGCATTCAGTGGAGGAACCAATTAATTTCTAACTATAAAATTAGGCCAAATATGGAAAGCTTACATTATTACACTGCTTTGCAAGTTTATTCCAAAGTCTGTGTGTTTGGGCTGAGAAGCCTTGCTATTAAAATAGGTTAAAATTCATTCTTTAATACTAACACAAAATGTCTTAGAGTATCAAAAGGACAGTTTTAGTTGCAGTAATTTCACAGAATTTATTCTAATGATTTATTGGAGTTAACCATCTGACATTAATTATTGTTTTGGCTTCCACTCTATGAATGTTTATTTTTCAGTTTAAAGCCTTCTCACTCTTTGATATCATATGGAAATGAGAATTTTTAATGGAAAATTGAAACCATGTGCATCTAAGTACTTAATGAAGTACAGGGAGAAACAGAGGGTGTACTTTAGGAGAATTCAGATATTCCGCTTTAGATACTTTTGATTTGTTTGGATGAGTTACATGCATATATCTGTTCATAAACATACATCTATACATCTTCAAAGTATCTCACAAGTACAGTGTTTAAAGATCTGAACACGAAGAAAAGGTTTGTTGTTTGGCTGGGTTTTTTAAACTAAATATACTGCTACAGATTTTTCTTCATCGTATACTACTTAATCTGTTCCCTCTTCCACAAACCAAGTATTATTCCATCTAGAGCTCCCAATGAAATGCTAAAAGCCGTACTTCTCAACAACTGATTCCAACCATAAGTCTACTGTGTTGGGACTGGATCTTCATCCAGTTCACTGAATGCCTGATAGGTTGATTTCATAACCATCACGTACTTAAGTCATAATATTGACGTCAGGAATACTTGACTAAAACCCACACTGCTCATGGCGTTAAAGCCCATCAAAACAGGCCTGTAAACCATAAGTGAAGTGCAAGCAATGGCAACGACCCCAGGCACCCAACTGCAAACAGAAGAGTACTGCTAAAACGTGCAATTTGCTAGAGTTTCAGAGATTTCTGTGCAAGTCACATAGCTCCAGTCCTCTGGCATTCGATTCATTCCTTTGGAATGAAAAAGATGTTCTTCAATCAGCATTATATAACATGATAAAACCGTATGTTTATTTAAATCAGTACTTCTGAATCAAATCTCTTTTCTCTGCGGCTAATGGATTCATGTAGAAACGTAAGGAAGTAAAGCGTATTCTTTTCTACTCTACGCTTTCACCGAGGGTTTCACATATGCATTGTGCTCAAGCAGCACGTCAATGGGAGCATAACAAGTAACAAAAGTGCAACTTAAGTTTTCATCCCTATTTTAATTAATATTCTTGGTGATCCTAATGCACAAGGAATTATTTACCAATGAAAAACATGAAATAGAAACATAAATTTAGGTATTTAACCTGAACACACTCACCACTTGTTTTTCTTTCTAATGTAGTCTTTTTCAGAGAGGTTAACCAAGTAGATCATGGGTTTTGAAGTAAAAAACAAATGTTTGTTCAAAACGTCAATCTGGAAGTGAAAATATAGGAGAACAATTTTTAAAACAAGTTCTACCATCTTTAGCTAATTTCATGACCATTTCCCTCCTGGAACATCTGCAAAGGCAACAGTAGTGTAATATATAGATCGTTGATAAATACAGAATCGCCTGAGACATTTAACTTTCAATAGACTATGAATACAAAATAAAAATAATTTTTAAAAGAACCTTTAAAAAAAGACAGTAACAGGTAGCAAAATTAGAAGTCAATCCATGAGGTAATATTTATAGCCTACCTCTTTGTCATTCCAATCATGATAGAAGCGGACAGCTTTCTTTTCATCTATTACCCATGTCTTGATTTTGCACATTACGTCCTACGCAAGATCAAGAAAAAAAACAAAGTCAAAAACTCAGCTGGATATCAGACCATTCTTTTCCATAAACAAGGCGTGTGTATGTAAAGGTTCAAAATATACACACAAATTGAAAACTGGCTAGCACCTTTTAAAAACAAATTTTTACTCTCCCAGAAAAATACAAATTGCTGCTCTAAAAGTCACTAAGGCGCAATATTGATTATTAAAGCAACACAAATCCCATAATTAGGAAGTTAAATACACAACAATCAAGTATCATCTCTCGTCTCCACAAAAATTAGCAGACCTCATAGAACGTATGTAAAAATCAGTAGATTTTAGATTGCTTTTCAAACTCGGTAAGACGCGACATTTCAGCATCCAGCGGGAGAGACCACGTACAACATAAACATACCATTAAGAAAAGGGAATGGGTGGGAAAAAACACATCAATTTTATTTTTTTTTTAAATTGTGAGCAAAAGAAATTGAGCCTATTATTGATGATCCACCCTTCAAGAAATTAATTCAAATGGCCAAAGCCCTTTTTATTCTGCATTAATTTTTCGCCAACACCTTCTCCCTCCCCCCCAAAATGAAACCTGCCAAAGCCTCCATTACACAATGGCAAGAGCCTTGCACTGGTGACCTCCAACCAGCTGCATTCACTTTCAGAACATCTCTCTCGGCAGGAAATCTAAAGGCCTTTTAGTTAGCAAGCTAGTGTGCATTCAGAAGGAGTAACTGCAGGAAGAGCCCAATGTGCTTTGTTTCTCTGGCCTTTCTTCACAGAAAGATTAATCATCTGTGAAATGGAAACGGCAAACAGCAAGTGACACAAACTGAACCCTTCAAGCCTTTCCTCATCAGTTTTGTGGTCGTGAATCCGAAAGCTGCGTGTGGCACGGTTCTCCTTACAGGCAGGTGTTAATAAAAGGCTCTTGGGTCTGAAAGGTCAAACTTGGCTCTTCTAGGAGTAGTACATTCTAGAGTCGCCTATTTTTTTGTTGTAGATAATTTATGATCACGCTTTAAATAATGCATTTTTGGGGTTATAATTGATGCAACTGAGAATGAAGATCTATAAAATACAAGGAAACATTCCCTAAACCGTTGAGCACACAGCATTTTTTGCACTTTGTACTATGCAGTTGGAGTACATTTATAAACAACCACAAATAACATCAGTATTTACTACAGCCTTTTCTAGTCTCGCAGTTGCTTTAGTGAAAAAACAAAGAAAAAGCTCTTCTAAACCTTCAGATCCTGATTTGAAACCCTCCAGGAACAGGACTCCCCACAGATTTTAACAAGGAAGGGGCAAGCTAAAACTTTTAATGAAATCTAACACGTTCTGCCTAAGAATAATCACTTTTACTCTCCTACAACTGAATTTCACTCATAAATGTTTAAAAGTGGCTAATATAACACCATTTCCTACAAGGAGAAGATCAAAGTGCTATATTACAAATGCATTATGATTAAAAAAGCACTGTGCAGCTTTGCTATTAACTGTTCTTTAAACCCTAAAAGGCTTCCCATAGATCTCACTTGGCACTGCATATACAACCTTTGACAAGTAATGTAGACCATTTTTATTCATTGCCTAAAATTGTAGGCAATTATGTGCGTCACACTGGCCACCTGCAAATTCTGAATGCCTGCTCCAGTTGTCAGAGCAAAAAACTAATGTCGGAGGGGATTAATCTAGGGGGAGAGAGTCCTCTTTAATGGCTCCAGCAGGTGAAATGGCCCAGCTGGTTACTATGATGAGTGGCCAGAACAGCTTATGTAGAGACATGCAACAAGATTACACATAAAGAAGAAAACAGTGGTACCATCTTATCTTTAACCCTATGTGCTTTTTATTTTTTAATTAATCAGTATAAACAAGATAAGGAAAGATTCTACCAATAGGTACTTTTCATTTAAGTTCTTTAACCTCAGCTTTTGTTTAAGAGAGACATATAAAAATCAACACAATCTCTGAGTCTTGTCCAGCAGTGAAGGAATTCCGATTACATGCTATTTCAGGTTTTAATCTAATTCTGTAGGCACCTGCCACGTGGCTTTTGGCTTTACAGTTCCCCCTCCTCCCTCAGCAATCCATTATTACATATAAATTGAAGTAAAAAATTTACAGAAAAAACACTATAGCACAAGTTACCAAAGCAAATATAGCCAATACAGCTTGCTCTTTCTACAACCTACCTAAGCACACCATTGCCTATCAGCATTTCTCTTTCACTTTCACTGGCTACCTATGGTGACACATCTAAACCTGCTTTGGCATGGACTTAATTTTTCAGAGTCCTCATCAAGGTACCCAATTTGATGCTGTTTGCAACTGTTGTTCTAAAGGAGAAATTACACAGCTAACCTCCACAGGGAAGGCTGACCAACAACTGAATATGCTGAGGAGAACCCACAGCTATAAACGTGCAATATTAGTTTTGATTTTACAGAGAAGTGGACAACTATTGTAAAAGTTTCTTTAGATAAAAGGACAGAAACTTATAAGAAAATACAGCATTTATGCCTGAAGCTGGCAGGGCAGTAAGACACAAAGAAAGAACATGGGAATAATTACTCAATATTTTCTCTGATGGACTATATGGGCAGTCACAGTAGTGTGTAATGCAGACAGCCCAGAAACAAACAAAAAGGTACAGATAACTCAGGGTTCCCCTGTATCAATCACAGAACATTAGGAATTGGAAGGGACTTCAAAAGATCATCTAGTCCAAGCCCCCCGCAGAGCACGATCACCTAGACTAAATCACACAGGAACACATCCAGGTGGGTTTAGAATGGTGGTGTCCCATTTAAATGAGTTTTAATGCAAACCCTTAACAAGAAATCATGAAATACTAATGACAATATGAAGAAGGGCAGCTATTTCCACATATTTCTTTTTCACTCAAGCTGCCCCAATATCTAAACAAACACACAGAAAGCAAAAAAACCCATTTCAGGTTCTACCTCTTATAGCACAATTTTTAGTTTAATTGCTTCTGTTTAGGCCTGGTGAAAGAATATGAACTGACCTTTTTATCTTCACTATCATTGTAACAGTCATTTAAACACATTTAATCATTACTCTAGTTAACTCCAAGAAGCGTAATAACAGAATGCAGAGCAATGATCCACTTTGTTTCATTAGATCTGGCCTCCCCAGTTGCACACTTTGAGGTCAAGCTGTCACCACCAGAACGATCCACTTCTTGTTTGATGAAAGGGTATTCTTGTTCTGGTTTTCAGCTAGCAACATTATAGCAAGTACCATTTAAAAGCCACCAAAACCCCCTCCAAAATCCAATTTCCTTTTCATGAATATCAAATACCACTGTTTTAAACATCAGTTAATTTCTGACTACATCCTTGGCAATGTATTTAGCACATGTAACTACTCAGTATGTTTAGCCATATGCAATACAGTGATTTTAACTTATTTTCTCAAGGCAGCAAGTAGTCAACCCACAAATGTTAAGCAGGACTTTAACAATAAGTCCCAACAGTAAAAAATACTATAAAGAAACACATTGAAATTGCATTTAGGAGATTTATCAAAAGATGCTCATGAGACACTACTGTGTAGGAAAATGTGCATACATTAATAAACTCTCTGGATGGATGATAGTAATAATGTGAGCCAATGCCAAATTCTTCTTACAGCATGAGGGACTAAACTGAAGCTTGGAAGACTCACTTGCCTACTTGGCATCAGAGAATTGTGAGTTTTTTGTTGTAAATTAGCAGGGCACGTAATTAACTTCCGCAAATTTAATAAAGAAGTAAGCAGTTGTGAGGATTATCACTTCACACTTGAAAGTGCCAGTGAATTCTCCGTGATCCTGCAGGCAGTGCAAAAGACTCTGCCACTACAGAGAGTAACTATGAGTACAGCAGGCTTTTTTACCCCCACCAAAGGAGATGTCTTTGGGAAATATGTAGTGTTTCTCAGCACCTTACTCATCCCCTTCAAAACTTCTAAGATGTAGTAACTGACCAGCTCACTGCAAACACTTCAAAAGAGGTTAAATGTGTTTTATTAAAATGTCTTGAGTGTCCAAAGTTCTATCATTTTCACTGCTCTGCTCCTCAGAAAAGCTATAAGGAGTACCTAAAACATTACCTGCATCTCTATTCATACAGAAGTCCACAGCACAGCATATCAGCAACAAAGGCAGTAGAGTACAATTAACATATTCAGACTTCTTTACTGAATCTGGGTCAGTGATGTAAGGTATTTAATTCAAAAAACACTTCATGCACTAAATGGAGTCAACATCACCAAACCTACAGGTCTCAGAATGTAACTGTAAATGGAAAATCCAACAGGTGTGTTTTTGGTGGCTATGCAAACAAAGTATCCCTATTTATTACCTTTCATTAACAGCCTAAGAAAAGACCACGTTAGTGAGACTCTGAGAATAGTACATTACTAACAACGTGAACCGTGTGTAGTGACTAGAACGACTAGACAGATTCAGTGAAAGCAAACAATGTTTTTCAACAACAAATTCAAGTTCATACACTTGCTGAGTAGGGGACAAGAGAGGGTGGACACACTATTTACTAGGTAGAAGGCTCCCCCCTTGTGAGAGTGGCTGAGAAGACTTGAGGTTGCAGGTAAAACAAACAACTGTAGCTAAAAGACTAATACAAACTTTGAGTATATAAATAGGCAAATGTCTAGTGTGACTAATTCTACACTTCTCTAATGAAATACTGAAAAACAGAATAAAATTAAGGTTTTGAAAAGTGCTTATACATGAAGACTCAGTGTGCTTAGAACATACACTTTTATTGTATGTCATATAGATATAATTAAAACCTCACATTGTATAGGTTTTTCCACACTCTCATAAAGAAATCAAATGGCTCAAAGTTGAAGCCTGACAAACAGGCTAAAGCTGTGCCTTATTTCTAAACAGGAAAGAAAATTAATCACTGGCATAAGCTATGGAATATGCAAAAGACCAAACTAGGTGATAATAGTACTACTTCCGGCCTTCAAAATCGCTACAATTGTTTTTCACGTACAGATAGAGAACTGCAGTATTTGAGGTAACTATACAGCTGGTTAAACTGTGCTGCTCCAAAACCAGTTTACTGTGCACACACCAACTTCCTTGCTAATGTCAAGCTGTACAGCATGCACCATGCCCACAGTCCTTCCATTCATGACTTTCCTTGGAAATCTTTTTCACTTCTATTTAGCATAGCCTCAGTGCTCTACTTTTCCTGGAGGTTTTCTGGCGATTTAAAAGAGTGAGCCTGAAGTGACAAAATAAGAATATATTGTAAAAACAATGTTTAGAAACAGTGGTATTTTTAAAAGACAATTAAGACAAATTTTGCAAGGTTTTTTTTTTTTTAAAAAAGGCTAGATCATGTTTTTCAATTATGTTAAGTGCTTAAATAAGCTGTAGCAGCTGGGTGCAAGAAAAAGAACAAGTCAGGTACTGCATCAACTGGAGTGACAATGAGCTCCTCTGTGGTACAAAACAATGTCTAATCTCTTACAATTCCCTTGCTCACCGACTTTAATAAAAATACAATGGGAGATGTAATGGATTTAGGACAAGTGTATTATTCTTTCTTCTATTCAATATCTTCTAACAGAGTCAGTACAAGCTGTACATGATATAAGATTTACTCAAGCTAGATGCCAATAATGTTTATGAACCACAGCAAGTACTCTCACGCAAAACATCCTACAAGCATTTCCAGGCAATGTAATACACGTCAATAATCCCCAAATTCTCCTGTGTGGGTCATCTGTGTGGGTTCTAAGACATTATGCATAAAATTACAGAGTCACTTGTAGATTAACAGCTTGCAGCAGTCTTGACTGCTTTCTTTTTTGAGAACCTACAAGTGATTATTTCTAGCAGTTCAGAAATTCAGAAGAGGAAAATTGCATTGAAAAAGTAAAATGAAACATCTTCCATAGAGTTCAACCAAACTTTTCTTACTGCACTAGTCTACACACACTTCCAAATAAATCCATGCGTGAATATATTTGCCCAAGATGTGGTTTAAGCCAAATGAAAATGGGGTCTCTTACAGAATACTTCTCCTATATAATGTTTTTGGTGTATATAGATATTATTTTAAAATTACACCATAGTTTGAATCTAGACATACCCAGACAGACAATATTTACAGAAGTAATTTCTTTAAGCCACTATTCAATTCTACACAGGAAGGAACAGCCTTGACAGAAAGTATTTAAGACTTCTCTTTGTCTGCTGAGCCTACGAAAAGAAATCCAAACGTGTATTTACACATTATGTAGTTTTAAGTCAGGCTTTACTACCGATTAATTCACAAACATCTGCCATGAATATTTTCCCGTTACATTCAAAATGTTCTTCAGAATGAACTTTAATTTCCTCTAAATACCACATTAAGCACAGTAAATGGTCCACTAAAGATTTTAGGCATAATTATATGCATTAAGAATATAAATATTTTCTTGATTCCCTATGATTTAACATTTAAGTTACTAATTGTAACAGCCATCAGCATAAAAGTATGTCAACAGTGTACGCGTACTCTGCTCTTTCCCTTCCATCTCCAATGGCACAAACTAGCTTCAAACTTGCCTTACAAAAGGAAAGGAAAGAAACTGGAGAGGAAAAAAAAATACAATTCATTGCTGTATTTATCTTCAACTCTGAATGAAAGAAAGGTGAAAATTCCCAACTGACATCATCAGTTAGAGGAAATAAGAATTCATCCATCCGTGAGAACTCTGGAGAGCTCTTGCAGCACGAGGTCATCGCATTCTGCTCAGCACCATTCCATTCATCAGAGTATTGCTGGAAGGAAAGATTTTTCACCCTCTTTTCACCTAGTATATATTGGTAATGAGAAGAAACTGAATCTACCAGCTCTCTACTGTTTGAGAAGTATCTCCCATATCATAGAGGTAATTTTAAATGAACAAAAAACATCTTTCAGACAGTTATCATATAATAACCAAGACATTAAACAGAAGGGAAGAGGAAGGAAGAAGGGATTAAACCTACTTAAAACCTGTACGAAGACTTTGTTTTACTCCTCATAGTACATACATGCCAACAGACACTTATACGCTATGCCTATGGTCACTGTATCAGCTATTCATTCATCACCCATCACAGTAACAAAAAAAAAAAAGCTTGATGCCTTTCCTGTAAATTAAATACGCACTCAAGGGTTCTGGTACCATTACATTAAAAAGGAGTCTCCAACTGTTCATAACTGCAATTACTTTTGCTCTTAATGAAATGTGCTTGATTTGAAAAATAAATCTTATTTTTAAATTGAAAGACTTTTTAACAATGGAATTTAGAGATCTCATAGGACTTGAAAAAGCACTCATTTCAACTGGAAACTGTAAGTTCAAATGCAGTGAACACTAATCTTGATCCACGTTTCAACTGAGCAGACATTTGGACATAGATACTCATCTAAAGATTATGTCTTCATTAATAATATGTGTGAACTCAACTATAAATAATATTCCCATGGTCAGATACATAAATCACAATACCATCACCAATAGGAATTCTGTACTTGAATTCAAGATTTGGTGCACTAACAAAGGCTGAAGGAATCTGCTGCAGAGGGTGAACCTCTAAGGACTAGAGCTGAATCATGCTGGAAGAGTAGTGGAAGAGAATCACGCAACAATGTTAACATAACTATATTATACTGTATTAACTCAAAGACTTCTGTCTCCAGGACTTAAAATCCTATAAATTTAAAAAAATACAATTTTTTTAAGGCAACTTGAAAAATTTGTATATATTGATTTATAAGTTCATACATATTTGAATTTTACTTGGAAATCCCCTGCTACTCAAAATGACAGATGAATAACCTAATATGAGCGAGTTTAATTCACTCTCTTTGTCATGTCTCTGCAGATTCCAGCACCATACAACTTTAAAATATAAATCAAAATTACTCTGATAGTGCAGATATTTCAGAAAACAGTTTTAATACATGCAAATAACAGGGGTGTTTTTTGTTCTATAATATCTCTTTAGAAGGCTATAGCCTAATAATATTTAAAGGTGTACTGAATCTGAAAGAATAGCCAAAGTAGAGAGACATTTCTAAAAAGCCAGTGAGAACACTTGCAGAATGGACAAAAATACACGTGTAAAGGAAGCTATCCCAAGCCCGTGTCAACATTACGTGTTGCTGATCTTGGACCATAGTGTGTCATTGATTTTTAAGTAGAACTTGAAAATTATTTCATTGATGGCTCCTTAACAGCAGTCGGCTATTTTATTTCTGCCGACAGGGGATTGAGAAATCAATTCTCCAAGAGACAGCATGAACAGTTAACATCGTATTCAACTGCAAAGCCAGGTCACTGTGCAAAGGTGAACTTCCCAATGGTACGCAATGTGGGCTTACCCAAAGGGAAAATGATAATTAACAAGTTAGAACACAGTGGCGAGAAGGTGAGCGATCAAACACAAATCTCGCATTTAAGAACTGTTGATTGATACAGAACAACAATTTTCTCCTTTTCTTCTCCAAAACCTTTTGGAGATTTCAGAATATCAAGTTACAGTTGTGGAGGCTTACTGATAAAGAGGATCCTCTAAAGTAGACAATTCATATTTATGAAATAAGAAGAATGACTTCCACTTTCAATTAAGTTCCACGAAACACACAGCGAAATCCCCTTTGATGCCAATAATAAGTTTACACAGGTCACACAGAGATTATAGCCTCTCTGAAATCAGTAACTTTTCCTTAGCTTTCATATTAAGGTTATTTGTTATATCGAGCAAACTACCAAAGGTAAAACATACTTGACCAAGATCGATACTATTTCTTTTCTTTCCTCACCTCCTCCTTCTTTGCCTAACCTTATATAGGGTTCTTCCTCAACAGATCTCAAAATGCTCTCAAAAGAAGTGGAAAGGAATGAAAAATGCAATTCAAGTGCTGGATGGTTTTGTTCAGCAGGGGAAAGCAAGCCAGTGAAAGGTCTGCAAGCGATACACTTAAAGCTTGCGATATCTTCATCTGAGTGAACCACAGAACTTTCACAACTCTCAAGCAGTTAAAGCTTGTGAAAAATTCTTAAGTGTCTTTACCATGAATTACTCCTGAAAAGACGGGAAAACAATGAAAAAAAAGAGTAAAATGTTAAAATCATGCCTTAAAAACAAAACAAAAAAAATCAAAACAACCTACAAATACCAAGTTTTTTCCATTTTAACCTCCTAGTTTTCCTGAAAGGAAAAAAGGCTGTGAACACTCTGAGCACAGACAACAGCTGTTTGCTGCACACCTCTGCTGTGCCAAGAACAGAATATTAGCAATGGCTGTATATGATGCTGGTAAATGACTTACAGACAAATCCTGAGAAGTTCTCTCCCAGGCCCTTCCTTCTTCCTCCCACTTTCTTGAAGACTAACTACTGGGTGGGGGAACCCAAAAAACATTCATTCCAGTCTGTACTGCCCATTAATGACTCAAAGGAAGCCTTGAAGAGTAGCCACAAGCCACACAGAAAAAACGTTACAAATTGTGCTGGACAGGGAACCATCTCTGTGCTCAAAAAGCTAACTGTGAAGTGTTACAGATGTGGGAAGCCCAGAATGATCCAACAAGGAAATACATTCCTAACATCTGGCTACTGCTTTAGGGAGATACAGTATTTAACTGTTTTGGGGTTTTTTCCACCAGTCCCCTATGTTGTCTCTCCCAGACCCGTAAGTCACCAATTACACAGTTAATCATGCAAAATACTATATAAATGTAACCACAAGCCTTCTCTGCAACACAAAACGTTAACGGAGAAGAGGCAAAACCAACTGTACAAGAGTGCCTCACAATCCAGGGGCTGAACATTTAAATAAACCCCTAGAGTGGCTGGAAAAGCCCAAGAACTGTTGTTACAATCTTACAGCTACACAAATCTATTTGTAAAAGCTGTGTAACTATGCCAAATGATTGATTTACCCGAAAAAAAGAAAAGTAACCAGGCAGAGCAGACACAGACTCTTACCACTAAAAAAAAAAGTCTATTTTACTAAGGTCTGCCATCAACCTTATAAGTCAAGCATACAAGTCACAAAGGAAGACAAGGAACAAGGTCGAAGATCAGCAAGACTCACGGGGTGATGCCCCACAGCACTTCCCTGAAGTATTCCCTAGTGACTGTAGTTCCTATGTGCAGCCTTTGTCTCAAGGGGAGCATTAATTTGCATCTCTCCACTCTGATCAGCCACCCCTTTCAATGAAACAAAGGAATTTAATGCCTTTGAAACCTCTACTGTTGACAAACTCAGCTGAGACTGGTCAAGTGTAACAACCGTTACTAAGACCAGAACTGGTGGAGTAGCACAACTTCAAGACCCTGGTGTTTTCTGTGTATGTGTACATAAAGAAAGAATTGCGGGGGGGGGGGGGGGGGGGTGTGGAACGAAAACCAAGGAATGATGAGAAGTGGAAAAGTGTAAGTTACAAATACAAAATGACAAAGTAATTTAGACAGGTTAACTACAGATGAAGTAGTAGTTAGGAGATCTAAGGAAGAGGCAAAGAGAAGGATGAGAAACTGAAACTGGGTAGACAGATTAATAATGCTGATTTTAAAGTTTTAATTAATTTAAATTGCATTTCTAGATTTGAGTTTATTTACTATCTTGATTTGAGAATAACCTGACATTTCAAACATGTACTAACTTCCCGCAGTTATGAGTAAGAGCAGCTCTGTCATACAACAGTAAGTGTACCTACCACCCATGACAGTTACACGATGACTATAAAGAATTTTATTTAACCCACACCAGTTATGTCTCTCTGCAATCACAAAAAAAAGTACTGACTTCTTCCTTAGCACAGGAAGAACACAGAGTATAACAGGAAACACTCTAAGCATACAGAGGGGTACGCTCAAAAACTGGCCAAGACCACCTCCATCATTGGGAACAGCTTTGCTCAGCTCCTCAAGACAGCCACACAAGAAAGTGGGTGAGAAGAGCTCAAGACTGGGCACACATAAAGCAGCAGCACAACACTCCTGATTTTCATCATCTCATAACAATGCAAAATTTAGCCTTAGGCTGAAATTTTAGTTCACTGTAGCAGGGTTTTTGCTTGCCCCATTCTTTAAGGCTAATTAAAAGGTGAAAAACTGTGCAGATGTGATTTGAAACTGTAGACTTAAGCTGCGCTGTTCCTCTAAGCAGAGGCAAACTTTTCTAACAGATAAAAATGACTGCCCGTATGTACCCAAGGCTGGGTTGACACATGTCAGATAAAACCTTAAATGAAGCATACCTGCTTCTCTCTCTTTGAGCTTGCATGAAAGCCTTCAAATCATCCAACAATACCTGTTGTTTCTGGCTTAGACAAACCAAGGAATAAAACACTTTTAAAGCCAGATGAAGACTCGCTCTTCACCAACAGAATTTACCAAAGAAGTGCTTTTTAACACTGCATCATGAAGATGAACATTTTGGAGAGGGATGTTCACCTTCAGTTCCCATTCTCTTCCAAACACTAGACAGGGACAACAAATTTCCTTGCACTTCACTGCTGATAAACACCAGCACTGATATGACAGTGTTTTTCTTATTGCTTGCTATCTAAAAAGCCCTGGGAGAAAACAGAATTTTTATTACTTAATTGTTAAGCATAAATAGTCTGTTTCCACACTGATACACTGCTGTAATAATTAGAGAATGTGCTTTATATACCACCTGAAATATTTATAGAAGATTAATGAAATAAAGAAAAATTAGTAACTAGACTACTGGCAAAGTGTTGCAGACTTAAAAGTCAAGTGGAAGGAAAATAATAATTTACAAAAATATACTTTGAAGTTGATAATTATTATACATTTCTGATTTACAAAGAAACACCACTACTACCCTGTGGTAACTAAGCTCATTTAAGCAGCTTCCACAACAACATTCTAAAATTAATTTCAACTATCAGTCTTTATTTAACACGCACCAGAAGATATAAAGTGCAACCACACCAAGAAGATATATTCACTTGGTGGCTACAGAAATACTAATATCAATATCAGACCAGAACTTAACAGCAAGAATAATTCAGAATTGCCTGTTGGACTTTGAATTACAGCTAAACACAGATGTAAGTTTGACGAAGCACTGGCAGTTCTTGTATAAGGCTGTGTTAGCAAGAAAATAAGTTAAATTTTAAAAATTAGTTTCATCATTGAAATCTTGCACTGTCAACACAGCAAATAACCCATTCTAATAGTTTTTCAACTCAGAATAATAACTACTTTACTGTTTAAAAACATTAGTGCTTCATAAAATACACGTAAGATCAATAACGAAACCCAACAGTACAAAAATTTCAATTCAATACAGAGAGTACTTAATAACCTACTTTTATAGAGCAGACACTTATACTTACATATTCAGGTTTTAATTTCTTGTCTCCTCCTCTTACAGCTACTTTTTCAAGCTTGTCTATACTCTGCATGATAAGCTCCTCATCTTTCAGTCTAAGTTCTTCATGTATTATTTCAATGTCACGAACAGGATCTACACTTCCTTCAACATGAGTGATATCATCATCTTCAAACGCCCCTAAAACAAAAGAACACTTAAATTACGTGTTAAGTCTAAACCACCAGAAATATATATATTTACAACACACTAGTAAGAGTCACAAGAGAGGAAAAAAGTCAAAAAGTAAAGATCTGTCATACTGCCTGTATACAAGTGCCACCTGCAATATTTTATAACATAGTGGTTTAGTCTGTTAACTTAGTTATCAACCCAAGCATCAGAAGTTTCACATACATACATGCTCTGCCATTTCAGGAGAGCACTTAACATACCTTAAAGAGTTTCTTCTAAATAGGAGCAGGCTAGAGCACTTTTCAGAAAATAGGTACCACTGCATTTAACAGTATGTAACCTAGCAGCAGCAAACAGTAGCTAAATTGAACACTGCAGAACATTTTAATACACAGAGTAATGACTAAAAGAAAGAAAACCTTACAAATCACCCTGGCAGCCCTCACTGGCTGACCAATTTTATGCATTAAGGAAAAAAGAAGTTCTAGACAAAGAATTCTGAAGTTCTAAACGACTCGTAGTGTTTCCAAGGGAAACAGGGCTTAGAAAAAAAGGCCTGAAATCATCTGGCAGACCTCGTCCCTGTTTCAATCTACTTTATCACTGTGGTTCTGACGGTGATTAGATAATGAACCACTCAGACACACAATTTACACAGCAGCTAATTTCATCGGCCTGATTTGAGGGTATGGTTTTTAGGGGGCCATCAAAGAAGCAGATGAAGGTGCATTTGTCATATATGAGTGACAACCATTCACACTATCTGAACAAAATGGTGCTGGCCCTTATTAGAAACACATGCTATTATCACATATTTAAAGTGCAGTTGAAGCCATAATTTCAAATTGCCAACTGGAAACATAAGGGTAAAACAACCAGATATTACTGAAGCATGTGTGCTGACTTCATGCCCTTCTGAAGACAATCTGGCAACATAATTCAACTAGGATTTAAATTATCAGATAAGCAGCATCACAAAAAAACCCACCAAAAAATCTACACATATTCCTAAAAGAAAAATATTAACAATTTAAAACTTTTTACTTATTCCAGAGTCAATTTTCAGCATATCTGCCTGCCTATCCTGTAAGATTAAAGCTATGCTGAGAAATCAACAAAAATAATTTTATTACCAGAAGTAAAATCAACTGGTCTTTTTACATGGGGGAGGGTGGGGGTGTGCGAGGGGGAGGAAGATGCGTGTTTTTATCCTGACATTATATAAGATAGGAAATGGTAAACTACAAATAATTCCTTGACAGATTGACAGAAAGTTTAGGTTCTTTGTTGTCATCCACATATTAATCTTCCTCTTGTATTTGAATTTACTGAAAACAGTGGCATTAGCAATAAAGATTTTACATCAAAACAGGATATACAGGTTTAAACTGTTGTTCACAGTCAAATGTCAAAATCGTTTTCACATGAACTTATGAGAAGCCTTTAAAACAGTAGTTACCAGAAGTTTCCTCCCCTCCCATCAGCTGCCTCTCTCTGAAGGTCATCAATGACCTCCCCTGGTACAAGGAAAACCACCTCAGCAATAGATCCAACTCTGATGTTGGCTATGACACATAAACAGGCTGCTCCATCCAATGGAAACTCACTATACTAACCCAGTTAAGGAAGAGATGCTGTGGCATTTGCTTTTCATAAATCCCTATCTGCACACCTGACTCAATGGGACAGGGGCTGTCCAGATGAACAAATACTGGAAAGCATAATTCAATAGCCCTGCTCTGATTTACAAGGAAAATACTGAATAAAAAGGGGGAGGAGGGAACAGGAAGTAAGATGTCACAATACTGATTAAAGAAAAATCTACCTGCCCAGCCTTCTGAACAGGTGAGTAGTATTTATGCAGCTAAAAACATTGATCTTTCCTCCATACTAAAGTGTCAGTCTAAATAAATGCATTCTCAAGTTGTTCACAACTTCCTTCTGCATTTGGTGTCCGAAGGTTTAAAAAAACCCAACAGAACTCCACACGTAAAAGCCAGGAGAAAAGCTCCAGGACTATAAAGATCTCACATTCAGAACATAAAAAATAAAAAGCAAAGCAGACAGCTTGGTGTAGTCTTAAGAAGGAATGTCCTTTTTCTGGAAAAGCAAGCATAATGTGACTTAGTAAGAACCAAACACAGCTCTATACTAGCTACATTTTTCTGTATTCTTCAACAACAGTAAAATACTTCTCCAGCAAGTCTACAGCTCTTCATATCTTCCCATTCCTTTCTACCCAAAAAAAAAATTTCCAAGTTCTTTATTCATCCAAACCCAATTAACTTAGCCTAACTGTACCCCTATAAAACCAAATCTATACATTTTACTTTTTTTCTCAGTCCACTAAATGCTTTAACCCATAGACACTTTAGATGCTGTCAGAGCTTCCTTTGAGTCTCCTCCTGCCAGCTATCCTCATGCCTATGTCACCAATCATCCCACAGCTCATTTAGGCAACACTAAAGACAAGTCCACATATGGCAACAGGCAGTTGCCTGGTCAGGTGAGAAGTCCCTCTACTGAACTTCTGATTTCCCATTCAAGGCTACATCTTAGCCTTCTCTCCTCCTCACTGGGTTGCTTGTCTCTTCTCACAGAATAAAAGGACACTACTTGCATACTCCATTAAAATGTTGGATTTTGAGCTTAAATATTCAATTCTGCGTTTAGAGGAAAAGTACATTTTCCTAACTTGGAAAGGAAAAAACATCTCAATTGGTGTGCTGACAAAGGTAATACAATTCCCTTTTAAATAGACAGGAAATCAATTAAATTAATCATGGCAGATTTTATTTCTTTTTCCTTAAGTTATTAGGAACAATTAAAGGAAAGAAATTTCAATCTCTTCCCATTGAGACAGCCACAGTCTATTAGGGAAGAGGTAGGTATAAGATTTTATCTGGACAAAAAGCCAAACTGGTGTTAATGTCCAGATTTTGACATAAACTGAAGGACTCTTATCAATAATCAACAAGCATTGAGCTTTATTTGTGAAATCTCTTGTTCAGGGTTTGTCAGTACCAACTTCAGTTGCCAACCTAAAACAGATCAGCCTCTGACAATCTAGACAGAAGACAAGGGCATACTCAAGGGCAAAGGAAAAGGGAGAGAGACACTGCTGTGATGAAAGAACCTTAGTTATAACTTCATCTCAATTTCTATGCGAGATGTATCTTGGGCAATCCAACCTGTTGTGCCAGCCTCAAGCCTGCTCTGAAATGATGGTCCACCACAAATCATGTTGAGCATTGCAGGGAATTCAATTCTCTTCCGCAGAGCTGAGCACTGACGTAGCAAGCAAGAACTGGTGGCAACCTTAGGAAATTAGGTTCTGCTTGTGACAAGTGAGATCTCCAGGTTAAAAGTACACCTGTGAGAAATTAATGAAGTCTAACTTATTAGAATAATGTTTCACTCAGTCCTTGGTTTTAAAATAGTCTACATAAAAATATAAAGTAGTAGGGAAAAAAGGAGTTGTAAAGCTGATTGAAGAAATGGGACATACCAAAAAACAAGTATATTGTTTTCAACTTATAAAGGTGAAAATGAGAACTATATTAATCTTCAAATCTTACCTGATATAGACTGTTAACAGTTTATTTTATTTATGAATGTGTGTCTCTGGCTTTGCTTTAGGTGAGTGAAATTCCTCCGTCAAGTAAGGCCTTTAACTCTCTTTTGTTAGGGAAGATGATAAGATAACCCTAGTTCCCTCCAGCAATAGCGGCAGCCAAACTAAAAGCTCAAAGGCTCTATTCTAAAACAGAACAAATAGGAGACTACAAATGACCTGGATGTCCAACTAAAGATAGTGCAACACCCGTATGATGAACAATACGCACAGGGTGGACGCTGGCCATGAACCTCGAGTAAGTAGTAGTGTAAGTAGCTGATATCAAGCACTATGTAGAAAAGTAGCCTGCTGAAAATAAAAAGGACCCACTAAAATATGCTGAACTGGAAGAAGCAGGGAAGATGAGAAGGAGGTCTTGAGATGCAAGATGATAGTAAACAGATGAGAATTTCCATCTTCTGAAGGAACAGGTAAGATTACCTTGGGTATCATGCAGAAAAAGAATACCAGTTAGTTGATGGACATATGGCTCAGAAAAAGGCAAAATGAAAAATAAATATTGATAAAGAAATGCTATTATTGATTTGGCTGATACTGGTCACTGCTTATAACTGAATTGGTGAGTAAAAGTAATAGGGAGCCATTTTGAGCTGAAGCAGATTACTAGCTCAAGAGATCTTGGTAGAAAAACGAGGAAGAAATGGTCCCTGAAAACATGCTAATGGGGGATCTGGGTGAGAAAGAAAAGGACTCGAGTGAGATAGCTGCAGAAGAACAGAGTGCACAAACACAGTAACCTGTCAGAAGTAAAATTCATTCTGATTATGAACTGTGTTTAAATATGGTGAACATCAAACACAACATGTCTGTCCTGTTATTGACATAATGAGGGTTTAACTTCTGTAAATGAGGACCTTTTCAAGGTTAGAGACTTGTCTACATGCTGTTCTTAGCAGCACACTCACACCTGCCAGGCTACTGGCTCTGCAGTCTAGCTTCCCAAGTCTTCACTAGAAAAATCAATTTTTTCAAACTTGTGGTAAAAAATTTGTCTTACAAAAAACATGTTATGATATTCTGGAATTTCATCAAAGAATAAACTGATCTAACTATGCCAGTTCATTTATTTAAATATTCTTTCCAGGAAAAAAATGATTTAAAAATGTATTTAATATGAACTTCCCCAAAACTACCCATGCATTCTCAAGACAGTATGACCTATGGACCATTACCTTCTCCAACTAATATAAAGAAAATCTTTTGTTCTTCCCATGTCTTTATCGACTGCATTTGCTTTTTGAACAGAAGGATTCAGCATTTCTCAAACATTATCCCAAACCACAGCAATCTCATTTTGCTGGTCTGTGCTCCAAAACTGCGCTCTTTCTGCTAAAGGAAACTATACCATATGACTGTAATAATCTCCAAGAAAATGCTGATGGATTTGCAGTCTAACTTGAAAGATACACCCCTATCACTTCCTTTGGTGTAAAAGAACAAAGACTACAAGGTTAGAAACATCAAGCTTGATGTAAGTAAACAAAGCTGCTGTGGTAAACTCCCATAGCATTTTAGTGGCATGCAGGTATTGGTATTAAAACACGGCAAGTATTAAGGCAGTAAAACAGTAAAGCATAACAGCAGCAGAATTCATTTTGACATCTCACCGCACCAAAGTAACAACTTCACCTGAAGTTCCAGAAATCAGCTTAGAAATTCTCACTGCCGCATCCAGCTCCCTTTTCTGCTGCCAGAGGACTCAAACCTAAAGGATTCTTCACTTTCAGTGAGGGATTTACTTTCAGCTAAGCATTTTATCTGAGCTGTCTGGGTCCAAATGAAGGGCACAAAAATATTTTAGAAGCCACATTAAAGTGGTAACACAGCGATAGCAGATAAAACAGATCCAGAAAATGTAATGACTGGCTGGAAAAGATGTGAAATCTAACTCTTGTTTCCTTTCCCTGAGGAAAAGCAGAAACTATTTGTCAGGTCCTGATGACTGCCAGGACACACGGACTACCTCTTCTCCTCACATGCAAAAGTAATAGCAGATAAATATGTATACAGCACCACAGTAACAAATACCACATTTTAAATGGTATCATCTAATGGCATGCTCATTTCTTTCCATTTCTTTCAAGAATCAGCTTCAAAATTCTTTGACAAAATTTACCTCTCAGCCTCAGAGATTTTTGCATTGCTTATGTTATACCTGTCAAGATCTGATGACTGTATGTTATGTATTCATCTGAACAGAACCACTACACTTAGTTACAGGCTATCATCAACCAATTCATTCTCTTGCTAAAATCAAGTCATCCAATTACTCCTTGACTAATCAAGGCTGTTTTGGCTTTTTCTTTTTTCAAAAGGTACTCAACAGCATAAACAGTTCACTTACAAGAAATGGAAAGGGGCTAATCAGCAGAATTATTGTTTTGCTGCCACAATTTGCAGTATTTAAATGTAGTTGCTGATTGGACTGAAAGTTTTATGATATAGCATATAAAACTAGTTTGACACAAAACTGAAGCTGCCTATAGCCTAAACTTTATTGTTTCTCCCTGCTCCAAGCTGCCACTAAGATACTAAAAACCAAACCAAAATACCACCACTAGTCTTACGTTATTCTGCTCTTAAGTGCAATTATGGAAATTAATTAATATCTTTAAGATATTTATATTTGATAGATCCGTCGCTTCATTTCTTTAATTATCCTTATCCTTAAAGTAAAATAGAACCAAATATTTGGCTACTATTAAGCTCCACCGAACAGCACTTCGGTATCTTGTATTCATTTACAAAAGGTAAGCAACTGCATTGGTATATGTTATGCCCTAATTAAGAGGGATATTTACAGTTATTCAGAATCTGAACTGCATCATAAGCTGAAACTCCCATCGGTATTTAGAGTAACAACTAGCTGTTCTCGTCACTAAGCTCTAAGAGAATGTTTAGTAACACCACCAAAAAAAAGACCCAGAGAATAATTGGCACTTGCACTTCCTCTCCAGCATACATTCAACAACTATTATCAAAAAGCACTGCTCGTCACAGACTGATATGGCACATCACAATACACATACATACCCTGTTATAAGCCCTGAAATAAATGAACAATAATATCTATGTGGCTACTTACTGGGGTGGGAATGGGGGGAGAGAACAAAAATGGGGTAACTTGTGGGGGGGAGGATTTCTTTAAACTATCAAAAGAAACAAGACTACAAGTGTCAAAAACCACATCAAATTATAAGTAATATCTGTACTTAGACTGGCTTGACATGCTATCATCAGAATTAGAAAGATTTAAATGGTAAAAGATCCTGCTATTTCTGACAGAGGTACAAGTACGTTTAACATTACGGAATGCATTATACTTTGATGATGGTACATTTTACTATGTATACTCATGATCAGAAGGGCAAAAGAATACTGTCAGAGTCAACATTTAACAGCTTCCTAAACATAGCACGTATTAACAAAGAACCAACAAATAAAGTAGGTTTAGCATGTTTTCCCTTGCAAGCTAATTTCAAGTGAAATTAATCACCTGTAACACAAAACTAATATTCTTTAAGCAGAGTAATTTTCAGTTGAAGAAGGTGCACCTGCCTACATCTTCAACATAAGCAAAATCAACTACAAAAAAAATTAAATCAAATGCTGTAGTAAACCTTGACTTCTGAAGAAAGAATTTTTTCAGACATCTCTTGTCGCTTTGTTTAGTGCTACAGCCCTTTAAGTTTTGTCTTCATAAAGCCCTAACTAGTTGTAATCACTCACAGTCTAATTGTGGACATTTATCTGCTTTTCTTATGCATAGAACATAGCTATTAAAGCTGAATGGTGATGGTGTGAAGTATAGGTTAAATTGGGTGAAATTAAAGCAAATTACTCTGGGATGTGGAACTCTGAAAATAGAAACCGCCAATGATTTGCAACCCTCTTGATGATCAGCTTCACAGAACCCTAAATGACAAGAAAACTTACATATTTTAAAGTTAACTAGATTTTTTTCAAATAATATGTATAAATTTATTTAAAATGCAAGCAGTCACTGTGGCAATAATTATTTTGTTTTACCTGCATCGTAGAAATATAAGAAAAGGTTTTAATTCCCATTAAAACCACTTGTTTTTATTCTCAAGTTTAGCTGATTTTTAGCAACAGAAACCCAGTTCAGAATATTAGTTGCAGCATTAATTACATTGAGCACAACGTTACAGTTTATGCGTACCATATGGCTATACACACAGAGGACGGTAAAAGCAGCTGCTTTGGGCTCTCTCGACCAGTACAGTATTAGGACTCAAATTCATTACCTATATAAAAGATAAGCAGCTACATTTACCCTGCTGAGCACTAATACCACACCAGTCAAGAGAGCGCAAATCAAGCACCCCTCCCCAAAAGTCTGAAATAGCAGCTGAACGGCAGTCATTTCAATATCAAATCTATTGGGAGTGTTTGACAAAAAAGGGCAAGTCTATTTCTGCACCAGCAGACACACAATAAGAGCGTGTAGCAGTAATACAGGATTTCAAATGACTGTAGTATCAACTTCTGGAGCACAAAAAGAATTTACATTTGCATAAAAGTACTCGTCAAGCAAGTACTGCACGAGGTCAGGGATGGGAATTATAACCTCCCCAGGAAACACTGAAGCAAAGCAATTCGCTTCAGGACATGTAAGCTGGCAGAAGAAACCTCAACTCTGCTCCTGGTAGAAGCAGTTTTAACAGAGAAAAGCAGTTACCAAGATAGTCGCTCCAATGAGCTTATCTGTAAAACCTGTTCCAGAGCCCTTACCCTTGAGTCAGTCTGACAAATATTAGTTATTTATTTCAGATGTAAAATGTGTTTACTTGCCATTGCTCTTTCATCCTAGCACCACTGGGATGTAGTCAACACTCCACAGGCAAAACCTTCTACCTGCTGAGATTTGCTATCAAGTTGGTCACACTGGGTAAAGGACATTATTTGACAGCTGAAGGAATAAATCTGAGCCCTTCGTGCCTCTGCAGAGGGCTCACTCTGACTGCCCTTGATCATGTATTTGAAATACTACCACTGCAATGCCCACCAGATAGTGCTTGGGACAAACTCATGCGTTACTCTTCTTGTAACACACTTTACCTAGGACCACAGCAACATCGTAATTCGCATGGACATGCTATCAGAAGATGCTAGGAAGGGCAGCGCTCGAAATAAAATTTTGAGGTGGCTGACATACCACATAAGTTGTTTAAATAATAATTCCTTAGGAAAAACTAGTTTCTCTACTCAGATTTTTCCAAAATATAACTGTGTTAATTGGAACAAGAAGGGACTTTTGGAACCTAGCCTGGACCACTGCTAAACAAACAAAAGCCAAAAAAGCTGAAGAATGTGAGCACTTGCTTCAAACAAAAGGGCTGACCTCAGCCATGCTTTCCTTTACATTACTTTTTTTGCTAATGACTGAAAACCTGCCTTTGTGAGCTAAAGTCATGAGAAGAGAAGCAAGCAGGAACAAGGGAGTCTCCGCAGTATCACCCTCCCTAGCATGAGTGCTCCCACAGCAGTGCTGCCTGCATAAAGGACACTGCGCTTCAGGAAGGTCCGGCCACAAGTATCAGCAGATAACTTTCAACATGTCTCTGTGTACCACATATCCAGACTCTTCACAGAGGACAATGTCCCTAGACAAAAGCAGACTAGGACTCATGTATCTGCAATCTGAAGGCATCTACACTGTACCAACAGAAAAAAAAAAAGACTTCTAAGCAGATACCATTTGAAATAAATATACACATAGATGTGTATCTGTGTACTCATACTACTTCCACCATCATCATCTCTGTGGTACATTTTACCCCTTCTTTCTGAAGGTCAGTCATCAAGATTTATTATTTATGAATACTCATGCCAAACTCTATGGCGTCAGTCTTAACTGAGAGATGAGAGGCACTGTAACTGCTGACAATAACCGTGTTTTCAAGAGATCAGTCACAAAGATCATGAATAGCAACTAGCAACCGCCACATGTTAACAATGAACCTTACTCTCCCTACCTGAATGTTTCTCCTTTGAGGATCTATTTCATTGCACAATAGAGGTAAGGAGGGATAAGCAGAGAAAGACCAGACATTTTATAACAAAGCTGAGTTGATAAAGACTAAGCAAAAATTTGTTAATGCCATACGTAAGTTTGTAATGAAGTGCTGCGTTGCTACATGAATAATTACAAACACAAGCAAATGCCTCTCGGTAAATTTACCTTCTAAAAGTGAGACTCCACACAACCTTCCCTCTGGACACTGACCCACATTCATAAAGTAATATGTAAACTTAATACAAAGTAGCAATGCACTTCATCCAGGTACATCCCATGCAAATCAGTTCAAATTTTATGAGAGCGTTGCCTGTTGGTTTCCATTCATAGAAATCTCATTAGTAATAAATAAAAAATGACAAATCATTAGCTGGTTAAGAGACAGTTTGTTCCTCATTCATGATTTTTTCACGTGCAATGATTAATTTTCATGTGATAAAAGTAATGGTAGAGGCTTGGAATAACAAGAAATATCAAACAACTTTTTAGAACAGCAACTGAAATACAGAAAACAAAAGCAAATACATAACTTGCATCTTATTTGAGATGTTAGACCTGATAAAGAGGGTTTACAATATATCCCAATCAATGTTCAAATCTTAATGTAACAGTTATGCAGATAAAACTCAACACTTATACTTTACTTCCGATGTTAGTCCCCTCCTCTTCTTTATAAAACTCAAAACAGCATCCCAATGGAAAACTAAGTATGTTACTTGCTATAGACTGCATTTACATGGGAAGTAAAGAACTCATTATTTCGTACATTATTTTAGTAAAGCAATCCCTAGCCTTCAGGGATTTGCTTTTCTTTCTAGTAACATTCTACTTCAATGGTAACTACATCGTGGAACATATCACTTGTGTTTTGTAACTATCTGGCACCATCTAGTAGCCAGTGGCGTCTTCTTTACTAAATCCCATTAACAGAACCTGTGACAAGGGTGATACCTAACAGATACGCACAAAAAACCAACATAAACTTCTTTATCTGAATCTCACATGGTCAAGAAAACGTTTTATGTGGAGTTAGGTACAGACAGCTATAGCGAGTAACTACATGTACACTGAGCAAAATGCCTTACACCTTCCTTGAAAAAAATATAATATATAGAATCACAGAATAGCTTGGGTCGGAAGGGACCTTTACAGGTCACCTAGTCTAACCTCCCCAGAATACTTCCATTCATGTTGAAGCTTCAAAATAATTTAAGAATCTGATGGCAAATTTTAGCAGTAGTAGACAAAATGCATTGCTTTATGCATGTACACAAACATTTATTATTTATTCCCTTTCCTTATCCTGAACACACACAAGTTCGAAAATGCTTTGATTAACTTGAATCCTGGATATACAGAGCAGGTTTTTTCCATGATTGCCAAAGCAGAGTGTCCGGTAGGCCCTAAAATTGGGAAGGGGGTAGGAAGCAGCAATATGAACATATCGAGGCTACTTCTTTATGTTCCCAAAGTGTGACTCAGTAGGAATTTTCATTTCCAATAGTAGTGCTCCTTCAGCCTGCGAGCAAACACAAATACACTGCCCTGCCGTTCTGCTCCTTGCAAAATAAATATATAAATGTGATACTTTTGCAACATCTAACCACAGCTTTTTAAGCTGAAACAGTTCTTCTCCTTTTACTTTAGATGTCAAATCCATCACAGAAAAGAATTTTGTTTTTAAAAGACTTCCTCAATGAAGCAGTTCATTTCTCTGCCATTTAGCTCACTGTATTTTTACAAGCACCAGGCTGAGCAAACTATGATTGAGAGAAGCCATCTTATGCACATTGCTGTTGTCCCACATCATTCAGAACAAACCTTTTTAGATCGTTAACTACCACAGGAGTGCTGATTACACAGGCACCAGCAATTTCCTAACCAATGACCACCTGAACAATGATGTGTTCAGCTTCTCAGACCCTGAAGCCTTTCAGAGGTGAATCATTTCACAGTTTGGAACTAGATCTCCATAGCAACTTCCCTTTGAGGGTTTTAGAATCACCATCCCGTAATTCTATGATCATCAAGCTCAACCATTCCCAATGGTTCTTTTCACAGCAGATGGAAAAGGAAGCCTTGAAATTTTACAGTCTATTTCAAGCAATTCATCTGGCAGCCTATTAGAATTCAAAATATTTCGACCTTCAATCACAAAGCATGTTATCTGAAGCTGTGGTGATCTCAAGTCAAGACAAGCAGACGTTTTAGTCTAATCATCCATGATGAGAAGAGACTGACAAAAACTCTTAATTCAACCACCATCAAAATGCTTATTTTAACTGCATGAAAGTCTTTCAACAGGCAATGAAAACACACCATGTACCATTTTATCACAACCTTCCATTCAAGGGAAATATGAATTCTGAATATTGGCATGGATCTTTGCACTCCCCGACGGCGTTTGAACAAATATCTCCTTCCTGAAAGTCAGTATAAATCCAATTCTACCACATTATTTTCAACAGCTGTCAAGAAAAATGATGGAAGCAAATTGCAATTAAACTTCTCATGACTGAGTCCAATAATGCTGTAGATGAGTTACTTATTGATGGATCCAGTTTGTTACAGGCATCTTCTAAAGAAATCCAAATCACTTACATCTGAGAAAATAAATAGCAATTAAATTATGAAAACATAGCATTGGTTAAAATCTCGAAGCAAAACTCAGTTTCATGATAATCATAATCAGAGGGGGTTTTAAGGGTTTTATTTCCCCCTCTCTGTTCCCAATCCCCAACTCAATTCCATCCGTTTAAATAAACATTTTCCTTCTCTTAAATGCTTCAGTCAACCACTGAAATAATCTCAGAGGCACAAAAGCTTTAAATTTGAGAATCTTTTCACCTAAAGGCCAAGTGGATTCATTCATATTTTTTATCAACCTTAAGTACAAGTTAAACTGAAATATACTGTCTTCTGTATTAATAGTGGTGGCTCATCAAATTCTCACCCCTCAAAAAAAAATATCTCACCTCAAACAGCTCTGTAAGGTTAACACTAGAAACACTTTATTCTTGCTACTATATTTTCATCAAAATACAAAGCATCAAAATGCAGTAGTGAACAATTGCTAACTACATAAACACATTATCTGGTGACTGAAGAACCCAGAACACTTGCAACTTTCCATACAAAAATGTCACCAATAGTATTTAACAGGATCAACCATAAATTTGGTAAAAAAAATTTTAAAATTTAAACAATTACTTTTTGGCAGCAGGACAGTAAGAGTTTTATACTTAAAAACAACTGCTGTAAAACTTTTCAAACTTAAAAGAAACATCAGAAGGCACCTGTGCCTGTCAAATTAACAGGTACATTACACTGTACAACCTTTGTAGAGACAGGAACACCTAATTGTTTTATTTTCTTTGAATGTAAAACTGCATCTTCAGTGTCTCTAAGCAGTTAGTTAACTGCCAGAGCAGCCACAATTGAGACTCTACAACACTTAAAATGCCACGTTTTATTAGGCTACTGGGAAAAACAACCAACCCCCAGCTGACCTTACCCTCCTAGGTATCAACATTGTTGAGCTATACTCTTCCTCTACTTAAAAGAAAAACTCTTTTTAAAGAGAAAGTTCTTTAAAAAAATCCATCACAACATATCTCAAACACAATGATTTATTGAGAATATTTTTGGCAAAGTCAATTTGAAAACTTTTCAGTAAAAGAAAGGTTGACAAATCTTTTGGCACAATATTTATCTCCATATATTTTGCATGATTTGCAAAGTTAGCTCATGATCAGAGCTATATAGCTGCTTGCACTGAACTTCTTGAAGATCTGAGGGGAGGTATGTGAACATAATCACAGAATTCGACTTTGGATGAAGCTAGAATTTAAGATATTGTAAAGCAAATGGAAAAGTTATGCATCATGTTAAAATGTAAACTGTTTATTTCTATATACAATTGGATGAAATAACTACAGATTTTATTCTAGCAATCTGAGTAAGAAATACCATGGAAAAAGCCTCTTGATTATTTAAAGCACCATCTCCTGCAAAGACCAGTCATGAAGGCAATTATACATGAACAGTATTAAAATTCTTAAGTGATTTCCAGTGTTAGTTCAGTTACACCAAGAGCTAATACAAAAACTACTGCAAGTATCTTCCTAAAGGAGACAAAGAAGTTACAGGATTTGTTTTATAACAGACAAAAATTTTGCTCAATTTTTTTTCCCCCAACTTTAGTTTAATATGGAAGGTAATCAAATATATTTATCAGAAGTTTTAACTAAGCTTTATAGATTTTTTTTTTGTTGACCAAACATAACGCATCCTTTAATACAACCTTTTGCTTAGCATTGTTCTACCTGAAACCGAACACAGAACTGCCCACAAGCAGCAAGTTATTTAAACATTTTGCTAATTAAAAAGTACAACTGTGACTCCAGCAATCCTTCCATGTGCAGACAGAACTACATACATGTAATCTATCTACTAGCCATGCAGCTGTTACTAAATGTAATTTGAACAGGAACATTTTTTAAAAATTCTTAAGTGATAGTAAATGCCAAGTATCTCGCATTGAACAATTAGACTGTCAGCAAAGGATACCTATTAGTAACACATACGCAAATCATCCGAGAGTTACATCTTTACAATCTATTCTATGATTATGCACAGTTATGATTCAAAGTATTTTCATGGTATTTTGCCACATATTTCTTGTAAATAGTAATTTTAAAACCTAGCAGGCAATTCTTAAATTGTCTTCATGTGCTAAGAATGAGACCACATTTACAGCTTTTCCTCCTCTCAATATCCCCAACACCATATCTGAAAAACCTCTTCTTAAGCACAGTAGTTATATACTAGCTCACCGTTTAACAATCTAGAATAACCTTAAGTTTATTTCATAACATATAATCAAGCAACATACGGTAATTAAAGCACACTGAAAACAGCAGTTACTAGCTAATTAACATTACAGAAACACTTTTCTTAATGATAGAAAAAGACAAAGATGTTATAAAGTACCACAGCATAAGGAACAGTTTGTTACAAACCTTGTTGCTTAAAACATTAAAAACTTCTACTTAGGAATTTGAAATTACAGTACTTTACAAATTAAAGATGTCAATGCAAGTCATGCATGGTTAGGTAGCGGTTTAGGGACTCCCCTTTCCACCATGTGCTTCATGTAGGGCAAGCATCATTCATACAAAGTGTTGCACTCCTCCAGAGGCTCAGCATTTGCAAACACGCCCAAGCTCTGTATTATCCTTATTCATGCAAAGTTAAAGAACTAACGAAGTTTCACTATTTCCATGGCAGTAAGATGCATCTTGCCATCATCACAGCACCTGAACTGCAGCTAGGGACAAGCAGCAAAGAACAACTCGAGCTGTGACAATGGCACCTTGGACTGGACTTAGGAGATGGCTGCCAAGACAGCCGCTGTGCACTTCTAAATGCACTCATTTGCAACACCAGCTCAGCAGCATCCTTCATTAGGTAACTGGCTTATGTTTTGCATTTAAATTCTGCCTTTAAAACAGTGGCAATATTTTACCTTCACATGCTAATTTCAAACCCACCTTCTACTTATATCGTATTTTATATTTCCCACTTGTCTGTGTTAACAGTGACACCTAAAACTGCTTGCTAGGTGAAAATGTGTACGCACACACAGCCATAGCAAGTAGCCTCTTTGGAGGTAAACACTTTCATGTGAAAATACCTGATATTTTTCCTCCCGCTACTCATATCCCAGTGTTATTCACCAACTTCTACATATGCTTATCTTTTTTTATTATTATTATTAAACAACTTTTCAACATCAGGAATGATTTTGTGTCACTCACATCCCTAGCTGAGCTTTCCAAACACAGTGCACAGGAAGGTGTATTCGCTTTCCCTACATGAACACTAGATGGAAAACACGAGGATTACAGCTGCAAATTAGTTGTTGGATGGTAACAAACCAGATCAGGCTTTCCGTAATGTTTAGCACACAACCACGATTAATATTGTGCTCACATATAGGCACAGGACAGTGCACAAGCAGAAACGTGGTCACCACAGGACAGACAGCAAACTGCCCATCCCAGCAGTGTTACCTTAATTTCATAGTCGCTGCAGGCGGCACTAGTACACACATCTTAGCAGGGATTTTTTAAATTTTTAAATCCAAAAGAAGTGCTCTCATAAACGTATGCTCAAATTCCTCAAGTTCTCTACATATGAACGTCTGTATGAACATTTGTATCATGGGGTACAGAAGGTCAAGCAGACCACCAGAAATTGGCTTTTTGCACAAGGAAACATGCATCTTAAAACATTCCCTCTCTGATTTTATGAATCTGAAATCCAAACATTCCAGAATGAAAAATAATCAATGCTAACACTGTCATACTTCACTTGACCACTGCCTTGTTTTAAACATTACTGATACCACAACTCTTTTTTTTTTAATAGGTTGTGATAAAAACTGTCAAACTTGCCGGCAGTCTGAAAGGACTCTGAAAAAGACAGTCTTGGTTGCTAATTACAGCATGCAGCACCCTTTGTTCAAGGTCTGGTTTGACACTGGTCTTAACATCTGATAAAATGAGCCTAAAAGTCATTCTTAGACAGAATGAAGATCCTCTCCATCTCAGAACACTTTGGCTTTCAAAGGAAGTCTCCAGAAGAGAAGGACCATGCTGGCCATCATGTCTCTGGCAATTTTTAAGTCTCTGCACAAAGTCCTTGCTCATCAGCACCTAAATCTACCAAAAGAAATAATTTTCATCCAATTATTGTAGCAAGATTCCTTGCAATTTTTTTTTTCCCCAAAAGCTATCATGTAGCATTTGTCTTGGACCTTGTCTATCCTGAAGAGGCAATCATTTTTATAAAAATACATGGAATCACTTTAGGGTTTTTAAAACTAGTAGACTCTCAGCAAATGCTAAACCACAATATGTACACCTTTTCACATTAGGCTAAAAACAGATGACAAAAACCCCACATTTCAAGGGATGTGAAAAAGGCATATACAGGATATAAGCATTTACAGAGACACCTAACACTACTGCTACAGATGGCTCTTCAAAACAGCAAGTCAAGCCCCACCATCACTTCATGAAGTTTCCCTCAACTTGCAGCCTACTCGCCATTTGCCCACGGGAAACAGGGCTGACAGGTGCAAGCCAGAGGCCAGAACTGTCCTAGCAGACTTCACATCACCTGCTAGTTTGAAAGGGGAGAAAATAAGATGGAAAATAAGATGGAAAATAAGAGCTCTTCAGAGTTGCATCCTATTTTTCAATAACCTTATTATTTCAAATAAGCATAACTTCATTATAAAGACAAGAGTTCACTGTTCAATTCTACCCTTTTTGTAAGAGCCCTGGCAAAGAATACTATACATACCTTTTTACATAATGAAGTGACCCAAAATTGGATCAGGGATAAAAAAAATTCCATATCACGTAACACAGAAAGAAAATGTTACCCATCTAAGATTCTTTCCCTTTCATTTGGCAGGAAAACCCTGATGTTCAGAGCTTATGAAAACACCATGCAGAAACTTCAAAAAGGTTAGAAACACATCACAAATCAATAAGAGACATTTCTGCTTTAAAAAAAAAAAAAAAAACAGACTTTTGACAAAAGCATAGCTGCTGCAACAGTATGAACACAGCCCATATTTTACTACTGGCAAGCCAGTGTTTACTCAGTGATGATTTTTCAAACTATTTGTTTCTATGCAATAATTTTCTGAAGTTTTATGAGATGTTATTTCAGGAGAGGAGCTTCTGAACAGCTATAAAGCTGTTAAGTTTCTGTTCCACCATTTATTTAATTGTACCTACATATATAAAATATTTTTCCTTAAATAAGCTGGTAGGCAGCATAGCTAAGAAAAAACACATTAGCAAACAGAAGATGGATTACCTTTGACTAGGCTCTCGATCGTGGTGAAAAATCAGAACTCTGATCACAAGATAATTTTCTTTGTGGTTTGTTGATTACTAACCCTAAAAATGTTCTCCCAGTCATTAAAATCATCTGTTTCTCTACAATGTGCTTTCAGTTACTGGTTTTCAATTTTGAACACAATATTGCTGGTAACATTACAATATCCCCTCCTCCTAAGAGAGGCCTTTAGAGCCTGTTTGAATTTCACGGGAAGACGCTGCCTTGCTCTCAGATGCTGCCTTCCTCCCCCACACTGCCATCCACAAGCCCGGTTTGCTTGTCTAGTCACTCCATCAAGATATTAAAACTGGTGGCATACCATACATATGAGACTGATTTATGCATTCAAACTGCATCATACAAGTAATCTTTTCCCTTACCAAAGACTCCCAAAAGGCTCTTTCTTCTTAAACACGCTGAATACTTCATTCTAGTTCTGAGGAAATATTTCTATGCAGTGCTTGTATAATACAAAAATAACACACTTGCACATAATTATGCTTGTCCTGAAACAAAGAACAGCTATTTGTTCTCTAAGGCAAAGTTTAAAACACAGGCGGGGAAGGGGGGGAAAAAAAAAAGTCATTTCACAGTGGTTTTATGGGTGAGATTTGAAGTTTGTGTTAAACTGATAAGCTTAACTTATCAAATTTCCCCAAATTTAACATTGCCATTTAAAACAGTGCTCAGCCTGCACAGAAATTATCGCTTCTTATATTTTCCCTGCTATAGTACAATAAATGAACTCCATTCTAGTAAATAGCACCATTGACAGAAAATCCTGTTAACCAAGGTCACGCTGCTGTTACATCGCAAGAAAAAAAAAGCAGGAAGACAAAAATCCCCAAACCAGCAACTAGTACCACGTGCAGAGGAATTCTAAAAAAGATCTCAAAAATTCCATAAACAGAGAGATGAGAGAAAAGCCTCACTTGAGGGTTTTAGCTGACAAAGGCGGCATTTCTCTCCAGCAGGGACGGAATTTGGTTGTTGGTTATGAGAACCAGATGAAGGGACATGAAGGAGGACAGACTTGTGTGTGACTGCAAGACACAAGATAGAAATGACAGTGGCCTGCAACAGCCAGTCAGTATGCCTGTGGCTCCAGCAGCCTTCAAGGCACTTCCCAGGCAGGTAGCGCCTGTCACCCCTGCATGCTCCCAGCATCACTGTCCCTGGGAATCCCATGCTCTCTCAGCCAAATAAGGCCTGATGTGCTCCTGACACACGAAAACACAGCAGAAATCAAGTAAGCTGTCCAGCTTGCAACAGTAAGAACCAAGCACAGGGCAGACAAGAACAGGATTATATGCCATACATAAGCATTTCACCCTTACTATGGGGGATATAGAGACATCTCCATGGCATGAGAACCACAGCTTACCTACCCTGATCTCACTAGTATACACTGTGCTCTTGGAACTTAATTGGTTCCCTGAGGTCATTAAACAGCAAGCTGTGCATTCCCATCTTCAGCAACACTAGGAAAAGCTGTGAAATACTTGTCTGAAACAGCAGCTGATCAGTAAGATCAGAGTTAAGATGTATTTACTTCTTGTAGTATCTAATCCATTGTAATATCCCACAGCAGTGGTCAGATGAGGTAGTCAAAAATCTCTTAGCATGATAACATTACTCTGACCACACAGGGGGGAAATGAAGACTCAATATCTAACACATTTTTTAAAAAAAGTAGAGGACTTCATTTAAAAAAATTATTAAATAATTCTGCTTTTTTTCTTCAATTAATAACTAAAACACTGCTGAGGTTTAGTGAGCAAGACACCTGAAAAAAGCTGATTCAGCTGGCAGGTACCTTTGCTCTGCTAGGCGTACTCACACTGCACTCTCCAGTTCTAACAGTAGCTCAGGCAAGTCCTACAGTGACACTGGAACGCTTCTGCATAAAGCAAAACATATACGCACATAACAAAACTCCCCAATTTATTCAAAGAGTGCAACTGCATCCATTAGAACTCAAAACCACTCACAGTGAAAACATACAAAAGGGGGGGATTTTAATTTAAACAAGCATACCAATGTTATTTATTTCAGTGTGGGACAAATCAACTCCAAGGAAACAGTTTCTCTTTCTACACAACAAGAATGTCTATTTGTAAATGATCAATTAACTCAATACACTAAATTATTCATTCTATGTGGCACAGACACATTAATGTCAGTCTGCAAGTGTAATCCATACAAGACAGAGGAGGGTGTTTATTTTTGTTTTTTACAAATATATACTGATTAGTTTAGGTTCAGACCAAGCCATCTCTATTCACACTGAGCAGAATTTGACTGTGATTCATGGAATTTAAATCACAAACACCGTATGACTAAATAAAAGAACTGTGACCTTGGAAAGGATATAGAAGTACTTCTAAAAGTCATTTTTGTTCTGTCTTCCTACTTTTTCACATGCACATTCCAAGAAAAACATGTGAAAGAATGAGAGCGGGAATCATTAATTTACCAGTTTGCAGCTTAGATTGATGTTGGAATAATAAAATAAAAAATAATCACCTTGATAAAGTGATTGTTGTTAATGGTTTAGCAGTTTAAACATAACTGTGAAACGCAAACATTAAGATAATCGTGTTCTTACCAAAGACACTGCGTAGGATAAGAGACTATATGAGTACAGCTGCATTTTTAATACTGTTCTGCATGGTCTTTAGTTAGCATTTATATCCTTTTCATATCACATCAGTTCAAGATTATTGCTGTAATCATGATTCGTCTGTAAGCTACTTTTTATTTGTTCAATCCACAATTACCTTGAAATACTACTGAATGTTTCTCCCCTTCCCTTGTAAAAGCTTTAACTAATAAAACAAGAAACTTGCCAACACCGTGATATCTGGTTTTAAGAAATCCAGTATCAAGCTTCAGTAATTTCTGTCCCAGCTGTAACCAGTGCAACAGCTGTCTTGCTCTACCAGGGCCAAAATGGTTGGAACACACGAGCAAACAGTCATATTTAATACAGTTCATTGTCAACATAAGAGGAGGTTTGAGGAAAAAAATTGAGCTACTAAGGCAAGTGGTCCCCATTCCTCAGAAGGATAAGCTACTAGACCAACATTCTGTGAAATAGGAAAGTTGAGCTCATGTGCTCTGGCCTCAGTTCTTCTGGCCCAAGGAGGAGGGGTGACCACCAAAGGCAGCCTTTAGTGCTCCAGAACTAACATGCAGTCACGGAGACTTATTTTAACACAGTTTCAGTTAGAGCCAGTAACTCCTGCATACGAATTACAGTAGACTTACACAGTTGCCACACATTCCCTATAAAAATAAAGCGGTTTAATATAAAAATGAGTAACATTGTAGCTTTGTTATAGTGTGAATTCTTCAGATGGGAACTATGTCTTGAGAGTTCTAAATATATAGAAATTTTGAAGAAACGTTATTCCTTTATTAATGTTATGTGGAACCAGACAGACCTATTGCATACTTAATACAACCAACATACAAAAGCCTGCACTATTTACACATGCTTTTATTGAACTTTCCATAAAAGTCATCCTTCACTTAAGGGTACAGAATTTGAGTGGGACACAGCAGTATTTTCCACAAACGCATGTAGTGCTGAGTATGTTTTAACACAAGGAAAACAACTTCGTATTAAGAAATAACTCACGCACACAAATTTCTCCCATTCACTTTAAAAAGGCAAGACATGTAAATAGAAGAAAAATACAACAATAAGAGGAACAGAACATCACAATAGATTAGGTATTTCCAACAGAGATAGCTGTTCAATAGGTATCTGCACAGTCACTAGTATATTAGGGTCAGAATCAGTAAACCTGCCTGTGCTATCAAAACCAGGATTCACTTTGGGGTTTTATTTTAAACCATGCAAGCTAAACCTATTCCATTCATGTCAAAATGTGTTCATACAGAACAAAAAAAATATCTCCTAAAGTCAAGATCATTTTACTCAATAGTTTTCTCTGCTGCAGTATCATCATGTGCTGCTCATTTGCTAGTTGGGAAAAAAAAAAAAGTACTGAAGCCTAACATGTATTTATATCTACTTGTTACAAAGAGTACAAGAAAAGACTTCCATAATGGAGAAGGGAGGAGGAATGGATGTGGTAGGAGACAAGAACAGGACACAAAAAACCCCCACCTTTTGCAAATACTGTTCAAGGCAAAAGGGACATGTCATGTTAAACAGTAGTCAATAGCTGTATACAACCAGTAAACAAATTCAGCTCTATGAAAAAAGAACTACATCACCATTTAGTGCTTGCAATTTAGATTATTCTAGCGTGTAATACTTTAATTGTATAAAACAAAGCTGATGTCACAAACACAAAAGAACTTCTTGCAAAGCAAGCACCACAAGTAATTTTTATGCTGCCACTGATGGCTGACAAGTGATGAGCACTTTGTTTGAATTTATACACTTACGCATCTAAGGCAACAGGTGGCTTATAAAAAGAAAACACCAAGAGCTTTTTAACTCTTCATTATCAAAATTTTTATAATATGCTTTATCATAATGACTAAACAATCTCTACAAATAAAAGCTCAACACATTAACTGCAAAGATGAGCTATGGCTCAGGGAAAATTATCCCTTATTTTGATAAAAGCAGAACCTGAGGTAAGGTTCTGGATCCCGTTGACTTGAGCTCTGCCTACACTTACGATGTTTTGTAATTGCACAAAGCACTCAATATTTAGAGAGTACCATGGGATATATAAAGTAAATCAATTTAAGACAAAAAAAAATTCCTTGTTGACTGCCTTTTCTATATCCATCTCAAACAACAGCTGAATGTTGTAGCACAGTTGGAAGGAAATCTTTACTTTCAGGTCTTTACATAGAGTGACGTGTTTCAGTTGTTACTTGGTGTATTTTTGGACCAAGAGCAGCATTACAGAAATGCGTTAGTTTTTTTCTAAATACTGCACAGACCAATGAACAGTTTTGTTTTCTTTAAGTGCACAGTGTTATTTAAAAAAACAAACAAAACACAACATCTACACTACACAGAATGCAGGATTACAGTTCACATTTGCATTTAAGTGCAAAAGACTTCCAGGAAAAATAAAAGACATCATTAACACACAGGTAATTCAGAATAAAATAAATAAATCATTAAAAAAATTAAAGTGGTACTGACAAAGTTGCATTTTTAAAAACTTAGAAGATAAGTTGAGAAGATAAAAACAATAAGGATATCAAAACAATCTTTATATTCTACCTTGAAATTAAACTATGAAATAGCCATCTGCTGATTAAAACATTTCAGTGTTTTCTGGTTTAGATAGTCTGGTATCTTGGTATGTATTTTTAATCTTTTTCCTCTGAACAACAATTTTACCATGCCACCCCTAACAAAAAATATGACACATCAATATTTTTATCTTGTACACTACATATATGTATCCACATGCACACACAATTTCTATAGTGATTTCACTGGATTAATCTTTCTGCTTTATGACACTTCAAAGCAGCACAGAGCAACTCAACCCAGAGCCTTACACCACCTATCTTTTATATTTCCTCTGGTTCTTTCCATATTTTCTCTGAAAGCATGCAATCCCTCTCAGGTAGCCTACATTCTGGTAGCTATACACTTCCCCCCTTCTGCAACACACTCACACACACTTGACTTCCCTTTCCTACTGCTATTTAGTTTTGAGACATCAATTTTCACATCAAATTACCAAAGCTCAGTGCATAAAAATATTCAATAAGCCTCCAGGAACTGTTATCTCAGTAACAGCTATCTCAGTAAGTACTGAAATGCAAACCTATGCTCAGACATACTTTAAAAGTTTAAGTAGTAATGTGAGCTTATCTGCCATCATCCTTACTGGGAGAAAAACCTGTATGACAGGGTGCAGGGGGAGCGAAAGAAGGAAGAAGGTAGAGAGAAGGAAGGGAGGTAGTGTTTGATTGTATAAAGAAAGCCTTTTACACTAACTTTAAACTAACAAAAAATTAACCATGTAATGCTTGAATACTCAGAAAATTAGTTCTAGGGATAAACACTAAGGTTCTGAACAATCTTGCTGCTGTTGTATCCAACAGATGAAACCCCACTTTAGATGAAAAAACTCCCAAGTGCTCCATAAGAACAAGTGGTTGGGTTGATAATGCATTTTTTTAACTACATCCAGGCACTGAGGCTTCAGGATGTCATTTGAGGCTAGAGACCCCTTGGCATCAGTATTAAAACAGCAGCTTTCAAAGCATCTCTAGCAACTACTGCTGACAAACATATAGCACTTAAATCCAGCCCAATGCTAATTTTGTTCTTCCACGTAAGATTTCAGGATAAAAATATATCCTGAAACACACTAAAAAATAGCTGGGAAAAAACCCAGGAGTAGCAAATGTAAGAGTGATAGCTTCCAAACACAAACCAAAACAACCCAGACCATCAAAATTTCTCCTGAGATGCCACTGATAACTGATTAATTAAAGATCACCTGTAAAACCAAGTAGAAACGTAAAACTACTTCCTTAGCCAGTGTGAACCTGGGCTTCATTAGGAGGGAAGAGAAGTTCTGGAAAGCATACTGGAAAAATACCATCTTTGTCAAAGGCTCACAGAAAGAAGTCAGCAGATTTCCACATCAATACTTTATCTTACAACAACAGCATAAGGCACATCTGCAACCAAACCCTGCATGCTCAGTAACATCTTCAGCATATGTAACAGTCATCAAACAGTCAGTTTTCCCTCAGACTCCAGGGGAAAGCATGCAAGGTTTGAAGGAAAACAAGACCAACCCTGGCAGACTTGGAAGGAAAAAAAAAAGAGATGCAGTTTCCATCACGTATTTTCTGCTGCTGCCTTTTTACAAATATTTTTCAACTTACCATATCAGCTTAATGCTCCCTCAGCCAGAACAGCACAACTGTTTCCTGGATTACATGTTAAATCTGATTACAGAAATGACCTATTTTAAAAATAACTCAGCAAGAAGAATATGGTTATTTTTAAAAACCAAAAGCCCTTTTACTGCATGATTCTACAATCAGTTCCAACAGCAGAGAAGAAAGTACCAGCATATAGATGAGAAAAGGTGTCGGAGCGTGGAGCTGCTTCAGCTACCAAAAAACATACTTGTCCAGTGTGCAAGTTAGACACAAAGTATGACTAGGGAAGGAGCAGACACCTATTTTTCTAGAAGTGACATTTTGGTCATGGCGGAAGTCAGGAGAGCTCCAATAAAGAGCAATTCTGAAATAAAACTGAAACAAATTTTTTTCTTGCCATAGGCTGAGAAAGGTTGCATCTCAGTAGGACTACTGAACAGAGCTTTTGCTGGGGTGTGACTCCTAAAGCAGTTCCTTTGGTAAGCAGATACACTCTTTGGCTTTCTAACATGCAGTAACTGCCACCAGAGACTTGCTGGACTACAGGCAAAGAAAAAGGAAGCACTCTAAATTGACACTCCAAGGATCTCAGATATTTGCTTGACACACACCAAAACAAAATATATATATTTTAGTGAAGTCTTACAATTAAACACCCTAAGCTAGAAGCCTTGTTTAGTTTGTCTAGGATAAATAACTTTCAACTTAAACCCAGAGACAGCTTTCTGCTGGTCTTCATTTGCAGTATAAGCTCCACTGTTCAGTACACAGCAGTATCACATACACAGATCACAGAAATACCAATAAGTAGGCCAGGTGATGAGGGAGAATTTAATTCATATATTTTGAGGGCCAGAAGACCTAGCAGAGCATAAAGTGCACTCAAAATAACTTACAAGCATAAAGCTTATTATAACTGTTAATACAATGAACATGTCATATGATGTGCACACATTTCTTTTAGGAATATGAACCTAATACAAGCACATGACATAGCAAAGCTCCTATTAATAAAATAAGCCAGCACAAAAGAACACTCAGTGCTTACCACTGGCAGTCTTCACAAGCGCTTCAAATATATTTTATCCCTTCAACTAGATTGCTGCCACTCCAGATTTCTTTCTTAAAATTCTTCGACTTCAGTTCCTATTTAAAGGGACTGTCCCATTTTTGTTGGGAATAGAGTTAGTTTTACTCCTAGCGGCTGGTCTAGTTTTGGATTTAGTATGAAAGTAATCTTGATAACACACTGGTGTTTTAGTTGTTGCCAAGCAGCGTGTACAATTATGTCAAGAACCTTTCAGTTTCCCAGGTCCTGCCAGTGAGGAATCAGGGCAGAAACTTCAGAGTAACTTAGTCTCTTGCCTCAAGGCACTAAAAGCTATATTACTTTTACCTCTAGCAGGAACAGAGACATTGGTTTCCCTCATCTGGAGACCACCACTCCCAGAGATGAGACACCACAATCACTTTGCAAGTGGTCCTTGTCTACTCCAATATGAAAACAGCTAATTTCATGTCAGCCTTAATCAGCTCATCTGATATTGACACACTTGCCTACTCCTTTGTCATGCTTAACTCTGGAGCAATGAGGACAGTGATGAAGAGCCCCAGAGTACCAGCAGTTAATTTCTACTGCTGTTTCCAAACCCAACACAGATCTATGCCCTTAGCTGTGTCAGTAAGCAGGGCCACTATGCATAAATTAGGAAACAGATTTTTGGGCTTCTAATAGCCCATTTCAGAGTTTTCATTAGAACTCTGCATTATAAAACACACAAACAAAACAAAGCAAAACAGAACCCAGAAAACCCCACAACAATAAAAAACCCTCTTTAACTCCATGGCTATTTTGAGTAATGCAGTTTTGACAAAGCAGCTTTCTGAAAGGAAAGCTATAATATTCTCAATCTACAGACCACTCACCTTTCTGATGTACAACAATTGCAGCTAATTAAAATGATGCTGACAAACTGCCAGCAACTTAACTTTTCCTGTTCATGAGATCCTGCAAAGAATTATTCTAGCTTTTCTGAGGGGGCCATCTCCAACTAAAGGAAAAATCAAGGTTTCACACTCCATATTACAACCAGGAAAAAAACAAAACAAAAAAAATAATTAAAAAAAAAACCCTGCAGCATTTTTTCCTTCAAGCTTTTAAGACAGTCCATGGCACAGCAAAGAAGATACTTATAAAGTATTAAACTGTCACTGTCTTAAAGACAGGATACCCTACACCATCAGTAAAGACATCCACTCAAGCACACAAGTGTTTCAAAAATAGTCACCTGAACACCATTATAACATATTGGTAATTTATTACAGAGAAAAACTTACATCTCGCCTGTATTGCCTAAATAGCAATTACACACTGCCAAATGACACACAGAAGTACAATAAAAGTAGTTGTAGGTCAAATAATAGCAACAGCTCAGTAAAGATAACCTGCCTGGTCTTTAGTCTCAGGGGAGGGGAGGGGTTTACTGGTCAAGTACTTTATGACTCACAGTACAGTATATTAGGAATTTTCTATGTATTCTTTAGAATTGAGAGATTGCCCTTGTAGAGCTCGGTAGGTAGCTCTCCTGTTTCTGGCCTACGAGGTCATAGCTTTAAGTCCCTGCTGAGGAAACTTAACAAGTTCCATCTATAAATAGAAAGGCATTAGATGCTGCTACTCGAGCAAGGGTGGTGGCCTTTAGACAAGAGATTTTTACGTTTTCATCTACTCTGATAAGGGAAAAAAATGGACATACACAGGCACAGTATATTAGGCTAAAGATGAATGACAAAGTGCACTCAAAAATTCATTGTAACCAGTTTGCATGAGCCTTACAATTTGAGCATTACTCTACTGCTTATTGTAGCTCAGAAGAATGCAAGAACAATAATTTTCCTTCTCAGTGAGCATAAGTAATTAACTAAAATTACAGACTTGACAATATTTGAGACTGAAAAGAAACCTTCTATGTACTGTACAATAAAAATTCAACTTGTGACATCAAAAGACATCCTCAATGTAAAACAAACCAGAGTTTCTGATAAGTAATGAAAGCATTTGAACATTCAAGTTTTGAGGTACAAGCCTGCAAATTCTATTCATATATGCACACCAAAAGGAAAGAAACACCAGCAATGAGGCAAGAGATGAGGGTAATTTTACAATGTGACTTCCTATATCTCAGAGACACTAATATTATGCTCAGGTAAGAACAACGGCAGGTCTTGCAAAAGGCTTCTGCAGTAGTTTAGTTTAGGAGGTTACCAGCTGTCCAGTATTAATCTAATTTGCAGAAGTGAAAAGTCTAGTTAAAGTTTTCCACACCAAGCCAAATTAAGCTAGTTGATCCTGCACTGGCATTGATGTACTGAACAGGATGTGAGTGTACAAAACGCCTCCTTCTTGCTGGTTTAGCGGCAGCACTAGCTGAAACTGCATATGAGAAGATTCACAAGAATCCATCCTGTCCTAGTCCATTAATTCCACCACCAACATTTTGGTCAATGACCTACTACTACAAAGTAAACTACATTGACAGACAAATACTTTGCAGCATCAGCCTTCATCCTACAGCTTCTTGCGATAACATTTTATTTAAGAGTGGGCACACGTGAATAACAGCCATTACACCACACAATGGGTAGGCTGGTCTTGCCCCTATTCACTTAAATGCTGCATAAACACTTAGTCCAATCCTACATGGTTATTTCTCACAAAGCTCCTTTGAGCAGATGTCTGCATGAACACTTCTCTCTCTGAACAATTTTTCTGAGCAAAAAGATGGCTCCACTTCCATCTTTGGATCCAGAAAGTAAAATCTGACAGCTCTGGACAGCACTAGCTCTCCAAGATCGCTTAAGACTAGTACATGACATTAACGATGACTGCATGCGATTCCCCGCAACAAATCTTTTGTCAAGGCAGTACTTCTTGCAAATCAGTCTTCCATGACTCACTGCTTCTTCCAATCCTTTTTCTATTGAGGTGGGGTTTTTTTTTGCTGGGAGGGTGTATCTGTGTGTGTGCCTCAAACTGACAAAAAGCCCCAACACTCTATTCAAACATGTTTCCTTTTGGCTGCTTCACGTTATTTAAAAGGCGAAGAAAGACTTGTATGCATACAGAATTCCTCTATACAACATTGTTGCTTGCTTCAGAACTTCATCTGTTTTCACACTTCAACTTTGTGATGAAAAAAAGTCTCCTATACAAACCGTTACCTAGAATCAAAACACTTTACAGTATTTTACAAAAAGAACCCACCCAAGCATTAGTTACTACAATAAAATGTTTCACACTGCTGCAACTGCCACTTTAATTTGAAAGCTTTCACCATTTTTGTTTTTAATACAAAGTGACTGAAAGCTAATTGAAAGTTTAGCTGAACTGTAAGCTACTCCAAATATTTTATTAAACATCAATTCGGTTACTCTTTACAAGATAAAATCTCAGTAAGAACTATTATCTGCTTGGTAACATAAAGGAACATCTCTTGATTGTGTAACACAAGTTTAATACATGCAACCTACTTTTAAACTTTGGTAGTTTAGCAGTAAAAGGTTTGTAAATGAAGAACCCCAACTTTTTTAACAGGTAACAATTACATATAGCAATATAAAACAAAATAGGCAAAGTATAAAGCAAAAATATGGAACAGATTGAACTGAAGTATGTTAAAGGCAATGAAATCTGTAAGACAGCTGTTTACATCATTTGATTGTTGAATTTTGACATATAAAGATGAAAAATAGCTTCAGATATTCCAAAGTGACACAGCCAAGCTACTAGCTGCATTAACAGAGCCACTGCAATTCCCAGTGCACAAAATACACATGCTGAAGGGATGAGACGCAGCTCTTACTTTGCTCCCTGAAATCCTAGTACAGTGGAGTGTCTCTAAGTGATACCATCGTATGCCTTCACTCTGCAGCGCTCAACTTTGAGGAGCGGCAATCAACAGGTACGAGGGGGGGAAATGCATCGTGCCTCAAGTATTTAAAAGCTACAGAACTATTAGCATCTTTATACAGAAAATACTGAGTTTTATAGAAAGTAGAGGGAAAATTAAGCAGATGCATCTTATTCAGTTAATTAACACGGGTAGTACTACTCTAAGTTTCCAATAACCTTCATAATGATAAAAAAATAAAGCCAAGTCAACTTCATTTTAAACACTGAGCAAAAATCAGTATAATATCGTCAAACTGTTTTGTTGAGCGTTTATCCAAAGGACAAACTACACTCAGCTCACATGATCCATGCCTATCCAAGTTTCAATGATGGCAAATTGACTTAGATGTTACTAAATCTTAAAGTTAGCAGGAGGCAGAAGCAGGGGTTGTACTAAACATTTCCAGTTACTACAGACATAAAACTGGAGTAAAAGCAACTAAAGCTTTTTAGAAACCAATTCACATTGGTCACACCAGTCACTTCTATAAGACCACAGGGGATGTTTACCTAGCTTCACGGGTCTTTCACTCTTGTCACAAAGAATGACATTTCACGGATTAGTGGTTACCAAACTCCCCATCCTGCCCCTAAAAGGCAGCTAGCTACAGCTCCTCTGCTGTGGAGTCAGAGCACTCCCAGGCAGAGGAATGAAGTAGGAACTCCACACACCCCCTACCTGCCTGTGCTCACCCAGCATGGTGGCACCCACAGCAGGCAGCTCCCATATTCCTCTGCAGAACTGGAAGACCAGGTGATGGCATGCAGGCGAGCTCTCAAGATCTTCCACAAGAGTCAGTGTTGTCCACCTTACTTCAATACTGGGCATCAAACCCTAGCCTTTTTTTTTATTTATTAAAAAGGAGCATTTGACACCAAAATAATTTTAGAGACCGATTTCCTTCCAATTTCTAAAACTTTGAAGACAAAGTCTGTATTTCATTAAAGAAACTAAAAATAAGAGAAAATGTGGAATATATTTTCCAGAAAACTAGAACTGCAGAATATCAGAAGAGAAACTCAAAAACATCGAGAGCACTGGCTGTTTAACATCCAGTCTGTTCAAAAACTAGAGCTGTAGCAGGGACTAAATACTGACATCTACCATTTTCTCCACTGAAGCATTATTTAAGAGCAGTTTGTAAATTTACACATGTAACAAGGTTGCCATTTTTAGTCCAACACACAAAGAAAGTAATTTTCTACAAGTACTCGTGACTGATGTGCCATTGAAGTTGAAAGGTGGTTAAAGCCATGCAACTTGGAAGAAACACTATTACAATCTTCAAACAGCCTGCTTTCTGCCACTGAGAAAACATTGCTGTCTCAGTTAAAACCACAACACACCTGAAACATGGAAAATAGAACTGTCAGAAGTGTTTCAAATTAAGCAGTGAAACTGGAAGATGAACAAAGGTCTAACTATTTTAAAGCACATGTCAAGTTACTATGGTACTAATGCTGTAGACGCCACAATCCAGGGCAGAAAAGTTTTAAAACTAAATTCCTATTCCCTCAGCCAATAACCACCAAGTGTAACTGTCTGAGGTTTTCATAATTGGATTTGGCCAAAAGAATATAGATTTCTACCCCCAAGAAACTGAGATAACCTCTGAAATATTTTGCGTGTGTTGAGATCATATGGTTTATTTTGAATATCACTAATTAATTTTCAGTTTGTGGCCTTTAATAGAAGAAAAATCTATAGGAAGTAACAAAACCCAAGAATGTATTACTCTATTCAATATAGGAAAACTGGTTTGCTCAGCTAACAGAATCTACTTCATATCATTACTAATTATGTACAAAAAAATAACTGGTGCTCAACACAAACTTACCTCTCTTATCAGTGCCATTACCCAATCACTAGTTGTTCTCATGCACACTGCTGGGTTTTTAGATATATTAAAATATACCTTCAACATAAACAATACTTTCATTGATTTAATGAAGACTGTGAACCCAGAAAAGTAGTGGTGTCTCTAGGACATGGAAATTTGAAGGCTGAAAATCCATAACGATTTCATGATAGGGATACTTTCCTTTTATAAATGAAGCAAGGGAAGTAGAGAATTAGCCACACAACAAATAAATCTCGTTTCTCCTGAGCTTTATGCCACCCAAGAAACAGTCTTGCTAAATACCACACAGCACTTCCACAGTTCCAACAGAAATCTGTTACTACTTTGAGACTACTACAGTTGCAGCTCACCTACGTGCCCTGTGGTGGGTAAATTGATAGGCAATATCTGATTCAGAAACCATCTCGGAACACAAAGAGGCAATAACAGTGAATTCTGATATGGCAGCTAAAAAAGCCCTACCAAGAAAAAAAAATAGAGAACAACAAACAACGAACCCACAAACAAACCTTCTGTCTTAAAGAAAAAGAGTTCCACGCAATCTCAATGAATAAAGAAAACAAATTCTGGCTGACTGCAGTCAACAAAAGCTCTTTATTCCTAGCTAGCCACTTCCTTGCCTATCATTACCTTAGTTAATAAAATTTAAGGGAGTTAATTCTCAAGCTGTTTTTTTGCAAAAATACGAACCAAACCGAGATAACTCAAAGCTTAACAAGCCTTTCTTCAGTATGCTTCACAGACCTTGAAGCCTATAGCACAAACCCCAGTGACTTGCTTCTGACTTTCTGCCCGGCATCCAGAATTAAGACCAATTCTCCAAAAGGCTCTGCTTCACATGCTAGCCATTAACGTGGGCAGCAGTAGTGCATACTACAATAGGATAAAGACAGGGAGCAAAGATTTCAGAGCTCAGAGGTGAAAATCTGTTCCAGATCAACTCAAAACTTTACTGAAAATGCTAATTTTTTCATGCTTTGTAAAAGCATGGTCCCCAGATCACTTCCTAGTGCATTTCTTCTTAAGAATATTTCACTGTTCTCATCTTCTCTTCATCTTCAGCAACACCTCCTTCCCAAATTTTTAATATACAAAGCCTCATGTTCCAGTCCTGCAACCTGTCTGGGTTCCTCTTAAAATGGCTTCTACGCAACAGCAGAGATTCAGTGTCTAGCCACCAAGATGGAAACTGCCATCCAGTCTCAGGGTACGGGTTTCTAAAGACACACAGTCTATTAATAACTTAGACCAAACTCTGGTAAAGGGCAACAAAAAAGCTCCATGCTTTCAGGATCTGGAAAGTTTGTAAATCCCTAAAAACAGCTTGGGTAGTTTCTGTAATCTGATAGAAACTCCAGGTATGCCAGACTCATAAAAAGGGATTTTAAGATTCTAAGTAATTTAGACAGGTGGGTGCATATAAAAACATTACAGCTTATAAAAAGAAAGGTTTAATCATTCTTATAATCTTAGTTGGCATGGTATGGTGAAAATTCCAAAGAGATACAGGGTTTCACTGTGTAGCCAATAGATTTTTTTGTTGTTGTTGTTCTATTTACTAGAGGGCTATTACTAACTTTTAGTGCTAAATCTTAATTTTTATAATACTGTGGGGAAAGAAAATTAGAACTAATATGCACTTTGCAAGGAGTAAACATAGTTTTAATGTCTCAACAGCAAAATTTTGCATTAACTTATTATCATCACGCCTCAGTAATATTTTGAAAGAACTTTGTTTATTGGGCAATTAACACACAGAATTTCTCCTTCAGTTTGTCACTATCTTGTGTTCTAGCTAAAACATCTAGATTAAGAGTAAGGATCAAGATTATTTTTAAAATAAAAAGGAAAAAGTGCTACTTAGAAGTGGTTCTATTATCTTTTTAGCTCCCAAAAAAAAACCCAGCAACAATAATTTCAGAACGATTATATTTCAGAACCCTTGAAAGAAGCTGAAACATGTAACACGTAAATGCAAGGCTAGATTAGAAGAAATAGATGTCAATACACAGTATCCAAATGGCTTAGAACCCCACAATAATCTCGTTCTTTTCAATGCCTAAGGAAAAACACACACCGTGTTAACCCTTATAATAGCTACCTGAAAAGATTATTCAACACATAGATTAAAAAGTATCTTGTCACCTATTATATCTATCTGTTCCTTGACAAGCATCTATGATACAAGTATAAAAATAGAGCAAGAATGAAGCAATTATCACTTGTTTTCAATTGACACCAGGTAAAACAGTAATTGCAGTACCAGGACAGCAATGAATTTGGGAAACTGATCCCCCTTTTTTCTAGATATACTGTAGCAATGGCTCTTGGCTAGTTACAAATATTTTAAATATACCCATGTATTAGCAGAGCCTTCACATATTGAACTAGTTCCTAAACAGATGTACAAGTTCAAAAGACTTACTTCACTCTACCCAGTAAGGATCTGGCCTCGCCTTTACAAAATCGTTTGTTTTACATACTATTAATGGTTTAGCTGCAATCAACAGCCCATAGTTTGCTATTTTACAGAAACTGCGTCAAACAACTTCAACAGAAAATGGTAATACTGGATATAAAATATAAATAAGACCAACATTTCAAAGGACAAGTAATGGTCCACACATGCACAGCTATAGATGGCTTACAGACACTAGAAGACCTTAAAAAAGGCCAACGTTCCTAAAAGCAGATCCTGTTTTTCAACAGCAAAAGCCTAAGAGCAAAATACCCTCACTCAGAAAGTTTGTCTCACTTGATTGAAAACAAAGTAGCAGCACTCTGCACCAAATCAGTGTCCAGGTATTGCATTTGACTGAGGTAGCACCTACCTATTCACCAAACATGCACACTGTAGACACATTGTGTTCACTGCTTTGTACAAATATGCTTCAAAAGACAAGCTCATGAGAGCAAGGGTTCTAAGTATCTAAATCAGTACTGTAATAGAATAATATTCCATGTCTTTGGGTTTTGTTTTACAAACACTCTGCCCACATAAAAACCTGTTTGCTTCAATCACTGAATCAAAAGTATTTGTTCAGTTTGTTCTATTGTTTCATCACTCACAGTAAAACACTGGCCAAAAGACAGCAACAAAGACGTCCCCTTTCCTGTTAATATGACTCTGAAGGTCAGGTCTGTGTTAATAGGTGATGGAGGAGAGAAACAAAGCCCTTGGTCTAACTGAGAATTAGAATCTCAGAATTCATTTAGACTGGGGGAGGGGGAAAGGTGTGTGTTTAATACTCAATGTAAGTCACATGGAAAAAGGAAAGTGAGGCTTGCCCTGTAAGGAACAGAAACCCAGAGTCCGCTACTAACTCCATATTTTTATTTTCTACTTCCATTTCAGCCTTTTATTATCACATTCCATTCCTCCTCCTTTATAAAACTGAACATATCAACCGTTGTGCACTGCTAGCAAAAGGAAACAACAAACAATTACTGCAGGTTTCCCAAATCCTGTTCATTTTTAAGTCTTCAGCACAACGCCAATAAAGAAAGAAGTACTTGTTATATAGCAGAGGATTGGGATTTTCTCAGTTGGAAAAACCCAAAACCTGGTGACTTTGAATTGAACGGTAAGTTGAAGTGAGAATATGTTCCACAGTTCTCAGAGTACAACAATGCTGTCCTTAAGATGGAGAGCATATAAATAAGTTTACATACGCATCAGATGAAAGATCCCATCACAGGCGTTAATATGAGACAAGAAGGAATTTCCTAAGCCTTGGCCGGTGTGGGCTCCTTTCACAAGGCCAGCAATATCCACCACATTCAGAAAGGCTGGAATTTTGCTGAAATATAAAAGTTAAAATTTTCATTACTGAAGCGTATTATCCAAAACTTTTGGCACAGAAATAAATTTAGAACATGAAAATCTGACTTTTTTTTTATAAAAAGTTACATAGGACAGTAGCTTTCTTCCTTATTTAACATGCAATGTAGAGAAGACAGGATTTCCCCGCACACACACCTCAATGTAAAACATCAATGATTCTTTAATTTCTCTGTCATTATTCATGTAAAATGAGATAACAGTATGATTCCACATTTAGAAATGAGTTTAACTATACAAATAATCAACCAGGCCTGGAACACTGAGGCATGAAGTCAGTCATTGGTAATGAGCAGTTTTCATCGTACCACTGGGCTAAGACATCTAGATGGTCATCGCACTCTGCTATCACACAACTCCAACGTTACCATTTAATTCAGTAAGTTAAGCAACTTTCTCAGAAGACAAGCAGCATCAGTATTTCTCTAAGTGTGGTGACCTAAAAGCAAAAGATCTTACCCTGGTTTTGTTTTCAATCTTCCCCTAATACTGCCCAAAAAAACCTATTTCTTCCAAGTAAACTGATTTCACAGTACAAGATCTGGAAAAAATCTTTTACTTCACCAAGGTGAAGTTCAAAGTATCACTAAACCTGTCGGGGTGTAATAAATTAGGAACTTAATGACATGAAGCATGTCATTAATATCTTTGTGATAAGCTTATCACAAACATGAATAAAACACAATATCCAGAAAGGCAAGTTAAAATTAACAAACTCAAAAAAATATTTACAACACAGCATGAGTTACTTAAATTCAGGTACACAATATGTTGACACGGTCGTCCTTGGGAAGACAGATGTTGTGCATTGCAAGTTAATATAGTTGAATGCAGAACAAAAACGAATGTTAAGTGTATTCTGAAGTAAACAAACTTTGAAGACATCATTATTTTTGTCCCACTATGGTTTTCTTCGTAAACTATCTTTTTTTAACTACCAGTACACAAACTCAAATGGAAACAGCAAATTCTTAAGTTTAAAATAACACCAAGAGCAATGCACACACTGAAGACAGAAACCAGTAACAACGTTGATGCATTAACTCAGTAACTCCTTTGCCTGACAGGACCGAAGAGCAAACACATACCTCAGACCAGTCACGTTTGTTATAATTCCTTACTTTTTGACACATAACTAAGTCAAAGCAAAGTAGAAAAATTCCACTCTAAAGCACTTCGCCATTGTCATTTTAAACTGTTTCAAGAAAAACAAAGGTGGTGTTAGAAGTGTTCTCCTTCTATGCTCCCCCTCATCATTCTGGTAGGATTAATTTCCTGGCCAGCCATCAGAAGAATTCACACTTTCACTACAAAGATGCCACATTAGAGCAAGACAGATACCTTCATATGCAGATGACCACTCTATCACCAGGATCAACCTCATCTGCTAGACAATAGAAAAAAAATCCCAGCACCTTTATTTCACAATCGACTAAAAGAGCCAGAGACCTTTGAAGATGAAAATCCGGGTTTCCAGGCTGTTTTCTCACCTTCACCTTGGGCACCACAAAGCTAACATTGTAAGCAAAATAAAAGCATCCCCATTTTTGGCAGCTCCTTTCTGTAGCCTAAATATGTCATAATAATATCATAGCAAGACAAAAACAGAGAAAAGCTGAAAAGGCGCAAAATACACTTGCTTATGCTCTGAAGGACAAAGGGTAAACGTTATGAAACTTAAACAGAAAACACCGCAGAAACTGAGGGAGGAATACCGTACCTCTGGTATTAGTGCAGTTTACCACTTTTAAATTTAGAAGACTTAACTGGATAGTTCTTTTTTTCTCACCTCCTCTAAACAGATTAATTTCCATTTCTTAAGATTCGTTAGTCAGCATTAGCATAATGTCACTGAGCCTCAAATGATCATCAGGAACAGGTGGCATCAACTGATCATTTGTACAAATCGGAACAACACCGACCTACCATAAAGGATGCAACGGGAATTCATAATATGAAACCAATTACCAAATCCAGAAGTAGCCCTGTATTTCAAGCCTAGGTGCAAGGATTTTTTTACCTCACTTAGAAATACAGCAGCAGTGGTTTTGCTTTACCTTCACTGTACAACAAACAGCACAAGAGACTACATTTTTGTAGTCCAGTGACTGGGGTATTTATTCAGGAATAAGAGACTTCTGTATCCATAGGGTTATGTACTTTGCAAGGGAGAAGACCTATTTCTCCACAACTTTGTTTCCAACTTCTGTCCAAAACAGTTATTTAAACAACAAGCAAGTTTACCTGACTTGTTTGTTCAGTACTACTGTACTAACAGTACGATGCCAACACTTCCCTTTTATCTTTTAAAATGCACACACATACAGTATCTGCAAGTCGTTGTACATGTATTTTTTTTCCAAAATTGGAGGGGAAGGGCTGTGCATTTCTTTCTCAAGTTCCCACAAGTAATTGTTTAGTTGAGAAACCCCACAGGCAGCATACACCTGAAGCTTTGACTCAGTGTGAAATATCATAACCAAAATGCTGTTTTCCTTCCCAGGTTTTTATTCTTCTGGGTTTCCGCAATCTCTCTTCTCCAATGAAAGCAATACCCCAATAATTTCTCTGCAGCATTTACTACAGTTTACAGAAATCTCACATCTACCAGGAGACCCTGGAAAGCCACATGACAGCTTCAACTAAATTAAAAAACACAGCAATTTTCCAGTAAACCTCGTTGATAATTCTAACACATTCACTTTTTACTTATTTCCTGAATAGTTCAAGAAATTTCACTTAACTCAAACTCTACCTGACGGTAGGTCCCACATGCCAAAAAGGCCAGATTCTTCAGTATTAGGGTAAAATGTCCAGCTCCCTTTTTCTCTTTGGTAAAGCCAAACATGCTACTCATCTCACGCTTGTAGCACAGACTCTCCTGTCTTTAAATGCTGTTATTTGAAATATGTTAAAAAAGGGGAAACTCCTCTTTTTTCCCAAAAGTTCAATTAAGTTAAGCAGGAATCATCTGTTAAGAGTTCACTAATGACCTGACCTAAAAGTAGCATAGGAGAACATGTATATAGCGACTTCTTAGAAAACTATTCAACTCTCACTGTCCTCACCACTATTTTTGGCTCATTTCCAAACCAGAGTTCACAGTCCCTCCCTCTTCCAGGAGATCATACTAGCAGCTGTACCACAGCTTCTGCCGTCAATCTCACAAGCAGTTATGACCAATGTAAGCAAATAATTAAAAAGGCATCTGCTTCTGAAGAACTACATGTTGCAGATGAACCCTGGTCATTCCTATGCAAGAACAATTTCCTTAATAGCATTTTATCCATGGTACTGACATACAAAACTTGAACCTAGTAGCAAATGAACCAGAAGCAAAAAATCTGTTAATTAAATTTCACTTACAAGAATTATAAAAAGGTAAAAAGATGCATTGTAGACTAAGACTCTTAGCACCTTGTGTATATCAAAGCCTGCATTCTCAAACTATTCAGTAAGTTATTACACCAACAAAATACAACTAATTAAATTTTGCCTTCTCCCATCAGGCAGAAAAGATGGCTCAAGTCACCACTACTTAAGGTCTTTCATTCAGTGCTGGCAAATTACTCAGCTGCAATGCTAGAACAAGCATCACAGCCAAGTTGATTTACACAGGCTCAGAACTAAGCAAAGAGCAGGCAAACTCAGTAACACCAAAGGAAGCAGCACAGTAACAACAGGATATAATTGCCAAGTTTCAGTTGTTTTCTGTAAAAAAATGGGATTCTCTTAGAGATGCTGATGCACCAGTTTTACATCCAGCTGTTATTACTGTTTCACTCTAATTACAGGTGGTTGTAATTTAAATTTTAAATCCCACATGACATCACTCAAAGAGTCACACTCCTGACCTCATTTCCAAGTAGTACTTTTCACCAACTGATGACATAAATTTGACTTCAAAACTTTCAGGTATCTGAGCATGTGATCCTACAACAAGCTCAAGAGAACTTTTATTTCATATTACGCAGGACTTTCATGGTGTAGACAGCAATGGAAGTTACTCAGACTTAGTGCAGAAACCATCACTTGAGCAGCAAGATCTGATTGTATGAATTTTAACAATCTACAATGCAACAGATCAAAGCAATCTTCTGATAAAAATGACAGAGAACCTGAAGTACACTGGAAAGTGTTCGAGCTGAAGACGGTAGCTGCACTTCACATATTATCCTCTAGCAACATAAACAAGATTGCTTTAAAATTTAAGGTTGAAAAGGACACCCAGGATAGATTTCAAATAGTCTAAGTTAAATAGAAGTATCTGTGGTTGCAATAAGCATTGTTTTGTCAACACATATGTACAGGGCAACACACCCGCTTACAGGTGCAAACAAAAACAGAACTAAGTTAATACTGATTCATCCTTTGTCAGGTTATCAAAATATTTACATTTTACTCATTCCTACTTATAATCTCACTTGATTTAGCCAGAGGAGGAAGCAGAAACACAGGCTTTAAAAAAAAAATCACTTTCCTATTAATGCTTTCACACAAGTTGATTACCATCAGCCAATACAGTCCTTTGGTTTAAACTGTTTACAATGAAAACATAGTTCAGGCTTACATTGTTTGTCTTCCTTAATCATATAGTTTAAAGAAGAATGCAAATCAGTGCAGTGAGGAGATTATTTAGGACACAACATAAATTTTTAAAAAAGGGGGGGAGAATCAGTTTCCTCCCCTCACTCAAAAGCATTCTGAGACTTGAATCACGCATCTCAGTGGTGACACATCTACTGGTCAGACACAGTACACCACAGCTGTGGTAGTAGGCAGGACCTGGTAGTAGGCTAAACCTGGTAGGTATACACACTCAGGAGGCTTTCAAGATATTTGTCAGTTAGGACACAAATCACATGTCCGAGTAAAATCAGTCTGACATACTTACATAAAAATATTATTAGGCTGAAGGTGATTAAGTAGCATCTTAATGAAATTCAGAACACAAAATTCACAGGACTAGCTTTATTAAAGTCTTTATTAAGTTACTACAATTTCTTTAGATATGCTACACATAGTTCTGTTCTCATATGAGAAACCTATCACTTCCAAACACAAAATAACCCATAAAATATTGACTGCAGCTAACATCACCTGTTTCTGGCTTCCAAGTCCCAATTTTCAAATCAGGAGTTACCTGCTGAGATGAACAACACCTCTCTTCCATTTTAGAATTAGCAGATCTCATATCTGCTGCCTGATTGAGATTCAGAGATGGGAGTGTGGGGGTGGGCAGGAATATACCTTTCTGCTTGAGCTCCTGAAGTCAGTTAGTCCAAAGAAAATTATCTCTTTCCAAATATTAAACTAGAATTAACGAAATCATGAGTCTCAAACCTTGCCTGATCAGTACAGGTGTTGGGAGAACAGGGTTAGGAGGGCAACAAAGTAAAAAAGCAACAGTCTTTCCTTTCTGAAAGAGCTACATGCTGGCACAATGTAACAAGTACAAGTTTTCACTGTCTACTAAATAAAATTTTAAACTAAGACCTTAAAATAACAAGCAAAGTTATTTTTAATATATCAAGGTCTTTTTTTAATACCAGAAATTTCATTCACACCTTCTGTGAGCAGTCTGTATCACTGAACTAACATGAACAGTCACACACCATCCACTGCTGCAAAAAGAAAAACACAGAGGTTTTAAGTTCTGATGGCAAATCTGGATCTCTTAAGCACAGATTTGTCTTTACAGAATATCCTCTAAACCGTTTCCCACATGATTTCATTTACAAATATTTACATTTCCAACTAAGTAATATCAGTCACCTTTCAGCATGGGCTACCAAGTAATTGCACACCAGTCAGTCAGGGTCAGGGTGATGCTTTCTTCTTTTGGAGATAGGAACAGACCTCTAAGAAACAAACGTTACCTAGAGAACTTATCTCTTCCTCTGGTGGCCAAACAGCCACAAACTCATACTAGCAATATTCTCAGCAACAGAGCTCCTCTCTCTGTAGCAGCAGCAATTTCAGCTCAGTGTGACAGACAGCAACTGTCAGCCCACCCCAGTCCCATTCTTCCCTTACCTCACAGTGGGCATCAAGACAAGATCACTTTGGCGTGCCATGCATTATCTTAGTGAAGATAAAGTCCCCCTTTTTTTTTTCCCCCCAACTTTCAATGACAACTGCAGTTATGTGATGACTAAGTGTAACACATAGGAAACAAAAACCTAAATGCTTTAGAATTTAAGAGACAAAATCTTGAAGCTAGACAAGAGTCTAATTAAAAGAGAACTTACTGTTTATAAAACATTCTGTGTGCACAGATTAAGTCTAATAAGCAAGTAGAAAATTAACACAGAACACAAAAGCGTATATGAGAGAAATTAGGGAATTTAATTAAATTCAGTTGTGTATCTTCATGACCACAGACTTCTTTTCCAGGGTTAGTTTCAGACAGATAAGCACAAACAGCCCAAGAAGAGCTACCTCAGTCTACTGTGCTGCTGAATTTCCATTATCACTGCTTTAATATTTCACTGTAACAGTAATAAAATCATATAAGCAGCACAAGTGAACTCAGGGGCTGTAACTACACCATAATCCACACATCCATTTATTTTAAGTAAAAAATACTCTTTTAAAGTCAAATGACCATTCAAAAGAAAACTGATTTACTGTTTATATCCAGTTTATCATCCAATTCAGAATTACTACTGAAGACAGATTCAGTAAATATACAGTTTTCATTAATATTTAAGTGTGATTTTTTTTTTCCAGAGAGAGCACTTGCGAGCTGGAGAATACACATACAACTTATTTACAATCTTAGCACACCTCATAAGGATAGATGGCCAAAGGCAGGACGAGGGAGGGGTAATAGTCTGTCACTTCAACTATTAGCATAAAAGTATCCCATCATAGCTAAGTGATAAGAGAGATCAATGTGGTGCCAAATCAGCAGTAACACTACAACTTCGAAAAAAAGTTGTCAACAAAACTTAAAAGCCACACCATTATCACAGCACAGTCAACAGCCAGAAAGTTTTCTCTTATGATCCATACAGTAACAAGCATGTTTAATACTCACTTGAGCAGGAAAAGACAGATAACACGTTATAGCAATCCACCTGAACAAACAGCTCTATACTAATGCATTTTTCAGTATTTAAAATACTGAAACAGAAGCAACTTGTTTGGACCTGAAAATTAAGTTAACAAGGGGGTATTTGATCACTGACTAATCCATCTTTAATTGTGGGCATGATCTGGCTCTAAAACTGACGCCCAAGTGTTAAACAATAGCACAGGCAGGCATGCTAATTTGCCTACAATTTATGTATGCTCACTCTATTCAAGATATCTCTGCAAGTAAATACAAACTGAAATTAACAAGTCACAGGTGTCTATTTAATAAGTTTCTGTTTTTTCAAAGTAAAAATCCAGTTCCCACACTGAACAGAGCAGATTATAGAAACAGGCAATACGGAAAAACACTGATGTGACAAAATTAACACACTCCTCGAGTAAGAAAATAATTAGAAGAGATATATTGTAGGAATATCCCTGAATATATACCAGGTAATGAGTAGCACAGCCTATAAAAAGAACAGAAAGAGGGGTAAAAAAGGCTGCCTCTAAAGCTTATCATCTAAAGACTGAGGACAGAGCTATGTTCATAGGTATGTGTTTGGCTACGTACAGCATATACAATGTTCTGAAAAATACAAAATACAGGGTGGAAATGTTACAAGTAAACAACCTCATGACACAACAGGTATGTCACCTCCACTACTGTTCATTTTCCAAATCTCTTCAGAAGATCCTCCAAGTCACCTAGGAACCTCTACCTTCAAAGACAGGAACACCAAGCACCAAATGGTGCTAAGCAATGACTACAAGCTCCTAGACTTTTCATACCACAAAGGTTATTACTGCAGAAGGAAGTACACTGCAGGTACATATATAATATCACATTCCAAAAGAGATGTCAGTAAAAACTTAAGACATTATAGCTGCATTAAACTTCTATGAAAAGTTTGGGTTCAGTAATACAGCTGCTTAACTGACAAAAAAGATTAAGAATCTTAGTTACCTTGGAGGTTTGTGGTACTGGCATAAGAAGTCAAATCTGTCATCTGGCACAGGTACTCGACTCTCATTTGGATCAATAGTACAGAAAGGGAAGTTTTCTGCTGCTGCTTGACTCTTGGTTAACACATTGAAAAATGTAGATTTCCTATAAACAAAACAGACACGTTCTTAAAGATGCTCAAATTAGAAGTATTTAAAGGGATTAGATAGAAACACGTCTAACTCCAACCCAAAAGCAATACTAAACTTTCCCTTTACTTCAACAATAGTAATCGTTACCCTGATTCTAGAAGACACTTCCAAGTATACGTACTGGATGTCCTGTGGAAACCCAGCGATGTTTACCTCTCGTCCTTGAAAATTCCCTTAAGTGACTATATTCCCCATATTAGTTAGCAAAGACAAGGGAAAAGCACAGCTCTACTGGCCACTACTCATTTTCCTCCCAAAGTGAGGGCAGAATGAGAAACCAATAGCAATGATTGAAATGTTCTGTGATTCTGAGTGAAACTTACTGAGTGAACTAGCTTTGCCAAGACTCACCAGCTTTTTCCACAAGGGTGTAGTTTCTTCAGATTTATTTACATATTAACACAATTTCAGTATCTAAGCAGTAAAAGTCAACAACCAAAAGAGAAATAGAGGTGCTGAAAGCAAACCACATCAGTTAATCAATTACAAGTAACATCTTTTGCACATTCGAAGATACAGTTCTACCTTAAACATTTTTCATCCTTATTAAAATCAATGGAAAAGCTGCACTTGGTATCAGAGGAAAACAGAGCATTTCTGCTTAAACCAAGTAGCAGATTATTTTATTAGTTAGCATTTATTAAATGAAAAGAGAGAAGCTATTGAGTTATTGCCAAGAAAAAAGTTCTTTATCAACTCCTGAATATTCTACTATAAATATTCTGGGCATTTCTGGTTGTTTGGGGGTTAGTTTCATGTAACTTCTCAGCCAATGCGGAAAAAAAATAAGATCTGAAACCCACTCTGCATGCAGTCAACATGCAAAAAAGGCATCCACTATTTTTCTTTGAAAGTTACATTTAACGTATATGTTACACATAACAAATACTATTTTTCACCATTGACATGTTACACAATGTTACTAATTATTTTCTTTCTAGTGTGCAACTTACCTACACCTGAAAAATAAAATTATAGTTAAAAGACAAGAAAGTAGTATTTATGGTCCTGAGACATGCTCAAAGACTTTTCCTCTAACTTTTTAAAATGTATGAAATTTGAGAATTCTGATACAATACCAATAGTTTCACATGGATACTCTCATTGTAACTCATCGTTCTTTTCAAGTGCCTTAGGCATAGCTCCTTTGAGGAGCTATAACAACTACAGATGAGAAGCATAACACAGAATAACAATTCACCTTCTATCGCCCGCCTCTCCCAAACTGTAACTTACACAACTTTTCTTTCATTATATGCTCTGAAAAAGTTTCAGGAATGTAAATCCTCTTCACTAGTATTGACACTTTTGGTATCATTAACCCCTTCCTGTGTACTTCATCCTCTCTAAAAAAGTAAAGTATAAAAGGAATTTGTACACGTGCGCACGTGTGTTTTAACAAAAATGTGTGCTACACGTACACAACAGTGGAAGTAAGAAAATACAAAAGACTCAGTATTTCATATAGCTCAGCAGTTACCACGACTTTTTTTCCTTTTAACTCTCCAGTATCACCTTGTCCAGACTTGCACATACCAGCCTCACAATACCTGAATGTTTTACACTGCTCCACCTGTAAGTAGTTCAAGATATGACCCTATCCCTTAGCAAACAGACTTAGGTTGTGTCCTTCAGCTCATACACACATCCATAAGCGTCTATCTTCACCTAACTGCATCTGGTCACTCTACCTGGCGCAGAAGCAAACTTCAGGAGAGCGGAGAGCCTCAGCCTGCCGGACAGTCCCGGCCGACTCCTCCGTACCGCCCCTGGCTCCCCGACCACCTACCCAACGTTCGGCAGCCCGACGATCCCGATCTTCAGGGACGTCCCAAACCTTCCGATGATCGGGTGAGACTTAACCCCATCACCTCCCTTTTTCGGGGGCATCTGTAAGCACAGGACATGCTGAAGGCCCCGCGACAGCCCAGGGTCCCGCTGCACACCCTCCACCCCGTCTCCTCCCGGCGACGGACGCTCCCGGCAAGGCGCCGCGACCGAGCCGAGGCCTCCACCTCGAGAAGGCCGAAGAGAAACACCCGTCCCCACCCCGCGCCGCCAGCCGGAACCGTGGCAACTCCCAGGCCTCGGCTTCCCCTCCGCCCAGCCCGTGCGGCTCCCCCCACACCCCAGCCCTGCGCGGGAGAGGCGAGAGGAGAAGAGAGGACCGGACAGAGGAGGGGGGAGAGGAGGGGCCCAGCTCACCTCAGCTGCTGCGCGGCCCCCGCTTGAGAGGAAGAGGCGCGAGCGGCACGCGGACACGCCGGCGGAACAGGCGGGGCCGAGTCCGCTCATTGGTCGGGAGCGTCGCGAGGGGAAAGGTCACCCCGGGAGGGCGGTGTTGGCGGGACCGCCTCGTGCGCCGCGTCCCCTCAGAGCCGCCCTCCCTCCCTTAACCCCTCCAAACCCGGCCCTAGGCACCCCGAGCCGTAGCGCGAGGTCCAGCGCTGACGCCAGCGAAAACAGTCATTAAAAATAGTAAACAAACATTATTCAGGTGCGTTACAATCAAACGTAATTGCGCTTACTTTACAGCGTAGGCCAGCAGCTCAGCTACTGTAAATCAAACTGAAGAAGTCTCACAGAGAGCGCACACAGTGATGGCAGTGCCACAATATACACACAAACCCTGTCATTTAACACAATGTTTTCTGTCTCCTTCGTCAGTAGCAAATTGTTATTTTACCCTCTTGGTGAAAAAACCCCAAAGCCTCAATGCAGAGTGAGAGGAGCTGGTGTTTTAAGCTTGTCCACTGAGGTTGCACGGCCTCAGCCATGACAGTTCCTCCCTAGGCTCCCAGTTCAGTGCTGCACTGCTGCAGGGCAAGGCCAGCACTGGCAACTGTCAGGCTCCCAACAACCTGTGGCTAATGGGAGGGCTGGTAGCCACGGCAGTGAGTCCTGAGAAGAGTGCTGGCCACCCTGAGCTTCATTCCTGGAAGAAGGAGCTATCCTCCCTTCTCCTTCCCCTGCTCCCCAAAACAGTGAGGAACAGAGTTATGCCTTTTGGAAGAAGTGCCAAGTGGCAGAATTGATCAAAGAAAGGCAATGGGGCAAAAAACCCCACCAAATCAGAGCTGTGTGAGGTACAAAACGAGTCTGAGGAATCCACACAGAAAAGAAACATCCTCTGAGGGTTTCTCACCCTCTCATGCCCCAGGAACAGAACAAGGTCTTCACTGCCTGGGTTATCTGCAGACTGCGGGTAACAAAACTCGCTTACAGCTACTCTTCAAGCCATTGCATGTAACCCTTTCTCAGGGATGGTTCCCTTGCAGTTCCCCAGCAGGGGAATACCAACAGGACAGTCAGAAGTACTCTGCACCCCGAGCACACAGCACAAGCCATCAGCTTGAATGCTCCTTGAGAGTAGCCCTGCTGAGAAGGACCTGGGGGTTCCGGTGGATGAGAAACTTAACGTGACCCAGCAGTGTACTTTTGTAGCTCAGAAGGCCACAGGTATTCTGGACTCCATCAGAAGAGGAGTGGCCAGCAGGGACAATGGCCAGCAGGGCCCTTGTGAGGCCCCATCTGGAGTACTGTGTCCATATCTGGGGCCTTGAATACAAGAAAGATGTGGAACTGTTGGAGAGGATTCAGAGGAGGGCCACAAAGACGATTAGAGGGCTGGAGCACCTCCACTCTGAAGAGAGACTGAGGGAGCTGAGCTTGTTCAGCTTAGAGAACACAAGAGAAGGCTGCAGGGGAACATCATTGCAGCCTTCCAGTACCTGAAGGGAGCGTATAAACAGGAGGGGAATCAACTTTTTAAGAGTAGACAATGGCAGGACAAGGGAGCATGGATTAAAGCTAAAGGAGGGAAGGTTTAGATTAGATATTAGGGGGAAGGTCTTAACAGAGAGAGTGGTAAGGTGCTGGAACAGGATGCCCAGAGAAGTGGTGTGTGCCCCATCCCTGGAGGTGTTCAAGGCCAGGTTGGATGGGGCCCTGAGCAACCCTGTCTAGATCATGCCTGGAGGTTGGTAGCCCTGCCTGTGGCAGGGGATTGGAGCTCTGTGATCCTTGGGGTCCCTTCCTTCCTTGGGGTCCCTCCCATGATTAGGGGTTTTCCCATGACAGCTTGTAAGAGTTACCTAATCACCAACTGTCGGGACTCACAGATACCTGACAAAAGCAAATATTTACATCCTTTCTATACAGAAAACCAGTCTGTGAGGAAAAACTGTTGAATTTCCTAGGCCCTGTGACTCAGGGCTGGAGGCAAGAGCAGAACCCCAGGGACAGTTGCTGACAGGTTGAGGGGTCTAGCCTTCACCTCAAGAAGAGGAGCCTTCAACCCTGCTGTGATTCTTCTGTCCAGCAGAATCACATTAAAACGGACAGAAGGAAGTAAAAGGGTCTGCAAGAGTTTACATCTGCACTGGAAAAATTACCTCCACACAGGGGTTCCATTTAACCTGTAAATAGGAATTTAGCGTAATGAGCAATCATTATCATAATAACCTGCATTTTTGCTGCTTCAGCAGTGGCCCTATAAAATCAATTTTGCTGTCCCTAGGAAGAACACAGGAATGCAAAGCCTGTTTATTCAGTCTTCAGATGCAAGGCTAGATTTGACCATCGGGTCAGTTCCAGGAAGAAGTGATCCATTTCAGAAGTCAGTGTTTCTAGGAGGTTTTAGGTATCACAGCATATAAATTGAGGGCTATGCTGACAGTTCTCCGAATAAAGACTATTTTTCCATTTGCTTTTTCAAACAAACAAGTATATAATTTTAATCTATAAACAGAATGAAGATAGTTAACCAGCTGTAGGAGTCATTAAGACCATCGATTCCCCTGCATAGCATTATTTTGATTATATAATTTGTACAGAAAAAGAGATTTTAAATTAATGAGTCAGTAATGATTACACCTTGTCTGCATACTGTGTCTAGACAATTTTTTTCCTTTCACAAATCTGCGTTAACGTAATCTTCAGAAACTAATGTAAATCATCTATCTTCAGAAAGAATGTAAATACTTATGGTAGTTGTTTGTGCAATTTCTTTTCGTGAGTCTTTTAAAATATTTTAACTGAAAAAGAATTCCTCTTTCATCTAACTTCATCTAAGTTCTGCTAAAAGAATTTCCCAAAAATAAAAAAATAAGTCTTCAGCAAGAAAACAACAATTCTCTCAATCGAAATTGGCCCTGTCAAAATATGTGATGCTATTATTTAGGATGTCCTTCTCTATAGGCTTTTTTTAGTGAACGTGAGCTCCGAAAGCTTTCCAAGATGATTACGGCTTGCAAGGAAACTGTGAACAAGAATCTGGACCCTTGTGGAAATAATAACATAAATGAAAGGGAAGTATCAAGGCACAAAGTGTAACCCTGTTCACTGCAAGTAGAAAAGTGGGATCAAATTTCCTGGTCTTCTGTTTCCCTACCCAATAATCCTGCACGAGAGTGGGAAGCACCAGAAAGGTGACATGCCCAGTGCCCAGAGAAGTGCCCTGAGCATCCACATGCTTTTTTGAGTCAAAGGAGCGCTTATGGTTGGGCACACGACCAGGTATTCCTGTGTGCTCATCTAGATATTTGTAAAGATGGTGTATGGCCACAAAGAGCCCATTGCAAATGCATTGGGATTTGTTGATAACAATTCACATGGCAATTTAATAGATAATAAAGTAGTTATCATCTTGGGAAAATGACCTGGGAATAAAATAGAGATTTCAAGGAGAAAAGATGAAACATTTAGAACCTATGAAAAATTAACTGGGGAGTGTTACAGAAGCCAGACCAGGGCTCTTCAAAAAATTAAGGACATTTTCTTTAACTCAGGCTCCGCTTCTCTGAACCATTAAAGACAGGCACCATCAAGTGTTTGCCTGCTAAGAAAATTGAAGGAGAGAAGGCAGTAAAAACTGTTCTTATAGCATGTCCTATTTTAAGTCCATAAGATAAAATTCTCAAAACTTGAAAAACACCAGAGTGAAGGAGTCAAGGTGAGAGTATCATCAGATTATATGTCATCTCTGTCACAATAAAAGGAATATAATCTTGAACATTAAAAAAAAATTTTTTTTTCTAAGAAAGGACACTTTTACTAAACCTAATTTGGAATTACACGTAGAAAAATGGCTGTTACAACTTCTTCTCTTTTTTTCCAGTGACATGAGATTTTTGCAACAATATGGCTGAGGAAAAGAGTACCAGATCTGTTCAGAGCTTTTCTATCAGCTCTGTGATAACCAATAATTGTCACTTCTTCCTGGTTACATATTTATATGGTCTTTCTACTGCCTTAAATTCTAACACTGTACATTTAAGAGGGAAAAAAAAATCCCAACTAATTCATTTTAAAATACAGTTACTTTGCTGTTGAATTAAGATAACGGATTTCTACAACAGACATTCAGAAATATTGAAATTAATCAAAAAACACAGAGCAGCCTCTCTGTCCTTCACAACCTTACATTACAAACTTCAGTAACCACATAGTTTCCTGTTCAGGAGTAGAACAAACACACCTTAGTTTTCCACTCTTGTAAAGCCCGAGACAGGGGACTTTTATCAATACTTATCCTGACAGCAGGCTGTGCAAGACTATTTCATAGCAACAAACAGAGCTGGATTTGCCTAGCTCTACTAATAAGACCACAAACATTGTGAAAGGCTGCTGGAGGGGGGCTTTTCCTCACCATCCGAACATTTTGTCAGGCAATTTTGTTTTCCGTCTTTTTAGTGCAGGAGTAATAGCTTTCATAAGATAAACTTTTTGACTGTCTCCTTAAAATAAAAATAGTCAATTCTGCTGAATATTTATCTGTGACCAGAAAGTTGGTATTTATCTAGCAGCCAGTTAAGTCTAACTTTCCCCACCACCACCACCACCAGTTCATAAGCACAATACAGGCATAGGCAGTTTGCTACATGAATAAAAGGATTGGGGGGGGGGGGTGTATGCATATATATATGTATAAATATATAAATTAAAATAATAATGTAGCCTACAATAGCTAAAATCATAATTATACCTAGCTGGGAAAACAGCTAAACTCAAGAGAAAAAGATACTAAGATGACGACTACTTTTGTTGCTGTACTTCAGCATGTCTACATTTATTACAAAAGTCAGTGTTGTGTGCACTAAAATTGACAAGTTTGAATATAAGTTTTACATTTCTGCTTTTCATACAATATACCATAATAACGCCTTCACCCCATTAATCTCTGCATCTAGTTTACTGTTAGTGTGGCCACTTCACTAAACACTGGTACAGGACTCAAAAGCATGTGATTCCTTCAGCTAGAAATCACCTCTTGGCAACATAACACCTTATCTTACGTGGTTTTGGTTTCAAGTTGCTTTTAGAGTCACCATTTGCCCAACGTGGTTGAAGGTTTCTATCCAAATCCGTCATAACGGTGAAAAACTAATTTTAAACCAGCATACATATCTTAAACCATAATCATCTCAACTGCATTAAATTCAAAATGTGGTTTAGAAGTTTAATGGAAAAAAACCACCTAGAGAGCAGTCATCTCAATGTCAACTCTCCAACACAGAAGCACTGCACAAATACAGCTTATTGTACAGCTGGAACACGTGCAGAAGTCAAACAGCCCTAGAGCAACTCTACCTGATTAAAAACAATGTTTAAGGGAGAGTAATAAAACAAACACCTTGTGGTTTATGCCACCAACATACTCTTTGCTTTTTGCTGCCCAGAACATATATTTACTGCAAAGTCACCGTTAACTGCAAAAATAAATGGTTTTGTGGAACTGAAAGAATAAAGACAGAGCCCCTGATCCTTGCTGTGACCAGGCAATGTTCAGCGCAACCCGGGGGGTGAGAAGAACACAGCTGCTTTTGCACACCACTGCTCCCGAATTGCCTGGGTCCGTGCCACTTGGAGGGAACTGGATGGCTCCCAGTAATAAATACACTTAGTGCTAACAAAAAAAAACAAACAAAAAGAAAACAAAAAACCACCCACCCACTACTCAAGGGCACATCCAAACTAAGTGGTGTTCATCGAGTTGCATGAAGTTTAAAGGCAGCCATCACCCAGCTGAACTGTGCTTTATTACCGTATTTGTACACGTTATTTTTGGTATGTTCAGTGTGGCTTGTTCTTTTAACTGTGGATTCATCTGGTTTCATAGAGCATCTAACCTTACACTGTTCTTTATACGCTTAAATCCATACTATACTTCATGTTTTATATTTACTCATTTTCTTGTTTTTGTATTGTGCTAACTGTCCTTGTTTTTAAGCATGGTTAACAGCTCGTTAATGATGTTAGCGCGGCTCCAAAGTTGGTCAGGATTGCTGTGGTGGCATAAAGCATCTCTCACCCCTTTCTGCAATATCCCAGTCTAGGAGCATGCGATGCAGAACTGTCTGATCCAACATGTATTAACAACATTTCTAGAATGTGAGTCTGGAAATTTCAGCTGAATTTCATAACTAACACAGACAATGTAACCAACAGGCATAACACCTACTGAGAATACTGAAAGGCAGATATGCTCACAGAGAGAAAGACAAGAAGAGAGAGGTACTGTAGTAGGGGAAGTTACCTGGGAATTAATGAAATTTCAGTTCAGAAATGACAGGTCTACTTTGAACTTTTTCAGTAGCCTAGCAAAATGACAGTGTAAAAGCAAGTACCAATCTAAAATAAAAATACTTCTATGATAACTACTAATAAAAACAGAGAAAAATATCTTGAATTGGGACTGATCATGGAGTGGGCGATACTAGGCTTTTTTCTAGGATTCAGAGATTCTAGGACTACTCCAGCATGACCACCACCACTTTTTTTTTTCTCCTGTCCTACAAATGAAACCCTAAGACAATAAGGACTGTTAGAAAAAGAAAAAAAATAGTAGTGGTCTAAGAAAGAGGTTTAGATTCATTTTATTTAGTACTGGGGGAGATAGCACTGAAGAGCGGATAAATCAAGATGCTTGATACTTACACCCCAAACCTAAAACCTGCAAGGATGCTGACTAGGAATTAGCCCACAGAAGGGGCTTATTCTGGAAAACATTTTCTACAAATCTTTGAGCATGCTCAGCAGCCTGGGAGATGCCTGCGAGAAAGAAACTTTAGGGGAAGCTCTGTTTTTTCCAGTAACTCGTCCCTAAGCTCTAGATTTTGTGTGAGGTGTGAGTTTGAAGTTACAGCATAGAAAGCTAAAAGATTATATTTGGAATTTGGTCTAGATTTTTTAACTGTGTGCAGTTAAGCATCCATACAAGAAGATTAGACTCTCACTAGCTTTCAAAGGCATTTCATGTTTCTCTTCTAGGGCACAAAAATGCGAATTTTTTTTTGTGATAGAGTCAATGACTTAATTTTGTTTCATATATTGAATACAGTACAAAAATTTATTGAGAGATCTGGATAATTGATCTCAAAAACACATCCTTGGAGAAAAATCTCATTCCTAGCCTAACCTAACACACACAAACCTAGTGATTTTTTTAGCCTGGTAAGTTGCAGTCTGTTTTGATGGGAGAACAAGATGAGTTACCTAATAAACTACTTAAGCATCCTGGTTTCAGCTGAGGTAGAGTTAATTTTTTCCCCTAGTAGCTGGTTTACAGGTTAATACTACAAATCTCTGGTGTTGTATTCTTGTGGTTATAAGAATCCAAACGTTACTCCCTAGTCATTCAGCTGCTATAGTATAAAAATCTGATTTTAAAAAAAGCTCTTTAAACCTTGGATGCTATATATATATTATTTTTCTTTAATTTCATGGTAGTGGTCTTATTTGTAAGAAAAAGGTCACAATACAATTGTGCCTCATTTAAGCATTCTAGTGAGGACCCCTTGGCTGCTTTGTAACTTTGTCAGTCTCTTCTTGGAAAAGCTTCGTGGCTCAGGGCAGCTTCACTCAACACCAGTTGTTACTTACAAAGCCATTCCTAACTCTCTGTTCCAAACTGTGCAGTACTTGGATCTGTAAACGTGGGATTTGCCATGTCATAGCTTCAGTAACAACTTGTGTATGCACACTATCAGCCATGCCAGCATAAACCCAAGTACAAACCTACATTTAGCGGTCACCTTCCCATTGTATCCCATGCCCTGTCTTCCCAGAACGGGAATTACAGTAGCATCAGTAATAGGATGAGGCCACTGCCCTGCCCCACTAGCTGCCGGGATGGAGAATGTACACAGGAGGACAGACCAGGGCATGCCAGAAGTGTTCACTCATCAGCTGGCAGCCCGATAACACCTCTGCCGAAGAATTTAGGAAAGTCAATGAAATCCTATTACCAAACACTGAGAACCTGCTTATGAAGCTGTAAAGCGTACTGTCACCATGTTAAGAAATAAAACATGATCACAGAAACCCTGCTGCTGCCCAATCCTCATATTTTTGTGGGTACAACCAAAGTACGACTTAACAGCATGGATGCTTGGATACATATTTCACTAGTGCAGATTTCAGAACCCAAACAAATTCTGCACAGGGATCTCCATCCAGAGTTTAACTGGGGGTTGCCACTGTAATTCCTGTCCCCTGAAGAAACAGGGAAGCATGGCGTACCACAAGTGATTAGTCTTCTGCCAAAGCTGATCTAAATCTTTATGTATGTTTATGTCAATATTTATATCCCAGTCTCCCTTTCAAACCAAAGCTTGGACTTTCAAAGTCTTTTTATTCCTCTCAATATCTTTACTTAGATCATTACATCTGGGGTGGGAGGGGTGGCTGACACGCAGGAACACTGCGCTGCCATCCAGCGAGACCTGGACAGGCTGGAAAGCTGGGCAGGGAGAAACCTAATGAAATTCAACAAAAGCAAGTGTAAAGTCTTGCACCTGGGGAGGAATAACCATCAGTATCAATACAGGCTGGGGGATGACCTGCTGGAGAAGAGGTCTGTGGAGAAGGACCTGGGGGTCCTGGTTGATGACAGGTTGGCAATGAGCCAGCAGTGTGCCCTGGTGGCTAAGAGGGCCAATGGGATCCTGGGATGCATCAGGAAGAATGTGGCCAGCAGGTCTAAGGAGGTGATCCTCCCCCTCTACTCTGCCCTGGTCAGGCCCCACCTGGAGTATTGTGTCCAGTTCTGGGCTCCCTGGTATAAAAAAGACCGGGATCTCCTTGAGAGAGTCCAGAGAAGGGCTATGAAGATGATTAAGGGCCTGGAACAGCTCCCGTATGAGGAAAGGCTGAGTGAGCTGGGGCTGTTCAGTCTGGGGAAAAGACGACTGAGGGGGGACCTAATTAATGTTTATAAATATCTTAAGTATGGGATGCAGGGGGAATTGGCCAACCCCTTTTCAGTAGTCTGTGGAGACAGGACAAGGGGCAATGGCTGCAAGTTGGAGCATAGGAAGTTCCGCACCAACATGTGGAAGAACTTTTACACAGTGAGGGTGACAGAGCCCTGGGACAGGCTGCCCAGGGAGGTGGTGGAGTCTCCTTCTCTGGAGATACTCAAGACTCGTCTGGACGCCTATCTGTGCAATATGAGCTAGGGAGCCTGCTTTGGCAGGGGGGTTGGACCCGATGATCTCTCGAGGTCCCTTCCAGCCCATACGATTCTGTGACTGTCTTTACTGCAATGTAAAAGAGAGGTTAGTACACTTACAGCCAGCACAATGAGAACCCTGAAGTGGAGGAGACTTCTGCCTATGAGGTGTGGGAGGCACTGATGTAACATCTGCGACCTGCTCTTTGAGAGGAAGGAAAAGCATGTGGCCACTCTTGAGCCAGATGCAAAGCCTTTAATAGTTAAATTTGTTACCCAAGTGAGATGGATCAACTGATTGTATCTCTGTGACACTGAAATTTTTCCTGTCACGAGGAGTTTTTGTAGGTAGGAGTGATCTGTATCGGGAAAGGTACTCGCTCGCTCTGCTTTCCTGCGAAGGGAGATCTTTTGATGTTTGACATGCCAGTTACAATTTACAGGACTCCTGACAACATCATCTGAAAAATTACACATTTGTGTCGGTCTTTTTTAGAAATCAGGTTCTTGAAGTGTGACCCCTTCCTTCTAACCATAGGCTACCTGATGAAAAGTGAATACACTTGTCAGCTAGCAGGGCAGAAATTTTTAATGTCAAGAATCCAAGAATCTCTGAAAGCTCCACAGCCGGTAGTCAGGGCTGTCTAATACAAGTGGGTAGCTTAAGTAATTTGGGAAGAAAAGTTTATTTCCTGCCCGCGCAGAGCTCTGACTGCCAATCTATATATAACATGTATTTATTCTTTTTTCATTTCAAGGTACACCAAACTATTCCCTTTCACGTTATACGAACCTCAAGGGGAATATATTACCAAGGATTTGAGGTGCCTGGCTCTCTTAGGCTGCACGGGGCTTTGGGGGGAGGGTGGGGTGGGGGTTGGTGTGTAAATTATCAAAGACTGGTACCTGAAGATCTCTAAGATCCCTTCAAGACATTTATATAGAGCATCAGATACCATAAAATACTCCTCCTCACTTCCCAGAGTATCTTGTCTATAAACTGTTGTTTTAAGGTAAATGTATGTGCTGGTAATTAACATTTCTGTAGTTCTTTCCTAAGATTTGTGTTGTGATTGTTTATCATGCTTCCCATAATAACATCTTCTGTGAATTCTGTTCATTTTTGTGAAGGTCTCGTGATCCAATCTCCAACCTATTTAAAAGAAAATGCTTTGTGTGCCATTTTGTACTCGTGGTTGGTTGGAGTTCTATTTCAGCTTCATTAATATTGATGCAACTTGTCTCTCTGCTTATTCTCAGCGGATTCTTTGAAATTAATCTTCAGCATTTGCTGTGATTTGTTTCTGTTTTGTGCTCCATCCGACTCCAGCTCTTCTCTAGTTAATTTTGTTTTCTTTATTTTTATCCACTTGCTATGACTGTTCCACTACTTGTGCCACTGTGGTGTGTCAGTCCTTTATGGGATCCCTGTTTCGTCTCTGCCTTTCACTGTGATTTTCCGTCATTATGGGCCTCTTGAATAAAAATGTAGCCCTTGTTTCTGACAAAGTCCATGTTCCTTTTCTTTTCTTTCTGTGTGATTTTCCATCATTACAGTTCTTAAATTTCTTGAATAATGATATATACTATGAACAAATGGATGGAGCTGTAATGGCTTCATCAGTGTTTTCTAAAATATATCTGCAGCTTTTAGAGCATACAGTGCTACAGCGGAGTCTGTGCCATGTTTGTAAAAGCAGGATTTTAAAAGTGTATTTTGTAGCCTATTGATCACGATGCCATTCTGCATTAATAATTTGCCTTCGTTCTCACATCATCTACTTCTCAGGGTGGTGGTTCCAAAATGGTATTGAAGTTGGGGAATGAGTATTAGCACCGTGCATCTTTGAATAAAATGCTGAAAACATAATCACTTTGTGAAGTTTACAGCAATACCATTATGTTATGGAAATAACAGGATTCTTATTAGGCCTTTTACATGCAGGATGTATTAATAGATTGCAGAATCCTTATTAAAATAAGTCAAGGTTCTAATCTGAAGCAGTGCATCATAATAAACAAGTAATTGGAGCAAATGGTTTAAAAATCTATCTGCAAAAACATGATAAATGAGAAATTTTACTTCAGTACTAATTAGTCGCATTTGAGTCATATCAAATATATGATGGAAACCAAAAGTGTGGAAACTCTTAGAGTTAAAAATCTCAGTGAATAATGTCAGTTCACAGATTTGAACAATGGAAAGCTTCAATATGTCATGACATAAATTGGGGTAAAAACAGGGATTAAAATATTTTCTACCTTATTTCACAGAATCACAGAATTATCAAGGTTGGAAAAGACCTAGAAGATCATCCAGTCCAACCATTCACCTATTACTACTAGCTCCCACTAAACCATATCCCTCAATACAACATCCAGTCTTTCCTTGAACACCCCCCAGGGTTGGTGACTCCACCACTTCCCTGGGCAGTGCATTCCAGTGCCTGACTACCCTTTCTGAGAAGTAGTGCTTCCTAATGTCGAGCCTGAATCTCCCCTGGCGCAGCTTGCTACCATTCCCTCTAGTTCTGTCACTGCCTACACGGGAGAAGAGGCCGACCCCCAGCTCACTACAACCTCCCTTCAGGAAGTTATAGAGAGCTATAAGGTCTCCCCTAAGCCTCCTCTTCTCCAGGCTGAACAATCCCAGCTTCCTCAGACGCTCCTCGTAAGGCCTGTGTTCCAGACCCCTCACCAGCTTAGTAGCCCTCCTCTGAACGCGTTCCAGAGCCTCAATGTCTTTCCTGTAGTGAGGGGCCCAAAACTGAACACAGTACTCGAGATGCGGCCTCACAAGTGCTGAGTACAGGGGGACAATTACCTCCCTGCTCCTACTAGTAACACTATTTTTGATGCAAGCCAGGATGCCGTTGGCCTTCTTGGCCACCCGCGCACACTGTCGGCTCATGTTCAGCCGTGCATCAATCAGTACCCCCAGGTCCATTTCCTCCACACAGTCCTCCAGCCACTCCGCCCCAAGCCTATAGCGCTGCCTGGGGTTGTTGTGGCCAAAGTGCAGGACTCGGCATTTGCTCTTGTTGAACCTCATGCCATTGGCTTCAGCCCAGCTCTCCAGCCTGTCCAGATCCCTCTGTAGGGCCTCGCTACCCCCAGGCAGATCCACACTCCCAGCCAATTTAGTGTCATCTGCAAACTTACTGAGGGTGCACTCAATGCCCTCATCTAGGTCATCAATAAAGATATTGAAGAGGACAGGCCCCAGCACCGACCCCTGGGGAACACCACTCGTGACCGGTCGCCAGCTGGATTTAACTCCATTTACTACCACTCTCTGAGCCCGGCCCTCCAGCCAGCTCCTTACCCAGCCGAGGGTGTACCCATCCAAGCCACGGGCTGCCAGCTTCTGCAGGAGAATACTGTGGGAGACAGTGTCAAAGGCTTTGCTGAAGTCTAGGTAGACCACATCAACAGCCTTTCCCCTCATCCAGCAGATGGGTCACTAGATCATAGAAGGAGATCAGGTTGGTCAAACAGGACCTGCCCTTCATGAACCCATGCTGGCTAGGCCTGATCCCCCGGCCATCCCGCACATACCGCATGATCTCCCTCAAGACTATCTGTTCCATAACCTTCCCTGGAACCGAGGTCAGGCTAACAGGCCTGTAGTTCCCCGGATCCTCCTTACAACCTTTCTTGTAAATGGGAGTCACATTGGCAAGCCTCCAGTCTTCTGGGACCTCACCAGTCAGCAAGGAGGACTGATAGATAATGGAAAGCGGCTCGGCTACCACCTCTGCCAGTTCCCTCAGTACTCTCGGGTGGATCTCATCCGGCCCCATTGACTTGTGGCAGTCCAGTTGGAGTAGGATGTCTCTGACTGTTTCTTCCAGAATCACAGGGGAGTTAGCATGCTCCCCAGCTGAGACTACCAGGTCAGAGAGAGGGGTACCCTGAGGATCTGTTTGACCTTTAAAGACAGACGTAAAGAAGGCATTCAGAACCTCCGCCTTTTCCTTATCCTCAGTGATCACATTCCCAGCCTCATCCAGTAAAGAGTGGATATTCTCCTTTGTCCTCCTCTTACTGTTAATGTACTTATAAAAGAGTTTATTATTCTTTTTCACCCCAGCGGCCAGGTTAAATTCAAGCTGGGCTTTTGCCTTTCTGATTTCACCTCTACACATCCTGACAACTTCCTTGAATTGATTCTCAGTTACCCGTCCCTCCTTCCACAGGCGGTAGATTCTCTTTTTCTCACGGAGCCTCAAGAGTAACTCCCTATTCATCCACGCTGGTCTTCTTCCCCGCCGGCTCATTTTGCGGCTCAGGGGGACCGCCTGCTCCTGCGCCCTTAAGACTTCCTTCTTGAAGAGCAACCAGCTCTCTTGTACCCCTTTGTTCGCTAAGACTGAATGCCAAGGCCCCTACCAGTCCCTTGAACAAATCAAAGTCTGATGGTAGTAGTGCAGTAACTTAGTCCAGAAAGTCCTTTAGGAACCATAAAGAGGGAAAAAAGTTAATTGCAAAACTCTAACCGAGTCTATAAGTGATTTTTTTATTATTATTATCATTATTTGATTTTAAACACATTCTCTGTTAAATGATATCCATTAGTGTTTCATTTTGGATCACAGATGGAAAGCTCAAAGGTCTCAAAGATGGCTTGCAGAAGTAATCCATTATTTCCAAAAACATTTGCAATTGTATTTACAGTCATTCCCACCAAAATAAACAAGTCTGTTGGTTTTAATTAGAGAAAATCAGGTTCCTGCATGCCCTGCTCTCTCCCACGTGAATTACAAGCCTCCAAAGTCCTCGAAGGTCTCCAATGGAGCGAAACATGCCTGTTAGTGCAGATGAGCACCAAACTAGACAAGCAAAGTGGGCTTGGTACTGGTACAGGATCAGCCAGAAGCCTGGTCATTGCCAGAAAAGCCACAGGGACAAAGCAGGACTGTGGCCCAGCCAGGCAGCCAAGTTGGTCATTGGATCACAAGTTTGGCACAAAAGATCACAGAACGGGGGAAAACATGCCTACAACCTCACACCTGAGTGCCAATGCACTCTCAAACGCAGGCAAGCCCCGACTCTCTCAGCTCTACCCACAGCCCTGGTCCCAGGCCGCAGCCCTGCACCGAGCGCCGGCAGACAGGCCCCAGGGACAGCACAGTGCCTGTATGCTTCACCCGGCGCCCAGCTCAACCACCTTTTAGTGACTGATGGTCCTCACCTCGGCACCATGATTTAGCCCAAAATATAGAGCTGAGAACATTTATCTACCTTATTTGAATTATCTTCTAAAGAACGAGCAACTAGTTAACAATGTTTGTTTTCGTGATTTCTTCTCACAGTGCCAGTTTGGTGCCTCAATAAGAGCTATTTAGCTGCGCTGTCTGTTCAGTGGAGCGGGGGAAAGCCTTGGGAAGATCACTAATTTATATGTACCTGCCAAATCATGATCCCACCCCCATTTTCTTCTCTCATGAGGTTTTGTAGGTTGGAACACATAGGTAGGTGCCCAAATTTGCATAGCTGTGTTATGTTAGTTCAGTAAGGACAGAGTGTCTTTATTTTGGGTTAATGCTAAAGCATAAGTGGTGTGTGGCCTGACAGGCACATCTGAAACATTCCCAGTCTCTGGAAGAGAAACCTACTCAGTCACTTACAGGGCTGTGTCCAGCCATTCTAACAGTACGACAGAGATTGTTTCACAGCACAAAGCGGGAGAAGACAGAATAGCATCAGTCACAGTTTTAGCAGTACCTCTGCTTCAATACCCAATTTATCTCAATTTGTACCCAATTTTCTTAAGTAGATAGTTGAGAACAATATTACTACTTTTTATCTTCCAGGTAAAGGTATTTCTCTTTTCAATTTAGCTAGGTTAAGTTATGAAGTCACTTCTGAAATGCAAGTTTTGGTCCATCATTGAATAATAACTTGAATGATTGCCCCTCTCTTCTTAGACTGGAAACAGACTGGCACAGTCTGAATCTGCAAGTTTCAATCTTAACCATTCCTTGCTTCAGAGAAGTACTGGAAAAACTAGTACCTGACCACTATCCCTATCAATCTCAATACATATTTCAGAAAAATAAAAAATTAGAACAGGTTTCAAATGTACCCACATTTTTTTCCCTAACTCAGCAGACTCAGCGATGAAACCTTATGATTGAAGTCTTGATTTTTTTTATGCAGAGACCCAGGCAAAGCCATGCCTTGTTTCCAAGTAAAACAATAATTACAATACACAGAAGAGAAAAAGCCTCACAGTATAAAATCCTGAAGTTAAAAATTAAGAAATTAAGTGATGAAGATTTTTGTTCTCCATAACCACTATACTTTAGAACAAAACCAGGACCTCACATGTTCATTGCTTAAAACCAATAATCCAGATGACTTCACCAGGTGAATCCTCACTAAAGTTAACTATTTTCACAGCAATTATCCATGATACTTTACACATCAGCTAAAGCTTCCTTCATGACCCAGCAGAAACATGGGCTGCTTTCAAATGCATTCAACGATGAAGAAAGATTGAGTCATTGAAAGTCCACCCCAACGCAAATACCAAATTCACTTACCAACTCACAATGGGGTTTTTTTTGGTAGGAAACTACAAGATCATCATCTAACTGGTGATGACATTCTGCCTATCTTCTGCATGTTTTTGACCTCTTGGCATGTGGCAACAAGGAGATTCCTGATCCACTCACTTTTATATATTCAGGGGAACAAGCAGCAGCAGCATTTAGAAGCTCATCTATCTGCAAGGCAGAGCAAGAACTCTTGATTCAGGCCAAAGGTGATCTCAAGACCCTCCCCTCTAATTTCTTCTATCATTCTTGCATTGTTTTGGTGGGGTTTGTTTTGGTTGTGTGTTTTTGGATTTGTGGTTTTTTGTTCAGCACTTGGTGCATCACTAGAACTAGATGAAACTGAAATACCATTTGCCTCAGAATTCTTTTGAGCTTAACCTCCCCACCTCTCCAGAGAGATACCCCATCAAGCACAAAATGCCTCAGGACAGCATTTAGCCAGCAAAGAGATGACGGTCTCTGTTGCCAATTTTTACCTTGCTACTGTGGCAACACAAGGGGCTAGAAGAGACCTCCACAGCACTGAAGTTATGTCTGCTGTTAGGTCATCAGCTGCGTTAGCTACAAAATACCCTTAATAGCCAGATTTGGTAAAGCACTTGGTAAGAAACCTACATCTTTTGTAGAGATCATATACAAACACAAGCAACCCCCCCAGCCTGTACCTGGATGTATGAAAGGCAGAGCAGTCAAGATACAGCATCCCCTTCTCAAAGCTTGGAGAGGAATAAAGCCACTCAAGACCTGAGCTGGCCTCTTATCTAGCCTCGTTACACTCAGCACTTGCTTGAATGCCTTCTGCCCAGCTGAGAGACATCAAGCTATTTTGGAAACACCCAAGCAAGGGCTTGTGGGTAATGGTCAAAGCTCAAGGACTCTTTGGCACTCTCAGAAAAGACAATCTAGAAAGTTTCTCCAGTGTTTCAGGAAACTGCAAGATGGGTTAAAACCATTACTTGCACAATTACAGGTGAGGTTCTGTGGATGAGCTTCGTTTCTCTGCCATTTTTCATAGATTCCTTCAGAAATAATCCAAAGGTCCCAGCAGGCTGTGAATCACAAACACCACCTGGGAGATGCTGTGTCTGACAGTGTGCCAATCCTTACATTTACAAAATAATTATTTTCTATTGTGGGCTGTTTTTTTCTTTCTTCAGAAGTCAATTTCACATCAATATTAGCTAGCAGATAGCATTGTACCCTATGCACTGACATTGTTTATAACATAGTTTCAAAAGTAGTTTTACTTCCTTTATTTTCCCTACTTAAGGTCAAATAAAGACATAGGCCCTCGATGTTCAGCTATCATAGAACTCAAAAATCCCCCAATATTGTGATTTTGACTTGAAAACAAGAAGAATGCATAGTGTTTTGAAGAAGACAAGTAAACCTATGATTTGACTTTTGCATCTCTAAGGAGGGACCATAACTCATTTTAAAAAATTTCAGCCTGCCGTAAATGCATAAACCTGCCAGGCTGCAGCTACAAGTGGGATGCAGAAGCTGCAGGATCCTGAAGCCACTCCTGTGAGGGTGTGCATCAAGCCAGGAGATTGAGAGCAATCCCCTGCTATTAGACACACTTTTACCAAAGTGTGAGTTTCCGTATTAGCTGCTCAGCAGGGGATTCCATTTACCCTGCAAGCTTCCTGAAGAGGTCCAAGGCATGCAAAATGTTTAAATTTGGGTAGAACTGCAAACAGCAGCGTCTCCAGAGTACAAAACGTGGCCTATTTTTTTTTTAAGTGCTCACAAAGCAAGCCACCTCCAAAGTGACACAGATACAAATAGCTTAACTTGAACTTGCCTAGCACCAGCTCTGTAAATCCCATACTGTAAGAAGGATTTGGTTGTGAAGCCTTGTCAGTTAAGTCAGCAATCCATCAGGTGAAGGACTCACATGCCAGTATCTCTCCCACAGACCAGCCTTCTTGGAAAAAAGAAATTGTAACAACAACAAGGCTGTCTGTCCTGGTTTCGGCAGTGATAGCGTTAATGTTCTTCCTAGCAGCTGGTATAGTGCTGTGTTTTTGATTTATGATGAGAACAATGTTGATAACACGCTGATGTCTGTAGTTGTTGCCAAGGAGTTGAGGACTTTTCAGCTTCTCCTACTGACCTGCCAAGGAGAAGGCCAGTGCCCAAGAAGCTGGGAGGAGACACAGCCAGTAGAGCTGGCCCCAGCTGGCCAAAGGGATATTCCATACTATATGACCTCATGCTCTGTATAGAATGGGGGTTGGCCAGGAGGTGGTGTGTTTAGGAGCTAGCTGAGCGTTGGCGAGAAACTGTGCTGTGCATCACTGAGCTTGGGATTTGGTTTTTTTTTTTCCTTTTCTGTCCTATTAAACTGCTTTTATCTTTCTTAACCCATGAGTCTTTTTTTTTTTTCCCTACTCTTTTTTCCTCTCAATTCTTTCCCCCACCCCACTGCCAGGGGCAGGGGAGTGAGCAAGTGTCTGCGAGGTTGTTCTAGCTGCCAGCTGGGTTAAACCACAACACTGTATCAGGCTTTAATTAATCATCCCATACCTGACGAAGAGCCCACTAGCAAAAAGCATTTTGTCAGCAGCTTCAGTACAGTGTTCAATATTCCTGTAATTCCTGGAGACTGCAAGAGTTAAGCACCTTGAAAATACTTAGTATCATAAAGCTTTAAAGTCTTTCTACCTTTTCCGGTTCATACCCTTCAGCATTATTGACTGGAGAAATACCAGCCCACTTAATTTTGAAATGTGAAAGGGTGATAGAGTGAGAGCTGTGGCAGGTATGTGCACCCCCAGGCTGGGAATTCACCCTGGGGAAGCACCTGGGAAAAAGGAAAAAAAAAAATCTCCCAATTTAAAAAGCCCCACATATTGTTTCTTCTGGATACTCACTAAAATGTGTTGGTGCTTGAGACGCTCCCTTTTGTTCAGCTGAGATTTAAGATACTAATCCGAGATCTCAAAACTCCAAATCACAAAAATCTGTCACATTCCTGCTTATAAAAATCTTCAGTTAAAATATTTATTGTATTGTCTGTGATGGGGTGAATGAATGCTAAGAAAGAAGTTCTGTAATTGATTCTGGAGTTAGATTCCAGTCATGAGATAAGAAGGTGGTTAGGTATCAAGATATTTGACTGTAAGCCTTTTATTTATTCTTTACACTTTGTTTTCACAACATCTATCTTCAGCTCCTGCAAAAGAGATGAAATGGAGACCATTGTTAATTTTGTTCCCAACAGCCACAGAACAATCCTTGAGATTTAGTAATACTGACCCAGGAATGCTTACAATGAACAGTTTGCAGCACAGGCTAGGTGCAATTCGTACAGCTTGCTGAATGAGCTCCTCTCATTTTTAACACTCCCGGCTATGCTGAGCTGAGGGCAGAATCACTTTAGTGTCCACGTCCATTTTAGACAGTGGTACACTGCTGAAAGCACACTCATGTTGTAGCCACTACCCGTCACTCACTAATAGAACTATTTTCTGGTTTCCCCCCTTTAGCTCACCCCAAAATAGAAATAAAATTTACAAGTGTCTTTTATTCTGTTTGGGAATTTGAAAGGTATATATGCAAATGAGGTGTAGCCAAATGATGCCGGAGATGGGTAGGCCTTTTCTCTTCATTTAATAAAATAAATATTTGTATGCAAACACCAGCTCTCATCCTAGGGCTAATATATACAGCTAATATATAATTACTATGAGATTAGACACAATCCTAACCTAGTAGTAATTAGGGTATAAATGGTATGGGATTTTCAAATGAACCCTTCATTGGAGGCTGGTTCAGTATCTCTTGACATCAGTTCAAGTCCTTTTCTTTGTAAAGACTCCAAATCCAGTGGTGTTTTACTTCCTCAGGCAGAGTAAAGCTTCTTTTAGTACTAAAGTTTCAATGTATGAATCTATATAGGAAGTTAACTCCAGCCAAACAGTCTGAGGGCCTACAACCGATTTCAGTGTGAGCATCGCTTTTCAAGACAGTTGCACACAACTAGCTTCCCTGAGTGTACTTAGTCTTACTTGTATATTGCTGTATTAATTTAGCCAATAGCCCCAAAGTGGTCTCTGTTGCAAAGTCAACATTAACCAGATCCAGGGTTCTGCAGACTCGTACACAGCATGGACATTTGAAGAACAAAGCAATGGCAACCAGAACTCCCAATGCTGCGGCAGGAGCATCCTTTCCAACCACAAAGTTAGAGGAAAAGTTTTGGCACAAGTAGAGACAACAGTTTAATAATATTCCTACAGAATAAAATAATTGGCTTTGTGTAACTCCTTCCCTCCTGCTCAGATATTGCTATGCCCCCATTCCTGTTCCCCTAACCATGTGGAACACATACTCTTCTGCCACATGTTAGATTTCATACTTTATATTATTTAAATACCACGGCAATGTGTGTTATTAATCAAAATCAAAATATTTTGGAGCTGTTTGTTAAACAATTTTCCAGCATCAAAACCTTACAAAATCACAGTCTGAGACACTCCGTTGCCTTGAAGCTCTCTTCAGAGAGCACTTCAAAGCGAGAGCCTTTTGTAGAGGTCACTTGACAATATCCAACCCTATAAATGCAACGAAACATTTTCTGTTTTAAAAGTCAGAACGAAAAAAAAAAGTTATATAATTGTTTTAAATTGTTGGGCTATTTAAAGTCATGTTAAAATAGTTAAGTTCCATGAGGAGACTGTCTTACAGCTTTTGACATGCACAAGCTATAAAGCATGCCTATTATTAATTTCAGAAATAGTTTTGGATACCTACACTGAATTAAACTGTCACAGTTGATGTAATTATTAAGCAAGATTATAGACCATGCTCAGAAGTTCAAATAGTGCCCATTTCCTGTTTAATATCTTCATTGACGATCTTGATGAGGGAATAACATCCACCCTCAGCAAGTACGCCGATGATACAAAGCTGGGAGGAGTGGCTGACACGCAGGGGCACTGCGCTGCCATCCAGAGAGACCTGGACAGGCTGGAGAGCTGGGCAGGGAGAAACCAGATGAAGTTCAACAAAAGCAAGTGTAAAGTCTTGCACCTGGGAAGGAACAACTGTTTGTATCAGTACAGGCTGGGGGATGACCTGCTGGAGAAGAGCTCAGTGGAGAAGGACCTGGGGGTCCTGGTTGATGACAGGTTGGCCATGAGCCAGCAGTGTGCCTCGGTGGCCAAGAGAGCCAATGGGATCCTGGGATGCATCAGGAGGAGTGTAGCCAGCAGGTCAAAGGAGGTGATCCTCCCTCTCTACTCTGCCCTGGTCAGGCCCCACCTGGAGTATTGTGTCCAGTTCTGGGCTCCTTGGTATAAAAAGGACAGGGATCTCCTGGAAAGAGTCCAAAGAAGGGCTACGAAGATGATTAAGGGCCTAGAGCATCTCCCCTATGAGGAAAGGCTGAGTAAGCTGGGACTGTTCAGCCTTGAGAAGAGAAGACTAAGGGGGGACCTAATCAAAGTTTATAATTATCTGAAGCAGGGGATGCAGGGGGAATCAGCCAGCCCCTTTTCAGTGGTCTGTGGGGATAGGACAAGGGGCAATGGCTGCAAGTTGGCGCATAGGAAGTTCCGCACCAACATGCGGAAGAACTTTTTCACAGTGAGGGTGACTGAGCACTGGAATAGGCTGCCCAGGGAGGTGGTGGAGTCTCCTTCACTGGAGATATTCAAGACCCGCCTGGACGCCTATCTGAGCAATATGAGCTAGGGAGCCTTGCTTTGGCAGGGGGGTTGGACCCGATGATCTCTCGAGGTCCCTTCCAACCCCTACAATTCTGTGATTCTGTGATTCTGTGATTTCATATGTCCCTCCAGTAGTTACGAGGGGGTTCCTAGAGCAACCTACAATGGCTGGTCACAGCGGAGCAGGGTATGAAAGCTTTTTTGTTTAAAGCTTGCATTCTCAGCCCTGGTTACAGCAGAGTGGTGTGGAGGCAGGAGATTTTACTTGTTGATAAGTTTAATACATCTCATGTGCATTTTTACATGTACACCTGTACAACCGGCATGGAGCATAACAAAAGGAACATGCAGTACTTGTCGCTTGATTTCAAAACTCTGCAGATTTGCTGCCTGCATGGGATGATCTCAGCCTGAGTAACCTCTTGGCAAAAAAAATCTAGTGGACAGTTGTGTGGATGAACATTCTTAACATTATCAATCAAATTGCAGGCACCTGTAGGACCGCTTTCACCTCTTTATATCAAGTGATGTGCGATCAAGGAGTGTTAGATCGACCCCACATAGTTCTGTTGCTAAGCTAGGAAGGGATACTCTGGCAGACAGCCTAATGCTGGCCCTGCTGCATTCTTAACAGTGGAAATACATCCATGTCTGCACGCTTTTAAATGCGCTGAAATGTGGGGGGAAATTAATTTACTTACAGAAATATCTTCAGGTCCACATTAGGAAAAAAATCCAAACTACACAGGCAAAATTGCTGTCTGTTCTGATTTCAAAAAGAGCGGTGGGATTTGCGATGTTGTTTCCAACACTGCTGTTTTCAGGTTCGCTGAAGTGTCGGATACCTTTGGAAACTAAAGAGAAGCTTCGATCTTCTGGCAGTAGCCTCACTGAAGCCTTATGGCCAGATCACCACTTCATTTTATAATGTCATTTACACTTGTGCAAATCTGGAATATCCTCTCTGGAATTCAAAACAACACTACCCTTGTAAATGCAGATTTGCAGAATGGAGTATGGCAATGAAAGCACATTGTTCAGCAACACTTTGAAAGACTTTAAAAATACTTCTTTTAGCCAGTACAAAAAAACCCACGGACACAGCTGCGTACATGGATGTACATACTTGCACACCTCCCCTGGAAAAGCAGCGTGCCAGCACTGGCATTTTGATCCAGGTAATCAACATAGAAATAACATTTACTTACATTTGCTTCCCCTCTGAGAAATTTAAAATAATGACATTGGAGTAATTCATGGAACCTTTTCTTATTCTGCATAAACTGCTTTAAAAAAAATAAATTAAAAACTGAACAACTTACACTAAAACATGTTCCAGCTTATTGCAAAATTATAAAAAGCCAATTGTAAAATAAGCCTTGCAAAAATAAAGAGACAAGATGGTATTAGCAGAGGAAATTATTAAATATAGTAATCTGGACATGTTTGCCACTGTCAAAAGCGAGGAGGACCTGGAAAAGCGATTATTTCTTAGTCATGCAAATTACCTGAATCCAAAATAAAATTGCTGGTGTTTCTGGGGCAGCACCAGTGTTTAAAGTGGATTCCTTTTCTTTCACCTCTCCCGATTGTTTTTATACCAACTTCTGTTTGATTGTGACAAACCACTCCCATCTACAGCCTTTGCCTTAAGAATTTGGCAAAATATATACTGCGGAGTAGGGAAGAATATACAGAAGGATTTGTACCGCCTTTCTTCCTCCTTGCTCCTTTTTGTAGTTGTTGCTGTTGTTAGGTGGTTATGTCTCTCAGGCCCTTCTCTCGGTAGTTGGTATTCTATCACTATGTTAAAGGAGGATCTTTACAGGTTGGCCTGATCTAGTTTTTCAAGTGCAGGGGTCATTCTGCTGACAGGTATCAGGCACCTTGTCTCCTGGGAAATGATTGGTTCCAAGTTCCATCCTAACTGATATTTGCTCTTTGGGGATGGGGGAATAAAAAAACCAAACCTGCAACAAAAAACCCACAACATGTTTTATAAAGCTCAAATTGGCCTTATCAAACAAAACATCTGCTAGATTTGTGAATGACTTGTGACAGCAGGAGACATCAGCACTGGCCTCCCCAGCAGAAGTCACTGCAGTTAATGGAAGCTATTATGGAAGAATTCTGGCAAGAATATTTTTTTTTTCCCCAAACAGCTAAAAAAAATTAAAAGACAAATATGTTATGTTGTTATGGTAACAGCTATTTGAAAAATACTGTAACAAAAGGCAATCGAATATCAAACTACCAAGCTGCTAGTTTGACTATTTGATTCTCTTCTTAAGCAGTTTATTTGCAGAGCTCTCCTCCCTCTCCCTTATGCGGCCGCAAGTGTGAGCGTGCATCCTCAGGTAAGACACCATCTGCAAATAGTTTGTGTTTGTACAATTTCAGTCTTGGAGCTTCAAAACTCCAAGTAACCTGGATTTTTTAGACATCACTAGAAGATCCACTGTTCTAAGGGCTGAGTCTCTCCCTCACATGGCAAGAAACCCATGTTTTGTAGCATTTTCAGACCGCCCTTTTGGCACAGAGAGGTGTTCCTGCACTCCTGTTGCACCATGGGATACAGCCAGTCTCTTTGTGGGTACCACAGATGCTCCCTGGAGAAGCACAGTATCGTATCCCTGTGGTCTGGGGTTCAGCACCTTCCCAGCTGCTGGGAAAACAGGAGTCTGGAACAATCCAGGAGTTAGCTCAGGATGCAGTGACACACCTTTCCAAAGCCTCCAATTGCATTTGGCACTTCACAATTTTTTGTAAAATTTTCCCTGAACAAGCACAAGTTGCTACGTGCACTAACTTCAACGTCTGCTTTGAATAGGAGCATAAGGTCCTCACACTGGCAGCTTCTCCAGAAGTTAATGCGTAAGGACTTGGGTAATGACTGAAAGGTCTGGCTACCTGGTATTACCCACTGGCGTAAGTGCACAGTGATAATATGAAAGAGCTGGACGACACTGCCACCTCTTCCTCTCAGACCTGAGCTTGCAGACATCGCGTTTACAAAAAGCCCGACAACCAGCGCACACTTTTGTGGTGCCTGTCTCAGGCTGAACAGACCCAGGAGCTTTGCTAAATTTCCTCCAAACCACGTCAGGGAGGATCCGGTTGCACTGTATAAATATCCCGTAGGAATTGCGAACACCCTATTTCTTAATACAGAGGTGAGGATTTGGAAATGTGACACTCACATTTTGTTCCACTGCTTTGAATCCCTCTGCAGTGTTTAACGCCCTGCATTACACAGAGTCCCGTTTCAATGTGAGTAACTCACACGGTTTATCTAACAGGATTACAAACGGGGGGGCGATACAGTTGTTGGCTTCTAGTTGTTTTGCTGTAACTGGGAATTTGTGTAGTCATGTTGCTTTCTGAATAGACAAGAGTTTGTTAGTGTCAACGTTGAAAATTAGTCACGTTCATGGGCAATAAAAGCCATGAGAGATATTAGACAGCAAAAATCCACAACACCTTATTTTGCATTGCATTGCAAAAGAGAAAGTGAGCTGTTGTTCTCAGTGACCATCCAAACCCAGCAACAACGTGCTATACAGGCCTTGCTGATGCTCGTATGTATATCTGGGGCTGCGTTTGGAAACTGAATGCAAATGATGGTATTTTCTAACCCACCCCAAAATCCCCATAGCATTTCAGACATTCCAGTCAAAGCGATTCCTTTCTGTGGGACCCACTTACCACATTTGTTTTACATTAGAAAATGCTGTATAGGTTGTTTACGTTTGGCAAAGTCAGTGGAGAGAGATTTCTGCAAGTGTTCTGAAAGAAAGATTGCACCGTTACTGTAACAAGGACAATTATGGACAGACACAGGTAATAGCTGTTTAGAAAATGTTAGGAGCATTATTGTGGATAATAGACATTCTTTTCTTAGCACTGACCTTGCCCAAGTTTCATTTTCCTTTGGTGTTGTCCGCCTAGATTGCTTAAGACAGCTGTAGTCTTCTCATCTACATTAAGGTAACAAAAAGTTGACTGCTGAGTTGTCCCAGACAGAGTTCATCTGTACAAAGGTCTGAAACTGTGAGGGAATACCTAAAATGTCAGACATGTCCAGTATCTAGTGCTGCTGCAAATTATCACCTCTTCCAGGTCAGAAAGGCCAAAATAATTTCCAGGTCTATTTTTCTAAAAGCCATTTTCATTTAATCTGTCCTTTACAAATGATAAATTTAATGAGAACTTCAGGAATAATTCAAAGTAAAATTAAGAAAAAACCCTGATATATACATATTCAATTCAAATGTATTTTAGTAAGCAACAACCTGGCCACTATTGAAATAGTTCTCGAGTACTGTTGAAATAATAGGTATGCTCACAAAGGAAACCTGCTTTCTTTTAAAGTGACTGTATGCATTATTTCAGCTTCTTCTGATAATAGCACATTTAATACCAAAGCCAAGATGCAATCAATCTTTTTTGTTGGAAGAAGGTGTTATATTGTACCTGTGTGCTGATGTTCACCTGGCAGTTTCAAGCTGCTCAGCAGCCTGAAGTTCAGCGGGGCCGACGCTTCCTCAGCCTTGGCTGTACTCTTCTTGCCTGCTTTGAGGGTGGGGGGAGTGAAGAGGTGAGAGCAGGACTGGGGAGAAGGGAGAGGTCTGTCTCTAAAGAGACACTGAATTAGTCTGGAGTGAATAGTTGACGTCCTCTGTAATTATACACACATTGAACTTTTTACAGTTGACTTAAGTTACTTCGAACTGCATTGGTGTGGTCCTCAGTATTGATTAAAAGCAGCATCTATTTACCTTAACAATAAATGTGGAGATTAGTAAAAGTTCACTTGATCACAATAAGAAGACTGATAATTAAAGGGCAATGCAACCCAGATGGAATGTAAATGCCTGAAGCAGCACGTTAGGGAGCATAGGCTGCTTTTGTATGAGAGGGTATACATGTGTAGGTTAAGGCTTGCAGAAAGTCCTCCGACCAGGCAGTTTTTGTAGAAACACTCCAAGTAGAGGAAGGCCAGAACTTGCCCTGAGAAGGCTGGCCCAGCAATTCTCCTGGGCAAAGTGACAGATACAAAGATCTGGAAAAGGAAAATGACTTTAAAGCACAATGTGACTAAATGGGCAATTTCTACAAAACCTTTGAAAGAGAGCTCCACATCTTCAGTTCTTCTTTCAAGTGCATCTCCTCTATGACAAAGAACAAGATTAAGGTAAGAAGGACACACTGCTGATTCTGTGGGTTAAGCCCTCGATGGCATAGGATCTGTAAGAAAGGGAAGGAGTGGGTTTAGTATGTGACAGACTCAATAGAAATGCTCCTTCTCTCCTTATGGGATCTCCTATAGGGAAGGGGAAGGACGGTCTTATTCCAATTGCATCTACCATTCAGTTTACATGGTAGACATTGTGTTTTACTAATCCCTTTTTATCAAGAAAGCAAACAGCCGGTAACTAGAGAAGTGAGTGAATAGTCTCAATCCCGTAATACGGACAACTCGGAAAATCAGATTCTGAAGTGGCTGTATCTGGGCTTTGTAACAAAAGTGTTGTATTTCTTGATAGGACTTGGCAGCCATCCCTTGTTTCTTTCCTTTGTACCGATATTGATGCACTGTGCACTTACCTCCTCACAGAAAATGACGCGATAAAATGGTGACTTGTGACAGGCATTGCAGCGGTTTCCAGAGACTGGAGAGTATAAAACAGTAGACCAGATTGTTCCTGAAACACAAATGATAATTGGGATCTTAAATTAATAACATTCTCCCTCAAAATAAATTTCCATCTGAACTAAGACTTACAAATGTTTTGGGTTTTTTTTTCCTAGCAAACACCATCACCTGTTATGCTGGTCCCATCGAAGTCCCATTTAAAGAACAGCTAAATTCCCACATGCGTGCTTTTTTTGTCAATAGTTTTAATCTGGAACGTACCAGAACTGTTCAACACCAAGCCAAAGATTCATTTGGTCACTTTGGAGCGGTAGATAAGACAGTAATTGCTCAGTGCTAAGTGGCAAGGTGATTAGCTTAGCAGAAAGGTGAGGAAAATGCAAGAAATGGAGGCTGTCCATTGAATAATGGCAAAGCATCATCCTGTTCCTTCTGACCTGAATCTCTGTACCCCTAACAAACCATTGGAAAGCGCCAAGCCACCAGCCTCTCCCAGACCCTCATTCTGGGGCTTCCAGGACCTGGGAGGAATTTCCCAGATGTGAGAGGTTTCCTGGGTCTAATGAAAGGAAACAACTACAGACAGAGCCAAGGCCTACAGGGTGGCTGCTCTGGCTTTGATAGCAGGTTATATTCTGTAATTTCTTCGTTGTAGAATTGTTCGAATAACTTTCCACGGTGAAGAGGGCTGCGCGTACCCCCCATCCTCCATCACCTAGCACACCCAGCCCGCTCTGCTCCACAGCCGCCTTGAACTTCCAGGACCCGTGGTTCTGCATCCCCCATGTCACTAACAGGCCACAAAAAGCTACCCAAACTCTTTGTAAGCCACTGCTTTCCTCCTCACTCTGCATATACAGAGCAGATTAGGGGCCTGTTTAGGAAGCAGCCAGGAATCTCTTTGTTTCCTTCTTTCAGGTACAAGGTGAATTAATCTGTTTGGAACCCAGCAAACCCACCCCACCCTCTTCCCCCCACATGCCAGAATTCTACCAGCCTACATCTCTTGACAATAAAGACAGATAAAGCTCAGATACCCTTCCAGACGAAGGCATCGAGCCTGTTTCTTCACTAGTAAGTTTTCTAAATAAATCGCTTTTGTTGTTTAAAGCTGTGATGAATGGAGATACAGGGCCAGGTTGGTCGCTGGAACAGTACAATGGATGTAAGAAGGTTTTTTCTTTGCCATATAAATCATTCACATTGTTTAAGGTACATTGATCAATCTAATGGCTTGTAATAGGCTCCTAATTGCCACTAGGAAAGTACTGCAAGCTTGCATTTGAACGTGAAATGGTTCATGATCTGAGCTGAAATTCACCTTAAGCCTGAGCTCCAGTAATTACAGAACACAGAAGGAGCACAATGAGCGGTTCCCAGTCTCTCCTCGCCCTAATCCCAGGACAGGGGGAGGGGGGAGAAGGGAACATACGAAGGGGAGGGGGGGTCCAGCGTATTTTCCTCTTCCAAACCACCAATTCATTAACAGGCAAAACCTGCGGGAGGATTTATTGGTCATTGTGGACCGCAGAGAACTTTGTAACGTCAATCATGCTGCCTATTACGCTCCCACATATCTCTATCTGCAGATAGACAGCTCGCTTAATCGCGACCAACATCCTGAGTCATGCCTGGCTAAAAACCCGTGATAGAAGGAGCTAGGATGGTCACAGAGGCGGGATACTGGGAGAAGCGTGGGGACAGGACTCCAGCGCTGTGGGGACGCTCCGGCGAGGCACACGGCTGCTCTCCTGCCTCCCCGCACCGCGCTGCCGCTTCCCTTCGCCCCCGGCCAGCCCTGCCGGGAGGAGCCGAGGAGCCGGGCAGCGGGGACCAGCCGGGCGGGCAGGGACCAGCCGAGCGGGCAGGGACCAGCCGGGGCGGGACTGCTGCCGGAAGATTGCCAAGCTACCGGCTGTGGCCACTGCTCCTCTGCTTAAAATACGGACCTAATTACCAAGTCATCGGAGCTTCTTTAATAGACTTGTGTGAAAAGGTGGTTTTACGCTCTATAAACGTGGGTCCAACCGTTTATTAATTAAACTCCTTCTATTTAGAAACACCTTCATTTTAAGAAAGCTTTATGAACACTGGCACTGGCTGAATTTCAAACCTGCTGCCGCCTGGGCTTGTCATGTCTAACCTATATATCACAGCACCACCGGAAAGCGTGTGAACCAAGAGATAAAATCCTCGTACCATGTTCCCCAGACTTTGCTACCAAGGCAGAAAACAAATCTATGATGCTGTTGAATAATCTTCCAATAATTGTAGTAATTAAAATCATCATACAGCCTGCAGTCACCTTCCTTCCTCTGACACTAGTCTTCCCTTGAATTGTTAACGTGTCTTCGGCTGAGATAAACAGAGCGAGAGGATTTCTAAAACTATCGGGTTTTAATCGCAGGGTAACACGGGTCGCCCTGTCACTCCTAAATAGTGTCACCTTAAAGATCGGGGAAGAGATGAAAGCCCAGCCTGATGCTCCACCTCGGGGCTCCGTGTGCAGGGGCAAGGAGGAGCGAGGAGGGCATCCTGTAACCAACATCGCATGAAAGCTCCAGCAGAAATTGTTGGAGAGTGCCATAATTTTCATTTAATTTCCATGATCTGTTTGATCCCAGTGCTCATTCCCTTTTTTATTAACTATAAAAGACTTCCTTCTAATCAAAAGCTGCACTTCATCTTTACCCACAAATGAAAAACTCTACAGTGGAAAGAATTCAGTGGACTCAACAGGCACCAAGGTCTGTATTTTAACACCAGCTCTATATAGCCTTCCCCTTTTTAATATCTACTCTTGGGCAGAATAGTGGGGAAGCCTTTTCTTAACTGAAGTTATTAATTTATCACCAGGTCCCCCTCTGCCTTGCTCTGATAATCAATGGTGGTTTCTGGACGACGCAAATGAAAAAGTGTGATTGAGAAAGGGGGGGATGGGGGTGTCGCGCGGAAGTCCTGTTGCTTAAAAAAAAAAAAAAAAATCTGGCAGGACGCAATTATTTATCTCGGCTCGGAGCAGTTTGCCTGTTTCCTGCCCACGTCCCTTCTGTTTAGCAGAGGAGGCTGCTTCTCTTGAACTTGGAGGGTTTGCCCCTTTCCCACCCGTAACATCCATGTGTAAAACTCCGTGCTTCTCCTAGGATCTGGGGGAAACCGTACAGCAACCTTACATTTAACTGCTGCTAAATCGATTTATTTGGAAAATATTTGGCTGCGCCATCCCAGAGCTGTGTTTGAACAGAAAGAGCCGTTTCATCTGACGCTCTTGAATATGAACCCAGGAGCCTCCCAATCAGCTTTAATGAACGAATTGTTTCCCAGCTTTACCTCCTAAAGACGGCAACTTTAGTAGTTGCACAGATCAAAAGCCACGCGTGAAGGGAAGATGGGAAACAATATTGTTCAAAGGAAGTGAACTGTTGCATTTAATTAGGCTATTCTTCTTTATTAGTATTCACATCGAGGTTTGGGGTTTTGTTTAAGATTTATGTTGATTTAACCGTAATATATTTATGGTGTAAATATATTCCGAGCTGAAAACGTCACGGATCAATTGTAAAGGACCCGGATACATAATTTTAAAAAATCAGTTTCAGTTTATATGAGGTTCTCGCCCCACTTTCGCTTCTTAGTCAGATTTGTTTATGCAGAATCGACATTTAATAGTGCTAATTGCACTCCAGTTAAATTGCCCTGATTGCAGAAAGGGAAGCAATTTTCGTGCTCTCTGTCTGGGTTTGGAAGAAATTGTTTTATATTCACCTCTTTATAAAGAAGTGGAGATAAGGCACCGAGCCTTTGCACAAATTGCACTTATGGGCTGACTGGCAGCATTCAGGCGCTATAATAGAGCATTATTTGGCCGTTTTGAATAATGTAAAGCATTTGCTGAAAGCTATTCTCCTGAAAATTGCTTTAACTTTTAAAAGGGTGATGATTCACTCCAAACCAGGCCTTTGTTACATTGTCATTATCCCCCCAAATGTTTTAACAGTCAGCTCAACACTTTAGCATAACACGTTGATCTTTGTTTAAAAACTCGATTTTTGGAGTATGAAAAAATCTGTCAGAAAATACTTGACCCCCTAAAGATTTGAGCCGCGTTCCCCCTTTCGCCGCCGCTCGCTCAGCCGCTCCGCCGCCTGCCTCGTCCCTGCGGATTTTAGTTACTTTTGCGTTTGCAAAGGGGGCGAGGAGATAGCTGCGAGGCAGGCAGCGCGTCCGCCTGCCTCCAGGCACGACAGCAGCCCCACTTTGCTGCTGGAGCGGGCAGCGGATGCCTTTACTCGCTGATGTGGAGGCAACATTTCTAAACGTCACGCTCTCGGTCTGCCTTCCAGCCCTATTTTATTTATGACTTTCCTCAAGGAGAGGGGGAAAGACCCTCACTCCCCACCCCCCCTCACCCCCACCCCCTCCCCGCCGCCCCGGGGTTGGCCAGAAGCGCCTCGCTGCCACTTGACGACCACCTCGGCGGGCTCCTGGGAAGGAGCGGGTTCCCCCCGGAGGAAGGAAGGAAGGAAGGAAGGAGGGAAGAAGGAAGGAAGGAGGGAAGAAAGGAAGGAAGGAGGAAGGAGGGAGTCACCTGTTGGGCGATTGCTCCCGGGTGCCCCTGTCGGACTCCTCGCCTCGCCCGCGGGGGTTATGTCGCTCCCCCCGCCACCGCCTTTCAATCGCCTCCACCCGTCGAGCGCTACAGCCCCCCTGGGTAAAGCCACCGCGTATGATCTGCTCCAGGCAGACCCTCCCGGGAAAGGGTTTGCAACGCGCTCCCCGGACCCCTGCGCTGGCTGCGAGTCAATGTGGAAAGAATTAAGCGCAGAACAGTATTTCCTCCTACTGCCCCGACTCTGCTTAGTACGCGGCGACAAAAAAGCGAGCGCCCTTTGAAAATAGTCTTAGGCGTTTAAATAAAAGATCATCTCCAGGGACATCCTTTCCTAGCGAGGCAGGCGTCCTGCAGATTGCATAACACAATGTACAGCAAAACGCAATGCCCGCCTTGTTTAAGCACGAAAAAAATACATGTATATATATGTAACGAAACAAGTACAGAAAAGCGAAATCTCTCAAATGCGCGGTTTCTCCATCTTGCTCCTTAGCGATGCCTATTTTGCATCTGCCAGGAGGTTTTACACTGAGGCGGCACCGAGGAGAAGGAAATGTTGACTCAAATGCAGAGCAAGCGCCCGGCGGTGCCTGAACGCACTCGTATTTCTGGTTCGGAACTGTACCCAGCTGCGCGGAGGGAGAAGCTCCTGTTCCAGCCTCCCGGAGACGATCGCAGTGATGAAAAGTTGCCCGCCTGTTTATCTTCCGCGGACACAGTACGGGCAAGTTCTAGCCAATTACTTAAGAAGCCTCCGATAATTACAAATCAAAGGGACTAGCTTGCAAGACATTGAGGAGCCGAGGTTCGGACTTACATTTCGCACATGCAGAGAGCAGGTAAAGTCTCTGTCGCTCACTGGGCGTGTGGAGTGTGCACAGTGCAGAGGCCACAGGCAAGTGCTGGGGAGGCTTATTCCAGCAGCGCCCTAGCACTGCTAGGAGGCAGCGAGCCTTCTGCCGTTTAGCAGCACCGTTTCGACGGGGAGGACATGAGGCTCGAGAAACGAGCTGCAGGCTGCGAGTTCGACTTTCTAAGTGTTTTGCTGGGGGTTACTCTGTAAAAATAAAATCCTCTCTCTTAAGCGAAGGGATGTCATACGCCCCTCGTCCCCCTCCCGCCCCGGTACGACAGCAAAGGGATGAGGGATGCCTGTCGCATCCCCGCCTTTGGAGATATATAATTTTATATTTTATTTGGGGGGGGGGGGGACACGCTTTATATAATTAAAAAGGCTCCTCAGATCCTTTTGCAAAGAAAGCGATACAAACGCTGTGCCCGGAATCACTTGTAGTATTTAGCAAAGCAACACCAAGAAATTAAGGTGCTTTCATCAGATGTCATTGGGCGCTGCCAGGGTGTTTGCATCCGGCGCGGACAGCCGCCCCATGGCCCGCAAAGGAAGCGAAGGGCCTGTTGAATAAAAGCCACGCCGGTGTGGGCTACTGGACGCGAGGGCCGCAGGTGACTGAATGAGCAGCGGGGGAGCCAACGCCTCCCGCGCAGTTTACAGGCGACGGCGGAGCGGCGTCAGGCGTGACACCAGCCCTCCGCCGCTGCTGACCCGGGCCTTCGACTCCTGCCCTCTGCGGCTCCCCTCGCTCCTCCCGCAGCCGGCCGGTGCCGAGGCAGCGTCACCCCGGCCGCACGTCTCCCCGCTTCTGTCGGCGGGAGTCGCGACCCGGCGGGCAGCCGGGGTTTGTAGTTAATTGCGGCGCGATCGCCGCAGTCCGGAGCGGGGAGTTTTCTCCCCGCGCGCTGACTGGCACGCGCCCCGAGCCCCGGCGCCGGCACCTCCGCGCAGCCTGATTGGCTGCCGGGCCGCTGCGGCCCGCTCCGCCCGCGCCCTCATTGGGCGAGCGCCGCCGCCAGCGGTACTTCAAAGCGGGCGCTGCCCGCTCTTAGGCAGAGTTTAGCCCCGCCGAGCCGGAGTGTCCTTAGTGCCGCCGGGCAGCGCGGGGCGCACACCGAGCGCCGTCCCCCTCCGCCCCACCGCCCAGCCCAGGGACGTGCTATGGCTACGTCTATCCTCGGGGTAAGTCGGCACCGCGCGCTTCCCCGCGGCCCCTCGGCGGTGGCCTCGCTCGCCCTCCGGACAAAACTGTTGCTGCCGCCGCGCTGCGGCTGCCCCCGGCGCAAACCGCGCCGGCCCGCGGGTGAGAGGTAACCCCGGCCCGCCTCGGGGGACTGCACTGCGGGTTTGCCGTCGGGTCGTTCGCAAAGAGGTGAGGCTGAAAACTCGCTCGGCCGGAGAGAGGTCGGCTGCTGGTGCTTTGTTTTGTTTGCGGCGGTTTTTCTCTTTCCCACTCGAAGCGCTGCGCTAGATTGCCTGAGGAGATCTGGGGTTTGGTTTTTTTGGTTGGTTTGTTGTTTTGGGTTTTTTTGTGGTGTGGTTTTTTTTCCTAGCTCGGCTTTAAGAGAGGCGCCGGTCGGAAGGCTCCGCACCCCGCTCGCCTCTCCGCCATCCCGTTTTTCCGCCGCTCCTGCACGGTGGCTCGAGGAGACACCGCATTTCGTTCCCACGATATTTTCGGTGTCACGGCGGTGGGCTCCGGCTGCCCGGCGCTGCGCGGAGCGTCCCAAGCCTCCCGCTCGGAGCCCGCCTGTCGCTCGTCCCCGCCGGCATCTGCGTCCGATGTGAACCCCGTCGGGCGCCGAGACCGGTCCTCGGTGGAAAACGAGTTGGGCAGGGCTGGAGCGCTTCCTCCGAAATAAGAGGGAAAAAAAACTTTTCCGCGGTGCCGCTCGTCGCGCCGCAGTTCCACCCGCGCCGCCGCGTCCCCGCGGGAGCCTGGCGAGGCGGCGAGGGTGAGCCTGACGGGCCCCCGGCTTTGTCTCTCCCGCAGGAAGAGCCGAGATTTGGAACGACTCCCCTGGCCATGCTGGCCGCCACCTGCAACAAGATCGGCAACACCAGCCCCCTGACCACCTTGCCCGAGTCCAGCGCCTTCGCCAAAGGGGGCTTCCACCCCTGGAAACGCTCCACCTCCAGCTGCAACCTGGGCTCCAGCCTCTCGGGCTTCACGGTGGCCACGAGCAGGGGCTCCAGCGGACTGGCCAGCGGCACGGGCACCGCCAACAGCGCCTTCTGCCTGGCCTCCACCTCGCCCACCTCTTCGGCCTTCAGCAGCGACTACGGCGGCCTCTTTTCCAACTCGGCGGCGGCGGCGGGCGTGTCCCCGCAGGAGCCCGGCGGGCAGTCGGCCTTCATCTCCAAAGTGCACAGCTCGGCGGCCGAGAGCCTCTACCCGCGGGTGGGCATGGCGCACCCCTACGAGTCCTGGTACAAGTCGGGCTTCCACTCGACGCTCTCGGCGGGCGAGGTGGCCAACGGGGCGGCCTCCTCCTGGTGGGACGTGCACGCCAACCCGGGCTCCTGGCTGGAGGTGCAGAACCCGGCGGGGGGGCTGCAGAGCTCGCTGCACTCGGGCGCCCCCCAGGCCTCGCTGCACTCCCAGCTGGGCACCTACAACCCCGACTTCAGCTCCCTCACCCACTCCGCCTTCAGCTCCACGGGCCTGGGCTCCACGGCCGCCTCGCACCTGCTCTCCACCAGCCAGCACCTGCTCACCCAGGAGGGCTTCAAGCCCGTGCTGCCCTCCTACACGGACTCCAGCGCGGCGGTGGCGGCGGCTAGCGCCATGATCTCGGGCGCCGCCGCTGCCGCCGCCGGGGGCAGCTCGGCCCGCTCCGCCCGCCGCTACTCGGGCCGCGCCACCTGCGACTGCCCCAACTGCCAGGAGGCCGAGCGGCTGGGGCCGGCGGGGGCCAGCCTGCGGCGCAAGGGGCTGCACAGCTGCCACATCCCCGGCTGCGGCAAGGTGTACGGCAAGACCTCGCACCTGAAGGCGCACCTGCGCTGGCACACGGGCGAGCGGCCCTTCGTCTGCAACTGGCTCTTCTGCGGGAAGCGCTTCACCCGCTCCGACGAGCTGCAGCGGCACCTGCGGACTCACACGGGCGAGAAGCGCTTCGCCTGCCCTGTCTGCAACAAGCGCTTCATGCGCAGCGACCACCTGAGCAAACACATCAAAACGCACAACGGGGGCGGCGGGGGCAAAAAGGGCAGCGACAGCGACACGGACGCCAGCAACCTGGAGACGCCGCGCTCCGAGTCCCCCGACCTCATCCTGCACGAGGGGGTGGGCGCCGCCGCCCGCGGACCGGGCAAGGAACCTACCGCGGGGCCCGGCGACTCCTAGGGGCAGCGCCGCCCGGCCCCCGGCCCGGCCCCGCCGGCGAGACGCCCTCCCTCCCAACCCCTCCACCGCTCCCCGGGAGCCGCCCGAACTCCGCTCCGCGCCGGCCGGAGGGACGCGAGCCGCGCCGCCGCGGGCGGGATGGGGGGGGCCGGGGAGGCGCGGTGCGTCCCGGTCCCGTCCCGCCCCGCCCGGCCAGTAGGTACGAAGTGACACTTTCTTCCGTTTCCTTTTTCTCTTCTCTTTCTGTTGGAAGGAAAGCATCCTAAGAGAGGCTTAAGGTGAGAAATCAAACTGGAAGTCCGAGACGGTTCCTCTGTATCTCATAAACATCTGTATAAATAGGGTTCAAAAAAGGAGAAAAAAAAAAAGAAAAAAAAGAAAACCAGATCGTGTTCGCTTATTTTTCTTGTAAATGTTGATCTGATAGGGGGTTTGGGGGATTTAATTCTTTTTTTCTAATTGGTGAATTCCTGAAATTCAGGGAGGTTTTGGGGGTTTGGTTTGGTTTTTTTATTATTATTTTAAATTTCTGATGCACTTTGTGGAAGTCAGTATATATGTAAAAGATATTTAAAATGTTGAGTTAACATTTCACTCAAACACACGTAAGTTAAGGTCTCTTAAAGAAATTAAATGCGTTTATCTGTATGGAAAAAAAATCTTGACATATTTTCATTTTGGTATTATTAAAGGACTCTGAACAATATACTCACGGGTTTGTTCTTCTTCGTGCCCCCTCCTTCCCCCCTGCCCAGCCCTCGCGGGGGTCAGGCTTTTAGCGGGAGCCCTCGATTAAAAAACCCGGCAGGCAGTGGTGGCCGGGAGGGGAAGGAACCGGCCCCCGGAACCGCTCCGCTCGCTCTTTTCAAACCTCCTGTATTATTATTAGTAATTATTTTTAAAACCCGAACTTAAGGCGAGTCCGAGCCCCGCTCTACCACCCGGGAAGCACGCCGAGCCCTAAGCGTCCTGGGGGAAGCCGGCCCCAAACCCGAGAGAAACCGGACTGTGCTGAGGAACTATTTATTTAATTTAAAAAGCCTTCAGCGCCACAAGGCTGCTGGGGCTGGGAGGCGATCCCGGGGGAATAAATCGCTAGAGTCAATACTCCGGAAAAGACATTTCATGCCTAAATGAAAATCTTGTTAAATGTTATTAATTTTGACTTAGAGCACACAGCAGCCCCCTGTGCCTTGTATTCCCTTATTAGGGATTCATGTCTTATCAAATATCTAATTAATCTCCTAGACATCATTTGTTCTGGCCAACTTTATCTCAGCTGGTCCACGGGGAAAACTCCGAATATTCTCGGTGACAAAGCTCCCTTGAAGATCCTTTTAATTGTCCAAATTAACTGCACCAAATTTGCATGTCAAACGGTAAAGGGCAACCTGAGATAAAATGTAAATGTTTTAAAAGCCCCAAACTAAGCACTTGATTTGATAACTAGGCTTTTTAATGTTATGGAAGACAACTGCTCCTTTCCTTTTCAAAGACAGTTGATCTATGCAAATAGTGAATTGGAAATGCTTATGTCCCCATGCAGTCAAATGGTCCTTGCATGTTATTTGAATATCAGTGGCTCTGCTATTGAAAAGGTTCAAGGATGCTCTCTGACTTCTTTGTGATTACTCAGTGCAGCGTCTTATTCTGAAGAAAAAAAACTCAGGAATAATTAAAGGCTGGGCTAAGGCCTGGGAACACATTTGGGACAGGAATCTCATTTAGACAGGCTCTTTCAAAATAAGGCACAGTTAAATTGACCAGAAGGCAATTATTGAAATGAAAATTATTTTCACTCCCTTTGTCTCCTGACCACCAACCTAACAGCCACAGTATTTTTTTTAAAGGCAAATTGTTAAATGAGATAATTGTGTTATTAAAAAAAATAAGGAGGAGGGGGAAAAAAAAAGTTAATTTAGCCTGCCCGGTACAGATTGGAAGAATACAAATATTTTAATCCTCCATAAAACAGGGAATGCAAATAACATCGGGAAACGGATTCTGCTGCCGGCCGCCAACCGGAATAAAGACGTTGCGTTAAAGAAAATACATCTGCCGCGAATACTAATAGCCGCGTCCCAGCGCGTCCCACCGCCTCCGCGCCGCCGCCGCACAAAAGCCACCGGGCAGCGCCGACACCGCCTCTGCCCCGGGGCGGCGGCGGGAGCCCGGCGGGCCGTTCCGCGGGCAGGGGGAAAGGAAAGCCTCCCGGGACACGCACCTCGCATCTGGCCGCCGACAGCACCCTCCCCGAGAGCCGCTCCGGAATTTTTCTGGCCGAAAGCATCCCGGCAAAGGTCCCTTTTACCCCCCGCCCCGCCGGGGGCTGGGTGCCGGCTGGTTTCCCGGCGGGCAGGGCAGGGGAGGGGAGGAGGGGAGAGGCGGACGAGGGGGACAAGGCAGCGGGCGAGGGGGACGTGCTCGGGCAGCGGTAAAATCAACAGCGGGCTGGCCGGGCGGGACGCGGCTCCCCTCCCTGCCGGGCGGCGCAGGGGCTGCGCAGGAATGCACCCGCGCGGGGTGTTGGGCAGGAGTCAGCTTTGTTTTCGATTTATAATAAAACACATCAAAGGAAACCATCCAGGTCCAGTTTCTGCCAGGCCGGGGTTGCAATTCTCAGCTCAATGATCAAGGACCTCTTTGCATTGCCTTTGCCCCTTCGGGTCAGAAAACGTCCATCACTTCCAGACTCCCCAGAAACGAAGAAGGGAGCAGCTCTGGGCCGCGGAGCCGGTTCGTTTAACCAAGAAAATAGAAAGCATGTCACCTTTTTAAGACTAAACGACACGATTCTTTCGTACGTGTTTGCGATAATTATATGGTCTGGGGAACTTTTAACACAAAGAAAAACTAAGGAGCAGACGGCGTGAGAACCGAAAAATAAGCCCGATTTCACTTTTTGAATCCGTAGTTCAGCAGCACCTCCCTGGGGGAAGGACGCTGGCCCGAGAGCAGGAAAGCGCCAGGGAAGAGAGGCGGGGAGAATGCAGAAGGGGGAGCGGGGCTCCCCGCCGCCCTGGCCCAGCTCGCCCGTGGCTGCGCCTGGCTCCTGTTCCCCGCCCTTCGCGGACAGCGGCTCCGCGCCGGCCCCCGGAGCCCGTTAAAACATAGCTAAAAAAAACCCATCCAGCGACAGCAGACACCGACCGACGGGAAAAGGTAAAGCGCCAGGAGAAACCGCTTAGGGATGCCGTTCCATCGCCGAGCCCCGGGCCGCAGGAAGCGTTCCCCTGCCCCCCGCCGCGAACTACAGCTCGAGCGGCTGGTTTTACACTTAAAAGGCGGCATTAACGTTTGCGTTCTAACGAGGTAATAGACAAACTCCCGGTCCCGTGCCCGGACAGCTTCTTAATCGCGTCTTTCAATTGAAACGGAAACTTTATCTGCGGGAGCTGTGATTCATTTGCAGCCGTTACCCGCCCCCCAAGGTCCTCTCCCTCCCCTCGGAACGCCGGCGAAGGAGCCTAACGGGAAGCCCGCCCCCTCGGGTAATTGAGGCGCTAAGTGTTTATTTTAAGCGAGAATAATTTCGCTACAAATTTTCTCACGGAACAGCGTCCCTGACACACTGGGGGAAAAGGCGGCAGCCCCAAAGCCGGGACCATCGATCGCGGCCGGCGCTGCCCGGCTCGGCCGGGCCTCTCGGCGGCTCCTGCGCGCCATCTAGCGGCCCTGCCGCCCCGCGCTCCCGCCGCCCCCGCGGCCAGGCGGCGGGCTCGGGGGCGCCGCCGGAGCGCTCCGCGGGGGCGGCGGCGCTGCGCGGACCGGGGCAGCGGAGAGAAGCTGGCGGCGGGAGCGCGGGGAGGCCGCTGCGGCTGGAGGGGGAAGGCCGGGAGGGGGGGGGAGGGGTGTGCGGGGAGAAGCGGCGGAGCCGGGCCCTCGGGAGCGGGCGGGCTGGCTGGCTGGGGCGAACTTCTGCGGGAGACGGCAGGGGCGGGGCGGGCCCGCGGCAGCAGCGCGCACCCACCTGAGGGGAGAGGACGGCGGCACAGCGGGTTTCCTGCGGGGGGGCTAGCTCGGCTCTGCGGCTCCTTCGGGGCAATCACCTGCCGGGGCGGGTGGGCCCTTCGCAATTAATGCCGGCACCCCGCCGGGGGTGGGTCACCGCTCCCCGCCCACCGCGCGGCTCCGTGGGCCGGCCCCGCACCTGCGGCCGTCCGGGGGGATGGCGGGGCGGAGGAGGAGGGGCCCGGGCGCTGGCAGGCACCGGGCGAGGTACCGCCGCCGCCTTCGCGCCGCTGTTTTAACACAAACCCGTGGCAGTGCCTATTTCCGAGATGTGCTAATTGCTACTTGGATGGCAGGGCGCGAAGTCCTTGTCCGTTTCCTAGTACAAAGTAGGTTGCTAGAAAATTTGAAATTGCCTTTCAGCCTAAAGCTGCCTTACCTGAATGTCATAATTACAGTAATTATGTACATCCAAATTACATGCTAATTAAATTAGAATCAAATCGTTCTAAATCGAAATCAAATGAGGTAGCGAGAATTAATCAATGACAACATAAATAGAGAGCTTCCTTCAGGGATATTTATTGTAACGATCCAAGCAGGAACCTGATCTGGAAGTCACCTGTTTATTTACTTTCGGAACGGCAATAATTTACGGCTCAGCGTTAATTTTAAATGATCGGTTCCGCGGGGCGGCAGAGCCGAAGGGCGGCCCGGGAACCCCCTCGCCCGCGGACGGAGGCTCTCCGCCGCCCGCCTCCGGACGCAGCCCTGCCCGCCCCGAGGGCCGCTCCGCGGAGCCGGCGGGAGCCTGCCCTATCCCCTCAGCACGGGTCCGAGGCCTGGCCCCAGCCCGCCGGGCTGGGCCGCGCCGCCCCGCAGCAGAGCGGCCGCTAGAGCCACCCGACGGCCCTCTCTCGGCCCCAACTTCTCCCGCTCTGAGCCTGGGAAAGCCCCGTCCTCGCCGGAGGGCTGCCGGCCTCGTCCGTCCCCGCCGGGCTGCGGGAGGCACCTCTCGGCGCCCGGCCGCCCAGCCCAAGCGCAGAGGGTTGACCCCGCTCCGCGGCTTTCAAGGGAAGAAGAATCAAAAAAAAGAAGAAAAATGAAAAAAAAAAAAGAGCCGTTCGTGCCGCCATCCGCGAACCGACAGCACCTCCTACCGGGCCCCGGCGCGCTCTGCCGAGCAGCCGCGCTGAGCGCCCGCCCCGCCGGCCGGGGAGCGGGACGGGGCCGCGGGGCCGCGCTCCGCAGGGGACGCCGGGAGGGCTCCCGCTGGGGTCCCGCAGCTTGCGCGGGGAAAGCCGCGTAACGCCGCCCCAATGCCCCTCGCCCTTTTAATCGGGTCGTGAACCCCCGTCTCGTCCCGGCGCAACGCCGCCAGCTCCAACGGCCCCACCCCGGCCCGACGGCATGGTTCCGTCCAGGCGGGACAAACCGGCCTCCGGGAGTACCGAGAACAGCACCGACCTCCCCGAGCCGCCGGGGCTGCACCGAGCGCAGGAAAGGTGTCGCAGGTGCGAGCGTTCCGTTTCAAAGCTCTTCAACAGGTCTGTGAGACAGATGCGGCCAACATGTAGCTGTTCCTCCGGTTTAACTTTCATTCCCAACAGGACACCCACGGCACTGGCCAGTCTTTCCCTGCGCCAAAGGGGAAGACGTTCGTATGTATATCATGTAGCCACAGGCAGACAAATACCATGCAGAGCCCACAGAAATGCTGAGAGCCCGAGCTGTCCTTCCTTCTCCAGGCAGAAGTCAGCGGCATTGCAGCTGGCAAGACGCTGGTGTGCTGATTCCCTTGGCAGACACACAACAGGCAAACCCACAAGCAGCAGCCCTTGCTCTGGAGTAGGGGCACCTTCCTGGTTATTCCTCGTATCTACCAGAATAAGCCTTTTCCCCCATCGCACTACTCTTGTCTGTCCTCTCTTCCACAGAGGAATGATAAATCCTTCACGTGAAGTTGTGTTTAGATTGTTCATAGGGGTGTTTTGGCTGTCTCCTCCTGTTCTTTCTCAATCCATGCATCCATACTAGGGCCTGGCTCTACAGAATTTTGCGTGCACCCTTTCACTTCCAGCTACTTGAGCAAGAAGCCTGGAGCAACTGAATGCAAGGGCATTTGAAAGAAGGTGGTGACATGCCTTAATGGCTCACCCTTTCAAACTCATTCACAGGCATGTAAAAGATGAGCCAGCTCACTTCCACCACGTATTAAACCTGGTGTGATACCTAAAAACTTCTGAATGAGGGTTTCAAGAAGAACTGGTAACAGAAGAAAATCCCATGTGTCCTGTGAGCGAGGAGAGGAAGCAAGCCACTTGCCAGAATACTGAATTACACGGACACCTTTTCCCCTGTCCACTAATGAACGTGCCTCCCTCTGCCACCCTGAAACGGCAGAGCAGCATTTCCTTCGCAGTAAAACCCTTGTGAAGTGTCGCACTGTGCATTCGTACTGGCTCAGAACTCTGGAGAAAGCATCAATTCTTACTTCTTAAAGAAGCAGCTATTTTATTATGGAAGTTCACCTTCATAACAATGCGTGCAGAAAATGACTGACAATCACTTAAAAAAGGAGTGTGTTCCATGAAAACAAAAGGATGGCTATTTACATTAACTCTCCACCACAAACAACACAATACCTGAAACAGTTGAGGCAGTAAATATTCTTTTCATGTCTTGAGAGATTATTGAACAATAACTTGACATTGCACTGACACATACCAACGGGGGTTCAAGATGTTTAGATAGCCCTGACCAAGCTGTACGCTGCAGGAGGTCAAAAAATGTTGGCTACACACTTATGTGCACTATGTCTCTCTGTTGTTTTAACTCATGAAATTGATCTCTTACAGGGAACTTTAGGAAAAATGCTTCAGTACAAAAAAACACCCCATCACCCTCTGCAATACAATGTTTTGATCTCTGAAGCAGTGATTTTATCCAGAACTAGCTCAAATGTTTGTTGTCATTTAACATATGCCAGGACTCTCCCCAAATTATTCTCTGATTCCCCTCACGGTTGCATCCAAGCAGAAATCATCACTGACAAACCCAAGAATATCACATACTGCTCTGAAGTATTTCAAAACCCTGCAATTGGGTCTATGAATTACTGCACGTATACGAGAGGTATTTGCCAACAAGTATATTTATACAGTAAGAAAAATACCATAACATTTATATCTAATTTACAAATATTCCAACATTATAGAAATGATGCTGCTGGCTTTATGTAGGAAATGCTAGTTACAGAGGTTGGAAAATGAACAGCAATACATAATTGAGCCCTTGTTAAAGGTATTCATCAAAAAAATTGAGACATTTCTGTTTGCACCTGTCCCCTACACTATCTATTTTTTTTTCCTCTCCCTGCTTCTGCTTCTACTGCGTCTGCTCCTTTCTCTGTGCTCCACTTTGCTGCACTTGTCCCCATGGCGCTCTCTGCATTTTCTCTTCTCTCTGTGCACATCTGTGCTGGGGCTTCTGGTTTCTCTCTTCCTGTGCCACTCTTCACTGGGGCTTTGACTTGGGCTTTTTCGTGTCTGCCTTTGCCTGGAACTGCTGTGACTTGTGCAAGGGCTTCTCCTGCTCCCCTCATCCTTGCTTTGGCTTCTACTATCCCTCTCCTTTCTTTCAGTCTCTCTCTTGTTGGTGCTATGGTATCTGCTTTTGGACTTTCTTTCCCCCTCACAGGAGCTCCGTTTGTTGTTCTCTGCAGAACTCTCTCGCTTTAAAAGCCTGAACTTCTCCCTGTCTTTGTCCTTGTTACCGTGACTACTGGAGAGATCTTCATAAAGTTTCTCCTTCCCTGTCTTTGCCTTTCCTTCTGAATCGCTGCTGCTAGCCTCTGAAAACTTGGCTTTTTTTCTTTTCTTAGAATACATCTTCTTTTGTGCTGCTTTATCTCTGCTGTCGGTCTCGCTATCGCTGCTGCTTACTGAAGTCTCACTGGAGGATGAGGAAGAGGATCTCATCTTCTGTTTCTTGTGTTTACTTTTGCTTTTTTTCTTTTGCTGCTTTTTCTTCTTCCTGTCTTTCTTTTTCTTCTTCCTGTCTTTCTTTTTCTTTTTCTTCTCCAGACGATCCAACTTCCTTTTATTTTCAAAACAGAAGAGGAGGCGCAATCAGACGCGTTAAGATATTCTAAATGACAAAGCCCTTGTCTTTTAAAGTTCACTACTTCTGATGACCCACAGAGTACACCAACATGTTTTTATGGAAAAATAGTGTAATTCCTCTCCTCTTTCACAGCAAAGTATTATTTTTAACTGCAAACCTGACGTTCACTGTAGTAACAATCCTCCTGCAATACACAAATCTGTAATCCTGTCATCTCAAACCAGGAGGATTTTTTTTTAATTCTTTAATTTTAAAAAAGGTAAGTAAGGTATGTCAATTTTGGCCTTGTAACTAGGAACACATACAATCAGCAGTGCTTTTTTTCCCTTCCTTGTCAGCCTGCTCCAGAGACTTGGGAAAATCATTGCTGCTTTTGTTTGTGCATTTTTAGAAGAGATTTTGAAAATGAAAAAAAAATGCAATTAGCATTCACTTTCTCTTAATGATGGAAATTGAGACTCTAAAGCCAACATCTCCGAGTTCCCCAGGCAAATCATACCAATCTTTTCAATAACCTCTTCTGTCACAACTAGAAATTGACATTTTCTAGCTGTAAGTACAATATTCTGTCATGCACGTGCATCTGTTGCGATTTGACTGCTTCCACCTAGTTTTTGTTTTCTGTGTTTATTCTTAAAAAAAGAGAAGTGACTGACTAGTAAAGCTACATTCAGTGTAATAAAACAAAAGTCCCTTCAGACTAGTAAAATCACAGAATCACAAGGTTGGAAAAGACCTTTGAAGATCATCAAGTCCAACCATTCTCATCCTAAACTAAACCGTATCTCTAAGTACCTCATCTACTTAGATGATCTTCAATGGTCTTCTCCAACCTTGTGTTCTGTGATTCTGTGATTTTACTAGTCTGAAGGGACTTTTGTTTTATTACACTGAATGTAGCTTTACTAAAATCTAAAGGACCTAAATATTTACTGAACTTCACCTTTCAAAATATGAAATATTACAAGTACATTGTGTTGGACCAGCCAAAGTTCAAACAAAAACCTGTTTTAAATTACTCAAACAACACACACATTCCTTACTTAAAAAGAACAAAAAATATGCCAACCCTTTTCAAAGAACGATGTGTTACATATGCAAAGACCATATGTACCTACCTACTCGTGTACCTGCTCAGCCATTCACCCTTCTCCCCTCCTCCCACTCCCCATATACAGAACATCCCTTTAACCTAAAAGGCTGGTTTAAGTAGCGATACCTGTATGGCATCTACCAGGCAGCAGTAGTTAATATTTTTCTTTCTAAACATTTTCAGGTAATTTCAAGATAATTTTCCACATTATCAGGGGGAAAACCAATTAAATCTCAGTGAGCTGCCATGAAGTCTGTAGCACAGAACCAAAGACTGCAAGTCTCCATAACCTCTTATTAGAGCTACAAAACCAGGGGGGCTCCCTGTGCCGGGGCAGCGAACGGTAAGCTCTGATCCCAGAGCAGCGTGGGTGGAGCTAGGCTGACCTTGGTAACAGCAGCTGCTAAACTGTAAGCCAGTAAACAAGAACACAGAATTTCTCATCCTGGATGATGGTACTGTAAACAAAGGAGTGCAAAATAACATTTTAAAATAGCAACTGGCCGTGTCTCCAGTGTGCCAGTTATTTCAGTATCCCAGTTAAACTGGAAATGAGCCCCAGTGCACGGGCACCACAACTAGATTAGAACCACCAGATTAAAACAAAACCAACTGGATTAAAAAAGCCGTACTGCATATTTGTGGTCAGTTTTATGTTAAACTAAGCTGATTTTCTTCTGTATTGATGGTGCAAAATTCTTCAGTGGTACAGAAGAGTTACAGGGACAATCATGGAGTCAGAACTACTGGCGATACAGATCCCCTCCACACTTACCTCAGAAGTTTCTGTTTTTGTTTGGTTGACAGTGATTTTAAAAATTCAACTTCTGGATCATCTTCTCCTTCACTTGCAACAAATTCCTAGGAAAATGTGGCAAGACATTAAGTACTTTATATATACATATATATACATACATACATACACACACACACATACACACATATATATATATATATATAAAATCTTCATTCAGATTCCTGTATTGAAAGTAATGTCTCCATGTATCTAATTTCTGCACAGGCACAAATACATTTGTATTACTAAGTCAGCTCAAGGCTCCTGGGAAAGAGCAGCAAGCTTGCTACTAAGCGAAAAAACACCCCACGTTCTGTCTCAAAGCTGAGTAGGTGTTATAATATGGGGGTTATTCAGCAGGAGTTATTAGTAACATGAAGAAAGCACTGCTAGGGAGAGAAACATTTCTGAAATAGTTAATAGAAATGAGCCAATTTAGGAGCCCACATGACTCCCTGGGATAAGTCACTCCATTGTTACCATGCTTGGATGAATAGGTAAGATGCTAGTCCTGCTCGAACCCGGAGTAATTTAGGCAAATTACTTTTCTGTCTCGGTTTAGTCATTAGGAAAATGGGTATTAACACATCTACCTCACTGTTGTATTATTAGTCTTTAAATGTTCGTGAAGTGTTCTAGCAATGCAAAATACTGTAATCATATAATCTACATACAGTAACGCAATCAGCACAGCATAACTACTTTGAAGACCCTGAATCCTTCAAATTATGTGCATCTGGTACACTACAGCTCTCCACCATGATGTTTTTAATTGTAGCCACAATCAGGGTGGGGAAAGAAGAAAAAAAGATGAAAAAGCTCTCCCAAAAAAGCCCCACTGTACCTAACATAACCCAAACACACCCCGCTACCACTGTGATTAATTTAACGGTGCCCATAAGCTACGTTTTTCTGGGGAACGTAGGCTTTTTAAATGCAAAGGTACATCCATCTGTCTGTGGAGACCCAATGAATTGTTGATTTACTCAAGATTTCAAGACCAGCCGTCATCCCCTCTTCACTAGTGGCCGGACGATATCCTGCCATGCAAACAGAGGTTATTTCATGGTGGCTCACTCAAGGAGTGTGAATAAATTTTTCACTCTACACTTTCTAATTGAGGTGCTTTAATAAAGCATACCTTGTGCAGTCTAAACAAAGACAATTAAACATTTACACTCCCAGGAATAACAGATGGATGGAACGGCAGTCAATCAAGTAAAAAAAAAAATCTTCAGCTCCAGCACTGCTGGCAGTAATTATCTGTGCACCCGTCTTCCAACTTCAGCCCAAGGCCAGCACTGTGTCAGAGCACACTGCAAAGCCCCACATCGTCCCCCTTATGAAAAAAATTCACTTTCTAGTCACCCAGAGGAGGGATTTAATTTATTGTATGTGGTTTTAAAAGAAGTAATTTCTGATTCACCATTCTAACTGAAACAAAGCTGGAAAACAGTAAGTTGCTGGACATTTTTCCACTGGTACAGCTATTCAGCTTTCCTATGGATATGCATATTTGAAAACATTAAGTAGCAATTCACAAGCAATCACATTCAGATTTATAGACATTTTCAGCTTACTGGTAAAAAGATCATTACCTGTGATGGATCATTTGCGGTCAAGTTTCTCCCCAGTACATTTTGTTTCAGTGCAAACCCACTGTTTCTCATCTCCGCTATTAGCTCCGAGGGGTGCATTGATGGCCCTGTTCACAAAAATCACAGTTTGAATGTATCATTTATATCTCTCTACCTTTTTTGGACTCCACAGTAGGAATTCAGTTGAAGCTTTGTTAAGTAAAATCACAGCTAAATCAACTCAATAATCTTCTGCTGAGCAAATAATCAGATATGATTTTCTAAAACAGCAGTCTGGAGATTCAGAATAGAAAATAATTGCATTTTTCTTTAAGTACAAGGGGATTCTCTTATGTAACTTTGTCATGTTGAAAACAATATATTTAGGTAAGTCTAGTAATATATTTTTATTATAGCAGAAAAAGCACAGGAAAACTAAAGAAAGCCCAATAAGTAAGATTTCTAGGTGCCTCCTCTCCCTTAAAACAACAGGAAAATGCACTTTTAGTATGCCACTAGTAAGGCATTTCTCATAATGACAGAATTTTTGTAACTTAAATGTAAAAAGCAGCCATTATTAGAGACTTAATATGGAAAAGAAATAAATTAATGAAAAAATGATCTATGGCCTTTCTTATTTTAGGGACCCCTAAAAATGCGGGCTCCCTAGGCTGTTCCCTCCTCAGAGATTTCTGGTTTTTCAGCCTCAGAAAGACTCTCTGTATTGCACTAGAGTAGGGGTTTGGGATTGGGCACGTTCCCTTTCTTTGCAAACACTGAACTCGACTGCGTAATTGGTAAGCCACGGAACTCATTCTTTTGCTTTAACTGGATACTTGTGATCATCAAAACTTTACCCACTTGTCTGTCTGCATAGTTTTTCTTCATGTAAAACAGGTGCTCTTTTATTAGGTCACTTTCAGTAAATCCCTGACCAGTTTGTTCGCTGACCTTACTGTCAATGACTTAGCATGACTGCGTAAGGGAAATCCAAATTAGAAGGAATAAATAAAGCATGGAGCACGTGGCTGCCATTGCTTCAGGAAGCTAACTGTGATAGCGTTAATTAGCCTTATGGGATATATTGATCCTGTTTTGTGGTTTTGTGGAGACTCATACGTTTTTAATACAGAAAAGTATGGGAAGGGAGACTTGTACTATGGAAAATACATGGAAAGTAAAATAGCGTTTTCTAAAAAAATTGTCAAATTCAACTTTCTCAGTTTTCCTGCATAACACGCTGCTTACAGAAAGAGACCAGCCTATGTGTAAAGCAGGAAGGAAGAAGATAAAACTTTGGCAATGTTTAAAGAGAGCCCTTGCATTACTTAAAGAACTTCCTAATGAGATACCTTTTAGTCTTCCCTTGAGTTTACGTTTCTATTCAGTAGGGGGTTATTCCCCCCAACATATGTATTTTACTGAAAGCAATTTTATTTACAGGGTAAATGTAAGCTCACTGATAGTAGTTAAGGAATGTACATGGACTCCAGCACCTACATTTTTGTTTATTTCAAATTTAAAACCTTGCTCTCCTTACCCAAATCTACTCTGGCTGGAACAGAAACTGACTTTAGACAAAAGCCCAACAACAGGACCTGGTACCTGATTTGAAAAGGCCCTGTGTGAGGAAGCATAGTAGACATGGAATAGGATTTCACTGCACCAAAGAAACTAGAACACGGGACCAGACTGAAGCCTGGGACCCCCGTTATTCAAAGGCAGAAAGAGCCACTGCCTAACAAAGTAACCCGACCCACCAGCTGTTCCCCCTCAGTCTCTCAGCGTGGTACACTCTTTGATGTGCCCTGGATACCTAATAATTCTCAGTAGGGTGATTACACAAATAGAGGAATCCACTTGTCCAGCTGGTTAAGTACCAGTTAAGTGATAAACTGTAACAGTGACAGTAAGACTGAGCTGAGGGGCTCTCAGTTGGCTAAAATCCTGGGAGCTGATGTTACTCCTACATCAGGCAGAGCAAAATACTTCGTGTGCTGTGAACACTGATCTCCTCATACACACATTCCTTATGGACTTGTGTGAGGCAGTCTGTGAAGGAGGCACCTGGGTGATCTCATCCAGGGATGACATTATGCTGTGAGCTGACAGAACGGTAGCGATAGGAATCCTGTAAAAATAACTGATGGGTACTACTCCTAACAACTAGTCTCTCAGCAATCACCTATCAGCAAACTAAAAATAAGTTCAGAGTTACAATGTTTCATCATCTGTTTCTTAATCTTTCTGAAACAAGTCAAATACAGTACCTTGCTATTTTTGAGTATGTCTGTCAAGTTTATTTTCTGGAATTTACATTTTGATAGGGGAAAAAAGAAAAGAAAAAACCCTTTAAAACTTTCCAGATGACACTTGTTTTAAACTAAAACATTTATCTCCTTTAAAATTAATTCACCGTCTGAGAAAAGCTTTTTATCATATAGTGGAATTAATTGCATGCTGATGTCATACTTATTTTTGTGCAATAAGGCAAGTGACAACTTAGTTAAGTTTTCTACAGCTATAGGTACTTAAAATTATATTAAGGGCTTGCACAAAAGAGGCTCCATAGTTAAAGACCCACTAAAGGATTTTAAAAATATTTTTCCACAGTCTTTATAATTCTCAAGAAATAGTGTTGTCAAGCAAATAAGACTACAGTTTCTTTCTGCTTCTTACTTCCCACAGAAGTTCTTGCTGCATTAATTCTCTCTGTCATCTTCTGTTTTAGATACTATTTAAGGAAAAGATCCAGAGAGCTCAGCTGACTCAAAGAGCTGGGGCACAAAATCTGGAAACTCAAACCATTCAATGAAGTGTGAAAGAAGGATTTTAGCCTTCACCGAGTACAACCCGAGTGCAACCTCAGCTTGATAGCTGTTGGTGCATCTCTCTAATATTTGTACAATTAAATAAACAGAAGAGCTGTAAACAGAATGTTTCAGAAGCCCATACGAGCATCAATTATGCCGGATGGCAGAAGGATGTCATACTAGGATTTCTACAACGTGTTGTCAACTTGCTTTTTTATAACAAAGAGCACTCCAACTTCTTATCACACTTAACTGAGATCCATTTAACAGAATCAATTCTGCTTCTATTAAACAACAAGGGAGGGAAATATAATTCTGGATTTCAATTACCTAAAAGCCTGGCTTACAGCAAGCAACCCCAGCCCACACTACTACTCCCGCTCCCAGCCCAGAAGTCAGACATACCTATGGCTCCAATTCATTTCCCATCTGGTACTTTTCTGGAAGCTACAAACAGCAGGGCACCCAACACACTGTTATTGCCTAAGTGTTTCCTCTAGGAGGCATGGGCACAGGACTCCCCTTTGGAGACCAACCCTAGCCATAACACACCACCTAAGAAGGCCTCCATTGAAATGTCTAAAGCATGTTTTTCAAATTATCCAGTATTAGAGAACCATGAGCTGAAACCTCTTTCCATAACTGTGATTAGATACGACTTTTTCTGCAGCAGTTCTGGTGGCACTGAGGACAGACGATTGCCACTATCACCAAAAGAAGCAGTTTTGTTCCTACCTACTCAAGATGTGTGGTCTCAACAGGATCTATCTGCTTGGCTTACTGATAAAAGCTTTCACTGCTATCGCCAGTGCAGAGAAGAAAACCAAATTATTCTTTGCAATCTATTAAGTTTTAAACGGTTTTTTTGTGGAATACATATGGAAAGCAAGGAGAGAAGCTGCAACAATAGTGTAACCATCATTCCACCTGTGGCAGGGGAAGTGACAGTAACCAGTAACAGTAACCAGCTGGACAGTGGCTGCAGTTATGTATTGTTATAAAATGAAACAGAGTACTCACCATAAAAGTTACTGGAAAAGTCAGTAGATTATTCATGGTGTCATTTTAATTACAACTTTTTAACCCCTATTTAACACTTATTTTGCATAGCATGAGGACAAGGCTTTTCTAGAGCTTCCCCTTCCTGAGCACTTATTCTGGTGTGGGACGTCTTTTAGTTTTCAGATGTGATGGTTTTAATTTAAAAGTATCACCATTATCACACCATTAGATTTCTCCTCAGTAAGAGAGAGATGATTTACATGAACATAAACGTACACAAAGCCTGCTGGCACACCTGCTACCAACTCACCGCTATAGGTCACGCTCACTGTACTCCACTCTTCCATGTTCAAAATTAATTTATGACTCAAAGTCATGATGCTTTCAAGGCTTACCCTTTATTAATAGGTAATTCTGTTAACAAAGTAGGCCTGAAGCATATTGAACTACTTCTGCCTTGTATGCATCTTTGGTAACACAAGGCCATAACTTCCAAATGGAATTTTGATTTTTTAAGTAACAGTGATACTAAAGCTATGCTCTGCTGTGGAGTGTTGAACTACCTACATAAACACTCCACAGAGTATGCACACAGCACTTTCACATTCACTAGGTCTTACAAAACTGTTCTGCTGGAGGGTTTTAGTTTAACACACAATCATATGAAGGATAACTATACTTTGAATTCAGAATGCTGCCTTCTCTGTGTGGTAGCAAAGGTGTGACATGATACAAAGCTTTTTAGGTTTTGCTTATAAAAACCCCTAACTTTAAAATTAGCATAGGCAGTTTCACCAATATATCCATACACCTTTTTGTGCTCTTCAGAGTTTCGTGTGGTTGGTCTTTTTTTCTTTATACATTGCTTCAAAGGAAATTGAACAAAAATGGAAAAAAAAATACAGATGCATCCTAATCATACTGTATCATCTGTCAACTTTTAGTGCAGTTGTGACAGAACTAAGAGCAGTCACTTATCTAACAGACAAAGAGCTATTATAAAAATTACATGATCGTGGTCCTGGTCATGAAGAACACAGCAAATTTATGTTGCACTGCTAATTCAGAATCAATTGCTTTTTACTGATAATTTTTCTATCTATGCCAGAGAAGACTGCTTTCAGGCTGTATTTGCACTTCAAGGCAACTGCTGCAGTTGGCACGGAGAGAAATCAATAGATAAAAAAACCTCTGGCTTTTAATTAGCTCTTCTTTGGAAGGTCTGCAGTTTAACTGCATGGAATACCTCAGCACAGAATTTCAGTGCATTTTGCCATGCTGCTATCATAGGGTATTTCAGAGAAACCCAGGTTTCCCTTTTACTTTGAGTACTAAAACACATTAAACATTGTCAAACTGCTATAGGAATCCATACATACTGCTTATATGCCAAGCACAAGACTTCTACTAGAAATCTGTATTTTTTGCATTCACACCAAAAATAAAGGCTTCTGAAACATAAATGGAGGATTATTCTAAAATGTGACAATTCTTAAACTATGTGAAGACTTAGTTAAGGTTCCTACTGTTCACAATCAAAGGTCTCAGCTGCAGATCACACAAGAAGGTTTCACACACCGTATGTTGCTACAGGTGACTGTTTATACAAGTATTCACAGTTAACATATTCAAATACCCTTTCTTTGCTATTATGGATTCAAGAGAACACTTAAATCAGTCCCCCCATTCCTGATACAATGCAGATTTTTATCTGTTGGGAAACAAAGCAGCACCCTATTTGTCACTGAGAAAGTGCAGTGCGATACAGACTTGGTGTAACATGGATTTCCTTTCTTCGCTTTCTCCCTATGACTGGTAATTTCAACGATTACTATGGAAAGAAATCTCCCCCAAAAGCTAAGGAGCAGTTGAACACACTAAGTGATAGGCTGATAGAAGCCACAACCACAATTACTTTATGGGTATTCAGGCACTGAAGAGAGGGCACACACTCCAGGAGCTGATAATGAGCTTTTAGAAGGCTGCATTTGCATAGACATACCTAGAAGTTCTTTATCTCGGTAACCTGTAAGACACTGGACATGTACACATGTTGCCCAATTGCACTATCATAATTATTTGCCTGAATTGTTCAAAACCTGCCAATCACTTCACACTACTCTGCTCGGTAATTTCACTGGATGGATCACATGCATATGAAACCAGTCAGCTCTGTAACATTTGGAGTGGCCCACAGCAGAGAAGGATGCCCAACACTCTTCAGACTTGGCTTTCACGGGCCAAGAGCATGAGAACCTTTTTAATCTCAGCATCCCACTTCTTCTAACTACATGATCGATAAACTTACCCTCCCCATCTGAGACACTGGCCTTATTTCATAAGGTAAGCGATGCCTTTCTTAGTAAGAGAGTAATAAATTCCTAACAGGTTATTTATTCTAAAAACATAGGATAAAAGTTGTAAGCATTTAAGCTTTCATAGCTTTTTAACAACTCTTTCAACACCTCAGCCCTAACTGAGCAAGGCAGATTGCTTGCAGAAAAAAAAAAAAATTAGTTTGTCTTAACTTCACCTGACCAAAAGAGTCAGAGGTAATTTTGAAGTGAAATAATAGTATTATTTCAAAACATTTGCAACCTACTAGTCTTTGTTCTAATAAAGACAAAGGCTTTTTCACAAAAAAACCCCAAACCCAAAACCACACACACACAAAAAAACCCCCACCAAAAAAATCCCAAACCCATGCTCCAAAAAGCATGAAAGTCTACAGGTGCTGCAGGTTAAGGATATAAAAGCACTGTAAAACAGGCAAACTTTCAGACACTACTGACCTGGGCTTTTTGCTGGTACATGTTACATTTTATACATTCGTATATAGAGAGTGGCACAAAGAGCCACAACTGGTATTTTCATCTTGTCTGCACTTTGAAAGTTAGGATTTTATCGGTAAAAACCCCTGTAAATCAGTTTAGCCCAAAGAAGCATTTTGATTGCCTAATTTAGCTTTGTAAAGGAGTAGTAAATCTTATAAGTTGGTCTCTGTAAGCCTCACAGCTGGAACATTCTAACACTACTTTGCAGTTTCCAGTGATCAAAGTAAGTTACTTTATATCTAAAACTAAGAATTTCATAATGGAAATAATGCAGCACCAGGGGGTGCAGTTATCATGAAATAATTACACTCCTGGGAGATTACAGACAAGGCTGTACCCCAGGGGTGTGATTATCCCATGATAACCACATCCACTGAAATTGCCTTATTGCAAAAATAATCTCTATTCACTAGTGAGATATTATTCAATAGGCGCCTTTTTAATGGCAAGATTATTATTTTTTTTTTTGGTATGAATTACCAGCTAGATTAGTAAAATGGTCCCAGAAGTAAAATAAGCAAGCCACCATGCCTAAGTTAAGGTACTGATAGTAATTATTTTTGTTTGCTGGAGCGCTGCAGTGTATGTCAGATCGTGAAAGGCAGCAGCCGTTTCTCTGGGAGGAGAGTTCTGTGCCAGACACACGTTCACCCTGCAGCAGTTCCACTGGGGTAAACTGAAGTCCAAGGTGTTCAACACTGAATCCAAACCAGCAACTGCCAATCAGTGTGTGTGCAAAGAGGACGATTACAAAGCAGTCTTCATGTAAGATTCAAAGACAAGTAACCTTTGGCTGAGCTCACAGAATCACAGCTTACAGAATTTATGGGAAAGAAAACTCCTATACTGGTGTTTTATGATGTGAAAATAATTTTATGTAGGCAATCAATAGTTCTTTTTCCTCCCAGAGAAACAGAGCAAGAACTGTAGATAATACAACTACAGACGACAGTTTCATTTTCATTCATTTTAACTCAAACATTTCCTCTGAGGCTGAAAAAAGTCTGAGCCCAAATAAGACTTTTTATTTTGCTCTCTTTCTGAAGGAGGAAAGAATCAGAACACCATACAAACTGAACTTGCATCAAGTGCTCTTGAACATTTTCCTTGTATGTTGGGATCATAGGTGTCAAAAGAAACAATAATGACAATTAAAAATCAGGTGTTTAATTCTCAACTTTTTTTTTTAAAGCACTTCTCAATAGCTGACTACTCTGGAAAATTTCTGTCAACAAAGTATCAAGCAACGCTGGAATGCCACACCTCTGCTGTTTGGTGGCACACAGTATGAACCACTAATCCAGGGCTCTGTTCATATGCTATGTCTTTCCCTTTAGCATGACCTACTCGTTCGGGTAAAACCGCTTCTGCATGACAAGCTTATTTTCATTCAAATGAGTCTAAATCCTACTGAAACTCACTGATTTGGGATTTTAAAAAAATATACATTACCCCCTAGGCTTTTATTAAATTGAAGTCACTATTCAACAGAGACCTCCAAAGGCCTTGTTTTTGGAGGAAGAAAGGGAAGGATGGGGAAAGGTTGCTCTTGCTAGTTTTAACTCAGTAATCTGGTTATCCTACTAAACCAGTTTATTTTTACCTTCATTTTCTGTCAAAAGCTTTTGACCAAGGAGAAGGATGAAAATCTCTCCCCAATTAGGTAAGTTCCAATCCTTTATATGGGCACAAACATTTGTTAGCAATACTGTGGTTGCTACTGTTTGCACTGGGTTTGGCTGGGATAAGAGTTAGTTTTCTTCAGAGTAGCTTGTACGGGGCTGGGTTTTGGGTCTGTGACCAAAACAGTGGTGATGACACAGGGATGTTTTAGTTACGGCTAAGCAATGCCCACACAGCATCAAGGCCTTTGCTACTTCTCATGCCACCCCACCAGTGGGTAGGCTGGGGGTGCACAAAAGTCTGGAGGGGGCACAGCCTGGACTGCTGACCCCAAGTGACCAAAGGGCTATGCCATACCATATGGCGTCATGCTCAGCATATGAAGCTGGAGGAAAAAGAAGGAGGAAGGAGAGACGTTCAGAGTGATGGTTATTTGTCTTCTCAAGTCACCACTATGCACGATGGAGCCTTGCTCTCCTGGGTATGGCTGCACACCTGCCTACCCCTGGGAAGTGGGGAATGAATTCCTTGTTTTTCTTTGCTAGTGTGCACAGTTTTTGCTTTACTTAAACTGCCTTTATCTCAGCTCATGAGTTTTCTCACCTTTACTCTTCCAATTATCTTCCCCATCCCACTGGTGGGGAGTGAGGGAGCAGCTGTGTGGGGAAGAGCTGACAACCTGGCCTAAACTACCCTGTTTCAAGGTTAATTAGCTTTGTTCCATAACGTTCCTGAGAGCAGTCACCCTTCTACACTAGAGATTTTAAAAGATTTTAAAAAGTTATTACATAAGGGAATTCAGTCACAAGTCTAATTAGTATATAATAAACTTCTCTGGGTGTTCCTAAACTTGTATGTACAAGATGTTTCAGTCCTTTACAGCAGAGCATCTGAAGTTTCTACTATCATTGTTCTGCAGATAGAAACACATTTGGGTGAATGCATGAAGACAGCAGTGAACAAATTCATCTATTTTCCCACGTGTTAAGCGTGTTTCTCTAAAGCAGAACAAGGCTCAGAAGATCAAGGTGTGTTAGACATCTCCTACAGGGAAGCCAGACCATTTTTCAAAAGCTACTGATGTGATGTCCATGTCCTTAGAGCATCAGATGCAGAACCACGAGGCTGAGGGTTCCCAAGCACTGATTGCTTAGAGATTCTTTACCAGCCATGATGCCCTGCAGCACACTGACCAGTGCCTTCCAACACTGTGCTGCTGGTGCCTGGTGCACTCTGACAAGGAGAGCATTTTCAGAGAACCCTAACCTAAATTTCAGTAGTGTAACAAGCATACACTCCCTAGAAGAAGAAAACATGCAGCTCAGTTTGCAAGAGAAGTGTGCAAGATCATCTTTCATTAGGATGAAGAGACTGTCAATCATAGGAAATGAAGTGCTACCAAGCAAATCAGTTCCCACAAACAGATCTGTTTTCAAAGACTTTATTAACAAAAGCCAAATATTTGCTCTTCTAAAAGTTTAAATGTTTTATAGCTTGAATTTGTCCTTCTAATAGAATTAATTTCATAAATTAATCAGACTCCTCGTATACTGACTATGGTACTAAACATTTATTCTAATTTCAACTTTATTCCTTATTATATCTGTGTTTCTCAGACATACTCTCAGTTATGACACAATATTTCTATTTCTACTTCCTGACACACAGGCTAGGAACAAGCTTTCAAAGGTGACTTCCCACATACAGGCTAACTTCCCAACCTTTAAAAGTATTATTGGCTCTAATAACTTAGCCCAACATTCTTCAACTCTCTCACTCCAGAGTTGGTTGCAAACCCATTTTACACACTTAGCTATTAAAGAAACCCAGTCAAATAAATTAAATACATGTTCCAAACCTGCTGTATACTACAAGCAATCACTCCCTATCCTAGAAACCCCTATTCATAGTTGTCTTCAGAGAATGTATTTTCTTCTACATTCTAGGAATTAACAGGCAGCTTCTGAAAATTATCCTTTGGAGTTCAGACCTTAGAAGGCAAGTGGGTTTTACTTTTTTCCCCCTGCCCCCTGTGCTGCAATCACGATAAATTAAAACTTGGGACTATTTACATGTTTTTTACCAGTTTTCTAAGTAAAATATGACAATGGCTTGTGACACATGGTGCGGGGGTTGGTAAAGTGCTATTGGGCTTTTTTTTAAACCTAATCATCAGTTCATGAAACACAGGAAGTTTTCATAAAGAGATGGTATCATAAAAAGTCTCTGCCCCTACAAAGCAGTATTTTCTGCAGTCCTAGCAAATCTAAGTAAGATTAGTGTGGCAATGGACATTGTTGCAATGTTATAATCAGATAATAATTTGCAATTTAGTCTTGAGACATAAAAGCAGCTTAGGAATGTATGCAGTTACAGTTACTGATAAAGAGGAGCAGGAGGACGCTGAGCTTGAGGGAAGACAGAAGGTTCTACGAGGCGAATACAGGTTCGGCACTAGGGCAAATGCATTAAGTAGTGAGAGGAAACAGCAATGAGGAAAAATGGTCAAGACAAGATTATACTTCTGGGGTGCTGATTAGAATATGACGGAATTTGTCTTTTTAATGTTGCAGTGTCTTGATAGGAAACATAAAAACACAGCTTTGCTCTCACTATAGGTTAATTTTACAGATGTATCTGCAGAACCACAACTCTGGGCAGAGCTCTCAGCAATGCAGAGTGTCCTGGTTTCAGCTATGATGGAGTTAATTATTTTTAGCAGTGGATGGAATGCCATGTTTGGGTGTTAGGATGAGAACAGTGCTGATAGCACCCTGATGTTTCTAGTTGTTGCCGGGCAATCAAGGACCTTTCTCAGCTCTGCATACTTCCTTACTAGTGAGAAAGGAGGGGACGTAGCCAGGACAGGTGACCCGAACTGGCCAAAGAGGATATTCCATGCCAGTTACGTCATGCTCAGTATAAAGGGGGACTGGGGGGAAGAGGAGGAGACAACACCAGGACGGGCGGTTTCCGGGTTCGGGGAGGGCTCTAAGCTGTGCGGCCTGGGTTCTGTGGTTTGGTGAGAAACTGCATTGTGTATCACCAGTTTCATCTATTTTGTGCTTTAAACTTCTGTTATTGTTATATCTAGTTTTCTGTTATTGTTTAGTAAACTATCCTTATCCCAACCTGCGTGGTTCTGGTTTATAGGTTGTGGTTTCTCTTCCTCCTTCTTCCTTCCCTTTTCCCCCTCCCCCAACTTTCCCTCCCCCTTCCTTTTAAAAGTACAAGCGACTGTGTGGGGTGCGGCCCTCGGCTGGGGCAAAACCACGACACAGAGGTAACTACTTACTCCCATCCCAGAAAACACAGGGCTGGTGTCAGGGGGCATTTAAAAAAAAAAAAAAAGTAAAGTGTTGTTTTTAATGCATGATGTAAGCTTTAACATGCCACGTGAATGAATTATGAGTCTTAAGCAGTGAATTCAGTAACTTGCATTGACTCACTGAACTGCAGCGCTTCATTTACATACACGGAGTTTCCAGAAGTCAAAGGAGCATAACCTAGCTTGTTATTAAATCAGATGAAGTTTTAGAAGAGTTGATGAAAGGATTGTATTCCTGAAGTTAGAAAAAGCAGACAATCTTTTGTCTGATGATCTAATTAATGATATTACCACTTCCTATAAGCCCCATATCTGTTATTAAATCAGGAACTTAAAATTGTTTTACACTTTACCTACAGTGTTTTTACATACAGTTTCCCTGAAAGAAAGTGAAAGTAGCAGTATCATTACAGCTGACTATTCAAATCCAAGAACAGTATCTTACAAATTATATATACAAGCCCTGATCTGTCACCCACCCCTACTCCCTGAAATCCTTCCTCAGCCTATAAAGCAGCCTATGCTAAGCACAGCACACTGCCTTCTACGTTCCAGCGCTGGAAATGAGAGGGCAGCTTTACAGCACTTTCTGTGATGCAAAATTCACTGTGAAAAGCTACCTAGAGAACATCTCTCTGACTATGAAACACCCACAGCAGTCAAGCATTGCCTACACCTAGACAGTTCAGTATGAAACAAGCAGCCAGTCTTACACTGACAAAGTGTCTGTGTTTCTTTGTTGTGACTAATGAGGAGTCCATTTTCAAGTCCACACAAGCACACACAAATACTTCCCACTTTCCCAGCCAAACTCGTAAGATCTACCCACACCATCTGAGCTGGGGGCAAAGGGTGTTGGAAGAGGGTTGAGTTCTGCAGCACAAAAGCTTACCTGACATGCAAGAACTGCACAATAGAAGTCTACCACCACCAAATGCTCCAAGCACAATTTCTTCTAAGGTAAGAATGAGGCAAGAAAATTACTTGATGCTATAACATGCTGAATAGAGAGGCTGAGAATGTCAACTACAGGATACCTCATACAATGGCACAGTCATCAGACAGTGCCTAAAAGCAGAGGAGTGAGAGGGGCACTGTTCCCTTTAAGTCTTTCAGGCCTCATCTCAAAGAAATGACATATCTAGGTGATCTAATTATGAAAAGCAAGATTGTTGATAGGCTAAATAAGTAATAAAACTAAGAGCTGCTACATAAAACAGATAACCTGAGAAAAGACAGAAGAAAACCAGGTATTACCAAGCACACAATTGTAATGGGATCCTGCAAAACTGAATACAGAGCACGGCACATGGTTGTGAAGGGCTGCACAGCAAGTCTGAAGATCACCCATGTTACTGGGTGTTTCTTTAATGTGCTACTAAGAATCTTAAAAGTGTTTCAAACTTGGGTCAATTTACAGAGGTAGTGTAGGCAAAAAAAAAAATTTAAATGTTTATATCCACTCCTTTAATCCTCATCTATCCCTAAATGCTGGGTGACTTCAAGGAACAGGAAAGCTAATAGAGGGGGGAAAAAAAAAAATCTAGTTCAGGAAGCAACAGGCAGCCAGCTGAAAGGAAACCAGACACTGAGAACTCTAGCTTTCAATTGTTTGTCCACTTAGAGAAGCACAATTACAGACATAAATCCCCCCAACCCCCCCACCCAAGTAATCAATAAAGATATACCAATACATTCCAGCTTTTCCAAGCAGTTTGACAATCTGAACTGGGACAGTCTTTGACAGTTCATTACATTAATTTTTTGCAGTAACACAAATATCGTCATTCTGAAATAAACAATCTCATTGCAGATGATCCTTATGAGTCCCTTCCAACTCAGGATATTCTATGAGTCTATGATCTTCTGAGTTTTTGCAAAGATAGAATCAAAGCAACAGTCATGGCATATTTTAAAACGTGTTACTAATTAGAAAATTAGGTCCCTGTCACTGGAAATAATTAACTTGAAATTGTGGATCCTACATTTGGAATGAAGAAGCATTTCCCCCATTTTATCCTATTTCAAAGAGTCAGTGAACTTAAACTTTCTAAAACTGTACTCAATGTGTTCCCCCCAGATGTTTAACCAGCACCTTTAGAAGACACTCGCTGCCTACCTGAACCATCAGTGGAGACTGAGCTTGCGTTAATTCCAGAAAGGCCAAATAAGGGACACTCTCTGTCGGTGTTTACGTGACCCCACTTGTGGCATTTGATACATCTCACATTCCGCACCTAAAAGTTAAAAAGAAAGAGAAAAGATTGGCATAATTTAGTTAACAATAGAGCTTCACACGTACAGAAATGTCTACGTTACTAGGCATAAGAGAAGCTTTTAAACTCACTGAGACACAGGTGATAAAACTAAGAGTCCACGTGACTGCTCTGCAGTTAGGTAATAACTGAAATACACCCAAGACATTCACAGAGTGAAATTTATGTAACTTGCCTGGATACCAAATGGCTGATCTCTGATATTCATATCATCCTTAGCATATCTGTTACACAAACACAAAAGAACACAAATACTCAACTACTTTTTGTTTTTTAAGCCATGTTATACAAAACTACCTTTTATTGTCAAGTGCATATCCATTTCAGAGAGACTTCTGGTAAACATTAGCTTTAATATGCTTTCAGATATGGATGTAAAATTCAAACAAAAAAGAAAAATCAGCTGATCAACAGAGTTTCATGTTTACAAGTTTTACAAATTAACTGCTAGAACATGACAGGATTACACAAGTCACCTGCTTAAAAATAAACAAAGGAGGAAAAAAAGGGGACATGAAAGTTAAGTAAGAAGAAAAAAAAAAGGTTAAGATCTAGGGATCTTACTTTTCTCGAGGGGCAACTTTTTGCCATTCAAATTTGTATTCAGTCTCTCCTTCTTGCTATAAAAGAGAAAACATGGTAAGTTTAAATTATTTTTAAATACATTTTAAATAAATAGGAAGAAAACATAGGACTGATTTAATGAAATACCTCTTTAGTTTCCTCTTGGAATTTTCAGAAGTCATGGAAAGAAAAGAAGAGATACATTAATTAGACACCAGCTGCATTTTACATATGTAAGCTGAAGACAAAACATTTTACAGTTTATGCTAATACAACAGTGCAAATACTCAGAAACTCACTTCATTTAAATAGAGCACAGTTACTGATAATCAGCCTCCAAGTTACAAGTCTTGTAAAACATGAGTAATTTTTCAGAACTGTATTGATTTGGTACATAAAAAACTTCAAACTTCTGCAAAAGTAAGCTTTAAAATTTTAATTTTTTTAAAGCAAAAATAGCTAGTTTAAAGTTGCATTTGCTCTAACCTTAAGGGATTATTTGAATAGCTTTTAAAATTAAATAATTGCTCAATTTACAAGAGTAAGCCTATCCAATTGTTTCCAAAGGGTTTTGTGCAAATGGGAAAGATGCATTTTAAAAGGAACAGGTTTTCTTTTAACCAGAATATGTTTTCTTAATTTTGCATTTACATTGATTTTGCTAAAATTAATTGACTGATGAGTGTCCACCAGGTACTTCCTAACTTCCATTCGTGAATCTACTAAATACCATCGTAGTCAGAGCCACCAGTCAGGTGGTTTGACTTATAAAACTTCCACTAGTTAACTTCTTGCTTTGGTATTTCCTAGGCTTGACATGCATCAGGCTGATTTACGGGCAGAACTTTTCAAGGCGAAGCACCCCTGCTATTTCCAAAAAGGAGAGTAGGCACAAACACTGGTTTGTGTTGTCCGAGTCATCACCTTGGTAAGGCCTAGTCCTCCTCACCCGATGGCTTTATAACTGGCTAAAGAAACGCTTTTAGTCAAGGACAGAATTTCTGCTGCTGCCAGGAAATATATTTTATCTTTTTTTTCCCCCTTCACATTCAGCTGCTTCTTAAAAAAAACCAAACACAACCAACCATTCTCAGTTTGAAAGAAATTAAAGCTTTATGAGATCAAAATTACCACATCTTACGTATGCCTGTATATTCCCACAGGAAGAACTAAAAATCATTCCTTCTAGCATCACCTCACTATGAACACATTATTTGAAAATAAAAGACACTGTGCTTATTTCTTCAGAGGGTTTTCAGCCTTGCAGTACAATCTGCTCATGATCAGGAAACCACAGTACCTTTCTTTGCTCCAGGTGGGGCCTCATACATGAAATTAAGACCATTCTTCACACGCTCATCACCCATAAGTAATCTAAATAGAAAGGACAAAGTTCGGGGTGTTACACACAAAACAGTCACGCTGGTACTACTTATTAAAGAAACCCAAACAGAAACATGCACCAGGAAATTGTTACTAATGGCAATTTTTCATTTGTTAAATTGAGCAACAAAAGTTGAGTATGAAAAAACCTGAGACAGCAGTTCTGTATGCTCCACTTGTACATAACTCTGCCCACAGAACTATGAAAGGCAGATTTCTGTGTGGCCCAAATATAGTTATACAAGGTTACCTGCGATTCTGTGCAACATAGCGCATTTTGAAATTCATTAAAAGACATGCACAGGTCACTTAAAAGAAGTTCTTGTGACCTCTGCTTACTCAGACACCAATTTAAGAGTCACTGTCCTCTCCAGGACTACCGTCAGCAATATTGTACTGGGAGACAGCACTTCTCAGCCTTCACAACAACATGCCCTTCACTGCTTTGAAAAGGAGAGACAGCAGAAGAAGTGCCAATTCTCACCTATTATCATAGGATTCCTGTTCTTTCAGATACTGTTGCATTAATTCTTCTTGTTTCTTCTTATCGTATGATATTTTCTGTTCCGCCATCCATACCTAGTTGAAACAAGAAAGCTTCTACTTCAAACAAATACAAAACCTACCAAAAAACACGTTAACATATAAATAATTAACAGACTTAGCCTACTGAAAACACTTAATAAGGAAAAATTCCCCTTCTAATCGCATCAAATAAGTTACTTTCACCCAGCACCTAGTCCAAGGTGCTTCACACAAACTGCACTGCAACTCCAAAGAACAATCACGAACCAAAACCATGGGAAAGCCAAGCGAGGCAAGGGGAAAAGCAGGCTCGGCAGAGAGGCTGGACATCACTGTCACCCTGCAACAGGCTTCCCCATCTGCGCCTTGTCTGACACCGCAGCCCTGGGTCTCTCGGGGGCTCCGGACACGGAACGGTGCTGGCAGACATGGGAGCGGCTCACGGCAGGTGCGAAACAGGCGCTACTGACCCAGAGCCGGCTGATGAAAAGCTGGAGCCAGGGCAAGGCAGAGCTACACGCACCTGCCTGCTCCCGCCCCCAAGCCCAGTATCCCGGGAAGGCCAGCATGCCCTCCGTGCCGCTGCGGAGGGACGCCGCCTGGGACACCGCCCGTCCAGGCCCAGCGCCCCGGGCTGCCCCAGTGCGCGGCTGACACGGCCTGATCGACCGAGGAACCGCGGCGCCTCCTCCCTGACCGGCCACCGAACGGCAGCGGCTCCCACCACCGGCCCGTCCCTCCGGCCCCCCCACCTTTTTGATGTTGGACTTGGAGGCGGGGTGAAAATCCTTCTTGCACATGAAGTTGGCGAACGACTTCCCCATGGTGGCGGTGGAGAGTGAGCCACCAGCCGCCCGCACCGACACAGCCCCTCAGCCGACTGCCTCCACCGGGCCTTCCGGGTCAGTGGGCGGTCCTTCCTGCGGGGCGCGACGCCTCCGCCGCCGCGCAGCACCGCCCAGGCTGACCAGAGGAGCCGCCGCCGCCGCCGACTCTCCCGCACTGTTACCATGTCTCCCCGGCAGCCGCCCCGCTCCTGCGACACCTTCGTGGCGCTGCCGCCCGCCGCGGCGGGGGATCGCGTCGTCTTCGGGAAGAACTCGGACCGGCCGGCAGACGAGGTGCAGGAGGTGGTGTACTTCCCGGCCGCCACGCACCCGCCCGGCGCCGCGCTGGAGGTGAGCGCAGGGCCCCGCCGCGGGAGACGGCGAGAAAACCCCCCTTCGTCCTATTTGCTGTTTATTTTTAGCCCGCGATTGGGCCGGTTACTCAAGGGGACGGTGCGCAAGATAATCTGTTGTGCGCTCTGACTTCTCGCAGTGCACCTACATCACGATCGAGCAGGTGGAGCGGACGCACGCCGTGGTGCTGAGCCGCCCGCCGTGGCTCTGGGGCGCGGAGATGGGCGCCAACGAGCACGGCCTCTGCATCGGGAACGAAGCCGTGTGGGGGAGAGAGGAGATCGACGACAAGGAAGCTCTCCTTGGCATGGACTTCGTAAGGTTTGCACGGGCTGTTTGGGTAAAGGGTGCTGAATTCAGGATTTAATTTAGGAAGTACTTGGTTTGAGCTGTATGGGGAAATTAGTGCTTTTAACTGCAGAAGACACGCCTGCCTCACCTGCTGCCCTCGCCCTGGGTAAAAGTACCTAACACACTGGTGTTGGATCTCTGCCAGGAGGCGGGAGCCAGTGAGAGGTATCTGGTGCTGGAGCAGACTGTCAAGGAAATCGCCCAATGTTTTTCCCCCTACAACATTTAGTAGAAAATAAAACAAGACTCTTAACTCTTCAGGAACTAGTGTTTGCGCCTTGTTCTAGTCTGTTCTCATTTCCCATTTTCCCCATCTTTTACACCCATATTTTTAAGTTTCAGTATAAGTCTGCTGCTCCCCACAAATAACAGCAGTTTCTTGTGCTGGTCTCACTGGGTGCCAGCGTAACTAACCTACCCCAGTCAGTCAGTTCTTCTTGGCACTGCTTCCCCCCAGCCCAGCCCGGGACTTGGATGCATCTCCTCAGAGCCCTCTCCCTGCGTTCATTTCCCTTTGGTTGTTTTTCCCCACATCAGGGACATGCAGGACCAACTTCAAACAGGCCCTTTAACTGACTCTGTCCTTTCTCTTACCAGATCTTACATCAGGTACATACAGAAATCGCATTCTAATTTGAATACTCAGGCTGAAGAGTTGTACATTAAGTTTACAGTTCCAAGTATAACACCTTTCTTTTGTTTTAGGCTTGGACTGGAGAGAGCAGACACAGCTGAAAAGGCTCTTACTATCATAGTTGATTTGCTCGAAAAGTATGGACAGGGAGGAAACTGTATGGAGAGCCAGATGGCATTTACATACTATAACAGTTTTCTGATAGCCGACAGGAAGGAGGCATGGGTGCTGGAGACATCAGGAAAATACTGGGCAGCAGAAAAAGTAGAAGGTATGGATTATGCTTTTTGCTTTAAACCATTTAACTTTTCATGTACCATTTATTTAAGGCATCAAACTGGCCACCAGACGTGGGAACAACAGGAGCTGCTTCCTAGAGCATCACTGTGGGGAGGCTGGCAGTTTCACAGGGGAGCTGAGTCACAGGGGGCCTGCTCAGAGGCAGAATGAACACCTCTGTGCTCAGAAAACAGAGAGCAAGGAAGGGCAGCAGGAGAATGACTGATATATATGGCCTTAAGTGTGGTGGTAATCAATGACAGTTGCATTTGTTGATAGGGTAGGATTGACAGGATTGGTGCAGTGAGCCCCGAAGTGGCTTATTCCTCCAGTGTACCTAGAAAGACAAACTGTGGCTCTGGAGCTCCAAGGGAAAGAATGTAGAGGTGGGAATAATCGGAACAGAACCTGAAATATGATGCTGGCAATAGGGGAAAACGAGTCAGAAACAAACAGCAGTGGACTCTCAATCAGAAGGATACATATACCCAGAGAGAGGAGGCCAAAAATAAACCACGGGACTCTCAGATCTTGTAGGAAGCTCATCAGAGCAGAATTTGCTTAAGCTAATTGTTAGCAAAATACCAAGAAAAAAACATTTGATATATTAAAATGATTCTTCCCTCACCTTACAAACAGGTGGTCTACGGAACATTTCCAACCAGCTCTCTATCACAACCAAGATTGACAAGGAACACCCAGAACTGAAGGAATATGCCAAAAGCAAGGGCTGGTGGGACGGGGAAAAGGAATTTGATTTTGCTGCCACATATTCTTATGTAAACACCGCCAGAATGACCACATCCTCAGGCCGATACTGTGAAGGCTATAAACTTCTGAACAAACACAAAGGTATCTTGTTCTATAGTATTTTTAAAGACACAGGAAGTGTTTAACAAACTACATTAAATCGTAATTGTTTAGACATCTGACATAGGCAGTCATTCACTTGGTTTGATAAACCAGAACTCAGTGGAATACCTTTTTGCCTAAAGGAGAAATGCGACTCTTGGAGTCTTCTATCCAAGTTTGCCAATTTGTTGATGAGGAAAAACTAAAATAAGGGTCAATTATCAAACACACAGTTACAGCTACCACACTGAGAAGTCACATTCTGACCATACTGCTGAGTACTCCCTAAGACCCAGCTCAGAAACATGCTAAGCTGTGTAGTATTACTGTACTTCTAAGGAAAAAAAAAAAAAAAATCAAAGGCTAAAACAGACTCCAGTGGTTTGCAGCTACAAACAGAACAACTTCTCTCTGGTACCATTCATACAGGCCTAAGAGAACAGCATTCAGATACAATTCTTGCATTTCTTTTTTTTGAGATTGCCTTTAAAAATCTTTGTAGTTTCACTACAACTGCTACTCTTACTTCTTGTAGTCTAAGAAAATGCACTGAGAGCAGAATAAAATAATTGTCTGCACTCTAAGCTGGTGCTCCTAATCACTAATTTATTCACTTACTTCTCAGATCCCTGTGGAAGGAAGCTATTACTTCTAACTGCACCCACCTGGCAGGTTTTTGCTGCATCTGTATTTACTTCCTCATTTGCAGTGATTAATCTGAACCAAAATCACATTGCACCTTTTTTTTTTTTTAATTTTTTTGAGCTCTGCCACACCAGGTTTAGCATTTTGCTAATGCATCAGAATGAATTACCTTTTGCTATCCTGCTCCAGTGATCATGTAAATCCTGCATTCATTTTGGGAATTGCAGGTTCTGAATACCGAAAGCATTTTCATAATACCTGTATTTACTTGTATTATGACAATGCTGAGATTCTATCAGTGTTTTCATTCTAAATCCCCATTTTCAGGCATTTACCTGAGCCATTTTAAAAATCACACTAGGTGTTCAGGTTATCAGCCTCATACGGTTTCAGTTTGTTTAGATTTATTTTAAATAGGTGCCCTAACTAAAAGCTATTTGCTTTACCGCTTCAGTAAAATCACTGGTTGCTTAATCTACCCTTCCCAGCATTTTTGCTCAGTGGCATCACAGGCTTTTTCCAGACTGCCTGCCACGTGAAGACCATTTTTAGATAACCATTATTTATATTTCAAAAACCAGGGAATGTATTTCGGGAATACAAAATAATAAAAAAAGTCTAGTGGGAAATACACAATACCTTCTTCCCTGATGGAAAAGTTGCCGACTTGCAGTTGACAAACTGACTTGCTTCTTTTAATCTCTTTGCTTTGTCTATCTGATTTCTTGAATTCTCTGAATTTCCCATGCAACTGGGGAAAAAAACTTAAGAGCATTTCCTTGCTGAAATGTAGTGCTGCATACCTGTCTACAGGCAATTTGAATCTCCTATAAAAAAATTATCAGAGACATCTGAATTAGCAGCAGTGTGATTATTTTGTTAGGAAAGAGCAAGACAGTTTAAAGATTCTTTTTTTATGCAGCTAGAACTCCACTAAAAGATTAAATAGCAGATGATTATACATTCAAGTAAAATAACCCAAAACAACAAAACAAACAGAAACAGCTAACAAATTAAAGGGTTTGGTGGTTTTTTGGCATCAGCATACACTCAACTAGTACACCAAACTTGAAAAGGCAGCTGCCGCAAGTGGGACCTGTTAGAATATTGTATCACCAGTATTCAAACTTCATTGTACACTCCATGAACAGCAACATCTCTTGAACACTGGGTGCAGAGGCATGTGTGAAAGGGTTTTGTTTCACCTGAGAAGAACACATCATTTTCATAGAGGCATTCAACTCTACCCTTCACGTAGGGCTTCACTGAAAAGTCTTTACAAATGGATGTACAACTGTAGTTTCTGCTGATTCTGAGTACAGAAGATGATGTTACTGTAATGCATCCTTTCAGTTCTCAACTTGCAGCCTAGGTGCTTTTGCAAGTCAGATGATTAAAATAAATTTAAATAATAATAAAAGAGAGAAGTGACAGCATTGGCAGTTCATTGTCAAAGCTACACACAAAATCCATGCACAGTTGTTACTTTTACATTTCCAAAGCATCCTAGTGGTAGTAACTGTGTACAAACACCAATAACTATTACAGGGATTTGTGTTAGCTTCCACACAGTGCTCAGACAGTTCGGTCTTTAATTTCCATCTGAAAAGCTACTGTGTGAATGACTATTTGCTATTAAAGAAAAAAGCAGCCAGTTGTAGAGAACATGCCATTTAGTTGGTGTTACCAGTAGCACTGTGTGAGTACTTGTGTTGTGTCTCAAACAGGCTCTATTACTGCTGAAATAATGATGGAAATTCTTTGTGACAAAGACAGCGGCATCAATATGGAAGGTGGATTTATGACGATGGGCAGCATGGTGTCTGTACTGCCTCAGCAGCCTCACCTGCCCTGTATTCATTTCTTTACTGGAACTCCAGACCCTGCGAGGTGATGTAGCAGCAAGCGATTCAGATAAAAAGCTGCAAATACCTAAATGACAAGTATTGCAATTTGTCTATTTATATTCCTTTTCACGTTGGGTTTTTTCCTCCTGAAATGGCACGAACAAAAAGGAGGAGGAACATAATGTAGATTATCTACCTTAATGCTAGCTAGCAACCTACCTTAGTGAAATACTGCTGTGACACTGACTTAAAAAATCCTAACTGATGTTTAAAACTTCTTTCTTAAGAAATTAGAACAGGGAAGAAATATAGCAATCTACTGACTCAACAATTTAACAGAACTGTATCAGTAAAGGATCTCTTTCTATTTTCTCTTTCTAGGTCTGTATTCAAGCCTTTCATTTTTGTGCCCAATATTACTCAGTTATCAAAAACTGCTTCCCCTACGTTTGGTCATAACGATCCAGTTAAGAAGCAACCACGTTTTCAGAGTAAGCCAGATCGAAGACACGAGCTCTATAAAAAACATGAAAGTGTTGCTGTAGCTATGGAAACTCTGACGGTACGTTTATGAAATTAGATTTCAGTGCAAGCAGGTGGTTTATATAAGCTCCTTGCTCACACTTTGTTAATGTGATAGCATTTAATGCCCTTTGATGAGTTGTGAAGAACACTGTAGTGCACCAGAAGTCTGTCCCTTGTCTCGGCATCTGGCAGGCACATGTTTCAGACACCAAAAACTGCAGCTAGCACTGTGTTGTACCCCCAGGCCTAGACCCAGACAGATATCTGTACCACTCACCCTGTGCAGCAGCAGGTCATCCATACTCCCACATCGGTCAGATAATGGGAAATTCTTGAGCAGCCACAGACAAATAGAGAGCTCCTGGTAAGGGCACTTGGAGCACTTCAGCACCCTGAGCTGGGCAGAAAGGAGGGCATGCCTTTTATCATTGCTTGGTGGGGACAGGAAACGAAACGAAGATCGCAAAGACAGTGGGACACACAGGTGAAGCAGAGAGGTAGTTGCACACTTTCCATAGCAGCACCTCTCCTATTTACAGTTACATGTTCTAAAAAGTAAGATACACACCCACTTAACTTTTGGTACGATACTTTTGTTTTCAGTCCATCAGACAAGCATGCAGGGAGATGCATTAGGTATTAGGAAAGCTACCTAAGAAAATCTGTCATGGTGCTAACTTCTACCAATACAAACTCATATCCTTGAACCTATTAAGAGGTTAAGGTAAGGACAGTAGAACAGAATATGTTGTTAGGGTGAATGCTACATACTCTGTATTGTCTTTAGTGAAATGCAGTTTGTTTTTGCAGGACAAAGGTAAAGAGATGCTGAAAAAGATACAGGAGCTGGAGAAACAGAAGATGAGTGAAATGGAATCAGTCCTGCAAAATGGATGTTTTGATGCTAACCAAGCAGTTAACCTTTTTTCACAGTGTGTAGAAGAAGAGCTCAAAATATACAGCTAAACCTACTATTTGAATGTGGTAAATTCGGTTTTATGATTAACTTTCCTAATGAACTGTCTATGTAGATTACATCTTATGTGCAATATCACACTTCATATAGACAGTTTTAAAGATGCAGATTCACATTCAGACCAAACAGCTTTTGGTTGTAAGCAGCAACACTGAAAAGGCTCGTAAGAGCTAGGCAATGGCTTTGTTGTGTGTGGCATAAAGCTGTCAGCAGAGATTGATTTCATCAACAAAGATGCAATTAGAGTGTAATAGCTTGACTCAATTGTGGAACGACCCCATCTCTGGATGAAAAATACAAACTCAGATTTGGGGAACGTGTTTCCAGTGAACACACATGTAGCTTTTATAGTCAAGATAATCATAGCAGAATTTCACATTGCCTGAATTAAAATGGCCATGCAGGAGGACTTGATAAAATGTAGAAGCTATTACTTGCACCAATAAAAAAAGTGATAGGTCAAAATTAGCTTTATCAAAAAACTGAATGTCAATCTAAGATACATTTCATATATAAACCTTCTACTCCTTCAGTGTAACCTGAGGCTAAGAGTTAAAGGTATATTTAAAATCAAATAATGGTTAAAGTTTTACCATGATTTGTTGTGAAATCTGATTACATAGAATTCAACACTGCAAGCATCCTGCAAGTTACCACACCATTTTCACTTCCCTGTCTGTTTTGCCTACCATGATAGGGAAAAGTAAGCTAACTTTAAGTACTTCCATACAATATGATTATTGTCAAATTAATTCAGCAATATAGTCTATAACATCATGTGGGATTTTTAAATGTTCATTAATTGTTACATTTTAAAATCAGGCAACTAGAAAGGAAGATGCTGGGGTACACAAGTATGTATATGTACTCAGTGGGGCACTTAAAGGACTTTTAAATTTTTTCACTTCATATGAAGCCCTTTAACAATGACTCATCTTGCCAAAATTACTTGATTTAATCAAGGTTTTTGCCCTGCCAGGAACTTTTCCTCCCTGATCCTGCTTACAAGTAATGATCAATATGTGACCCTACTTTCCTTATCTGTGACAAGGGGCAAACTGAGCAAACAACAAAGAAAGAAGGTACCGGCTTTACTACATGATCAAGCAGGATAAAAAGTATGACTTGAAGGAAAAAATCCCAAACAAATCAGCACTTCTGCAAACCTTTGGAAGAGAACATTTAACATGAAATGGAATTTAATGCTTTAGCAGCAGAATGTGATGTGACACAGCATCCCCATGGAAAGACCATTCATTGATTTTTCTGTATTTAACTAATCATCTCAGATGCTAAAAATGGGGCTACACACTTGCAGTTTTCGTATTTTGTAAAGTGTTCTATCCTTGATGGGTAGGAAAAAAAAAAAGCATAGTCAAACAAATTAAATACAATTGAGTAAGAAACTACAATGAATGTAGAAGTTAATTTAGGATACTGTGTTCAGATCCACAGCAAGAAATCAATGGCCCAAGAAAGGTTCTTGAACTTCCTACGTCTAGTGATCCTACGTGTACCAAGTGGCAGTAGCAAGACTGAGTAGTAGGTAGGACTGAAAGTACACTGGAGTTGACTATGAACCTTCTGTGACTGTATCGCCAACAAAAATTCTTAAGTTCAATAGCACAGTGGACATTCATGAACTAGAAGGCATATTTAATAAAGTTCTGCTGAATTTACCCATTTTCCTTGTGGATGTCTATGTCTGACCATCGCATGTATCTTTATCCTATTTGGGCTCATCAGCTGTTCCACACTAGCTCTTTGATAACTCCAAAGTTGGAAATGTACCTGTAAACTTGACTTACAAATTACACAGCAAACAAGAGAAACAATTTTATGCTACAATGCAAACATAGTGAAGTTTCATAGAGATAAAAGTGGTGGAGCAGACCTTTAAGTGAACTTCTTGGCCACTTAATCATGAGGTGGTAATTAACCAGGTTAAGCATATGGGTCTGGCTGTAATACAGGCAAATACAAAGGATACAAAGTAAAAACAATGTGACGTGGCGATAGATCAAGTGATGGCCAGAGTACAGAATATTGTGGTGGGTTTTTTTCCCCTGGGATTTCATCCTCCTAAAACATATGCAGTGTAAAAAAAAAAAAATTATCAGAGTGTCCTCTAGAGGGCAATCTTTGCATGTATCTCAGGAAAGCACACATCCTATAGCTACTGCCAAGAGGTCTCGAGCTTCATGAAAAATCATTATTAAAAAAAAAAAAACAAACCAAAACCAACCCCCAAACACAAACCAAACCCCCACTAAAATTGCTGCCTAGAAAAACAAGTTTGTTATCCACCCTATCCATTATCACACTTGGTTTGGATTAGTGCAAGAGAAAAGATGCAGTGTTTCACTGGAAACTCCCCTGGACTACTTCAGTAGATGTTTTCATGGAACTGTAACTACCAAGTTAACTGAAATACATTCCAAACTAATCCATATTCAAAACAAAAGAACTCACTGCACCAGGGACCATATTTTTAAAGCAAATTATTTCTCACCACCAAAAGTTCACAGACTGGTAGAGCAATTATTAACATACATGGGATTGCCACCCATTCTGAAACTTACCAGTGCTCCTTGGTGCAAGTATTTATCAGATAAGAGTTATTTTACTTCCTAAAGCTAGTCAAAGTCTATTCTTAGCTTTAGGAAGTACCCAGTGATTTAGAAACAGATTATCACATCCTGTATTTCATTCACAATTACTTCATATATTAACCATCATAAACTCTCATTGGACTAAAGGGTATGATCTGACAAGTCACAGCGGTATAACAGTTAATCTAATAAAATTTAGTATCAGTTTTCAATTAAAGGCATTCTCTTAATTAGATTTTTAACAGGGCCTTCTCTAAGCAGAAGTTTTGAGCAGTTTATTACTTAAAACATACACTGTGTCAAATCTAGGGAACAGCAGAGCCATTATGAAAAGGGAAGCAAGGGTAGGACTTCACGATGAGCGAGACAGACAAGACTGCAAGAACAATGACTAGGCACAGGACTGTCAAACTGTCCTAAGATCAACTTCCTGAACATCTGAAGAATTGTAAAAACAAGTAGAATTGGCTTTGGCAAATAGAAGATAGTGTGAAACATTTTTAAGGATCCTTCTATGCTGTTAGACAAGAACTGGTATCTTCACGTGAGCACCCGTTAATAAGCCCTCTGCCTACTTAAAGAGCATCAAGGGTGGATTTAAGAAATACCAAATCTGAAACCCAAGAACCACTTTAACAGATCTCTCAGAAAAACACATTTGTTGTAAATCTTGACATGCACACATAACCCTCCCACACATAACATCAAAGCTCAGAACTCTGAAATCAAGTAACAGATTTATTGACAAGTTACATTATTGAGAAGCCAGGCATACTCATGGCTTCTGCTCTTAAGTCACATGTCTCTAATTATTAAAAAAATATTTGATGTACCCGCCTCCAGCAGCTGTAATGGAAATACACTATTGTTCTCCTTTGTGGCCGCAGCCTGATACAAATGTCAATTAGTTTGTTGCTGACAAACATTAAAATATGTCAGTTTGTATAGCATACATACACAGCAGGATGCTGCTACGTTTCTGTGCACACTGCAGATGTGCAATAAGACTGACAGTAAAAAGAATTACTTTTCCAATGTAAGTCTTTGCATGGTGCTATAGCTACCATAAACTAACTGTTTCTTGAACGGTCTTTATGCAGTTAAAATCACATTAAGTTCTTAATACAAAGTAGACGCATAAGTAGCTATAACAAAAATTTGTGTACTAAAAAAAAGAAGGGAAAGACATTTAAAAAAATGATGAGAAGAATTATTTATATGACAAAGCAATTTTAAAAAAAATACCTGGGTTCCCTTCCCTCACTATATAAAATTTTATATAGACACATAAATGCTATTCTAGCAGTTTTAAAAGGGCAGCATAATGTCTGTCAGATACTCCAGTCTGTCTTTAAACTTTTCAAAATACTGCAGAAGACACAGATTCTCAGGTTCTGCTTCAGCACACAGGAATCTGAATGACACCCAAGTAAATATTTAAACATCGTAGGGAGATACCTGAGGCTTATTAGAATCCTGTGCAGAGGATCTTTAGCTACTGTAAACACTAACTTGGACCTTCAGTTAGAATTATTTCTATAATAGATTTAAGAGTCATTGTATTTCAATTAAAAGCTTTTATGATTTGATCAAATTTTTCGTCTTGACTTGCACAGGTATCCAAGACTTCTGTTACATCTTTATCTGAGGCTGGCACTTCTGAATTAAACTGGTAAGGCTAACTTCAGAAGGTAAAAATCTACTCTTGACAGTTACTACCACCGTAAGGCAAAACTCCTGAACCAACTGTTCATCTGAAATTCCATTATATAATTTCCTAATTTGGGGTAGTGGTGGGTATTTTTATATCTGTTTAAGATTTGTTAAGTTTGTACAAGACCATTATTTTTTCCACTCAATATTTCCTTAGCTTTACTCCTCTGACATCAGAATCATCTTTAGAACAATTCTACTTTTATGAAAGGAAGATTTTATGTTTAAGGAAAAACCCACCTGATCTGATGTGTAAACAGCTAAAAAAGTTCCTGGTGTTAGACAAGTGCAGTAAAAACTGGGGTATGATAGAAGAAATCCCATTCCTATGAAGCAGATGGAGGTCTGACCATAAACAGGAATCAATATTTCATCACACTAAAGTATGGAAAACATACAGCAACATGAAAAATACCTCATTCATGGGTTTGGTTTCTTTTTTTCCATTGTGCCACCAGTCACTAAAGCTGCTGCTATAATGCCTCTCCAGTATATGACTGTGACATATATTTTACTATTTGTTTTGCTCAAACTGGAAAAAAAAAAGCTCTGAATCCAGAGCACCTTAGTTTTGTTCTAGTTGCATTCTGGTTTGAACACTCTCTAAATGTGACTCGCTACCATTTTCTTCAGAATAGACACAAGTAGAACCACATCTCTTAACTTTATAAGAGAGAATAACAAAATTCTCCAGGAGCCTTGAGAAAGAAATGCTTCCAATTTCACTGCTGAAGGCAGAGGAGATGGTCACACTCATCCCTAACTGCCTGTCCTCTGCCTACCGGCTTGGGTCAATGGCTCTCAACAGCAACCGATCTCTTAGGAATAAAGCAGTAGTACAAATATTCATCCCGAAACTCAAATTCATTCGCAATGTGCTGGATGACGCCTCCTTTCATCAGTCTGTCTCCGTACATCACAGCTTCACCACGGTCAGCGGCAAGGCCAACTTGCATGAGCCAGTTCACCAGGTCACAGCCAAAGAAGATGCCAGTGGAGATCTTTGCACCACACCTGTATGTCAAAGGAATGATTCACCCACATGTTCTGTAAATCTGGTATCACCACTGCACGATGGGGAAAGGCAAGGAAAAATAGCAGGAAACAAGGAAAGACATCATGATAGTTAAGAACATGTTAGAAAAGAAGTTGCAAGCTTTGTTTATTAGGGACATACCAATGTTCACTACCTTTTCCTACAGATATTTCAACAAGAAACAATATGTACCTGACAAGTTACGTTCATTGAAGTTTATTTGCACAAGGCTAAAATAAGTAGCAATTTTAGTAAAAACACACACAATGTAATTCTATTTTTGGATACTTACTTCCCAGTGTTCTCAATAGCATGACCATTTCTGCAACACAGTATCTGATTTGAGCCCAGCAGCTCTCCGCAACAGGAACTCAATCTGCACTTTAATTCTGTTTTAGAATTTCTCTACAACTTTAAACAGACACTAACTGCTTACATATAATGTAAACAAAAAACATTTAACATGCATAGCCAGTTAAATATTTACCACACAGGCAGTACCAAGAATAAACAAGACTTAACTAATTTTCTTTTACATATTTATGAGGCAATGCCACTAACATCTACCTAGTTGCAATAAAAATACCATTCAGAAATGTACCAGCAGTAACGAATGTTTCTGGTTATCTAAAATCTGCTCTATGGAATTCAAACACAGGGTTTCTGAAGATGATTAACAGCTACACAGCAAAAACCAAACTTCCTTCTCTCTTCTTTTTTAACATTAAAAGCAGCAGTAGCACAGAGCAAGTCTTAACATCTATTAGTAGAGAAGCAAAAATTAAAATACAAGTTCATGATTACAAGGTCTCAATTACAGAATGTTTAGATTAAAGAGGAGAGGATCAAGTTAGATGAATGTTTAACATGAGAAGCGCTGTCTTTCAAATCACAAGGAGAAACAAGACATTAAACTAGTTCTGCACATAGTACTAAAACAATGCAGGAACAAATGTCAGATTTTGATGCCTTCTCAGATGTATATATGATTAATAAAAACCACAAAACCCAACCAAATGAACAGCCGTAGAAGCCACAATAGCAGCAGAGGCACAGGAAACACAACTGTAAAACTCATCCCTATTTCAAAACACTTTCCGATACATCTTTTCTGTCTGGCATGAAAGAAGAAAGTCTTTGAACTGCCACAGTTAATTTTTCCTAAGTGAGTAACTTTATTATTTTATTTCTTATGGAACATTACTGATTTCTGAGGAGAATGAATAAAATCATGATGCCGTCAAAGACGACAGTTCTCAAAAGTGGTTTTGTACTACCTGACCATTAAAAGGCCACACTAGTCCTACTTAAAAGTTCACATAACAATAAATTGTCCTGTTGGAAAAATTACTGATGTCTTCATTTCATATAGTGAATATTTAAATAAAGGTAGAAACTTCTTGTTGCTACTGCTGCTTCTGTCTGCACTTCTCTCCTCATCCACCTACACACACCTGAATATATAATCCCAGCTTTAGCTACCATGATTTGCATCTGAAAGCTTTGCTGATCTCACAAATTGAGGATCAGGCCTTACAGGAGGAATGAGCAAAAGAAATCCTATGAACTCAGAGCTCCTAAAAATGCTATGATCTCATGTATTGAGTGGCCTCCGAGTACACACTGACATCAGTTGTGATAGTTTCAGCTCCTGTAAAAGCTATTAGTGGTAAACATTTAGAGTCATACTGACACCTCCTTAATCTCAAAGGAAAACAAACGAAGGGTCTCAAGCTTGACAAAACTCAGACACATACCCTCTATTGTAGTCATTAACACACGCATTTGCTACAGAAAGATTAGCTGTCCTGAACTCCATCTAAATGCAAAAACCGGGCCATGCCTTAAGGATATAAAACTTTTTATGTCAAACCCAGATGGGATAACATGATAACTTGCACCTCCGTGTTTCAGTTTAAGACTAGAAACGTTTCTCTTTGACTAAGTATGAGGTTTGACTAAGTATGCCACAACAGGAATTACCCACAGACAGATTAAACTGAATTGCAGTGTTACCAAAAGGTGAGCTATAAGTTGCATGTGCAGGGAGGAACCTTACCTTCTGCCTCTGACAATGCTTTTGACACAGTGCTCTCTATGATAACGGACAAACTGTTGACAGGTCATCCTGATTTCCTCAGGCACAGAGGGATCTGTATGTCCTGCTGTTTCTCTTCCACCCCAGAGGAATTCAAGCCTTTAAAAAAAAAAAAAAAAAGGACAAAATAAAACCAGCAAAACAGCCAGAGGCATTTTTAAGGAAACTGCAAGTAATAGAACAGAACTCACAGAAAGCTTATCACAACTGTTTTACTGGTTTTGTGCCCAATACATTATATAAAAAACCCCTTCATAATAAACTTGTATGTCCTTTGGACACCGAGTGGTTTTATTCTAGGCTCAGGCAGAAGAAAAGACACGGAGTAGTTTGGAGTCAGCTTTAGGTGCTGGATTCACACTGATAGCTCCAATTTAAAAGCAGCTTTGTACAACTTACGCCTCCACAGTAAGGCACCAATTAAAGTGTCCATTCACACAAAGCACGTGCATGAGGTTATGAATACAGGTCTTTAAAACAACGAGGGCAGAATCTGGTTCAGCACCTGTATCTAAGTTTTAATTTATTAGCTGAAATTATTTCTGAAGTTCGTCATCTCACTGATCCAAATCACATACTTCGTCATTTGCCAAAGATTTTGTCTATAGGATTTTTGGTTTTGGAAATGTCATTAGGACAGAAGTAAAAACTCATGCACAGTGAACTGCAATTAGCTCTCCACAACTGGAAGATCAAACAAATAGGATATGGAGTGTGGTGACAACACTCAATAACCTATAAAAGGTATTACCTTTACACTTATACCTATAAATTTAGATAGTTATTAAAGATTCTATTTACCTTCGCTTGAATGGTAGAATGATTAAATGCTTATCTAAGCCAAAAACACCAAAGGAAATGAAGCCCTGCAGGGAAAAAAAATACAAAAAAAAGCAACATTAAGAAAACCTGGTTTCTAAAGAACAGAAATAAAATTTTAAAAACTCATTGCTGAAACATACATGAGAAATAGCTTTCTTCTCTAGGTATAATTCAAAATGCATTTAGTTTCTGCTTTGATTGTCTTTTTAAGGCCCAAATGAAAGAGATTAATACATAACAGTCCATCAAAGAAACTGTTCAAGAAACAGTTCAGAAAACCTAATGCTGTCAACACATGCCATCTGACACTTAGTTATTTACAACTGTCTTTGTTAACATCAAGAAAAGGACTCTTATTTGAATGATAGAATGCTTTCTAGTTAATTCATTTTTCTGTGCTGCTTTTGTATCAATATGACTATCATTACTTCATACTGCAGTGCATCTTGTAGGCACACCTGTCCATTGACCTGTAACACATTCCTCTACTATGCGTTTTAGCAATGCCTGGCTTTCACCTTCATAGAAAACAAAGCTATCTTGTGCCAGTTTGCAATGAAGTAGGCTCTGTGCAGCTGGAACAATTACACTTCTAATTGTCAGCTTAATTGTTTGTTAGTTAATTGTCAGCTTAATGGTGCTGTAACAGAAACTGAAGAGATAGTATCTTAAAACCTTATAGTGAAGTATCTGCTTGGCCATCTCGACCTATTAAGTTAAGTAGCCATCTTGCACTTTAGTTAACTGGTATAATGTCACAAAAGCGGCAGGGTACAACTTTCTCTAATAAGCAAGGCTAACATGCCACTCAGTTTCCACAGGCATTTGGTACTCGGTTGTCATTTGCATCTTGCAGTGGTGATGCGCATAAGACATACGCATTAGGATAAGAAAGCTATCAAAGTAAAAGAAAAACTTGAGGAAAAAAGGCAAAATGACACAAGGGGCCAGTGACTTCAACACTGTTTGAGGACTTCAACTTACTGCGCTTGTAACAGCATATGCTGCAGCACCCACTAACATAAAGTCATTTTCAGAACACACATCAACAAGTACCTGACCAAAATTAAACACAGCACAGAAGAATTGCAATTCCACATACAGCCTTCCAGGCTCCTGGTTGAACAGCCACCATAAACAACTGGAAAGATTCTGTAAAGAAAAAACCCAAACAAAATAACAACATAACAACAACAAAACTCAGAAACCTAACCTGACTATTAAAAATCAAAAGCAGTTTCTTACTCTTCACATGCTAACAGATTCTTGTGCAATTTTCACTGTACAAGTAAGAGGGAATAAACACCTTAAAACATCGTTTCAGTTTGGCTTAATAGGGGGAGGTGGCAGGGAAGGGAAAGGAAGGAGCTTGTGCGTTTTTAAACGAAGTAATGCAAAACATACCAGTGCAGAGGTCCTGCCCATTTACGTAAGGAACTTACCTTAAGCACACTTACGTATTCAACCTAACACAGACAATATTAGCCCAGACAGATCTGCAATATTTGTTTTTAGGCCTGTTAGCTGAAACCAGTGCTTGCTACATATTTTGTGCATAGTTAAGATTGTGCTAAGCTGAAGCACATACCACTTCAGCTATTTTAGATGCCTGACAGAAGGGTAAAAAACTCCAAAGTTAACTCCTTTGGGTGAAAAGGCTAATTCTTTAATGCAACTGGTCTCGTTTCATAGCATCTATGTAATCATTCAGATACAACTAAAACAGGGGCTAAATATTTTGGAAATCTCTTAAATATAGAAGATGTAAAAAAATAAATTAGCATGAAATATTTGATACAGGAAAATCAAGAGGGAAAGCTTCCAGTATGTAATTTAACAAGACCTGAAAAACAACAGCAGCAACTATTACACCACAGTTTTCCCACACTGTCCTACTTTCCAGTATCATATACTGGTGACACAGTATTTTCCGTTTAAAATAAAAATACTTTCCTCCTAATTGTAACAATCCTTAATTGCTCAACTTTGAGCATGACAATTCAGAGTTGCTTCTCATCTTTGTCACAGCTAAAAATTCAAATTATATCCCTAATGCATTACTTTCTGTCATTTCACACCTTTACATAGGAGCAGCTGCTTCACAGCTGGGATCGAGTCAGTGATGATGCTTGGCAGTGCCAACTTAGCTACACTGCCTCCAAACCACCACTATAAACAAGAAAACTGCACATTCCCATTTCAAATAAAGTCTTACATCATTCTTCATCTCTAAAACACCTCAGAAATACAAATCCTAAATAGAAGCACAGTCAGATGGAGACAATTTTTGTACAATCTCCTTCAGAAGTAGAATGCACTTTGTATTTTTAATTAATTTCTGTCTTCAGAATAAGACTGGTTCTTCAGAAAAATGGGAAGAAATAGGAAGTGGGATGGTAGTGATAACTACCAGATGATACAATTCCTTTTTTTTCCCCCCTTTAGGTTTCTCCAGTGTCACTTGCTTACTTACATCAATTTTAACTTGCCTTGAATTTAAGATGTGGCACAGAAAAAATAATTTTATAATATCCTTCTTCCAGTAAGGAAAATAAAGCTGCTAATTCATTTAATTGTTACATGAGGAGCTGGAAGATTTTTACCCACTGTCTACATAACTTTCCTAAGTCATCCCACCTCAATGAGTTAAAGAACAAGGGAAGGAAAAAAAAAAAAATTATTTACAGCAAACAGGCCAACAATAAGAAGCAAGCACAGCAGCACATGTCTGGCCAGCTGTTTGTCTCCAGTCTGTAGAAGCTGTTCTTCCTGAACCAACATGCAGGTTTGAGCACTGCAACGACTCACACACTGATCAGCTGAAAAACAAACCACAATTTTTCATTAGGCTTCTAACTTAGAAACTCCATGAGCAAATTTGTCACAGTAACTTCCCAAGTTAAACTACCTTGTAAGTAATTTGTAAGTATCTGTACTGAAGTTACACACAAACATTACCTTTGACAATTACCTATTCAGATATCTATTCTTAAATGAAACAGTAGTTTACATGTGCTCCTAAGTGAAGAAACTTTTTTGCAATACAACTCTTGTTTCAATGGTTTGATGCACCTGAAGTAGTTGTTAATATTTAGAAAACACTGCTATAAATAATGAAAAAGGAGCAGGTTCTCCGAAAGGTTTTAAACTTAGACTATTTCAAATAAACCACCAGCTCTAATGTTCCTACTCCATCTCTCAACCTCGTTGGACTCTAGATCAGACAATAATTTGAATTTCACTTCTGAGGATGTATTTTTAACATGGTCTATCAGAACACTGTCATAATTCTATCGATCAAAAGAGCCAAACACACACAGAGAGAGGGAATAGATGCTTGTCTTCCAGCTAGAGTTTTAAGGAATTCTGAGTATCTTCCTCTAGATGGCAGTGAAAAACTTCTGGCAAGGACATACTGAAGTATTTGCACCAGTTACCTGTCAGAGCACTTCAAGGGAATAGTGGACAGATTAGTATTATTGCAGCCAAAGTTGCGTAAGTGTATCCATTACAATTTGCTTTTACTAATTTATAGTTTTCAAGTGTTCATTCAGCAGGTCAAAAAAATTCACACTCAATGATAAGGTACTTTCTATCTTATCTTTAAGGATAAGAAAATTAAACTGGCCTTCCTCCATCACTGGAAGACATTCTTATGATGCTTGTCTAAATGACTTAATAGATTAAATAGCTGGCAAGAGGTGGAAAGCTAGAATTTTATGCAAGAAGACATAACTAAGTATGTTTCAGCGTGAAGTATTTAGATTTGTTGAAAGTTATGATGCATCCAAATGAAGCATAAAGACATGAACATCCTTGGTAAGGATGAAAAAAAAGGCAAGAAAAAAGTAATAAAAGAAAGGTTGCACTGCACCTAGGTTTGATTACTGAAACTGATGTATGATGAGGACAGGCTCAGCATGCGATTTTCCACCAGGTGTTGAACAGTCATTTTGATCCATGTTTTTCTATTTCAGTGACTCCAAAGGCCCCTTAGTCAACTTCCTCGGTATCTCTCCCCTAGACATGGTTAATACAGCAGCAGGGACATTTGATCTAACCTGCAGATTTCATTGAATCAGGTAGGTGCTTGCTCCTCTAGATCTGAAGTTTCTCCTTCAAAACCTCTGCATGATTACAACAAAGGCTTCAAAGGCCTTTTTAGAAAACAGCAGATGTGAATATAAGAACATTTAAGTTGAACACTTGAGGCCAAGTAGGATAATACACTCAACTTTCCAGGTTCCAAAACAAGGCAGTGATGGAGAGGTAAAGTCCAAATGCTCAGAAGGACATGTTTAAGTAGCTTAGCGGTAAAAAAATCCAACAAACCCCAAACAACTCCCCATCTTAGCACTGAAAGATTACTAATAGCTATCAGGCAGAAAAGAACAAACACCTAACTTGTTGCCTAATACGTTAATATAAGTTATCCAGGTAGAGCTGAGAGAACAACAGCCCAAGCAGTTTCTTTGTGAGAACAACACACACAAATGTTTGCAGAGTTTGCAAGAAGAGTTTGCAGTATTAAAACAAGGAGACTCTACTGCTTTACCTGTCTCAATTGGAGGAACTTTGTTTTCAACAGCATTTGACACTGCTTTGCTCTCTCTGGCACAGGATAATTCACCATTTGTTGTTTCACAGGAACAGCAACCTATCAGACATATACAGTAACAGCATAGTTAGCTTCCTTTGCTACCATAACTTATTTTCCTATAACAATGTTCTGTACAGCTTTAAAATTATACTGAAAAATAACCCAAAAGTAGAAAGCAGGCTTAATTTTTCTAATTTGCCAAGAGGGTAAATGGGTTGTACTACTAATATACAGAAACATCTAACACAGCCCTACCACCACGAAAGCAACGCAAATAATTTTAGCTCCACAGAAAACATACAGGAAGCATTCAAAGAGGCTACATACAATCAGGGAGGATTAGAAACACATTGACTATCAATGCTGCAGGCATATAAATCATTCTCAGAGAGTTTAGTGGGTGATCAATCTAAGACACCCAGTGGACTGCATTTATCATAACCTTAAGATACTGCTACTTACATAAGAACAATATACATGCTTTTTTCCTGTCCGCTTCCCCCGCCCCTTACAGTGACAACCATCAAACTACCTGTAGAAATGTGAGCCTAAATCCTTCGGCAAGTACATCTAGATTGTCTTCTGTCCTAGTGTAACACTTAAAGGTGTAAACAACTGCCATTCCCAGGTCAGAATTAAATTTGGAACATCATTTTATTGTCTGCAGAGCCATTTATTCTTTTATAGATCTACTTTCCCAACCTCTTTCTGCAGATGGCTGTGCAGAAGATCCTCGAGAAGGCTGTGCTGAAGATTCTGCAGAAGGCTGAGGCACAGTGGCTGAAACTCGAGTGCCCTCACTCCCTTCCCCTTCAACCTCCTCCACTTGGCTACGTGGTGAATATGGGTTCAACACCTCATAGCTTGACTCTTGCCTATTTCTGTTCATGCACATAAGTGAGATACCTGACATCAATATACTGATGAACAGGATCACTGTCGTGGTAATTATCTGTAAGGGAACAAAGAAAATACACAAATACAAAATAAAGGAAAACAGTTGCATCTATCTTTCCTAACTTCTGTACTTTCCTAAATATGCAAACAAATGCATCTGAAGAAGACAGTTTTCTATATTCATTGCTCTTTCACCTTGTGGCATTGGAGGAAGGGCTCCATCAGCATGTGAGGCTAATTTTCCCCTCCTGAGTAATTCAGTTTAAAAAACACACTCAAAACAGAAACAAAACTACAACAAAAACCCAAAGTAGTGACGCCTTTTTCTCATGCAATCCAAACATCCCCTCATCATCACCTTTCCCCCTGAGGATCATTAGTGCTCCAGTTTAAGTTCTGTTCAGGTACCTTTTAATTCCGAAGAGGAACACGCTCTTGTCACCCTGTGGCACAGGTCTAATTGCCATGTTTTCTCCAATGGGGAGCACCCCATTAATTAACCTTAAATCACCTGCCTCTGACACCCAGAGTCCACTGTGAGGTTATGTTGGTACTTGTGAAATTGCCACATGAAAAACCCTGGCTCAAAGCCTTTCTATCCATAAGAGAGACAGAAGGAAAACACAACAAATCTGCACTAGTGCCCTTTACATCCTCAACAAGAGGAACTATTCACTGGTAAAAACTGTAGTTCAGGCTCAGGTCCTTTCAACCCGTGGTTGTGCAGAGAAGTCTCCCATAATGCAAGCAGTTACTACCACAAATACAATGCTGATTGTATCTATTACACACTAAAACCCATTAATTAGCTATTGGATGGTAACAATTTTAGATAATTATCAAGGGAGACTACAAATTAGTCACCAGGAAAAGGGCTTCGCAATTCATTACTACTCCTAAGCCTTTACTTTGGGAAGCCTACTCCCTCTTTTTCTTAGTCATAGCTGCCTAAATGTGAAGATCCCTGTCCAAACAAGTTTTCCTAATGATTCATTACAGAAATACATTTTTGTATCAATCTGAGAGCATTCTATAATGATACTGTTATTATAGTAGCCTGTACTTTGACTGAAAACTACTTACATAAGAAGCAAACAGAACACAATTTCTCAATAATGTACTGGACACTGCAGAAGTCTGAAGTGATGAGAACAGGACACGTTCATACCTGGTATTTTCCATAGAAAAAGGCAGAGTCAATACTAGCGTTGTTACGTTCACCAACAATAAGCAAGATTCCCACCAGAAGTGCTGGGAGCCTGAAAGAGCAAAACATGAACAAAGTAAGATATTTAGCATGCTCCCACTAATTCTGCAGGGAAACATCTGAATTAACTTACCCCCATCCAGCTATGATAATAAATCCAATGGGAATCTTTACTGTTTCTCTTTTCCTCAACAGAAACAAAGAGAAAGATAGAAAACCTACAAAAAAACCCCAAAATGAATACCTTGTTTATTATTAAAAAGGGAACCAATAAATACAGAGTCTGTAACCTCACAAGAGTATAAAAGATGCAATGAGAACATTTAAGACACAAGTAACTAATTTTTTATCAACATCAGTTGTTCTAGACTGACATTCTTAAGTAACCAACACATGATGTTGCATTCTGTTAGAAGATTTCTTTGAAAACTGACTAGACCTCTATAAAGTCAATGATAAATTTAACAAAAAAGCATTACATGTTTTTACACATATAACCATGTATGGTAGTGTCATCTGGAACCGCCTATTTTATTCATGCCTGGGAAGCTCAGCAACATTCCCCATGCTGAAGCTAATCTAGTATTGATGTTAGGCTATACTAACCATGAGCTACCTATTTCAGCTAAACACCAATACAACTTGCTCCACAAAAACACCACAGGAATTAAACCCTTAGACTTCTGACCAGTGACAGAACCTGAGAGAACAGTATGAAGCTGAGACAGGGGAGATTTAAGTTGGGTATCAGGAAGAGGTTCTTTGCTGTGAGAGTGGTCAGGCACTGGAACAGGCTCCCCAGGGAAGTGGTCACAGCACCGAGCTTGGCCAAGTTCAAGAAGCATCTCGAGGATGCACTCAGCCATATGCTCTGACTTGGCTGGCCTGGACTTGGAGCCAGGAGTTGGACTTGATGATCCCTATGGGTCCCTTCTAACTCAATATATTCTATGATTCTGGACTCAAGAATGGTACTAAAAGTTGCCTGAATACACAAAGCCTCTTTTTCAGTCATACACATAAGGTTCTCCAAGTTTCTTGATGCATCTTTCAACTCTGTCTATTTCAAGTAATCCCTCCATTAATCACCTACACCATCAGAACACACACATTCTTTTTACAAATTACAATTCCAAAGTGAAAGAAATGTTTAAGTTAGTTTGGTATTTTTTGAGGCAGCAAGTCTTAAAACCTATTTAATGCTGAATAATTTGATCTTAAACCACATTAATTAAATATCACTGATAATGATTTTGATTAGCTGAAGGGCAACCAACCACATTCATTCTATTGCTTCTGCCTTAAGAGTAGGTTCTTTTATTACAAGCTAGCAAGGATGCTGTACCGAGCAAAGACAATCAAGACCTGCCCATGTATAAGAGCACCTGATAGCAGAAGCAGTGTCTGACACTGAGCCCTGCCTTGCTAGTGCTACAGCCTGGCACAGCTTAGAAGCAGGCATATTTGTAGAGCTACATGCAGGTGAAAGGAACAATTACTTTGAAGAACAACATGAAGTTACTTTGATGCACTAATCTTTTGTTACAGGTTCTGCCTAGAAAAAAGTCATACCTGTCCACAGGTAGGTGCCATAAAGTGAGCTGTAGAGGAATATAAATACTAGGATCTGTATGGTGATGTCTTTCTCTTTAACAACAAAATTCCACACCACCATTCCAATGCAAGCAATAAACTGGAAAGAAAGGTGAGATGCCATCATTTACATTGGGAAAGCAGGATGACAAGAAAAATCAAACACAGTGTAATATAGCTACAATTAACTTTGAAACTCCACCCCAGATTCACTGGAGTGTGGTTTTACAAACTGGATAGTTTTCACAGTGGTAAAGCACTGCAACAGTAAACTCAGTATTACAGCTCTGTCACTCTTTTCAGGGGGGGATATTTTTTTACAGCAGTTATGTAGCTCAGACAAACTGGCAGCAAGGCAAGTCAGAAATATATGTAATTATATATCTTATAATAAATAAAACGTAAAGCTTTTCTTAAGTACAAACCATTAATCTGAAGCGATCTGGACATAAAGCTGAGGTTAACAGATGTTTGTTCAGCCAAATCTATACAGGTTTTCACCCAGTGATATTGTATATATGATAGTTTTAGTACGTAGGAATCTGAAAAAATAGGCTGTAATATTATGGAAACAGAATTACAGCAGTTCAAATATTTTTAAGATGAAAGCTAACTTTGCCGTTAAAGACAAGAATCACCTGTGACTGATACATGACTTTTCAAATGACTCCATAATCAGACCTCAGTTTAGTACATATATATATATATATAAAAAAATATATATATGAAGGGTTTTTTTGGTTGGGTTTTTCTTTTTTTTGTAAATTACAGAACACTTCAGAAAGCACTTCCACACAGATATATTACAAGTACAGGCTGGTCTCACTGAATTTAACAGCAGTTGTGCAGTTGACTTCAAGGGAAGAAGGAACATGTACTCATGTTTTCTCTCAGTTTAAATAGCAATTAAAAATAATCCAGAGCTATTTGGCTTTGCCTTTCCCTACCCACCAGCTATGCATTCCCACACCCATCTGATCCTTCAGCAAGTCACTTCAGGGAGCTAAACCAGCATGGGGATTAGTTTTCTATTTAGCTCCTTGAATCAGGTCACCACGTGGCTGATGATCCCAGCAGTGCTGACTTCAGACTGGCATAAACTGATACCGAAGTGCACTTCACAGTTTTAGTCAGCAACTTATAATGCTAAAAATATGTTTCAGAAGCCACTCTCCATTCTGCTGGCTTACAGTTTTGCTTGAAAACCATACTACCAGCATCACCTATAGCTTTCTTCAAGGGTGTATTTTAAGGCACAGAAATTGTTCAGACAAGTTGCACTGCCCTCCACAGATGGCTACAGAGATACCACTGTAGAAAGCAAGCTTGTAAAAATGTTAAGACTTTCAAAGCCCCCAAAACTCACACAACAGCATTCTTCTTACTACTTACCTGAGCAACAAGTAGATTTGTTGTAATCATATGAGGAAGCTGTTTGTATTTCTTACTCAGAAGAACAACAATAAGAGACCAGATCTGTAACACAAAGAAAAAAAGTATTAAATTAAGGGTAAACCCAAACCCAAAAGAACAAGACAAATATTGTGGTGGACTATGATAAAATCAAATATACAGGACATCTTCCTGAAAAGTCCCTTAGCAATGCGACTACTGTAGTCAGCTCCACACCATCTGCTGCTAGTCCTTGTGGCTCAGCAACTGTGGCCAGAAAAAGCAATGCATCTCTGCATTCTTGTGATGGTGAAATATCTCCATGAAGCACCACGAGCTTGCCTCTAGCGTGCAGAAGCCTGGTTCTTCCTCAGGTCATGAATGACCAGAGTAGCCTGGCAATTTAGAAGTTAAAATCCCACACCCTGCTACCCAATCTCCCAAAACCATCTGTGACAGGAAGAGGCAATCTTCACTTGTGGCTTCCCCCAAGGCACAGTTGAAGACAAGAGGACTTCAGTAAGACAACAACTTAGGTAAAACTGCAACTCTCTCCAACACGGAAGATTTTATTTTAGAAAAGCAATCAAAATAAACACACAATAAAGTGTTTTGGCACCTATAAAGCCAAAACACAATTCACATTGGATTTCTGGATTAATCAACCCACTTTAAGAATTATGCACTGAAAATTTCTAGGAAAGTATTTTATCAAATTAAAGCTTCCAAGTTAAACAATGTCATTAATATTCATTAATATTTCATTAAATAAATATTCACTGATATTTCTAGAGCTGAAATTTGTACACAACATCAACTACTGTGACATATAAGCACCTTACATGGTCTGATGGGATTACTCCCTGTGGCGTAAACTAGAACTGTTATTTCCCACACCCTGTTTAAAAAAAAGGGAAAAGGTCAAACTCTAAAGTGCTGCACTAGGCCACTAAATCACTTACCCGTCTTTCTCTACAGCACTGCTTTCCCGCTTACCCACTGCTAAATCAAGGTTTTTTAACTCCTTCCTCATCCTTCTGCAGGAGGATACAATGAGGAAACACGAGTCACCTTACCACGACTCGATTTGTTGCTTATGCATTAACACCACTCTGACACAACAGTGTGCTGCTATACTTCACTTCATCAACACCTACCAGAGAAATGAGGCTGACGATACTTATGTCAAAGCTAACATTTTGGAGTGCAGATGCTAGTGGGTTGGGGTCCATAGATGGAATGGTCAACAGCCACGCAGAAACATACATAATAGGTGCAGACACAAAAGTGCTTATCACCATACCTGAGGTAATCTGCAAACAGTCAAACAGAAACAAGAACAGAGCTAATCAGATCCCAAGATGAGTAATCTTTCAGGAATACAACTGCTGGCAAAAGTATACTTCTGAATTAAATATACACAGACATTTAACAAATCATCAAGTTGTTTCTGTAATAAATTATTTATAATTTGAGCCAGAAAGTATCCATTTTGAGCTAAACTGAAAGTCACAGTAAGTTTCTAAAAAAGTAGGGGTAAAGTTCCCTACAGCAAATTCTTAAGAGAATTTTTTCATGGACATCAAATATACTACTGACAACAGTCTAGGAGTGGATTTGTAATGTCACAATTGTCTTTTGGATGCAAAGAATCAGACTAAATCAGAAAACTTGTAGCTATGCAAATACGTTGATGCATTAATTCATGAGAAGCTGTTATATATATTTACATGTAAGTGATTTCTATTTTGACTTCTCATTGCTGTTAGTCATACTACACATCACTTTTTAAAGAGACTTCCTGAGCTTGTTTGGCACAAAATGCTATCTTGTAAGGTTTACTTTTCAGAGCCTTTTCCCCTCCCCCATTCTTTAAAAAAAACCCAATAACTAAACAAACAAAAATCCCCATTTAAAACAATGGGAGTTACCAGGAATGTTTTAACTTCTCTTCAAGTGGAAGAAAGTTGTATTTTAAATTGGAAGCATAATTGATAACCTCTATTTTTTTAAAAAAGGTAAAATGAATTTCTATCACTAGATTTACCTGAAGGGCAACATAACAGAATCAGCTAAGCCTAAGTTCTTCTGCAAGTTTTTATCACTAAGGTAACACAGTTCTTACTGAAGTCAGTAACATAATTTCTGTTTCTAAAAAGCAGTAGCTCAAAAATAAGGTCTTTGTTGTGGGTTTGGTGCTTGTTGATTTTTTCCAGAGATACAAGTTCTTTAGATTTAAGATTATCCTAGTTTTTCCCAGCAGAGACATAAGAAAGGTATGAGGATATATTTATGAATGTGTACTATCAGGACACTGGAGACATCGGAAAAGAGTACTCTGCTTAATTAATCATCTGAAATACAACTTATATTTCAGATCTAGGGGGTACAAATAAATCTAAGGAGTGTCTATAGAAAGCGAATTCATCAAGCCTCTTTATTTACTTAAGTATTTAATCAACAAAGTTAAGCTCAAAGTTAGTACATATTTAGGAAAAGCTAACTACATACAATTCCTACTTCCATATTAAATTGGCTTGCAAATATTGCGACACCAGGTGCTGCTGGAAAAACTCCATAAAGAAATGCATAGTTTGATAAACTGGTGTGGTTGACTATGTTGTCACTCTTGTCCAAGAGTTCCACCATTTCTCTACAGAGAAATGGCATCATAAGTCTGAAAAGAGAGGGGAAAAGTAATTAAAAAAAATGATTACTCAAACTATAGCAGTAGATTCTTCTTTACTCAGGAAACAAAGAAAAGAAAATGTAAAACTTGTTTGAAAAGCCAAATACTGACATCAATCTCTTTAAATCACTTATACTGCTACCAGCTGCTTTAAAATTTTATGTCACAAATTAAACAAAAAACCCACATACACAAAAAAAAGGTTAAAATTATATCAAACTCTGTGATACAAGCCTGTTCTCTGACTGCACTGATACACTTTCTATAAACCTCAGATTTAGAAAGGTTAAAAAAATACAATTTTTCAACTGTTAAGCTAATAAGGTATAACTCAGGTGACCATTCTGCAAGCTGTCCAAAACACAACACAGGCTCTAGCTTAAGTATCCCTTCTGAAAGTTCTGGCCAGCAAAAAGAGCCCTGCATCGATGTTATTCTGTTTGCTATTAGCAATGCCCCAGGTCTCACACAGGCTCACTATGTAAGCCTTACACAGGCTCATGACATAAACTCACCAGTAAAGCAAAGAGGTAACATTAAAATATTTTTTTCTCATGTCCTTACAAAATCTATCATTGAGATGGCTTATAAACTGGGTCTTCAAACTTGCCAGTTAGTTGTACTGATACTCAAACAGACCTTCAAATTTTACAGTACAAACTTCACATAACAGAGCGATTCTTCAGTGGTTAAATGTAGTTCTGTAGCAGGTGAAATATTTAGTTCACTTGAAATATATTCAAGGCAACATAGCAATGGCACAAGTTCTACATAGAAATTGTAATTTATTCATGCTTATAAGTTAGACAGTTTGAGAGTAAAGCAACCATTTTTAAGCTCTTCCAATATGGCAGCTTCAAAGTTTTATAGACAAAGCAAGGAAAATCAACTCATTTAGAGATGTACTGTGCAATCAGAAGAAAATACAAATACTAATAAAATACTTAAAACTCTCTCTTCTCTGACTATTTAACTAGTCAATTTTAAGGCAAATCATTCCCCAAACACCCAACCTGTGACAGGTGGCCTGCAGGCAGTGTGTGAAGCCACAGCACACCTGAGTTTGCTTCTCTGTGGAGCACAACAACAGGTTTATGGTGTGCAAAATTTCTTTTAAAAGTTAAAACTCCTATACTATCAGAGTTTGGGAAGCACTCACTCAAAATACTGGCAGTGCAACATACCACTACTGTAATGATTTTGAGAGAAAAACTCCCTGCCCAGTACATTCAGAGCTTAAAACATCTAGAGAAGAAAATTATAGAAGTACATAAATCAAACTTACAGTTTAGCTGTGATGAGAAGGATCAGTGCAACAAACATACCCTTTGTCAGTTTTTTTGTTTGTCCCACCATAGTTAGTCCAAGGTAGAAAAGTGCGGAGCCAGAAAATGAACTGCCCAGTCCATCAAGGAAGTTTTCAAGGTATTCAGGAATTTTCTGGCCAAGAATAAAGTTTGAGGCAATTCCTATGAAGACCATGAATACAATTGGGTTCTGCAAAACTCGGAGGAGTGCTAGGCCCACTATTTTGATTTTGCTTTGTGACACAGTGCGATTGTCCCTCCACTTCTGGATTTCACAGAAGATAAACCCAAGAGGGTTTAGCATCATAAGAGATATTGGAGCCACTAGGTAAATGTACTGGAGATACTCTGGGTAAGTGGTTTGATATAAAGCTTCAACTAGAAGACAGGAAATGAAAAGCAATGAGTGATAACATTTCAGTACAAAAATACATTAATATTGAAATTAAATTTTATTGTCTGAAAACTAAAGAAAAAAGTTATCCTTTAGAGGTAACTGCATTTACAATCAATACAAGATGATGTAATAAGACAAGTACACTCAGTCACCATTAGGCCATAGTCATATAATAAACACATTAAAAATCAAAGATTCACTATCAAATATTTAATGACTCTATGAATAGCCAACAGTTTATATAGAATGTTACAATTTCCTGTTAATATTCAATATTTACAGGAGGATAAAAACACAAAACCAATCCCACACGCCCTCTGAGTCATCCCAAATGCTGATTTTTAAAATTATTTTTTCTTCTGAATTGCTTTTTCTCCCCAGAAACATGAGAGTTGTGCACAATTACATGCACCTTTGCAGGACACAAGATTCTTCTCATCTAGGCAGTGTCTCACATTTCTGAAATGTAAATGCATTTCAGTGGATAAATCAGGTGTAATCTTTCTACATTGATTCAATACAGAAAACCAACAGCTAAATAAAAAAAACCCCAACACATTAGCACATAATGATTGGCTCATTTCCCGAGACTACTCAGAACAAGAGTTACTGCTGTAGCTCCTGTCTCTCAAGGAACTTTAAATCATGAGCATTTGTTTTTATTACTACTACATACTTGAGTCAAGGTAGAACTGCTTCGTACTTCAAGTTTGTACTAACAGCACTTCAAAAATCATGAAAAGACTCTGGGAAAAAAAATACAATATTCTATCCTATGGTGAATTTAAAAAAAAACCCCACAATAGTTTTGAAGTAAGATTTTCGTTTCATTATAATACCCTATGTTAAGGGCAAGAAAATCACTTGTCAAGCTGCAAAGTCTTGAAGTTACTATAGGGAGACCAAAACCATCCACATTCTGTAGGAGTCAAGACTTCATATTGAAAATTGGAACAGGAAAAGGAGATGCTATGCATGAGAAGCACTGTCTCACATAAGCAGTGACATAACATTTAAATTGCCATCACTGCTTCATGTCTGCATTTTAAATGTCTTTTATAAACCAAGAGTTCAAGTGAAATTATTTTAAAATTCTCAGTCTACACTGTAGTATTTCCTATCTATGCATTAAATGATGAATTAAACTGATCAAAGTTGCTGTTTATCTGGTATACGGAGTTGATCTATGTAAGAATGCCATGTTTATTTTTCCAGACTTCTTCGAAAAGGTAACATTTACCTTTTACCTGCCTTATAATGTTATTATTTCAAATATGCCAAGTAGTGCTTTCCATTTTAGTTTTCTTTGCCCGAGGTAGAGACAAACACAGGCAGAGGTGTCACAATATGCAGATGCAATTCTATTTGCACTACAAAGAATATATAAAAAAGGAAGCACTACTGGATAAATACACCTACCAGACGCTTCTGTGGGATAAACTCACCATGCTTTAATGTATTACACAAAGTTTAATATCACTAAGCAGGCAACTGTTGGAGGTATTTCCATTTCTCCATATACTAAAACTGTTCTTTTTCTGAAAAAGTTTTTCAAAATCCAAAAGATTTTTACCTTCATATTAGTTAAGCATCTGTAGTAACAGGATCTACAAAGTGCTATACCAGCACTTGCTGGAAACTGCCTCCTCTTTAGATTGAATAAACTGACATTTGCAATTAGGTGATTTCCAATATATAAGAAGCACCTTTTAGTGCTTTTTCTTAGAAGCCACTATTGAAGTACATATGCAGCAGCTACTAGTCCTAAAATCCTGAATTAACTCCTGAACAGAACTCCCAAGTTTGTGGTTAGTGGATTTACCAAGCCACTTTAACACACCACACATATTCTGATAAATAAAACAGCTTTAAACATGATGGACACCTGTCATGCAAGTCAAAATTTTCTAAAAACCCAAAGCGATGCTTTTATGCTGCTTTATACAGAATGTCCATTTCAATCAAACGCAACTCAACACACCACATGTAAATAATGTGTGAGTGAAAAACTGAATAAATATTTTTTGGCAATATGAATCTGTATACTGAATACATATATATTAAGCCCTACAAGTAATTTAGCTGATGTATGAAGTCACAATGCGTTTTCCTGGGTAGCATAAAGTGGAAACAATGTGCATTGCTGAGTCAGTGGGAAAAATATTAAATCACTCTGAAGTCGTCATTAAAGACAATTAAAATTATCCACAACTATCTCTGATGAAAAATTTTCTTTTAATTTAAATCAAGGTACCTGCTTGCTGATAATAACTAAAAGATTACAGATATTTTAATATTTCAAAAAAATAAAATTCTACATCTCAGCTGCTCAAAATTACATACAAATCACACATTAGCTGTCCATGCTTAGAAAAATTAGCACCATTAAAGTCATGGTAACTGAGCCATCATCCACACAACATTTCTGCTACACCTATGCTTTAACAATACAGCACCGGAGAGCAGATGAAGCTGTTTGATCAGAGTTGTATCACCTCACCTAGTAATAGAAATCAAACAGACAAAGCTTTCTATCATAGTAATTCTATCAATGCTGCTAACAAATCTCCATACCAGTTATTTTTCACTCCAGACCAACACCAGTTTGAAGTGTAGAACTGTCACAGCAGTGATTAGAGAAAAACCAAATAGGTATTTTAATTTTCCTATGTGTACATCCTTGTTCAACACCAAAAAAATAGCACAGTGTTATTGAAGAAATCACATGGACTGAAAACACAGGACATTATTTATCTGTTCAAGAGGTCAAAGTGTCCTTTTAAATGGTGTGGTTATAATACACAGATTGGTCAATACTGATTTTTTTTTATTTTACTAATATCAGCTGAAGCAGCCTTTTAAAATATATTTCCATTAAAAGATCAGGTTTTGCTCAATACACTACTTATTATCACACATAAAAAGAAATAAGCAAGTCATTCTTTGTTGTCTAGTCTTGCAAGCACTTCAGAGAAGCCACTGTCCATAAAAAGTATGCAGACCTGACAGCCTGAACCAAACACTGGTGAAAGTTTGGGGATGGGAGAAGGGAAAGAATAAGAAAGGAAATAGACAGCCTGTAAGTGTCTACTGTGTTACTCTTGCATTAGGTATTTGAGTAAAGCTCTTGAGCTAAATGTTGTGAATTTGCATAGAAGAAATCATATTTTATAAATAATTAGATACCTGAAGAAAAATGCAATCTGACAAGAAAGTAATTCAAAGTAGAAAGAATGTTTTAACTAGAACGATACAATGAAAATATGTTCAGACAACCTCAAAACAGGAAAACAAAATAGAGGGAGGGGGGGGGAAAAAAGAAACCCTGGCATTTTAATCCAGTACCAAGAAACAAAGACATAATCCTCACTGCCTTATTGGTGATGATCTCTTAGGAGGAATAAATCTTCAGGAGATCCAACCGAGGAAAACAAAGTCTAGGGAAGAAAAAGACTGCAATTGTGCTTTTCTATATTTTAGACATATACAGAAAATTTGAGGAGAGTAAGAAGGATTCGAGATTCTCCCAAGCATACTGCCCCGGAATAGTGAGGCTAGAATTGCCAACTCCTCAAGTAACCTAAAATATGGAACTACTTGTGGTTATGCATAACCTGAAATTGCATGCTGAAGCTGCTCTTTTGTAACTCTATTTTCAATTTGTTAATCAAACATCTCACTTTTTGCTTTGCTAGAACAAACACGTCTTTTTTTCCTCTTAAGCTTGTCTGGATGGTAAGAATGATCTCAAGAGAATTAGAGAAGCACAGAATACCTTCTCTTCAGGGAGCAGCAAACAAAAAAAGCATGGTCCAGGCATCCTCTCCAAATGCCTTCCATTCGAGGTGTATTTTGAAGATCCAGATACCCGTCGTGTACATTCCCACACCAGGCACACGGGTAAGCCTGGGGAGAGGCAGCGCCTAAAGCTACATCGGCACGAAAGAGCCTCCTAAGGCAGATAGGAAGCACTGCAGCTTAGGCAGTAGCAGGTGGGAGAAGCCTGCTAACAACCCCAGACCACTTCCCAAGTACCTTAGTGTGTATGCCTACAAGTGTACTTATATACCATTAAGAAAATCTAGAAAAATGGAAGACGACAAAACCTTCCTTAGCAAAAGGAAAGACAATAATAGTCCTCCAGATTGGGATAAAACTAAGCTAAATAACTGATACTGCCTAGAATTCATATTATAGTCTTAGAAGACCAAGAGCACACAGCTCTATTATACTCTGAATGCCTCTCTTGTTTGGTTGGTTTTCAGCTCCACTGGACTAGCGGTTAGTTACACACCCCAAGAATGGCACTACAGCCGCGTGAAATTCCAATTTGAGATACACAAATACAAGTTACCACAAATCACTCAGCAATCTTGTTTTTCAAAAAAGACAGACTTCTTCCAAGATTACATTCAGCAGATACACTGGTCACAGCATCATAAAGATTAAGGGATAAAATGTGATTGGCTACTTAAATGAAGTAGCACAAAAATTAGAAGTTTCTTCTGAACAGATTTAAACACCTCAACAGCCATGAGGCACCAAAATTACCAAAATGTTTTCTTTGAGCTAAACCAAGCTAAACCAAGACATAATACCAAATCAGTGAAAAACCCACTACAGTTATTTCAGAGGCTACAGGTACAAACTCCTACTTTGCAAACAAGGAGATTTACATCTTGAGGAAAGCTGGCAATTTCCCGTAAGGGCATTCTTAATCTGCAGTAAGTCTAAGGTAATTTATACCAATCTTGAAATTAATTTCTAAATAACCTTTTTAAAAAAAAAATGTTATTTACTTTAACATGACAAGATCACATAGCCAACAGTAGTCATATTATTTTAAATCCCCTCATTCATACCAGATGACAGTTTTCTTCCCTTACATGGTCTGCGGTCAAGAAACATGACTTGAGAAATGGCTTCGCTCCTAACTTCTGTCAGAGATCAATTTCAAGTAATGGAAAAATAAAAGCATACACGTCTAGAATGCTGAAAAATAGTTTTAAAGAAGAAAGCATAAGGAACTACTTACCTATTGGATATCCCAGTGCAAAATCATTGCTTTGTGTAGCAAAAATAGGGAACAAACCTGCCTTGCTAAATCTGTTTTCAGGATTGGCTACCAACAATGTTAAAACACAGACTAAGAAAAACACAGCAGCTTTGGCAACTAAAATACTGTACAGGAAGGACCAATTCACATTAGAAAAGTTAAGTACCACCATGTTTTTGAACAGCAGAGCTGGGAGTGCAAAACGGGACACAAAATTTCCCAGTCCTTTGGCCTGAGTTGTTGTGATAATGTTGGCTCTTCCAGCTATGTAGCCACAAAGAATTATTCCAAAGCACTCTAACAGGGCTGGGAAAAGCCTACTTATTGACATAGAAGGAATACCACCAGTGGTATTCAGTCCAACTTGTCCAGGTAAAGAAATAGACATATTAGCTGAAGATGAGAGGTTCTTCGTATTGAAGTCTGAATAGTTATCCATTTCCTTTGGCCACCTCTTCCAAAAAAAGAGCTTGAAATGATCTCATCTGTAAAAAAAAGACAAAAAAAACTTTATTAACTTCCAAAACTGTGTCTGTGAATATTTATGGTATCAGGCTTGCTCAGAGAAGAGTTTACACTTACAAGTGCATTACAGATAAATAAGAAGACAGATAAGTAGCTACAGAGAAACAACTCTGAGAAGAACGGTGAAAAATCATTCCATACACACACCATCTCCACACATATTCTCACAAGTCCACACAATTCAACCAGTTGATAGAGGTTAAAAATTCCTTATTGCTCTTTTGTCTCCCTACATTCTCTGCCTGTGTATTTTCATAAGCACTTTATCAATAAAGAACGGATGAGTTCTAGATCTCTCTTTACAATCCAGACCTACCTGTTAAAATTATCATTTTACCCTCTCTCAAAGATCTCTTTTGTGAATAACCTGCTGTCCATTCAAGTCCAATGAGCCTGAAACTGTTCTAACAAAAAGATACCCCCTCAGTTACTGTGTGATATGTATCTATTTTTCCTACAAATGAGTAACAAAGATTAAAAATCCTCTAATTAGAGGGAAATGCAATCTTACTGTACTCATGCATCTGTAACCGTTGCACGGAAACACCTTCATAGTCTCAGTTTCAGTTCTTTTTTTGGTACATCCTTCTACAGACTCATTCTCCACACAAAACCCTCTTGTTTTCGTATTGTTTTACAGTCTAAGCTTAATGCTCTCTTAATCTATCACAAAATAGCAAGAGGAAGCCCTTACAAGAACATGAGCACCAGGCAAGGAAGACAACCACGTCCAAGAATTTTAGCTTTCCCATCCTGGCACAAAAATATTTGGCAAGGCCCTTCTCTACCTTCCAGAAATATTGAGAGATCAAACAGATGTGAGTATCATGTGCTAATGTTACACTTCCCAGTTAGCAAGTGATCTACATATGACAACAATGATCTAACTCTTCACACTATTGCTTACTCCTACACACAATTCTCTCAGCCCATAACAGCGATGTTGAAGTATGCATTAAGTATTTACATGCAAAAGACGTATCTTGCAGCTCCTGATCTTCACTTGTGACCCCCTTTGGAAGAGCCAACTATAATGCCGCAGGTTCGATACGCAGGCAGTCTGCATATCAGATGGAGAGGACATCAAATACCAGTATTCAGTGGCCAACAGCAAGGTTTTGCAGAAACAGATATGGCTTTGCCAATATGGCTCTGAAACATGTGCAGCCCGTCAGCTAACTACATATGAAATTTTGACAGGACCAAGTCCTAAAATACTCTGGAAAGGAATTAAAGATAATTTACCCCATTTTGTAGCAATAGACAATAAGACAAAGGCTGACTGATTTGTGGTAAGCCATTTAACATATCAGTGGCAAAGCCAAGAGTCCCAAATCCCAAACCAGAGCTTTGCACGGCACAATGGCTAGGTCTGGGCCAATTAATGACTAGCTTGAGTTTTCCCAATCTCTTTGTATGCTATCCTCAGGGAATAGAGAACTCTCCGCCAGGTAAATAAGCAAGTAGGTAAATTGGAGTAAATCCTGTGCTCTCTATTTCACACCCTGGCATTCAGCATACACATATTCACGTGTAAACTCTCTGACTCATTACTTTTATTTACACCTGAGGCTTCTAGTAAGCAATCCTACAATGCTGTCGTCATTTACCTGGACCAAGCAGCTGCATCAACCAAATCTGTCCAGCAGTCTTGGCCACTTCTCCCAAGGCAAATAAGTCTCACACCAAGTAGGATTTATTTTAAAATTTGCATTTTTCTTATGTTATAGATTGCACATTCATCTACCACAGCACAATGAAAAAACTTGCAATAAATAATGCAGACAACATACCATTTCTTCTACTGACAACATTTAAGGAAGTTGTTGGGATTTGCAAAATGTCCTAAAGAGGATCAGAGACAGATTTCCAACACTGAATTCCGTAAAGAAACCAGCCACATTCTACACCAGCTGCAAGGTTTTGGCACAGCCCACCTTGATTACTTCAAGGCTGCAACACTGCATAGAGGTAAGGCTCCTGGCAATGCAACATGTTCAACCTACTCCCTGCTCTGCTGAGGTATTTTTTTTCAGCAATAAGATAAATGGGAAGGGTTTTTTTAACCAAATGCAATGCTTGATCTGTAGTGGACGTCTACTTTGGCTCTATCTATCCTTAAATCCTGTCATGCCTTCTCATGCCCCATGCTTTCCCATCTAAGCCTGTATCTTTTATCACCTCGTCAATACGTCAATACTAATGACAACATTTATGTTCTGATATTCTTACTTACAAACACCACAGTTTACATACTGACTTTTACCACTATAATATCTCCTTCCTCTTTTTCTCTCCTGCAAAGTGGTTTGAGCCACACAGGCTTTTTGCTTGAAAAAGACTAAGCCTTCACAGGCAAGTCTACCAATGCAGCTACATAAGCCCATATTGTTAAGCCAATTTGTGCCTAAATTAAACACCTCTTTTCCCTCTGCATTAAAGTTATTGTTTCTCCTCATAGAATTGCTACAAGATACAGAAGTTCCCTTGCCCTCATTTTATAATTCAGGACTTAAATAAATATGCAGAAGACTAACTCTCTAGCTGTATCAGTCAGTAACACTGGGTTGGTTGGACTCAGTGATCTCGAGGCCCCTTTCAACCTCCACGATTCTGTGACAACATGCTAAATACTCGATCTACCTCACTAGATCCAAAGTGACATGGATATACACTCATGCATCCTACAACCATCTTTTGTAAAGCACCACAAAGATCCTTGCAGCTTTCTTTCAGGCTATCTTTACCTTGAACTTCATTACAAGGGGGCTTGCAAAGTCAGTCAGGCTCAACTTTTGGTGAAGCACATGAGTCTCAAAGAGAGAAACTGCATCACAGTAAAGCTGCTCCCTTTCTGGGCTTTGAGTGGGAACCATCTATTCAGCTTCAGAGATACTCACATTCCAAGAAATTCATATTTATCACAGGTTACCTATTGCAGAGCTTTGTCTGTCTTCCAGAAATGCAAGCTCTTGCACTGCATGCTGTTTAACATAGTGAATATTTCACTCAGCCCCTTTTGCTCTACAGGATACTTGCATTTACATAACCTCATGACAGTTATGTAATAACTAATCACAGATTTAATGTCACACCTGAGACTTAACTCAAACTAGCATCCCACACACTAAAATGTCTTCAATTCACAGTTCTTAATGGAATCAAAGATAGTGATCTGATGCAAGACCAAAACCTTGCATATTCTACACAGAAAATCATCTGTTCTTACAGTGGCTGACAAGTGACACTAAAATAAGGAAATATGACACAGTCCAAAGGAAAGCACCTAGCTTTGACTCCAAAGGACATACAATTTGTGGCTTTTCCTTCAGGGATTGAGATTTTAATATTTGAAAACTCAGATACAGCTGCAGTGTTGGGCACTGCTGGCTGATGAAGACAAAGCTTTTCAGAATAACACTGCCTCATCTGCTGTCAACTGCATGGAGGGTAGCTGCTTGCAGCCAGGCTGACAGCTTGCATTTGTAAGGAAGGACAGCCAGCACAAGAGGAAGCCTGGCATGAAGACCATCAATAGACAGAGAGCAAGGAACAACTGCAGTTTACAATTCCTTTGAAACAAATCGGTGCACTGATATTTACCCACTTCTCTCTTAGCCTGTCAATATTTGTAAAGTGTTAAAATTCACCAGACCAGAAACTCAATTCTCCAGAAGCTGTGAGTTAAGCAACATCAGGTTCCTTTCTGGGTACTGAAAAAAAAGAAGTTAGCTCCTTTTCAATCAGGAAAATCCCTTTCATCTTATTTTTTAAAGAAAGTCAATGACAGTATGAGAGAATAGAAGAGATACCTCAATATACATCTTTTCTCTGATCTCTCGCTCTCCTGCTTTCAGCTGATGATCACTCTCAGCATAAAACTCGTGACACTGGCAAGTTTGTGCCCGTTGTTCACAAATTATACCCCACAACGTGACCTCATTTGCTATTTTGATGCAATGTAGAAACATACAAAGGATTACACATTATTTTATTCAGGAAGCTGAAAGTGTAATCGAAGCCACTTCAGTACCTCATCCCCGATAAGATCATTCCATATGCCTGTGCAAAGCTTGTATAGTACATCAAAGAGGAAGCAATGCGAGAGAGTTACAATGATAAAAGTGGAAAGAAGTGATTATTGCTGTTCCTACTCCTGCAAGTTAACCGCAATTTTTACTTTCCTCTGTACTGGGCTAAGGAAGCAGATACATGATAATAGCCTAATGGCAATTAACCCCAGAAGCAGGCCACTGCTAGCTTGAAATCCAGGCAAATGCCACAAGAAGTATTAGCCCTTAAATGTCTTCAAGCAATTGTTCTTCAAGATCACATTTCTTTTATTCATGTTGGAGTTTTTTTTTTCCCCTCTATGCTGTCAGTACAAGCACCTGAAGAACAGAGTGGGGGGAAAAGACGTGCACTGGAAGCCCAGGGATGCAGAGGCCCAGCCCAAGAACCCAACTGGCAGTGCTCACAATGCCAACCCTTAAAGCTACATCAAAATCTGTCAGTGCGCGTGTTAAGACAAGACCAATGTTGTCCAACAGTGGATAACAGCAAGAAATACCAAGCAAAAAAACCCCACCCACAAATGGAAAACATACCTCCTCCTAATTTTCAATTTGGCTCATCTCAGGGCTTGTGAACAGATAGGTACATACTTTTGAAGGAAACAGCAGAACAGTTTTCAAAACACATTATATTTTATTGTCGGCACCTCTTAAGTACCCCGCTTACCCCACCTGCCAAACAGGGGTACAACATCCTTGGACTTACATCGGGAAAGCCACAACAAAACCCACGCCGCGCCTGCCCCTTCCCAGCCCATCACTCCTCTCCCTTCCGTGGTCGTGCGAGCTACGAGCACACGGCACTTTCACTCAGAAACACCCGAGAAGAAAATAAATAAATAAATAAATAAACAGATAACAGCACCGCCCTGTATGACAGCGCTCTCATTAGAATATACAGCTGCAAACGAGAGGAAGCGGACAGCTTACCTACTCAGCCCTTGGCAGGCGCCTCCGCACAAGGGCACGTATAGAGGATTTGTACTCTGACAAGGTGAGCACTTCTCCAAGGCCGAGGCCGCCGGTACCGAAGCTCAGGAGGGGGAGGGCCCGCCGGGCCGGGCCCGCCCCGCCCCGCCAGCGGCCCTCAGGCACTAGCAGCCGGCTAAGCACCCGGCGAGGCCGGCCGCCGGGCCTCCGCCTCACGGGGGGAGCGCTGCTGCCGCGCACCGCCCCCCGCCGCAGGCCGGGCAGCTCGCCTGCGTGGCGGGTGGGAGGGATCAACCGCAAGATGGCGGCGGCGCACGGCTGGGCGCCTGAGCCGGCGGGGGAAGCCCTGCCCTGCGACAGGCTGGACGCGGCGTACCCTCGCCGCGTCTTTTGCCCTGACGGTTTCCCCCGCTTTCGGGAGTGGAACAAGCCCCTGCCGCCTCCGGCTTCTCCCCGGAGCAGACCGAGCTGCGCGCTGCCACCTGCCCGCGGCTGGGCCCGAGCCCGCGGCCTGGCTGAGGGGCGCTGCCAGCCCGCAGAGGTAAGGAGGCTCGAAGATAAGCCTCCGCTCACTGACGTGAGGCAACACACCACCCCCAACTACAGGACCGGCCTGTGCGGGGCTCGCCGACCTATATCTACCCCGGCAAGGGCCGCCGCCCTCAGCTCGGCACAGCCGATAGCAGGGCGGGCTCCCATCCTTCCCGCCTAGGGCGAGGGCAGCCCTGCTCCCTCACCTTCCTACACACATTTCAGCTTGCTAGCAGTTGACAGTGCTTAGAAACAAAACCTGAAGAAAAACGCCCTCTTTTCCACAGGGCATCAGTTCCCCGAGGCAAGTCAGACAGTGATTTCCTCAGCAAAAACTGAAAGCTGGTAATAGCCAAAATACTTTGTTGCTGAAAGAGAGGTTACAGCTTTCTCATGGCTTCCCTTTTTTACTGCAATTGAAGAGACAGTGGTTAAAGGAACTAAGCCAGACGTTGCTGCTGCAAAGACAGCATGTGTGAAACTCTCATCTATCGCACATTTTCTTCTACAGTTTGACCCAAACCAGTTTGTCTTACTTCAAAGTGTAGCAGACATTCAGCAATAGGTGCTCTGACTGGAGCAAGTGAGCTTTCCTGGCAGATGCGAGGCCATCCAGAGTCTGGGTGCTCAGTCATCCTCTCCTCTGAACTGGGAACTTCAAGCAAGTAAAGGACCATTCCTCTTCCCCTTTCAAGTAACATCCAGAGGAGACCAAAACAGAAAGAAAGGGAGAACTCTCAACCAAAGAAAAGATGTGATTGACAATTTACAAAGTACCATCTCAGATATGATCTAATAAATTTGCCCATTTGTTCAGCTTACAAGGTCTACTGTCAAAATACTTACAGGAACCCTACCATAAACAAATCATATACATATTAATAAGAGCAATATTAGTAGTACCAACAAAAGTAAGGGAGTTAAATGAGAGGCCAAGAAAGGATTAAGAAAATCCCATAAGGAATGCAGACAGGGACAGAAGCTTGGGGGGGGGGGGGGGGGCGGGGAAAGACTGTTGAAAGCTTTTAGAAGGTACTATGTTGGCGTTTGTCATACTCATTTCCCTACAACAATTACACATATGCAGGCTGGCCTCACACAGAAGCCGCAAGAGGCTTAGCCCTCTCAGTGAGGGCAGGCTTCAGTAATTTAGCGGTGACCACATGCAAGTATATTTTCCCCAAAGCATACAATTAAGCCAATTTGGACAGATTTTCAAGGAATCACAAACGTATCTTTGTGCTTTATGCAAAGGCTTCTTTAATGGTAAACTGCAAGTGCTCATTGCAGATCATGAATCGCTGAAGCATTCTGAAGAAGCCCTCAGCAATTTACTGTAAGCAAATACATTTCTCCAGCATGTTTCTGAAAATATTTAAGTGACAGTGGGGTGTTTTTTGGTTTTGTTTTTTCTTCAAGAAAGAGTCAGAGAAGCAGCATGGAAGTCATAGCCAAAATTTTAGGGTATGGTGATAACTGAAAGACAGCGCTGCCTTACAATAGGAGGCATCAGGTGAACTTCAAAGCAACACTATTGATTGAAAATGTAGCACCAACATATCTCTAAGTAACCTCTCAGTAGGATATTAGAAAAAAGTGACTTTTCCAAGAATAGACAGAAATAAGAATACAGAAATGAGCAGACAGCAAGAATGTTGGCAAATGCATCAGGACAAAATCTGTCCAGACATCTACAAATAACCTCAGTGTTATTTCCAGACAGCTGTGCACCTAGTTTTCAACAGCATGGAAAAATCTGAATATCTTACTAACACAATAATTACAACAGTGGGTGGGGAGACTAGCACTTCTTAGGTAACCTTGTTATAGTCAGTTACAGGAAAAATACTTACTCAATGCTCTTTGGTTATCAACAAGAAAAATTTTGTATGAAAATTGGAATTATGCCTACAAACAACCTAACTTTGTAACTCTGGTACTGGAAGAAGTACTTTTTCACATTGCTCACTGCTTAACAGGTAAATGGACAATATAGCACGCAAGGCAGGGACCTGTGCTCAGTCTCTGTTAAATTTTCTTAGCTGCCACCTAGAAATGCATATCTAGCTTTGGTTATCTAAAAAAGGTAGCTCAAGATTCAGAAAGTTTGTTGTTTTCTAGTGTCTGTTCTTTTACGGTTGTGCGTAGGTCGTTCAGGAAGAACATGAAGTGCTTAATGTATCTAGATATATCTGATCACTTACACTGACTCATATAGTTACTGGAAAATAAACTATAGCTTACAATATACCTATGTTTGATGAGGCAGTTAAGCAACAAGGAAAACCCGTGAAAAATTAATCTGTAGGCAGGCAATAGGCCCCTGGATTTCTTCTCTGGAGGGGGGTGTCAAAGGAAAAGAACTTAAAGGTCCTGTGAAAGAATTTCTCAAGTTTTTGAAGCTTAAACACCATGAAAAATCCAGCAGCTGTGGTCTCAAGAGCCATCTAACCCAGAAGCCAGGGAAACACCTAGTCAGATGCTGTTCTCTGAAAACATGAAGCTTGTTAACAAAGAAATGGTGAGGGATGCACTGAATGTTTACATTCACTGATTGCCTTGGAACACTGTTCTAAAACATCATCATTCTCAAGAAAGCTATTTATCTGCTCATCTGCAATGTCTTAGTAGTACGCCTTATTATCTACATTGGTTACAAGAACTTAATTGGTATTTTTGGCTTAGTGTCTTTTGTAAGACAAGGTGTACATTCAAGCTGGGTTTGCAAACTCTTGTGTTTACTGTACTGCACTCACTTCCACTTTGTTTTGTGGCTGAGACAGGGGCGTGTATAACTGGTTCGTCACAGAGCTGTAGGTGTAGCTCCAGTCTTCAAAATATTGTATCTGCCAAAAGAAAGTGCATGAAAACTCAAACTAAAATTCCAGCAGTATCAGGTCTGTTGATAACATGCTGCTCTTGAAAGCAAGAGCAGTAAGCATCATGCATAGAGAAATTTACATCTCTAAAGCAAAAAGTGAAGGGAAAAAAAGTTCAAATTAGATTGCACTAAATTCAGGAGAGTTCAGAATAGTCCCGTATGATTTGAGTACTATGAGATCTTTTCGGAAAGTACTTTCAGGGGAGGCAAAACAGCATTGCAGAGACCTCCTCAATGTATACATTCCATCATTGGTGCTTGGGTATCAACCTGTTACTTTGCTTAGCAGATAACAGACTGGGGGGGTGGGGGGCACAGAAAGGATGTAAGAGTCATGCAAAGAAATCACTTCTTTAATGTAGCAGTTTTAAATGCTTTATATGAAAAACAATTATCAAGCCTATTTGCCTTGTACTACAGTTAGAACTGTATCTGCCCTGCGTAGACACTTAAAATACTGTTTTACATTTTCACATATCCACAAAACCAACAGCATGCAGTGAAATTACCAAGAACAGAATATGAAGGTCTCAGCTTTCCTGACCTAAGAAAACCCATTCGTTCATTCATTTTGATATAGACAACTTGCTACTTACATGTTCTAACCATTCTTACAGCTCAGTCACTGCAGGACTACTTAAATTCAGCCTGAATCCTCCAAACCAAATAATTTATCACTATCACACACAAGTTAGTAAATGCTCCTTTACCACAGAAAATGACACTAAAGCCAGCTGCAGGGATTAAATAGGGTGTTTCTGATGTGTGACCTGCTGCACCTGCTGCTCATTCAGCAAGCAGTTGGTTAGTAAAGAAATCCAAACAATCAGAACCCCCAAAACAAACAAACAAACCACAGAACCAATCTCGGCATCACAAATTAAAAGCTTTGGAAATATTTTCAGAACATGACCCAAACCTCTGTAGAATCTCTCCACTTATACTAAGTTTCTCTTTGCAATCATGCCAGCCACACCCCACCATTTTTCAAGCCACTATTTGTTACTTGCAGGAACACAGTTTAAATGCAACCCATCAAATGTACTGATTGCGGTGTGTTGCTCCCTTTGGCAGAAACCCAGTAGGGTTTTGTTCGCATGTTTCTTCTTCATTTGGCCACTGCTATAACTTTCAATCATTTCTGTTACTTTGTCACAGGAGAGTGTTAAGGTGGTCTCTTCTCCCTGGCTTCTGCATAAAGCTGCTGTGCCTGTGTCTTTCACATACTTCTCCCTCTGTAAGCTATTCCTGACATTTCTTCTTCATACCTTTTTTTCCTGGTTATGTTCAGCAGTTTGGCATTTAACTTGAATTCATGACTAATATTTTAATCTCATGTGGATTGCCAGACTGATTGTGTTCTCAATTTCCTTGACTCACAATACAAAGGAATTTATTCTGTTAAGTATTTGAGTAAATTCTGACTGCAATATGGTCACAGTGGCTTTCCTACAACTATGTTCCACTTGACGTTTTCAATAAAAAAGGTATTTGTCATTGAAATGTCTCTCCAGCTACAGCTAAACTTTATTTATTAAAGACTTTATTTGTTTAGGTCTAGTAGAAGGCTGCCTTCAGTTGAACTGAAACGGAGTCGAGTCAGATGTGCTTTTCTGTTGCATCATTTTCATGCCAACACTGGAATTTTACTTGCCTAAGATTTGTGCAACTGCGCGGGGGATCCGACTGTGTGCGCCGGGAGTGAAAACGCTGCTGTTCAGCAGGGAGCCTGCAGAGTTCCTAAAACCATCGGGTGCCCGTTGCCTGATGCCCGTGACCCAAACCATACACTCAGAATTGTTTGTAGTTAAATTCTCTGGGGCCAGAGCTTAGGAATGGCTTGTCCTGCAGGCAATGAGAGGGCAGCAGAACGTTCCTGTTTGGCGCAGGTCTGACAGTGACGCTGAAGGCGCTCGGCTGCCGGGCCCCGAGAACTGACGCACAGCAGCGCGAAGTGCCACCTAGCGCCCTCAGTCAGGCATGCCACCCTGGCTGCCACCCTGGCTGCGCGCCCGCCGCCGCGCACAGCCGCCCACCTCTCCTTCTCGCACAGCTGCCCACGGACGCCGGGATACGGAGCCGGCAGCGAGCGGGAAGAGTAGGGGCTGGCCGGCTCGGGGAGTTCGCCTTCAGGCCGAGCAGAGGCGGCTGTGAATTAGCTTCCGCCGGCGGGCCGGCGCTCGCAGCTGCACCCGCTGTCGCTGCCACGGCGTTGAGCCGCGGGGCAGCCCCTCACTGCACCCACTGCCTTCAGCGGGGCTTGGCAGACCCCGCCGCCTGCTGAGTTAGAAGCAAACACAAGCATGAAAAGCGTTCTGATTTTATGATGCCTGCTTGTGCGCCGATTTATGTTAGGTAAAAAATGGTTTTACGATTCGCCCCCTCCCTCCTATGCAAGTGGCCGGTGTGGCTACGAGAGGGAGGAAGGAAGGTCCCGGCATGGAGGGCCTGCGGCGATTCTCTCAAAGCACGCACCAGGGCTTTTGTTTTTAAATCAGTGATCATCTGAAGCAAACGCACCACCAGCAGCCCTGCAGGGGCAATTGAGGAGCGGACATATTTAGAGGAAAGGAACAGGGTAACTGTTTTCAAACAAAGCTCCCACAGTTTCGTAAGAAACATAAGCTACTGGCCAAATAGCAGAAGTGAAAGTTTCTATTTTAATTAAGGAGGGGAAAAAAATAGCCAAAGAAGGATTTGAGCAGTCTGCAGCAAGGGCTGGCGTTCAAGGAGTGCAGGAAGTATAAACAGGCTCTGCAGACTCTGGCCAGCAGCACAGTGGATATTATTTACACAATGCGTTAGCCCCAGTATATGACAGAGACTGTCATATGACTGTCATATACTAAGCCTAGACTGTCCCACGTAGCTTTTATCTTCTCCACAAAGCCCTCTAAGTTCTTTGGCTGCCGTTTGCTCTCAGGGCTTGGGAGTGCTCGGCCTTCAGCCCATAGGCTCCCCGTGCTCTCTGCTGCTCAAGAGGGCGCCTGAGGGCTCACCCCTCACCAAATTCACTAATATTTTGGCTAGCATGCAGGACAGGAAAGACCCATTTTCACATGCTTACTTCATGTCAGGTAGGATGTGAAGTAAAAAAATCTACCAGAAACACCCATCTTTCTACAAACACAGCAGTGTTTTCAGAAGAGTTACGTGCCTTTGCTCAGGTTCAGTGTTCACACAAGCTCGAAGCCAAACAATCATGCACACAAGTAAAAGTAAAGCTGCTCCTGAAATTTTTAGATAGGTTAAGAGCCTGTTTTTTTTTTTTTTTTTTTAAACAATTGAAAGCTCCACTATGGCAGGAATCCATCATGCCATCTTTCCCAGAGAGTTTTGACCATTGAAACCAAATGTTTAACACAACGGAGACACTGTCTTTCCCATTAAGCTGTCACCTTAGGGCCTTTGGGGGCTGTAAGACATGGCAACATGCGATTTTGTCTCATTTTGGGAAGCGATAGCAGGCTGCTTACAGTGGGTTTGCTGCATGAGAAGAGTGCATTTACATCACTAGGGTGCGAATGGCAGGGCTAACAAAACTTGTATTGGAGATTGCCTAGGCACAAGAAAGGCAATGGGAGGGAGTTGTCAGATGGGCATCTGCTGAGACTTATGGCAGCAGTAATTAATTCTTAGAGGAATATTTTCAGGAGTTACAGAAAGGGCAAATTATCATTGGTGAAGTACAACATCCTACAATGTGAAACAATCATTCTGGTCAGAGATGTCTTTGTAAGACCTGTACTTCAGTCAGTGGATGTAATCCGTGTGTTCAGAGGCTTTCACTAGCTCACATTAGAGACTGAAATTATTCATACAGCTTTTCATTCCCAGCACTGCTGCAGTGTCTACAGCATGAAGACAAAGTGCCATCCTGTTTACTTTTAAGCTTCAGCAAGGTTTTTGATTAGCAGTCTGTATGTGTGTAAACACACATAACCAAGCAGCACAGATACCCTAAAGGCACAACACCACAGGGTACAGAAAAGGTTATTAAGGCCCCTCATGTGCTCTGCAGAATTTGTGTTGTGGTGTACTTGCAAGGGGGAGTGAAGCCCAGGCGCAGCTCTGTAAATTGAAGTTAATCTGTATGGAGAGAAACATTTTTGCTTATGAAAAAAAGTAACTGATTTTAAAGTTGGCAAGCCACTGTATGGTAACCACCAGACCAGTTTGAAGTCTCCATATGACCTTTTAGAAGGATTAGAAAGTCCTATTCAACAAGTGGAAAGGGTGAGCTCTTTTAAAAGGGTAAACCACACAGCTTCATTATATACAAAATAAAATGATTAGGCCCTTTATGAGTGTAACAGCAAATGAAACCTGGAATCAAGCTCATGTCATGTTACATATTTGGGTAGTTCTCAGAGAATCATAAAATAGCAGAAAGGGCTCTTAAGAATTGCTCGTTATACCTGCTGTTAGCCAGAGGAAAAACAAATCCTGAAGGTTCTTGATCATTAGTTAACATAAATAATACATGAATTGATGTACAGAGATGCATGGGCCAGTATTTAGCCCCCCATTGATAACTGGCTAGGACCAATCTTACTAATTCCAATGTGAAATGGAGCCAGACCAGCTGAGAGGTCAGAAGGGAGCAGCCTGCGCATACAAGGCAGGAAGGTCATTGGAAATTGTTGAACCACGATCAAAGGAGTTGGATCCTTCTGCGTGCGCTGCGTGTGACACGTGAGCCTTCCCACAACTGCAGGGCACAGTCAGAACCGTTTCACAGCGCAGCCTGTGGGTTTATTTTAAAGCAACAACACTTCTTGTGTTAAATAGAGGAAGGACGATGTTCCCTCTTCCCAAAGTCAAGGAAGTCATTTAATTACTTGAAAACCAGAAAGAACCATACTTTCTTTGGTAAAGCATGAGATAGACAGTCCTGCTAGTTGATCAGTAGATTCATACTGCCAAGTTCTCCTTCAGGGTACTGCCACCAAGATCTGCAAAGGTGTCTCAGCCCGCTACGCCAGCTCCCTTACACCTCACAAGCTCCCAGCCTCCGCCCTCCATCACAGCTCTTCTAGTTATATCTCCCAGGCACAGGGACCAGTGGGCTTCTAGGCTGCTGCTGAGCCACAGGTGTCTGTGTCCTCTTAAGGAAGTCAAGGTCTCTGTCCCAGTCAATCTGTAAACAGTATCAACAAGCAGCCCTTAGAGATGTCAAAGGATCCACTGTCTGCCTAAGAGTAAGCCTGCTGCTGAAGTCTCTGGAAGATAGAGGAGTAACAGCATAGGGTTCTCTAGCTCAGAGTTTTAAAAAACCTTTCTAATTTCTGGAGATGCTGGAAGTACAGCCTGAATTTGAGCCTCCTTTGGACTTGTATCAAAGGGCCTTCCTGTAATAAGCCTGGTCCAAATTATCTGAAGAGGTTAATGTCCAAGATCAGGAACAGGGCTCTTGAGGGTTACATTTGTTTGAGATTCTCTGGCAGCCTTCTGCCTGGCTGCAAGAAAAACAAAAATCTGCACTTCACTAGAGTGATTTTCCATGTCACCTGCCCGTGGCAAGCACCTAGCTTGCCTTGCCCAGAGCCCATAGCTCACACGACAGACATCTCCAACTACAGCGTCACTGACCTGGTTTTCAAGCAATCCTTATCCTAAACTCATTATTCCTCCTTATCTGCAGGTGTCTAACCTTCACTACATGGAGGCCCAAAGTCCTCCTGTGCTGCTGCCCAATGGCTGGTGAAAGGGGAGGAGGACAACCCATTCTAGCTCCCGCCAGGCTCACTGTACCACTCCTGCTAAAGCCAACCTCATTTCTGTCAAGGAAGCAACCACGGTTGTTCTCAATGTTACAGTCTGCACCACCGATTAAATAAAAGTAAAATTTATTTGGCATAGGACAGAAAAATAAGGAGAACAAAATCACACACAAAAGCAAAAAACCTAGATTAATATGTTATAAAAAGCTCAAACTTTAAGCATCTGATAAAAACACATTACTTTCTGCTTAGTCTATCCTTTAGGCTATGATTATCTCTCATAATCTTGTGTGGCTTTGAAAGTTCAAATCTAGAGGTCTCCCTTTGCATGCATTGGTTTACACAGTTGTCTCAGACAAGCTGTGCTTCAGAACGGCAGCGTACAGAAGGGTTACTCCCTTCTGCAAGGCACACAGTGACCAGTTTTTTCTTTCAGTCTGCCTGCTTACCTGCCGCACACTCGCTCACTGAGAACACAGACACGTGCCCTGCTTCTGCTCAGTAATTCCAACACTCCCCTCGTTGCCACTGCTCCAGGTTTGCATTCTAACTGAACAGTCCAGACACTTCCACCTTATAGGCTGCACAATCCCTGTTTTCTCTGAATGCCATGTTCCATGACCTAGCTACGTTTCATGTGTTACCAGTCTCTGAGGTAAGAGATTCATCTTATTTTCTGGTGAATACTATTTGACAGATTAAAGTTTGTACAATACATGTTACACAAAGTCAATGTACCGCCAGAGCAGGTTGCTTGCACCTGACTGTGCGACAACGGCATTCACACTATTGTGGTGTGGCATTACATACATGCACATTTTCTATCATAATTTGTACTCATAATAGCAATAGCAACATTCAGCCAGTTGGTTTTTATCTCCTTCAGCAATCTTCTCCTTTCCTGCAGCTGAGGGACCTCCTCTAGGTCTCTTGACATTTGACAGCCTGCTTGAAATAATTCCAGTCTGACCATTCAACTCCATTCTTTGCTTCCAAGGCAAGAAGTACCCTATCTATTTCCATACTTCTGCAGGGAAATTTTTGTGTCACAATGTGTGAAGCATGACAGCAGTTTAGTTCCCTCCTCCTCTGCTCCAACAGAGACCTACTTGTGATGTGTAAACAGTTGCTGCTGCAAGGAGAAACTACTGTCCAGTTTAAGTGACAAGTTAAGGAACTTCTTTAATAGCTCAGTCTTGGAGAAAAAAAAATAAAATTCTTATGATTCTTTTAGTGTCGGGAAGTCCTGGCTTCTAAACAAGAACTTTGCCACTTTGTTTAAGCAGCAGTTCATTTACAGAAATACACGCTTCCTGAATCACAAGCTGAGTTTCCTTTAAGGACTCTGCACATTAATCACTGACCTCTTCTCCCAATGGCTAGTGCAGAAAGTCATTACAGATATAATGTACTTTTCTTCCAAAATTACTGAGCAGAAATTATTGTCACATGGCACAGAAGTTATTCTCATTTTATTTACTGACTTGAATTAAAACAAAACAGAATATCCGTGGCCGCTGCCACGCAATGCGAGCCTTAGTGATGACATAAAAAGCTAGTTCGAGGTGTGAAGGTTTATAACACGGTGCCATGGAAACGTGCCCAGTAAACCTTAACAGCCAGCAGTGAATAAAATTTAGCCCTCAAATAACCTACGCAACCACGCTGAAGTCAGCTGGGCTGTATGGGCAGCAGCATGAGACTGGGGGTTTGGGCAAGGATTACATTTCCCGAGCAAGACCAACAATTGATCGTGAGACTAAGCAGCACCCGCTTACACTGTTCTCAAAGGGTGATCCAATAGTCTCTCCGTACACGGAGCTCAACCCCAAGTTAGCAGAGCGAGCATGCTACAACAGCAAGGCTTGGCTCAAACGCTGTATTAATGCTACTGTCGGCATGACTGACATTGGGACTTGGAAGAGCAACGCCTCTTTGTTTTTCTAGAGAGACACTGAAAAGTTGACTTAGAAAGTCGTAAGGCACCATTGAGTCAATCTGTGTGGTGGTCTGTTTTAACACTTCATAGGGAAAATAAATACTATAATACTGATCATATTGTAAATATCTACTGGTACATGAAGCAATATATGGAATGATAAAACGCTGCATTGTTCTGGAATATATCTAGGGGCTTTTATAGCAAAAGATATAAATACTGAAGTTGTTGTTACTTGAAAAAAATATCTCTTTCTGCACTGTTAAGCTATTTTACATATATGCTGAACATCCATTCTGAAGAAGTTTCTATAGCACAGGGAAGTGCTAAAACCCCAGCAGCTCAGGTTTCTCAGTCAGCTTACTTAAGGCCTTTTACACAGCACATTTTGAAGTGAGACTGAAGCTGGTTTGCCAAATCTTTGGTAGTGGTCCAGAATTTCTGGTCAGAAAACCTTGCTCAAAAGATCAAATATGTAGGATGTTTTGAATGATGCAGAGTTGGGAGAACAATGTGCAGCGTTTTCATTGACTTAAAGTAAAAATCAGGCTGGAAGCAGGTATGTTACAAGAAAGGTATAGTTTCTGGAGAGTTTGGGGTTTTTTTTGGCTGCATAGCTATTTGGATATTATTAAGGATTTGGCAGGTCAAGGAACTGAAAATATTGTATTCTGAAATTCAAAATGTTGTTCCTTAGAAAGTTATAAGTGCTTCAGTTTAAAAACATGAATACAATAATTTATCCTTTAAGTTACTATCTTAAAAATCTTATTTGGACTTCTATTCACATAATATCCCAAAGGGACAGGCACTTTAAGAGACAACCATAAAATACACATACAAGGTTTGATCCCAAGGTGCACCTGTCACATGGAGGTCCCACGAATATCTGTTTAAGAAACTCTTACAGCCACGATCCTGCAATTAGGTGTAGATACATCCCTGCGCCTGCGCATTTAATTGCAGGTTCAAGACCACAAATAGTAACTTGAAATAGGTCATTAGATATAAAAATGTAAAAAACAGGTATATAATCAAATGCTATCACAGCTAACAAGATTTTGTAAACAAACACTGAAAAGGCCAAATTAAATTTGATCTGGCCAAATCCGATTCTGTCTCATCCCCTTCACTGTGACTGTCCTGGCCGGGGGGCAGAAAGGGGATCTGCCCTCCACACCCACCGACAGAGCAAAAAGCCCTACAGCCAAACACTGCAGTGGGGTCCCGCCTCCCTTCAGCTAAATTCCCCAGATTTTCAAGGACTGACCTCATTCTAGCTGCAGAGTGTTCTTAGGATCGCATGCTGGAGAAACATTTTCTTAACCTATATGACTAGGTTTTCTGGGTTTTTTTAAACAACACCCTGTGAAGCATGGCTGCTGACATGGACTGGGTAGGGATCCCAAGGCATACGTTGAAGAAACAGAAACTGCTGGGACAGAAGTTTTTCAGAGCTAACCATCAAAAGTCCAATTAACAAAGCACTACCATTCAGCAATATTTCTAATCAAGAACTATAATCTTCTAATTTCCAAAGGCATTTTATATGTGTTTAGATCCATTTGTAAAAAGCACTCAATGAACTCTTTTCTCATATACAAAATCCAAAAGCCATTCAGCATATTACCCAATTGTCACAAAGTCAGAATACTTCACTCTCCCTCTTCAATTAATGCACTTGCAGCTCTCTTCAGAGGCTCCTTTCAGCAACATTTGGAAGGACAGGCTTCATGGTAAACTCAGAAGGCCAAATCTTCCCATTTCTCTTGAACCAGTGCAGACAGAAAATTTTGGAGCTGATGCTCCCACTTGAACACACAAACCTCAGACCTCCTTCACTACATCAAAGGGCTTTCATTTCCACGCGCGTTTGACCTCAGCTGCTCTACTGTAACATAAGTCTGATACAATCTCTCCGTCCCTTGTGACCTAAGTTCCAGGAAGCTTTTTAAGTCAAATCCCATCACTTAGTTGTACCAAAGAAACAACTTGAAAGCAATCTGTGGAACACTGGTGTCAGCGATGCCTTGCAGGAGGAGCCTGCAACGACAGTAAGTGCTGCACTTGCACCAAAACTGCTTTCTGACGACTCTTCGCACGCAGTCTCACGTAGAGGGCATGACAGTAATCCAGGACACCGATCATTATGGTCTGGTCCACATCAGAGTAGGGCATGACAATAATCCAGGACACCGATCATTATGGTCTGGTCCACATCAGAGTAGGAAAGAATTAGGTGACTAAAAGCATAACATTATTAAAAAACAAGGAAAGAGGGATAAAAACCAAACCAAAACAAACCAAAAGACAAGAGATATTTTTAAGAAGCTGAATTCTTCACTTGTGTTTTTCTTTGGAAGATTCTCCACAGATAAAAACAAGGCCAGACACACTTGATCCTCAGGGCAAGATGTGCAACCTATTGTTTAAAATACAATTTGCTTGGCTAAGATGAAGTGGAAAGGTTTAGGATGAACTCTTCGTCTCCATGTAGTAGGTCTACAGCTTGCAGAAGCAGGTGGGCCAAGTCAGGCATGCAAAGAAGGATCCAGGAGACTCTTGGCTACATGGTTTTCCTCACCTATAGTTTGGTTGGTTGTTTTTTTTTAACAGAAATTGGATTGTACTTTATCAGTCAAATACTACAGCCACTGTACCCGAAGTGAATGAAAGAGCTTTGTTCCAGCTCTCGTTCAATTCAAAGCCAGACCTTTTGTGGAGCTCTGAAGGGGACAGGGCTGGACACAGTAAGCATGATGCACATATGTTGTGAATGGTCCACACAATGCTTTTCATGACAGCCTGCAGTATAAGCAAATAAAATTTATAGCTTTGAGCAACTACAGTTCGTAAGCTGCATCTATTACTTCTGTAATAGAGACTGAAGTCTGTTCCAGCTGACAAGCCAAAAGTGGAAATAAAACAAAACAGGCAGCTTTCCAATGATGCGGACAGGAGAGCTGACTTGAAGGAAACTTGAAAACAGATGTTGCCCAAAGATGGGCCAGAACCCATTTCACCTTGGTATAGGTGGAAGTGGGGGGGCACCTCTTTCTTTTCGGCCAGAACCACCTAAAAGAGAAAGTAAGGGTTTTTTTCTTGTTACTCCTCTGGTTTCTTTTACAGTGGGAATTCACATCTAAGTCATTAATTCAATAACTGGGGATGATCTATGCAGTTTTTTGTCTAGCCATTTCACTAAAAAAAAAAAAAAAATCTTTGTAGAGCTTCCAGTTAGTTTATTAAACAACATCAGAATTTCAAACAGTGTAATAGAAAGTTTTTAACTAATACTATCTCCAAATGTCTGGAAAGCACATGTATTTGACTCCTTTGTCCCCTTCTCAAAACAGGCCGAGGGCTCGTTAATTAGCCTCACTATCTTATGCAAACACATCCCTTCTCAGAGCTCCTTGAAACACAGGCAAATTTCAGTGAAAGTGGCAAGCCCTAAATACGGTAACATTCAAAGCTCTTCACGCTTTTCCCTACACAAAGATTTTCATGAAATGAAACATAAAATTTGTTTATACTACTTTGCCTTTCCTCATGGAGCAATACGAGTGGATGAAAGCTAACAGGGCAAAGTGAAGGGTCACAGACCAACAGGAATTTCTGCTCCAACACAAAACCTCATCATTTTGAAAGAGAGGAGAGAAACATCTGAGTGCACAGATGATTACATGATAACTATGAGGCACCGATGTCACTGGTTGTGAAAGAAGTAAATTGATCCTTGGGTGTATCAGGGAAAATACCACTAATGGAGATAGGAAACATGGCTGAGACCTGAATTGGAATGGCACATACCACTGATTGGAAAGTGTAGTACATCCTCATTTAATCAGTACAGCAAAGCAAAAGCTGAGAGGAGGGTATGACTGTTGTCTTAAAAGCCATTAGGGGTTTAACACACCAAGGAGGGAGCATAACTAAACTCAAGGATGATATTGGCACAAGAATGAGTTGTGCATGAATTTAGATGAGCAGTGAAGAGGAAGCCCTAGGGGGTTTTGTGGTTCTGTCTGACTGCAGCTGACTATAACAGCAATACAACACATGTTGCAACGTAAAAATTAAAGAATTCCCCCCTCAAATACAATTTTAAGGGAGCTTGTGCCTGGCAAGCCTGCATTAGCTTTTTCTGCGTGGTGGGGAAGGGTGACCAGGCTGTTAGCCTGAGAAGTTTTGAAACCTCAACATCCAGTCTTTTCCCCATTCACATTGTTTTCACAACGACGCACTGAAATCCCAACAGCAGAGGTGGAACAAACTTACCTCTACTTTCATTTCTTGCTAGTTTACTGGGATAACTTCTGTTCATGGGTACATATGGCTCTGGAGGTGGCAAATCAGATATAGGATGAAAAGAAAATCTGCTTTCCCATTCATCTGGAAAAAATCCCACACAATTTATTCATTATTTTTTTGATGCAGCCTCAGGAAAGTAAATTGACATTAGCATCACGTTTAATGCATGCTTTATAATGTAAAATGCTCACATAGCTGAGTATCTGATCAAGAAGTCACGGAGGAAGATGCTTTAGGTTAGTTTGAGAACGAAAATTCTTATTAACTTTAAGTGATAATTTAGTCAATTTAACACAAAATCACAGATCAGGAAAATGGCCACAATTCCACTGAAATAAGTGCTATGTTCCCTTCTATGGGTAGCAGGTCTGCTTTTTTAACTCACAGGTACATACACGCATACATGTCACCAGAAATGCACAGTGACTCCTATTTCAAAACAGTATTTTGTTCCTGGGTACAGAATTTTCTGATATTCACACTGCACTCATATACAGAGCTCAAAAGCATCACTAAAAGCACCCTAACCTATAAGCAGTGGATGTTTTCTCTTTCTTAATTTTTATACAGGAAAAAGAAAACGTGAAGCCGTTATGATCAAATTCATGATGACAGAGAGACCTGCATGTAGCTACTGTAAAACAGGGAAAAATAAATCAGTTGAAACTGTATCTCTTGAGACTACAGGTGCCTAACTGCTGTGCTTGCTGAGGGCAGAGGATTCTAAAGAATAAAGCACATTGATGCTTCCTTCACTGAAACAGTAGGAAATGTTTATAGAGCTCAGTTCTGCCCTTGAATTTGGAGACCCAAGGAAGAAAGCGCTGGCTGTCTTAAACTTTGCCATTTCTTCACTTGGTTGCTTCAGGATTTCATAACCATCGCCTTTTTTTTTTTTTTTTCAGTATTTTTATATTTTATTGCATAATGTAATGAACATCTGAGTAAGTATTGCCTGGCAGTTGTACATGTAGTTATTTCCTGGGATCCAGTTTTTCTGGGTTTAGTCCCAACGGTTGCAGTTAGAAACTCATGCACAAAGGAGCTGCAGATTCTGAACCCTGCAAATGACTCGTGTAGGAAAAAATGTGTCTGTGACCCACCTGCCTTATCTGATGTGTGAAGAGTGTGAAGATGCTTCAAAAGCGTGTGTTACAGTTTTGTTTTCTGCATGCTTTTTCTACCTCTATAAGTGTCAGAAATACCCATTTTGGCCCCCCCGTAATTAGCTGACAGATTTCTCTGTGCTTTGCAAACAGAAAGCAATTAAAAAGAAAAGCACAACTTCCCTTTAAAAACACAGCAATCTTGGACCTCACATTTTCAATAAACACTAGCCAAAAGAGAGATACTTGACATTTTCAGCAGCATTCTGACAGTCTCTTCCCTCATCAGTTTTTCAGCTTTCAGCTTTTGAGTCATCATCTAACTTGTTCTGACTACCAAAGAGTCTAAGTGGAGCTACAGTCTGAATTTGTATTAGAACAATCCCCTTAGGCCTTATTTCGATATTGTAGCGAAGCAAAGACCATGAATATATTTCTTGTTTTCAGGCTGTGTTTCACAGGGTTATTTTGGGGACTCTGTTGATGACATTGCAGTTCTGTTCAACGTATGGCATATTTACTCTGTTCTTACGTGACAGGGTTAATTGAGACCCAAATGACACCTCTGCTTGTCAGAAATCAAAGGTCTGCGCTAGAAGCAAAGCCTCTATCCCAAACCTTTTTTCATGTATTAAGACCAAAAGCCGCTACGCAGTCTCTATTAAAGGTAAACAACTGGGAGGATGGCTTACCATCACTTGGATCCTGGAAACCATTTCTGACAGCTGATGAAGGTGGTGGTGGTGGTGGCGGTGGTGGCGCTGCTGAGCCAGGCCGATCAGGGGGAAGCGGTGGTCTTGGTCCACCTCTCTGGTTGTCCAGCCCTACCCGGGAGGGCAGCTGGGGAGTAGCAGGCAAAGCCCTTGAAGTGCTTCCATTCCTGCTGATGGGAGGTGGTGGTGGTGGGAGGGGGCCTGGAGCAAGACAAAAGGTAAGTACAAACACCATTTACACCAGGGGCTATTCTGCCAGTGGTAAGCTGCCGCCCGTTGCCCGCGACATCCCACTAAAAAACCAGAGAGCTGGCTTGGGACCCTCAGCCCCAAGGGGAAATTGCCCTCAGCACCTACTTCCCTGCTGTCCAGGGCTCTCTGGCGAGTTTGTGCTCATTTGAAGACTAGAGGTCTGGGGAGCAGGGTGTATCTAGGCACAAATACACATCTGTGCCCATATTCCCGTTTCCCTCAGCTACAGAAGCCTCTGTAGAAGTGCTGGTGCTTGAAGACACTTTTGAATTGCTCTAAATTATGTTGGCCACAACGAGCTGAAGTTGTACCCTGGAATTCAGGGTACCAGGGAGGTCCAGACCACAGCCCGTTTCCTTCCATGTTTCCAAGGCAGAAGGACATGTAGCAGAAGAGCTCTGCTACCCTCACAGAGGCTCTGTGCCCACAGGGGTGGGTCCTCTCTGTGTGTCACAGGCAGGGTCTGCAGCAGCACAGAGGGGAATTCAGCCCGGGAGTGGCAGTGGTAATGGTTCATTTACAAATCTATGTCCTGCTCGCCAGGTTGTTCTGTAGCTGGAACATATCCACCTCCCACTACACTGGAAACAAACCTCACACATAGACTGGCATTCCCAGTGTCTGTATATCTAACTGGTGTGATGACACAACATGTCAAATATGAAGGCACAGCCTACGTAACACAGGAGCAGGGCTGTCCTGTGGTTAAGGGAAGGGTGCTTCTCTGAGAAGAGCAGGAAAATAAAGGCAAGAAAGCTGCTGCTGCCAGGGAGAGAGGTACCTGTGGTTAGGACACGAGGAGACGAAGCAGAGGGTGTGGAGGGCTATGCATGTTCAAAGGTCTCGCTACCTCTGTTCAGCATAGTTGGGCAACTGACAATTATGTTCATTTTTATGAAATGCTTCCTTGTCCTGATGAAATCTAGCTGCAGACGTGCATTTTGGAAAAGAGAGCAGCAGATAATGTCTCCAGCAACAAGCACTGAAGTACACATCAAGAAACACACTGTACTTTGTGTTTTTTGGGTTTTTCCTTTTCCCCTGTTTTTTTTTTACAAACAACTTAAGTTTGCCTTCAGGGAACAGTTTCTTAGAATGGGAAGCATTTAGCAACTTTCTGAATAGTTTTCTTACTCTCTCTCTAAGCCTACCTAAACCCCATCATCTAGACTGAACTGCCACAGAATAGGAGTATTCGAGTTTATAGTTTATGGCTACAACTTCCTTCTACTTATCAAGCCAGTAGAAAGGTAACACAGATCTCTTAAAACCATTTGCCTCAGAAAAAGCCAACCAGGAAAGCACTGGTGAAAACAGAGGCCATCACAGAAGCAGCTCCTCAAAGTGTCTAAATAATTGCAGTCCTTCTCTGGAACTAAGATCCATGCTCCCAGTCAAATACAACAAGGCTTCTAGGATTTTTTGTTTGTTTGTTTTTTCCTTACTGCAGGCTGTGCTGGCAACCAGCTCCACAAAGCATGGTTTTGTAGCCAGTATCTTCTGTAGCTGCATGGCTGTTGCAGGTGCCATGCTACAGGAGATTCAGGCTGGTTCAAGAAGCTGGAAAGCACCACGGATGTCTGTCGCCTGTGGGAGCTCCCATGACATCTCCACTGCCCAGGACTGGGTGGGTTTGAAATGATTTCTGATTTTTATTGCCATGGATGAAATGAAAGGCAACTCTATGGAGGTTCCCAGCGTCCTTTCTATGCAATGCATCCCCCTTCATGATGTTACAGGAGCCTGGCTGTTTGCACCTAAATTCTCTCATCTCCAAGGAGATAATCATCAGATATTAAGAGCACTAAGTTATGATACATAATTCTTAAAAGCCACTAACAATAGCTGTCACAGAGGACAAAGTATATTATGGAATAACTCAAAGGAGGCAACTCTAATTTTAGTCTTATTTGAAATCTGCACATGGCACGTAACAACAGCTAATCACGCTGTAACAACTGCCATTACATTTAACAACAGTTAGCTAGGTCTTTTATTAAAATAATTTGTATTTGGCTGTAGTGCTCGTGCCTCCCAACACGTAGCAAACCTCCATTCACGAGTTCACCAGCATTAACTCATGCTGGTTGACTCAGGAAGGCAAATGCTGTCAGATGTCAGAAGCTAGATAAAACAATTTCTTTGCATCAAAGAACGTAATAGGGAACCCCCGTTCACAAGCCTTTTTAATTACAGTAATTATATTGGAAGTTGCTGAGATCTGCAGAAGTGCTCATGGTGCACAGTGACCCTCCTTAAGCCACTGTGATGCCTGTGAGCCCTCATTTGCAGACTCCCCGTGCCCAGCAGGGGCACACATGGCTGCGGGACATGGGGGGACGGCACAGCCCCATGCTGCATCGTGCTCCTCCAGGGCTTCTGTGCATCACACCTGGGGAAAAACTGACGCCCCAACCACGTCACTCCTGCTCAGGGTGACCTGCTCAGGGTCACAGCAGAGGAAGCAACCGCAGAGCCGTACGATGAAGGACGGCTGTAGATTCTGGGTTGCCCTCCCAGAGGCATGGCCAATGTCACTGCCACGGTGGAGCAACCCAAAAACTTCCCCTTTCTATCAAGAACTGTCACTTCGCCCCATCTATTCGATCCCCGCCATGCAGTCACCCTCAGGACCCCCAGCCCGCCGGCTCCCTTACCTGATCGGCTGGGGGGGTCTCTGACAGGCGGCGGGGGCCTCTCGCTGGGCGGGGGGGGCAAGGGTCCGGAGCGGCCCCCCACGCCGCTGCCGGCCGCCGGGGAGGATCCCAGCGAGATGTTCCTCTGGGGCAGCCGCGGCATCTCATCTCCGCCGCCGAGAACGGGAGGGACGGGGGGCGGCCCCGGCCTGCTGGGGGGCGGTGGGGGCGCGGGGGCGCCGACGGTGGGTCGGGGGGCGGAGGGCACGGGCGGCTTGCTGTTCTGCGGCGGCGGTGGGGGCAGAGCCGCCTCCCGGGCGGCGGGCGGCCGGTGCCCGGCGGGGGGCGGCGGGGGCGGTGGCTTGTCCTCCGCCGGCCGGCCCGGGGTGGGCGGTAGCGGCGGCCGGCCGGAGAAGGGGGGCGCCGCGCCGGGGCCGGGCTGCCGGAGGGACCCCGCCGACCCTGCTCCCCGGCTCCCCGGGAACGGCGGGGGCGAGGGCCCCAGGCTGGGCTGCCGGCTCACGCCCGGCACCGGCGTCGACCTGTTGTGCAGGGTGGAGACGGGCCGGGGGGTGCTGGGCACCGGCGGCGGGACGGCCTCGGGCCTGGAGCCCACGTCGGGCCTCGGCGGCGGCGGCATGCGGCTCCTCTGCGGCTCGGGAGCGGAGGTCCGCGGCCCCGAGGGCGGCCCCGGGAAGCGCGGCGGGCCGCTCGGCGGACAGAAGGGCTTGGCGGCTGCGGAGCGGGCTCCGGGAGGCAGGGCGGGCGGGCGGCCTCCCCCGGGATCTGCAGACACAGGACAGGGAATCAGCACCCGCCGGACACGGGCTTTGCCCTGTGCGTCAGGGGCTCCGGCCCTTGAGGCCAGCGACTGTCAGCGGCAGCTTTGGGGAGCCGCTCCCGGGTCAGGGGCGACATCCTGATAATGGTCATGAAGGGCAACCTGTGCGGGACCAAAGTGGCTGCAAGGCAGCACAACCACTCCAACCCTCCTATAGCGATCAGCAGCATGGGGAGAAGTGAAGGACAATTATTTGAGACCATCCACCTGAAAGCAACAAAATCTTGGCTTTTAAATTATATTTAACAACAGTCCTGCAAAAGGCCCTTTTCAGCCCTTTCTAGAAACCATTATCAAAGGATGTACTTCTGCACAGTGGGAAGAAGACTTCTATACCATGTGATAGAAACAGCACACAGCCCTGCGATGCTGGGAACTTCTGTGTTAATACAAGTTCCTAAAATAGACCATGACACAATAGAAAATACCAGCTCCAGGAGACTGGTTTGTACACATGCTGAAAAATTACGTTGGTCTATAAAATATGCAAGGTTCATGACACCCTACAACCCCCATTGCCCAGTCCTCCTTCAACAAGCATGAAATCCTACATCCTTAGCCTTACAAGACTCCCTGGCCCCAAATCTCCTTCGTTTCAAGGGGCACGAGGCCTTGAGTGGCTGCGCTGCCAGCCAGAACACGGCATACACCCCAGACAAGCCTCCAGTGGCAGCGTGCATACCAGCCAGCTGGGATGCCTCGTGCACTCCCTAAGCGGTAAATTGTGCTGTTGTGGAGCTGACACAGATGTGTTTTCAATTTGAAAAGTAGATTCTTTTTGCTGAGATCCTTAGTTTTCATTAATAACTAGAAGGATGCATGGAAAGAGACTCACTTCACCCTCTCAAAATCTAGTATTAAGAGTAAAGCAAGACTCAAGCTGAAAATGACATGTCCTAAGAGCCGTAAGATATCTGAAGACTTTGTCAATCCCAGCAGGTAATTTATTGCAGTGCTATGAAGGTTTTAAGCAATACCATTTACTTTTTCATACTCAAACTGCAAGGTCTTTCTTACCAGCATCTCGACTCGCAGCAGATCTGAGCTTTGGCATTCCTGCTTGAAAAAGGCCTCCAAGGCCAGGTGGTCCACCACCGCCAAAGCTGCCACCACTGCCACCACCAAAAGTCCCACCGCTGCCGCCACCACCACCTCCAAAGCCACCGCCACCACCTCCACCAGGTCCTTTGGGTTCTGTTGGGAAAAAAATCCCTCACATTAGGCAGAGAAGCGAGACTGATCCTGCAGTATTATCTCTTTCACTTAGACCAAGGCTTGTAGCTGAGGAAAAACGGACAAGCTTTCAAAACACAGGAGTCCCTGTTGGATCATCACAGCTACCACCACCACTATTGCATCATGAAAGAGGTGATTTAATAAACGTAGACATTGTGTTTTATTAAGCCATCACACTCCTTTAGTCTGCTCTTGACTGGAAAGCAGAGAAAGTCACTATGGAAAATTCAGAACTGAGCATGGATGGGACCTCTGAGAATATCAAGTTGTCTTTGTTAGCATCTTTGTGGCTGCTTCCTGATTCTTCATACTTATTCTTCCCCTCCACTTCTCCATAAGCAAACCAAGAGACAGAGTCTATAATGGGAAATGCAGAAGGAGGGAGGAAGAGAGAGATGCCCTTCCTCTTGGAGGTATCTCTGGTGATCACTTCTGGGAACACACAGAACTCTGTCAACTACTGACGATTCTGCAACTTACTCACTTAAGCTTATTTATAAAAAGCCTAGTGGGGAAAGAGACTTAATTTCCAATTATGTTCTTGGAGGTGCAGAAACTCAGTGACAGGATCAGTAGCTGCTGATTTTTCCTATGGGCAGGAATTATTTTATCAGCACCCCCCTTCCTCTCCCATTTCTCTTCATTGTCACTATTTCTGCTGTGACAGCATTGAGATGCTAAAAGTAAAGTGAAACTGTTTCCACAACTACAAAGGGGAAGAGGTCTATTTGGAGCAGCACTGCACAATGAGCAGGCCCGCAGGTTGGGATATCTGTGGGGATCAGCTCTGAGATGACAGGCTACATGGCTGAGGATCAGTTGCTTAATTACTCGGCATCTCGATTTCCACAACTTTGGGTGGGTAAAAAATTCACTGATTATAAAGTAATTAAAACCTTTGGATGAAAAACACTTCTAATAATCCCACCCAGAAAAAAAGGAGGAAGAATGTGTTCATGGGGGAATGTTTCACATCATCCTTCTCTTTTCTTAACCATGTTAAGCCCAGTTCAGCTCTGACTCACGTAGGGTGTGAACCTCTGGAGAAATACTGCTACTATGGTTTAGTCTTTCACCATAATTTGTTAATTCATGTAAACAAGATAATAGGCCACATCATTTTAATCTTACTGCTTATCTCTCCTTTAATCCCCTTAATACTTTTCTCCAGCTCATTACAGTAGCCAGAACACGTAACTTTGCTTCAGAGATAATACTCAAGTGTTTAAAAACTAAGTACCTGGCTGAGTGCAGGACTGTGTTTTTTTAATTATTCTTATTTGATCACAGGCCACTGGGCATTTCCTTCTTTCCTCATTATCTTCCTATCACAGTCCAGCCTTTAATTGCACGGTCAGACCTGGACTGAGCTGTATCACATTCACTAACCAATCTGTAGAAGTGTCTTCTCCCTCCAGGCAATACTGTTCCTTCAATGTAGTTCCTTCCCTTGTTCCTTGCTCTTCTCCTGCTTCTGTTCCATCTTCCCAATACTTCTGCTACCTGTGCTTTTCCAGCCTCCTCTCAGCAGCTTCCGAGGTGAACACTGACAGATGGCAGCAGCGCAGCTGGATGGAGACACTGTCTCCATTCCCGTAAGTGGAGCTGCTGCATTGTGCCAGAGCAGCACCAGGCAGGCTGAGCAACAAGGCTCAGCCAAAAAGATAACTCCCCTGAGTCACTCCAGGAGTGGCAAAACTGTGCAGTGGGGTGACACCCAGGTGGGGCTGTGGCTCCTGGCTCTGGTTTTGCTTTTAGTGGTACTGGGGCCACTGACAAGCCAGTGGCAGTGTGCCAGGGTGCCTTTGTTTTTATACTGCTGGTGCCAAAGTAGAATCTGAAATCCCACTTTATTCTCCCAGTCCTGACAAGGATTTTGTTTCCCGGAGTTTTGCAGCTCCTCAGCACACCCACCTAGTAGGGTTTGCAAAGTTTTCTGATTTAAGTGAACAAGAAAATGAACTGCTTTATGCAAGTGAGCAAACCAACACAATTCATAAGCAGTACTTCATTTTGCAGCTGACAATCTATGATGGAGAGAATTTTGATATGCCAAGTTTGGGCATTTTATTTTACCTGCTTCTCTCATGGCAGTTCATCAGATGATACACAAAATAATTTCCTGCATTCAGGCATTTGCATACACAGGAGCTCCCAGCACACAGGGTCATACTTACTGTCCAGAATCGGAGCACTTCTGTCATTAGTAACAGTCTTCTTCAGCTTTTTACCTTTGGTAATGTCAGATAGTAGAGCATTTCGCCCTGCTTGTTCTGACCTGCTCAGGGAGGGCTTTTCAGTGTTTGCCTGCAAAATAAAAATAAAAACGAGGAAGCAAAATAAAGATTGAGTTCTGATTGCAAAGTTCTGCTCAAATACAGTAGTTACCTGAGACCTCAATTTCTGTTTTAATGACACTAGACTGGGTGGTGTGCCACTTCGTGTTTTGTGACCGACGTTTTAGGTAGCTGCCCGTGTTACCGATTCAAGGCCTGAAACACTGCTGCTATTCTCACACTGTTCTCTGGAAACAGAATGGTTTTATGCTAATTCATATTTTTTGAACCCAAGATTTATAGCCTCTGATGTTTTAAAGCCAAGGCACGTCTGAGGCAAATTGCCATTTCGGAGACTGAACAAGAACCGACTCCACAGATAATTTGATTACACAGAAGGTGGGCATTCTAAAAAGTTGTAGTGAAAACTCCAAATCTAAAAATTCTGAATAAATCAGAAGGACAGAGTTTTATCTACAACTTTAGTTTTGATAGAAATACTTTACAATGAAAGCCATCAATTCAACAATATAGAACTCTTCAAATGGGTCCAATAAAACCTTTGGATGCATGATGTTTGTTTTGGTGGTCCACTTTTTTCAGTTTATGTTTTGGTGACAGTTTTTCCAAGGAAGAATCAAAAAACCACCTAACATACACATATGTGTGCCCACACACACACACATATATGGTTATTTCTGCTGGGAAATGGTGGTTCCTGAAAAGCTTTCTAGCTTATCAGTTCAGTGTTATGGAAATTTCCTGAAAGGTGGTGAGAATTGCCGTGGAGGGACCAAGCACAGGAGCTGTATCTTGCTTGCTGTGGAAAATGAGGGAAAGACTCTTCAGCAGCACAGCCCAGGGCACCTGTGTAACCAGCTAGGGTTTGGAGATGAAAATCTCTGAGCACTGTACAACAGCATTTTGAGAAGCCGCCTCTTTTTTGTCAGTGGGGCATCAGAGGGCAAGCACAGCACAAGGTCCTAAGCAGTCTTGCCCACCATGCTGTGCCAGCAGCGGATCCTGTGTTCTGATGCTGCAGCCTGGCTGAGAGCACCATGCTGGCGACAAACTATCCTTACCAAATTTAAACAACAGGGTTGACTTTTTGCAGCTCTGGTCACGTAAGTACTAGACTAGAACAAGGGAGAAGGTGGGAGTATGTGGCCAGAGGAAGGTAAGGGGAGAGCAAGAGTCTGGTCCCCCTGACTTAGACAAGCTGTTGAGGAGCTGTGCCTCTCCACCCAGGACCCCTACACCAGATCAAACCGTCAGTGTGGGAGGAAGATGGAGAATCAGTGTGGCTAGCAACATCCATATGCGCCATGGAAGAGAGTGGAAGTGATGGTTCCTCTTGCAGGATTAATCATCAGCCATAAACAGAACGTCAGCGAGTTTTCCCCAGATATCATGCATACCCACACCTCGAGGACTCTGGTCGTCCCATGCAATATGACAAGCAACAACAGAGGACATGTGTTTGGTACATTTACCTCCTGCAGAACTTACCAAGGCCAGAGTTGGGGGCGGAGGGGGAGCTGGAGGGGGAGGCACGGGCATGGTGGAAGGCTGAGTTCAGTCTGGTCTTACTAAGAAACCTGCACAGCAAAGCACAGAAACACACAGGTCCAGAGATTAATAAATCTTAATTAAGTTTCCAATCAGTTAAAAACTTCTTGCAGCTAACAGGTTTATCTGTTACATTTTCTAAGTCTAAATAATCTGTAAAAATTGGTTCATGTTTCACTGTACAGAAACCAGTCGCATCCTTACCCAGGGGCTCCTGACACGACCATACAAACTTGCAGACATACATCCCCGGTTTTGCACACAGGCCCAACCCACACACTGCTGTGGCAATGCACAAAAACACAGTAAGGAAACTGAGCTCTGACCAAAAATCTTGTTCCTGGGTAAGTACTTCAGGATAGTCCCATAGCTATACCCTTCAACCTTCCTTCAAGAACGCATCATCTCTTTAAGATCATACTCAGAAAGAGATGCTGACCTTTCAAAGCCCTTAAGTCACTGGAAGATCACACACGCACACACGGTTACGGGTACAATGGAAGAGCAGAGCTCCAGGAAAGACTCATGTTTCTCCCTTTCTCTGAAGAAGCCAAGTTCCTTCATCACATCTGAGTATGCCTCCCTCCTCCTCAGAAGCAGCAAACGCAGTGACATGCCCTGCCCATTTTCCCTGAGGAGGAAGAGCAAGCCAGCATCTCAGCCACTGGCTGCTGCAGAGAGAAAAGTCTGGCTGCCAGAGCTCAGCCTTCCTTGAGCTTCCCTGACTGAGACCAAGCTCCCATTTTTCCCCACCCCAAGCAGAATTGTCAACCTAGAGCAATCCTAGGAGGGTCACACCAGAGATGTAGAACTTCACTGCAATGAATGTATTAAATAAAAAAACAAAAAGAGGAAAAGCATCAAGGAATTTTTTTCAAGTCATGTGGCATTTTGGCACATGCCGCTCACCAGAACTGTGCCTGTCTGGGGCTTTTCTACAGTGCTACAGCACTTCAGCACATACTTTGCTGTTATCCATTCACCCAAGCCAGCTTTAGTAACAGTGATTGGCAACCATATATATAACATACTTACACAAGGCACAAACACAGTGGGAATAGGAATAAAGGTTATTCTCCAGGCAGCCCCAGGCTGACTGCTGAGGTCCCCAGGGCAGTTATTTTACAGGAATACACAGCTCTTACCTTCTTAAGTCACTTGTTTTTGATAAAACCAAGAAGTGTAATAGAACAGTATCTGCCAGATCAGCTTCATGGCAGGTACAGCACACTCTGCAGTTTAAACAAGCATTAGGGAAATATTCTGAATGGAACCAAATGGCATATGCAGTGAGGGTTTGAGGTGAGTCCCTACCTACAATGTCTGTAATGGCTCTAAGATGATCCATGATGCGTGACAAAAAATTATGGGAAGCACAGACTTATCTCATGAGATGCTCATGCTTCGAAAGACTACAGCTATAAACCTCCACAAAAAAACAAACTGCTGAGCTACCTTAGAAGAAAGCTTTTCTGAAATAGGACTTTAATGGATTTTGTCTAAAATCTTTAGGGAGGAACGGGCTTGGAAAAGGGTCAGAGACATCACCCCTACCTGTGGCAGACTATCTAGAAAGGGACATGGAGTTCAAAGTGGCGTGAGGCACTGCCTGTAGCGTTTGTGGGTTTTGTCCTCTCACGCTGCACAAACCGTTGCTCCTTCCGGTTTCTGCGAGAGAGCAAGCAGAGCGGAGGGAAGCGGGCGGACGGACAGACTGCCTGCCTGACAAAAGGGAAACTGTGAAGCCAGACCTCCGCAGCGCTGTGCAGGCATGCGCATTCCCAAGCTCCTTCAGACAGACTGGCATGCTCTCAGCAGGCTCTGGTGCGTTACCTCTGCACAAGCTCCAGCTTCACACTCAGAGCATTTGCTTGACTTTGGCTATATTCCCGTCCCCTGCATTTCTAACTCGCAGTCCTCACATAAAACTCTGCACAAAGCCCTGTCCGATCCTAATCGACTTATCCCAAATGCAGTATCTGAAATCTGAAGCCTATTAAAAGCACCAAGACTAATGCTGCTTTGTTCTTCAGCTTCCTGTTTAAAAAAATAGTCAACAGGAAAATTATTTCTTACAGCAGACCACAACCATCCTGTTTCTTAACACTGCCTTTTCACAGCTGCAGTTGTCTCTAGTGTAAGCGTGCCATTAGGCTGTTTCACCAACTTTTAATTCCTTCAACTGATTAGAAAAAAGAAACTCTGCTCTCTGCACTGCTTTGATAGGAGGCCAAAGCAGTTTGGATAATGCGCTGTGAGTCTCCTCGGCACTCTGTGTGCCATGGGAAGGTTTCTGAAGCAGGCAGAATAAAGTCTGGTTTCATATCGGACTTCTAAATTAATTCCTTAAGGCAGCTCAGACCTGAACACAGCAGGTGAGCCAGCTGGTCTGTGAAGCACTTTCTCTAAAAAGCAGTAGTTTTGCAAATGCTGTAACTTCTCTGCCCCCCTGTCAGTTCAGTGATGGCTCTCTCCATGCTTGTGCTGGTCTGTTCTACCTTTTGTTTTCCTTTAAACTGGGCTGTTTTAGATCAGCTTCTTAGGGAGTTGGCAGGGACAGGGGAAGCAAGGTAGCGCTCAAAGCCTGAGCTCTCGAAGGGAAAGCCACTGCCCACAGACACATCCAGCCTCTCTGCACACATTATTTGCAAGGAGGTAAGGGTGAGAAAGGCACCGGATTCCCCCTCTTTCCCCACCCCATCTTCCAGAGGGATGACATCCTCCGATGTACCTGTGGTCAACCAGCTATGCACAAGCCGGTGCCTCTTCTTGTACCGAAGTGCTTTCTCAATGGAGCTGGAGTGGACACAAGGCACACAGCTGCATGCTGGGAGCTTCGCATGTGGGTACTGCTGCACAAGCCCTGAAGCCCCCGGGAAGATACCACAGGGGCTGCCTGGAAAATGGCATTTTGGAGGCACAGGACAAACTTCTGTATAGGCCAATCTCTGGCAAAACTATCTTGAAATTTGATGCAAGCATCCTGAAGTGTTGTTTACTCATAGTGTTCTAGAGCACATGCTTCCCTCAGGAGCCATCGGAAAAGAGATCATATGGCATGACTCAGAAACCTGTGCGCCCACACAGAAGTGTAATGCATACACTTACAGATCCCGTAAAACACCCCAGTTCATCAATTTTTCACTTAAAACTTAAGTTATGACACTGTGTCACTCTTACTTTTGTCAGTCTGACTCTGCTCCTGCTGCTGAGAAAGAAAATTTCAGAAACCCAAGCTGAACCTTTGCAGCAATAAACAGCACCTCTGTCTTTGAAACTCTAACTGACCATCGCTGTCCGGTTGTGAGGTTTTGTACAATCTAGTTCTCTGCCTTTTTGTAAGCAAAAAGGATGGCATGCTCTGGATTTTTACATCTGGCTACTGTAAGCCCATAGGAATAACAACAACATCCTGAAGAGATGCAGCGACACAGGGCTTGCCCACACAGCCCGGTGCAGTGCTGGGCTGGCCCTCACTGGGGATGAGCAGCGCCTCTCAGGCTGCAGAAGCAAACCAGCCAAGTCAGCACAATGCTGAACATGAATTCTGCAGCTGCTCTGCTCATTAGGGATCTGCAGGCGCTCTGCTTTGCACAGCCATGCCCTAGAATGCTATGTGTAACTCTGCAGTCAGAGGAAAGTGTTGGTGACTGTCCTACACTTCAGCAACGGGCTCAGTTTGCTACTGGCTCTTGGCCAGTGACAAACAGCTGGATTTAAGAAATGGATGTTATGTTCAATGGCCAGCACTATAAAATACCTGAAACAGTAACTGATCCACCCAGCAGTAAGTTTTACCTACCACATCTGTTAGCCAGTAGGCAGCAGCGTAAGGTATCACAGCTCTGTAGGGAAGTGCTGTGCCCAGATGAGTGCTGGTGGTGCAGCAGAGAGGATTATGGTAACTAACCCACACATGTACGCTGCGGTGTCGGCCCAAGCCCCAAACACAAAGGTCTGTATTGTCAGCAAGAGAGAAGGATTTCCACAGCTGGCAGCAGCAGCAGCAGCTCTCCCACTGTGAGGCAGGCGCCCGCAGTGCCGTGCACACCGCTGTTTCCTCCGGAGGTCCAGCCCGGATCTGGGCTGCCATCACTACCTCCGCAGTCTTCCCAGGTGCCAGGGCAGCATCCCTGCAGACTGGGCAACCTTCTCCAGAGGGTTGTGCACGAGGCCTGCATCTGCCCTTTAAGAAAGCCAGCCCAGCCATCAGCTAACCCCAGTTAACTCATACCATCACTTAAGGAAGCTCTGATTTTTGCAAGCTACTGTGTACACCCGGCAGTCATTGTAAGAAATAACATTAAAATATTGTGACATGCAACACATTGCAATAAAAAAACCTAACTTCATTCAAAACCCAAAGTACAGGAGACAGCATACAATGCATTGTGCAAAGAGCCCCTTGCTCCATAAAGTAATCCATAAAGAGCAATAAGCAAAAGTGGCATCAAACTGAACTCTGTGAAACCCAAATTCTGCATTCAGATTCAATTTGGTACTTCAGAAATCATTTTGGGAGAATTACAAGCACTGAAAAGAAATGGGATGGTTAATGTGGGATGGACAGTGCAAACAACTGGCCTGCAAGTGCACTGTTTGCATCTACTCAGCCATTTTGAGGTGCTCGGAGGCATCCCCTCTTAACCGGATTGAGACAGAGGCAGACAGATCACTGTGGTTAATCACTTCCTGCATGATTAATTTCCAAGCAAAAAAAAGAGGAAGGAACACAAACAACGGCAGAAATAAAATAGAAGTGGTAGAACTCAAGGGGTTGGGAGGGGGGGAAATGCCAGTTAAAATGCTGATTGGCCCTCTGTGCAAAAAGATCTAGCTCCCAAACAGATACTGATTTTGGCTCTTAAAGATGCATTATTTCCCACTAATGAAAGAAAGGAAAAAATTAAAAATCTGAATTTGAGGAAATTGGGCTAGGTTGTGAAGCACCAGGGTTTTTGTTTTGAGGTAGCTCACAAAAAAGAAAAAACAACTAAGTATAACCACGTTATAAAGTATTGGGAAAAATCACTTTAATCAGCTTCATGCAACCCACTGTTTTTTTCATGAACCACTTTTTAACAGAGTACAGAACTATTGAGCCATTTTGATAAAAAACTGTCACCATGTTGTCTCATGAGAGTGCCCCTGCTCCCAGTTGGTGGACCTGAGCCATTGGTAAGGTCACATGCCCCACGTTCCAGCACTGCACGTTGCAAAGGCCAGTACAGTGGAGCCATCTGCATCGAGAGTCGTGGGCGGGAGTGCGGCAGGGTGCGAATGAGAGCTTTAGGGGATGCTGAACACGCTCCTCCCTTGCAATGCCATGCCATCTGAAAAATATCAGATATTTGTCATCTTCTCTTTTTAGTAAAGTTTCTAAAAGCAGAGGAAATGATAAATAAATATACAGATGGATGGCTATAAACACCTAAAGAGTTCAACAAGGACACCAAACTCAGCGCAGTGCAGCATGAAGCTACCTGAATATACCAAAGAGGAATTCCCCTACAGAAGAATGAGTATTTAGGAGACCCTCTGGCCTCAGTCATGCCCACAGTAGGGCAAAGCCTCTGGTCAGCACTGAAGAAACCCAGTAAGGCATCTACCTGAGACACACCAGGACTGCTGCAGAAATGCCCTGCCCTCAGCACTCTTCCTAATTGGGACAAACCTTCTGAAGCCCAGGAGCTCAGGAGGTAGCAAACATTGCTCTCAGTATTTTGGGGTCTTCGAACATCAGTGACTCGTCTATTAAGGATGGCTGAAACAACACTCCTTTTAGTGCAAGGATTACAAGACTGCATGGCTTGAGGAAGGACATCAAAGAGGTGTGAGAATGCCAGTTGTCCTTTCCTGTCCAGAGGAAGCTGTGGTAGTGAAAGGAAGCACTAACGTTTCACCCCTAAAACCACTTGCAGTGAACCAGACAGCCAGAAGAGACCAACAGAAGAGAAGTTACTTTGGATGCCTGAGACCCAGGGAAATTCTGGGGGCTGCTGCTGCCAGACAGAGGAAGCCAATTTTATTTGGGACTTTTTGCATTTCAAAGAAACTCTCCACAGTACCTGAAATGAGTGGTATGACTTTCCACCCAGGCTGAAGAATGCTGCCCCTTATGCAAAATGCCAGGGCAGAATAAGTGGCTAGTACCAGCAATGACAGAGAGCTGCTGCCTGGATCCCAAGTCAGAGCTTCCCTTCTCTTTTCCCGCAATGTCTGGGGTGATGGATGATCTACGGGAAAGTGGGAGAGGGAGTGTAGTGATGGGACAAGAGGGAATGGCTTCAAACTGAAAGAGTGTAAGTTTAGATTAGACATTAGGAAGAAACTCTGTCCTGTGAGGGTGGTGAGGCCCTGGCACAGGCTGCCCAGAGAGGCTGTGGAAGCCCCCTCCCTGGCAGTGTTCAAGGGCAGGTTGGATGGGACTTTGGCCTACCTGATCTAGTGGAAGGTGTCCTTGCCCATGACAGGGGATTTAGAACTTGATGATCTTTGAGGTCCCTTTCAACCCAAAGTATTCTATGATTCTATGACAGGCTTCATTCACAGGCACATTCATAAAGTGGGCAAAGTCTCTCATCTGTTGCTCCAAAACAGGACTTAGCCCCAACCTGAACGACACACAGGAGCTGGCAATAACAGGAAAATCTGCATGAGGAACTGCATCTGTACAAACTCGGCAGCAAACAAGTTGGGGGATGCCACACCATCCTGCTGCGGTCGGGGGCCAGAAGGAAAGAAGAGGAAAGCAAGAGCCTGGTGATCTCTGGCAGGAATGCATGGGGCGGTTCTTGGGGGAAGAGACACATCAAGACAGTATCACCACAAATGATTTTTTCAGCCCTATATAGGCTGCAGAGAGATGATAGCTGGTTTTGTTCCGGTTTGGATCAGATATACCCTTTTCAATGAACTGCAGAGTTTTAATCTTTTACAACAGCATAACTGAGCTATGTGAAAGGTGAAGGCACTGGGGAACTAGTGAGAAACAGCAATATAAACAATCATCACAGCAAGTAAAGCACAAGACTAGTTAGAAAAAAAATGAGAGGATGCTGTGAGGTGCTTTCATGCCTGTTGTCCCAAGCACCCATGCCCTGCTAACCCTATGGCATCTTCTCCCACTCCCATGCTCACTTCCCTCCTCCCCAAGCACCAGCCAGCACTGACTGTGGTTCATACTGGGCAATCCCCCAGAGTCTTAACCCCCCCTAACCACTTTCAATCGCCTGCTTACCATCACAGGAAGACAGTGACAAAGCAGGTTAGTGTGGGGTGTCAGTGACCAATGAACTCTCAGACCACCGAGCCAGCACAGGGCTGCGGGTGCCAAGCGCAGTAACAGCCAGATGCACTCATGGCCCATGGCAAGCTGCATCCAGCAAACCTCATCTGTCAAAGGCAACCAGGAGTTATATGGCAAAAATCCATGAGTGCTGCATCCATGGAAAATTACAGCTAAGAAATAGGCCACTGTGGTGTCAGAATGCAGTTTTAATCCAAGTATTTTTGAAAGTTTTTTCCTCTTCAGTGACATATTTTTCAAGATATGCAGAAGACCATAGGCCATGGCTAGCTTGATGTGCATCATAGCACTGCTCCCAGTAGCCACTATAGTCACTATTTGGAAGGAGCAGCAAAGTTTTTTTGCTCAGCTTAAGTGTTTGGATGTTGACTTGAGAAAAGCTGACAATCTAAGAAGAAATATTCCACAGCAGAAGGTATCTCTCTAGAGTCACAGAAAACAAAAATTGCTTCTATCCAATCCACGCTCCCGTAATTACTTTCAGAGGAGATGTAGTAAAATATTCCTGTCTGTTCAGACTCCTGGAGTCAGCTCACGCCCCCACCACAGTGACCCTGCCCCGGGGAGCAGGACCTCAGCCCTGCAAATGGCTCCTGGAGCCAAGCCCCTGCACCGGCCACCACGGGAAGGAGTCTTCTCAGTGTTTTAAACCAAACATGAGTGTGTCATTCCTCAACAGGAGGCAGGGGCCAAGTGCAGAGGAGAAATCTACAGTTACTGGGCCATATCCCAGCCCTCAGGACAGGAGGACACAATTTGAGACGCTGCAACCTCCTACAGTTCCCTCCCCACCCCTGCCTCCCTGCCAAAAAGTGAAAAGCCCTTCCTCCAGTCTCTCTGCAAAGAAAAGCCCTACAGTGAACAGCTTCACCCCCTCTCCCAGGCAGGAATGATGGTGTCTGTGCCTGAGCCCTTCAGCCCTCTGGAGCATGGCTGCCTGCAGCACTCAGTCACAACCTCCCTAGGCAGCCCCGACTCACCCCAATGTCTGATGCAAGGCACGAGGCTGTTATCCCAGGCATGCTGCCCAGCTCAACCAGTGAGAGTCACCCCAGCTGGAGGCGACCTCAGCATGCAGCCCTGATGAAAGGGACCCTCGTTACTGTGCTCCAGAGAGGCTGATTGGACAGCCCCTCCATACAGGGACAGCATACGCAGGGAACAGGGATCTGAGCGCTCTCTCTCTATCCTATTCCTTTATCTGTTCCTCCTTGAGAATATTTCATGCTCACAAATACTGTTCCTAACACAGAGCCCAAGGACTTCTCTTCACCAGGGCTGCTTGTTTCCAGTGCCTCATTCCTGCAGAGGTGATCACTTGGCATCATGTGGCTGTTGAGCAGCACACACTTTGGTTCACAGCTTTCTCCTCAAAACTTGAGCTGTCTTAAGCTCTAAGAGCAGGGTGAAAGGCTAGTTCAGAAATTAAGGATTCTAAATAGTGCCTCCAGCTTGCTCAGTCCTGAATCAGAAAAAAAAAAAATTGCCTTAATTTGGAGAAAGTCCAGAAGAGCAGGACTTTTCCCAACAGCTTATCCTCACAACACAGCACTGCTCCGCTGCGATGGGACAGAGCTATTAATTCATGGCCTGGTGATGGCAAGCAGCCTGCATGGAGGGGCAGGCAGGGATGTTTCCCACACCTGTTGTCTCAGTCATGGAAAATAATTGTGTTCACATTAGCGTCTCTGCCTTCTGCCTTTCCACCTATTGCTACAGGTTGGGGCACTTCTTGGCTCTCTGTAGCACAAAGGCAGTTCTGCCATTTGAATCAAAGTGATACAAGTCTGCAGGGTTTTTTCCCCTTCTCTCCACTGTTTTATGGAATAACAGGCCAAAAAGTACCAGGAATTAGTCTGCATGGGGTTTTTTTTCCTGACACTCGAGTTGTTGCAGCTTTCAGCCAATGTGGAAGGAAGTCACAGGAACCAAGTTTGGTGAGTGAGCCCTGGGATTTTGCTGAACTTCCACTGGCCTCCAATGTGTCATGGGTCCTCTTCACAACAGTGGTTATAAGCAGAGGGGCTTCTCTACTCTGCAGATCCTGAGACTTCAATGAAAAGAGGCTGTCTGGAGTCACAGGGTACATCGCAGGAGCGCTGGGATTCCCCACACCACATGGTCTTCACGCCCAGGGCACTACATTAATAACATTGTGACCAGTGTAACTCCATTGCCAAAGCTGTCTTCACTCACCTTTCTCTTCTGACCAGCAAGACGACGTGAAGCTGCAGCAGGAAGCTTTTTACTATAGTGAAGGCATACACAGGAGGATCAAGGATGTCACGCACTGTCAGATAACTTCTCAGTAGGCGTAGGTTTAGAATTCATTTGGCTTTAGCAACCAGACAGGCTTTTTTAACATAAAAAGTGTTTTCTTCATCACAATCAACTAAGTCTTACTAAACCCACAGTGAACTGTGGTCTCCTAAAGTCAGCATCTAAAAAATGATATTAAAATAGTGACTACCTCTAAAGGGGAAATCTCTGAGGCATGTAAGGGCCAGACATGTGGAATGAATTTAAAACACCACTTTCCAATCCCTTTCTCTTGCAAAAATTGCAATATTCCTATAAGAACACTGAAAAACTACAGTGCATAGAGATTAGTTCAGATTTCACATCAAAAGCTCAAACAAAAAGTTAAGTGGCCTGTGGCCTGTGCAGTCAGGAGGGAAAGAGCCACTACACAAGCAAGACTGGATTAGAACTTTTCACAGCCCAGGTGTCAACATGAGTTAGAGTAACTTGAACACCTGTCATTAGAGGAGCCATCAAAGACTGATCTGCCCAGAGTGTGGGAAAGACAGACCAATCCTGACCCCAAGATCTGCCTGATGCAAGGCAGGCTGCTCAGCCAAAGACAGTTCAGGAAAATGAATAGCACCTCAGAGCCACGTTACTGCCAATAAAAGCCTCTGCTCAACACAGCAAGCCCCATCAATCAGTTTTGTGAGAAACAGGCAACCAGGTCTGGTAGAGATTTTAATTAAAAAGAAAAAAAAAAAATCTTATTTTCCATTCCAAAAGTTAATTCTAGATTATTTGAGGCTGCAAAGTGCTGAGACTCCAAACCCCCACTAAAATGGGTAGATATGGAGAATCTGATTTTACTCTCATTAGCAGTCGCAGAAACGCTCTGGCCAGCTTTCAGAGGGGGCTGGATGGGGCCTGTTGTACCTTATGACTTTGATGAAAGTCCTTGAACTATTTGAGATGATCAGACTTCAGGGTTAAGAAGAGCACATCCCGCAAAGTGATGATCCTCCACTTGATGATTTCTGCTGAGCAGGGATTTGCACTCTACTTGGAATTAGTCGTCAAAACAGATAATTTGTGAGGCACTGAATCATATCTGCACATAAATAATGAATTTGAGGCATGTCACAATCAGCAATTAAGGATCACATTGGCTCCCACCAGCTTGTGGCTGCAGTAGGCTGATGGAGCATGGACTACAGCCACAGTCTGCCCAGAGATGCCATCATATATTCAGCACCGTTGGCATTTTGCTTCATGAACCTGGGAAGAGCAACCAGCTAGACACTGTCATCCATCTCAAAGGACCATGACCTACTGAAAAACTCCCCATAACTTTCCCTCTGTGCAATGCTCACAGACCACAAACTCACGTCAGAACTTACAAGCTGAGTAGTTACTAAATGAGGACTTGTTCTGCATATGACTTGTATCCCCTGTGTTCACAAACCTCCTCTGACCTCTGATGCAAAAAGCTATAAAACAGCATTTAATCTGCCATTTAAATGCCTACTCCAATAAGAAGCCCAGGGAAAGTAACTTCTTTGTACACTTTGCTGGGCTGTTACAAAACAATTAGTTTTTTATAATTCACATGCCCAAAGGAATTATTGCAAGCCTGAAAATAAAGCAATGGAAAATTTTCATCTTACTGACATATAAATAAAATGAATATACACAAACTATATCATCGCTTTGTGTGCTTAAGAGTTTTTAGGCTTTCCTAATATTGGTATTTTATCATAGATCCCTCTCAGAGTAACTACAGACTGAAACTCTCCCTTACATCATTTACACAATAACTAGCTCGCAGTAATTAGAAGTTAGGATCCCTTGCAAAGCCCCAAATGCCTGGCGCCCATGAAGCTGGGCAGCGCACGCTGGGTATCCGCACGCGGGGGAGTTGGACAACAAAGTGTCCATTCGCACCAGCAGCCAAAGCAACTCGCAGCATCCGCTCTCGCTCGCTTGGCAGAGGGCCTCTGCCCTCTGAGGCTTGGCCTGCTGTGTAGCTCATACTGCGTCTCAGAAAGCTTTCAGCTGGGCTGCTATGGTTGCAGTAATTATTTTTAAAGGTTCTCGGCAATATAAAAACAAATCTGTGGAAGAGATTTTAAAATCACGATGGAAATAATAATAAAGGGGAGGGAAGTGTGGGGACAAAAGTAATCTGAAACAGAGTCTGCTTCAGCAAACAGCCCCTTCCCAAATGCCAGGGCTTCAGTCGCCCCTTCATCGTGCCAACCTTAGCTCACCCCAAACCACTCGGATACTGTGGCCAAAAGGTGATCATCTTTTCAGAAGAGTCTACAAAACTTTGGAAACTGCGTCCGACTGATAAAAAAAAAGCCAAACCCAAGGTGAACTAAGGATAAGAAATTCGTTTTAACCTTAAAACCTTACTGTAAATATTTTGGTTTGAAATCGATTAATTTACAAACAATGAAAAGCAACATTGTTACTGAAGCCACATTCTTTCACATGCGAATTTAGGTGATCTCCTAACATCCTTGCAGCACTGGCGAGGGATGTCTTGTTCTAGTCCATATAAAGGAGAAGTCCAAAATGTCATGTTCCTGCACCACCAGATTATTTGCCTGGTTGGAATCCAGCAATAAACTTCTCCTGCAACTTGCTTCAAAGGCATAGATAGAGGAAGCGATACATTACTGCTGTTAAAGCAGCCCAATAAGACAACTCAAAAACTGTCTTTAGGTGGCTTGTACAAAACTAGCAGATCAGATAACCACTAAGTAACATAGATTGAAGGTTGCCATATCTCTATACTGTTCAGTTCTTTGTATCATGTGTGAAGTCTACCTAATCAGACCATCTTTTTCTCTGTTTTAAAAAATATATTTTATTACATACCCATATTAACTGTGTTAATTCATGGGCTAAGCAAGAAAAGCTTAATTTTAAAAGTCTATTTTTAAAATGCAAGTTAAAAAAAAAATTAAAAGTATCAGCTGTCCTTAGCTGATAGGAACTGCTACAAGTTTCACTCCAGATCTATGAAGTCTTACACAGATACGGTCCCAAAGTAGTAATGCTAATATGTATGATAAAAGATGTGGGCTGTCAGTTGGACTAAAGCAGACTACTAGGAGGAAAGGTGAGGAGTTGTCTTTTCCTCCTGTGATAATGAACCACTGAATCCATCACATGCCATATTCTGAGCTGCCTCCAAGACCTGTTAACAAACGGCTACCAACTGGAAATACATACAGAAATCTGGCAGAGGATCCCCTGCTCTAGACTAGCTTCACAGGAAGACTGCATTAGTACCTCTCCTTGTGCAACTGGAGAGACCTCAGCCTTCAGCTTCTGAGTTTGCATGTGTGCAAGTCACCCGCGGTGCTGATGCGCTGTTCCTACCACCGACAATTTCCACTTGGTCCAATCTGGAAAACATTCTGAGTAATATAAGGATGGGTTTTTCTGTTAAGTATTTCCAATGCTGCCTTTTGGCAAGAAAAAAATGCCAAAAGTCACTTGGAAAAGGAAGGTACAGCTAAGAGATGTTTCAATTATTTCATAAATGAGCTGCCAAAATACAGAGTAAAATCTAAACAATACTAATATTCTTCATATTTAAGTCAAGTGGAGATCAGAGTATTGACCAGAGTTACATTTTATTTAATTTAATGGAGTAGATCTGCAACTAAAGTTCAAATAAAAACAGCTCTGTAGAGCCATTATTACATCAATCTTGGAGTTTTGTCTACTTCTGCAGCAGGACTTGGAATTTCTGAAAAAGATATTTATGAAACGTCTGTGAGAGAACACTGAGACAGAGGGCTCAGATTTTACAGTCAGCACTTTAGCTGAAAACTCAGCCTTGATATGGGGAAAGTGAGATTTGCAGGTACACATCAGAGTACACGGTACACATCTGCGGTGGATGCTGCCAGTGTAAACACCCACAGTAAGGGCACACAGCTAAGCTGTCCACACCTGACCCCAGGCTTTCACTGTACAGTTGAAAGCCCTACAAGTTAAGATAGCTTCTGAAGATTTCATTTATGAAATACCCTTCTCTACTTACTTTGGCAGTTACCTAATAGATGGCAAGGTACAAGCTCTGGTTTGCATCACTCTGTGGTTCTTTTAAACTCAAAGCAATTCTAATGTTACGTTAAAGACTAACTCAGGCTAGTTTAGATTCCATGTACTACCTGGAGAGGCACTCTGCAGGTTCTTTCTGCATGTTTGCAAACTACAGGATTTAATAGCCTGGGTTTTGTGGGAAAACCGGAAAGAAGTAGGAAGTTAATTTTATGTCCTGTCAAAGTTTGAGACAGGAAGCGATTTCTATCCTAATCAGGATTTTTTTTTTTTTAAAGTTTTTCCTTAGAAATACACATTTCCACAGAGCCTACATTTGCTTTAGGTATTTTAAATTTCTTTTAAAAGTCAATTTTAGAATTTTTAAAAATTTCTGAAATGTAAATTTTGTGCCAAGTTCACCTTTGTTCTAGGGGGAGGAAGTTTTTTTATAAACTTATTTTAATTAGAAAAGCTTTCCAGTAAAAACATCCTGAAAAACTATAGCTGCAATCATTAACTTTGATATCCAAACAGAAATTTTCCAACAGAGGCATCTAAATCCTGTTGCTAGAGGCTTTGCTCCTGTATTGGCATGGCACCACTGACCCAGCATGGGGCTCTCTCTCTGACTCCTGACTGCCACGAACATCCCCTGGTCCCCGGAGGGACACAGGGTGAGTTGGTGCCACTAGAGCCAACACTGTGAGGACACGGATGTGGACAAGTAAGGGGGACCAAAGTCCTGTAAAGGGCATTAGATTAAAGGCTGTCACGAAGCAAACCAAAAGCAACCAAGGACAACAAAGTGAAAACGCCCTTCTGCCTTCCTCCGCATCTCCGATTACAGAAATCTTTTCTCCAATTTACTTCTCTTTGGAAACAACTTTTTACAGCTGTACATGGCAAGTACTTAGCTAGCAGGGGAAGAGAAGAAGCTGGAAAGAATGATTCCCAATGCGTTCTGCCAAAAAAATAGGCGGGGCAAAGTCTTTTGCGGCTTAGCACAAGAACTAGTCAGTCTTCCCCTATGCAAAGGAGGGATGTCCTGGGAAGGCCAACAGTGCAGCCACCCTGCTGACTGCAGCAACCCAGGCTGGACCCCGAGGAAACAGGCAGCTCCCCCAACGTTCTGCTTGTGAAGCTGGTCAAGTACGCACACATTAGAAGACCGTGTTTGCCCAAGTTAATGCCAAGTGACTCCATTCAGCTCTCTGCATTTCTATCTCCAACTCTTTTCCATGACTGTCAACAACCAATGTTTCCATGTAGTAAGTGTAGTCAAAGGCAATATGTTTTGTTGGTGCCTGATCTTGGAGGGCACAGGTTTACCAGGAGGCACATGGGACAGTAGTGACATCACACACAAGGTCATATCTAGCTGACTGCATAGGTCAGACCCAGACACATGTGCCAGGCAAGTGAATATGCTGAGGGACAAATACACATCTTGCCTGAACTCAGTGGGCACCACGAGCTATTGACTGAGAGGAGACAAGGTATCGGCAGCAGCTTCTGGTTCCTGCCAGGTTTTTGGAGGCCATGCCCTGCTAGCATCACACCCCCTGAGCCAGCCTGCTCCACAGGCTCATTGGGAGCCCAGGGCAAAGCTGTTTTTGGAGGTTATGCAAAACAGCAGGTCTAGCTAAGCTCCTGCTAGTATTCAAAATGCAGGTCTTTGCATAAATAGTAGTAGCTTGGTGCTGTTTAATCTAAAAAGTATGTATGGCATACCACTGCCAAGAAAAAACATACCCACAAAACCAAAAGCAGCCGCATACCATCATTCAACACTCACGTTTCCTCTTTAGAACATCCATTGGCAAGTCCTCTTACTCTACAGGGCTGCTCGAGGCTGTCCTTGCTAATGCCAATCTACCAAAAGCTCAGAGGATGAAACAAATCGGTCCCCGCAGGCTGGAGTGCTCAGTGCAGGTGGCCTGAAGCAGCAGGTATTGGAGGGTGGCAGCCAATTTCCTCTTTAATTTCTTTGCAATAAGTTGTCACAGTTGTTAAACCCTAGCTAAAGTTAGCACCACATCTGCTGAATCCTGTAAATATGTCTGAAACCTTGATCAAACTGGCTGAACGGTTTGGCTAGGTTGTATGGGCAAAACCAAACAGGGTTTAAGTAAGTTTGAAGACTCAGTTTAGCATATGGTGGACCGAAATATAACTTCCAGCATCTCTGCTTTCAAAACCAGAACTGGTAATTAAACGGAGAGTTAAGAACCACTTCAAACCTGAGGCCACAAGCTGCCAGATAAAAAGAAAAATTTTTCTGAACTCAGAAAACTGTTGTAGCTGGATCAAACCCACAGCTGAAGGGCAGCTTTGCATTGGTTTTATCAGGTCATAAGACATTATGACTCTCATGAAGTCTACTTGCTCTCTTAAACAGCACTCCTGATGACTGGCAATCCTCAAACAAGTGACTGTGCAAGGATCACCACTTTCTTCTGCACCTGCCCAGGCCCTGATGCGCAGGCTGGCTGTCAGAGGGCTGGGTTAAAGGGGGGACTGGGCCTGGCAGCACCATGCAGTGACAAAGAGGCCTGCTTCTGCTCAGAATTGGCATGCAAGTGCCATGGCAGTGCCAGGGCTGCTGTGTCAACAGAGCCTGAACTCTGCAGCCAAACAGCACTTCAGGCAAGCCTGATCCATCAAAACTTGCTATTAGCAAACACTGCTCAATGCAGACCAAAGTAGTTTTGCATGGCCAGTGTGAATTTGAAGTTTGCCATTCATATCAGAGTTTCAAGAGCCACAAGCAGTTTTCTGCCTTCCCACAACTGTTCACCTGAGAAAGCAGCACAGCTGCCTGCCTTTTCAGGTCTCTCTTAAACCTTGTACTTAGCTTGTCGCCCACTAGGGATAACAACTCAACACTTTCCCACAGTGCATAGTGTAATGTGCTCATTTTCTCTGTTAACTCCTAAATGAGAAGAGCTCAGGAAACTCAGGAACAGCATGTCACCCTCCCTCACTGAGAAGCGGGGTACAGGACATACATCTGGAAGTGGTTATTACCTTTAAAACAACTATTCAGCTTTCATCAATAACCGGAAAAAATTAAAGTCACTCTCAACAAGGGGACAAATACAGAATAGACTATAGGGCTGGAAGAGCATCTGCTCTTCCCCTTACCTCGGTTTACTATCGATAGTATAATTCCTGGCAAGTATGATGTAATGATTTCCTTTGCTATTTCTCATTGTATTTACAACTGCAGGACAGAGTAAGTTGTTCCTTTGCTCTTTATGGCTATTTGAAAACCATCTATACGCCTCTGATTGTCTCTTCTTTGACCTAAGGAATGATATTACCTCAGGTGTTTTGTCATGGGCTGTATTTGGTTCGTCTTCCACCTACAGCTGTTCCTAGGATGCTCCGTAATCCCATATTGTATTTGAAGTGGGTGAGGGCAACAAATCACCAATTTCATCTCAGTATTGCATTGTATGTTCTTTTGAAGCATCAAATGTACCAATGTGAAATTAAATACAAATGCCAATTTAAACACACTCCTATTTTGCCTACCTGCACACCTCCCTCCTCCAAACAGGCCATCCTTTTTAACCCACAGCATCCCCACAGGTGTGCTCAGATGCTGGTCACACATCTTTTTTTGTCCTCTAATGTAGAGTAACCCTCCAAATATCAGGCTTTGCACCAATATTCATCCTGTCAGCAGTTCACTACGCTCAATATGAGCTGTGGAGCCACAAATGAAGTGAGGCATTTGTCTCCTCCTAGGGCTAACTCTTTCGTCTCATGCCCCCCAGGCCTGGCACCTGGATTTCTTCAGCCAGGGATTTCCAAAGCAAGCATGCTGCTGAAACTACACTGAAGCATCAACCTACATGGACCAGCAACAGACCTTGTCAAGAAGCAGCCCAGAATGGTTTTTGCTCATGCCTGCAGAGAACCAAAATCCCACACGCCCCTGGAACCCTCCCAGCACCTGTTCCTACCTGGCCCACTAATCACAAAGACACAGCAGTCGGGGCTTACAACACAGTGCATTTGAGATAAGAAACGGTATTTGATCTGCTGGACTGCACCAGCTCTGGGCCAGCATGTTGCAGCCAGCCTGCAGCACATGCTTTTGCTTCGGCCTCTGCTGTAATGCAAAAAAAATAATTAAAGTGTAAAGTCACCACTGTTTCTTTCTTTCTGACCCACCTTGTGTCTCAGGGGACTTTTTCATACCATTGCTGTTCATTAGCACCACGCTGAACATTGCAGCCCTTGCTGTACAGTTTTCAAGTGTAACATCACTTGCTCTAAGTCAGGACAGCTACAAATTCACAGCACCTGGTCAAATCACATCTCAGGTCTCCTGACTTACTTGTGAAGTCTTAAATCTCACCACTGTTACCCCAAATGTTGCACGTGTTCATAGCCTGTGGATTTGGCAGAAAAAATGATGTAACCTAAGGCACCTAAATCTGACATTAGGAAAGCTGTGCCACATCAGAACACATCTGTGAACTGGCTTTAGGTCCTGCCCTGGAGAAGGGTCCCTGCACTGTCAAACTGCAAATCAAGACAGGAGGTGGCTCTGTACCTCCTGACTGTTACAGGCTGGGGATGATACACACCAGAGACTTGTTTGCCCATGGTGCTGCTGCTCACACAGCTACTCCTCTGTGCTCCTGTCCCTCTCCCCATGCATATTACCCGGGCTTCTGTACCTTGTCAGCAGCAGGAGAGGTGCTTGCAGAGACCGGGAGGCCTGGGAAGCTCAGTCCAGAATATGCTTGCTGAAGGTAATTAGATCACAGTAACATCTCCCAGGCTGCACATTCCTGCAAGGAAAAAAAAAACCCCACAAAAAACCCTGTTAATTACAACACTGAAATGCTGGGGACCACAGAGCCTGTGTATGTATCTATCAGGCATCTCCTTGTGTGCACAGAAATTCTGCACAAGAAACCGGCAGTGTGTAAAGAGGAGCCCGCCTCCATCTAAAGAGGAATTGGAACAGGAAAATACACTGACTGTGCTCTCCATGTCAGTCCCTGAGGCCAACAGGTCCAATTTGTTCTGAAATGTATTTAAACTATTTCCCCTGACTTCAGCATAGCATAGCAAAAGCCAGTGTAAATGGTGGAATGAAGGCAGAAGGGCTTAAAACCACGTGCAGGTGGTTGCGGTGGTAAGACTGAACTGAGTTGTGCGCTGCTACAGCTGCTCCTCCTAAGAGAGCCCTGGCTCACTGGCCAGCACTGTACTAAGGAGGCTTCCATAGTTTAGGCTGGAGAAAAACGCACGCAAAAGCTGAAATAAATCTACTAAACAAAAGTAAACGCAATCTCCTTCAACCTCCAGATGCTTCTAACAGCCAGTTACAGGAACAATTTGCAGAACTTGCATTCGAGCGTGTGGGGGGAAGGGAGGGGGAGGGAAAAGGCAACAAGATGTGGCAGACACAAGCTGCAAGTAACACCCCAAAAAAGATGCCCTTATCCGTTCTATGTATTTAATATTAAAAGAACAAAAATGTCTTTAACAGTCAAGTTAATTTAAAATAAAATCGAAGAACAGTAACCATTCAGCATTTTCTGGAGTGGCTTCTGTTCAGAGATCAAAGTCTCAGACTCCATCCCCTCACCGGTACGAGCCCTTCACACACTCTGTGCAGTGGCATGGAACCCGCAAAGGGATCCTGCTGTAAGCCCTCAGAAGCTGGCCTTTCGGGTTTGCCATTCGGGTTTGCATCAGCTGGTGCCACACATCTTAAGTCCTGTTTTATCCCTTGCAGAGAGCAGGGCAGCCCTGCGCTGGGGCATGGCACACAAATTCGACAGAGTAGTGCAGCTGAGCAGCTTTTGAGGAGCAAAAGTAGCCAGTGATTAAAGTGGCATCCTGAGTGGTTTATTCTGTTTGTTTGCAAAATTAAGGATACTTTAAATTCTCTTTCATCTCACTTTGAAGCTCTCTCAAGCTTACAAACTTTTATAATAATACTGTCCAAGGGAAAGAAACCAAAATACAGAATTAAAAAATCCATACAGAAAAATGAATTTTTCTTCCATAGATGCTATGAGTACATGTTTGCACATACTCACAGCCTCCCTTCATTCTGAAGCTCAGTGAAAGAGCAGGGTTTTCTCCCAAGCACAGAATTTGTCCCCATCTGGTTCCATTTTTTACTATTTTCTTTTTTTTGTTTTGTTTCCTTCTCTCTCATTCCAATCCATATTTATTTCCTTTTGTTTAGTCTGCACTCTTTATTCCCTTTCCTCCTTTTGCAGATTTCCTTTTTAACTTGTTTAGGAAAAAAGCATTCTTTCTCTGGTTTTCAGAAGGCAAACTGGTAGAGCCGTTCAGAAATTCCCTCTCTCCAACTCTTTCAGTCTCCCTTGCCTGTGCTCATTCCTGGTAGCAGAGTAAAGGTGTTGGACTTTATTTAAGACACCACATCAGTTTATTCTTTAACTCCGTTTCAGATACCTGGCAAAAAACCACCATGTGGAGGCTCAAATATATTATTTACGAGCTATTATATTTAACTTAAAACAAGTCCTAGTCTATTTGAGATGAGCTGCTATAAGGCAGGATTAGGCTGAAATGAAAATGTCTTCAGTGGGATTTTATTAGATTGGTTTTAAATCACATTCTTAGCTAAACAGAGTTGGGTTTCACAGTGCTCTGGTGAAGGCTATAAAAATCTGCTAAAGCAGAAAGGCCGACTTTGGGCAGAATTCAGCTCTTTTTGCAAAACTTGCCGGCAGAGGAGCCCAGCTAAGGCCAGAGCCTTCTGCATGTGGAACCCCAAAGCTCAAAACCTGAGAGCGAGCCTTGTAAGGCTTGCAGAGAGTGACAGCTATGGAGCTGTAAACTGCCAGAAACGGGGTCCTGCCAGGACCCTCAGCACCCCGCAGCGGAGCCAGGCCCAGCATCTGCCTCCTCAGGCAGGAGGAGAGGACTTCCCTGCTCGCACAGCCTGGTCCTTGAGCTGCTACTTTCGTTTTACAGAGATGCTGGGAGGGTGGGGGGGTGGTGCGGTATGGGGTGGGTAAAACAGCAGTGCTACTTAGGCCCATTTTCTACAGAATCAGGGAATTTTTTTTTTAATATTTGGGAAGAAACCTGGACTGTTTTAGGAATACTTGCTTGACACTTCTCTCTCTGGTTTTAATGTCCAGCACGCCCTTGGTACAGCATCTGCCATGCCCAAGGGCTGCACTGCGTGCGAGATCACAACTGCATGTGAGATCACAACGGCGTGCACTGGCCAGGTCCCTCCGCCTAGCGAGTCTCTGCATGGAGCAACCACCTTTGCCATGGGCCACCGCTGCCAGCACGGCCTGCGCAGCCGTTACCTCCTCTTCCCCCCACGCTCTGCCAGCGCCATGTGCGCCCCGCGCCAGGATTTAGTTTTAGGTCAGGTTCTGTGAAGCACTACTCCTGTGTCCTATATTGTAACATCCTGAAGTTTATTTTAATTTTAACTTTCACTTCATCAAGTTTCTGATGAACTCTGCATTACAGAGTTTTTAACTAATCACAACTGCCTACTAATATTTAAAAGTAACAAATATCTTTTTTGCACAGGATTACAAAACGTACATCCCATTAACTGTCCTCCCTCTGAGAGCTCCCAAGTTCTCCAGCACCAAACTGGTGCTGTTTCATTCCTTATACAGTGCACTCCCAAGCCAAAACCCTCCCAAACTGAAAAGCTGGGATGGAATTTCTCAACAGGAATCATCAGGAATGAGAGAAGAACTTAACAAGGGACTGCACCAGTAAAATCAAACCATACAGCTGTATAGTCGGTACAGCCAAGACAAACAAAGCGAAGTTCTCACTGCAGTCAATAGCTATAACCTGGGCTTGGAAAAGCACACTCTGGTACCAATTAACACTGAACACTTCCACAAAAAATCCCAACGTTTTGCTCATTGTATGAAAGTCTTAAGACAGAGAAGGTGTCATTCATTCACCCCTCTAACATGGTTCAGGTCTGTACAGCAAGGCAGGCTACAAGCATCTCACAAACCAGGCTAACTTACAGAAGAGCTTCCTATTTTTGCCCATAACGTCCCGCTCTGAAAGCCTGTGTCACTCGCTGCCTGCGAACATGAGTGCCATACTGCTTCTTGTCTGCGCCCCCCATCCAAAAAATCTGTGAAAATACACATGCAGAACCCCAGAAGGATGATTAAAGAGACATTTTATGAGGACTAACCTGCACTATTTGAATCCGTCAGAGATCACCCAGTTCTGAACTTCCCCAGCAGCTTCAATCTCATTTCCTGTCGCGCTGCATGTGACACCACACTTCCTCACCGCACCTTGCTACGCTTACTTTTAAAAGCCAGATGAAGAAACTAGCTGTCCATTACAGCATGTTTAGGAGCTTTCTGCTCTCATGTTGAACCACTGACATTTCTGCATAGCCAGAGTCCTTCTCTATTGCCTTCTGAGTCACTCCATGATTCAATGGACTTTTGCATCATTTCTTTGTATTAATACCAAAGGCTGAATGTGATTCTGTTACAGTATGCTCAGTGACCAACCCCCTCCTCAAAGAGGAAGCAAATGCAATCGGGGAGAATGTAATCACCCTGCAGGCGTGGGAAATTTCAGTTCAAGGATATTTGTTTCTCAAATTTTCAGAGTGACAATGAATTGATGCATTTGAATAGATGAAGTTACTGGTGATTTTCAGAAATATTTTTCATTTGAATGTGGCAAACAGCTTTCACAGGAGCTTGAGTCCCATGAAAAAAAGTTTAGGACTTCAGAAGAGTAGAGGTTTTCTTCTCAGTTGTAACAGTGAGAATCCATATACTGTCATCTAGTGATGGGACAAACAGGGCTGAATATATGTCACAAAAGGAAGAACAGGGGAGTGCTGGATGTTTACAGGATTAGTCAATATGTGGTGCTTCAGCATTTTTTTTTTTTTTAAAGACACATGTACTTTGGAAAGGCTGTCTAATCCTAAGTGGTACCAACACCAGAAATACCACCACAGCCTGGACAAAGTTTGAAGACCACCACGTGAGAGGAGAGGCATAATGGGTTTACCAGGGTCAGCAAGGAGACACTGCTCTGCTGAAAGATGGTCTTTGTGGAGCATGTTAAACACCCTTCAGTTAAGCTAAGAAAGGGGGCAGAGGTCAATTAAACTTGTCTTTATTTAGCAAGAGCTGAAATAACCACAGCTAATGCCTGGGGCAATGATCAGCCTGGCAAGGGCTGAGCAAAGGTGAGGTGGGATATACAGCCAGTGGGGTTCCCTTGGAGACTGACTGCAAACACCTGTGCTGAGGCACTGGTTGGATTTAGCTGCACCTGAGGGTGGTGGGATGTTAGGGATGCAAATTTTGTTTGTGGCTGTCTTCCCGCTGCCATGGCTCTCAAGTGTTGGCACCGTAGTTCTACAACCCATCCCATGGACGTATTAAGGAACTGATCTAGCGTTCAAAAGTTGATTTTTTGTTTGGTTGGGTTTTTTTTCCTGCCCCCCCCCCCGTCCCCCCCATCCCCCCACTTTCAGGAAGCAGGGGACAACTAGCACAGAGCTGGTTTTGCTGTAACAGAAAACCACAGCTAAGTGAGACGCCCAGAGCAAGCCAATGGGAGCTGCTGCTTTGCCCACGGGTTGATGCATTCTATGTAAATTCTACATAAATGAAAAAGTTTCTACTAAAAATGTCACCTTTTAAATTAGACTGTGCCAGATGAAGACATTGGTGAAGCAAGCAGCTTCCCAGTGACCACCACCAGCCAGGGATTACCTCTCTGTCTGCTGCCCTGGGGCTTCCTACTACTATCAAACCAACCAGATTAGCTCCAATTACTTTTAACTCACTGATAAAAATTATCTGACTGATCCTGTTGGAAATCAAGTGGCAATGTGTTTGAGTATCCCTTGTCCCCACACAGCTTGCCAGAGCTGTGACCTCTGGCAAAAAGGCAGCCACAAACAACAGGATTTCACGGAGCAACATGTGCCTGCTGCTGGGGCCACCGGCTGCCAAGTTCTATGCTTGCGCAAGAGTAACTGGGCAAGGGTAACCTTACCTCCTTTGGAAGCTGGCAGACATGGTATAAAAAGTTGCTGGATAAAGGGGCAAAGGGGAGGATCTGATCAGGCTGACAAAGTGAAACCGGCACTAAATATTCAACGAGTTGCATCCGTCTAATAAGAGATACACATATTTTAAGTGTAAACATGCAGAGGATGCCCACACAGAAGGAAATACCCATGACTGAAAAAAGGCTAGTCAACAAAATGGAAGCTTTCGCATCAGGCTCTTTTTGGGTGCACACACATCTGAGCTCCTGCAACTGCAGGAGGAGCGCACGTAACCACGTGTCTGCAGATGCACCTGCTCTGCCCCCATTTTAAGTTTTTGAGCCAAATGGCCAAGGTATTATTTACACTGGAAGACACTTGAGAGCACTCCGAGACACATGCAGCTTAAGCATTTTCCCCTCGGTAAGCGTGCGGAGACATGATACGCTGGACCCCGAGCTTCAGAGGCGCCGAGGGGAAGTTGAAGAGTTCAGGAAGTGGCCATGTTTGCTCTCCGCACACTGACTCTTTGTCCTCCCCACAGCTGCTCCCCCAGGGGCCTTGAGGCAGCCCCAGGCCTGCACAAGAGACGGGTTATTTCTCTTCATTTTAAGAGGGGGCTACGTTTACAAAGTCACTTCTAATGTGTCAGCCACCACGAGAGGATCTAGCTGCGTACGTTGGACGGTGCCAGAGATGTGCTCGGAGTCACCGCTGGGGCAAAGGTACTATTGTATCCCCCCAGATACTCGGGGTTGTTCAATATGGGAGGAATTTGTTCACCCAGCAGGTAATTCACAGCAGTCTCACAGCCGCTTTTAAGCTACACCCAAGGAAAACGGCCTCCCAGGGCATCGCTCCAGCTGAGTCCAGAGTCCAGGGCCACTGCGGAGTGCCCCTTGGCAGGGCTGGGAGACGTCACTGCAGGGACAACAAGGGCAGCTGTGCAACACTGGGGGACTCGCCCTGTCCACAAAGCCCTTACGCAGCAGGGTTTGCTGGGCCACCACGGACACCAGAGGATGTCAGCTCTGACTGCGGATCACTAAGACATGAAAGGAAGCATCTGAAGCCTTATAAATTCTGTCCTCTGTAAACAAGCCACGTATTTCTCCACCCCTGTCACAGATGGGGAATCTATTGACTGGCACCTTCCAGAGGACCATAGCCTGGACAGGATTTTTGGCACTAATCTTAGGTGATAAGCCAACCGCTTGTAACTAATGCTGTATCTCACCATGTATATACACAAGACAAAACCATCTCTATCTGCTGATTGGAAAGCATGCCCAAAGCTCTCCCTTATGTACACCTGGATACCGAGCAGAGATGTGCTAGTAACCTTGCAGATGGCACAAGTTGTTTTTAAAACTGTAAAGTCACTTCCCCTCACTCACTATGAGATCAAACACTGTTTGATTTATGGATAAAGGACCACCTCGGCAGCGATAATAAGTCACACAGTGGCCTGACAGATAAGCTACACAGGGACGTTAACAGACACAGCTGTAAAGCTATTTACACAAATAATCTGCTGTCCTGCGTTATGGGGATAAAAGGCAACCACAGGCTCTGATGCTTTAGGTTTAGATTAGACACATGTGCTACCCCACATCAACACATTGGAAGTTACTGGACATGACCCAGGCAAAGAGAGCATGCTGCATCTCAGCGTTCAAAACATGCATACCACTTGCCTTACAAAAATGGGCCCTATTTATCCATTATATGGAAACTCACCCCCTTCACTGACACAGCTAAGACTATACACACAGAGAATAGTGGATACTCTGGGGGCTGTTTTCTATCTAGTACCTGTCACCAGCAAATACAAGCAATTAACATTTTGGTAATTGGGCAAAGCAATCTGTACTGCCCCGACCTCCAGTGGGCACAACAGATGCAAGTCCAAGAGTAAGGCATTGTGTGGGGCAGCTAATATGCAGGTACATAAACCCCAGATCTGCTTGCCAAATCACTGGAGCCAAGCACTAATACAGAGGTGTTCAAACTTCAAAGCAGGAGCACAGTCGGCAAGAATTTGTTGAAAGAATTACAACCAGGCACAGAAACTGGGACTTCTCAGTAGCATATAAACCCCGCTGTTTCCATTTCCTCTTGCTCATTATCAGCACAGACGGGGGCTGAAGATTAGTAAACAGTGGGTGTTTGGGGTGAATTAGAGCATGTGTGATGTAGAGCTAGGTATCCTGGTGGCATCCATGTGACTTTGTAGGGAGATGTAAATATTTAATGTTGCCCACTTCATTTCTTCAGAATGAAGAAATACTAACATGGTCCTTGGGGGTGGGGAAATCATATCCAATTAAACAGTCTATCTTGTCCTTCCAGGAAATAAAATATGATGGTCCTCCATTTATAGGCAGCCCTGGTCTAGTCTGTGGAAGATGAAAAGTTTCCACATTGCTCTAGTCCTTTCAGAAACAGGAAAAAACACTCTGGAACAAAAACCTTTGCACGGCTACACACGTATAAACCGTGATATTTTCAGCTATCACCCTTGACTTTAGCTACAGGTAACCCTTTCAGAGGGCTACCATATGAATAAAAGCCATTACTAAGAAAACATAATATGCCTGGAAACAACTCAGAGTTTGACTTGAGCAAAAACTGCTTTACTGACAAACCTGGCTCTTAGAAAGTTACTTGTCCTCCCCATCCCAGTAATAGAGATGGTAACAGACCCCTGAAGAAGAGTCCTGCACTGCCCATGTATTACAAAATATATCATATGAGGTGTTTCTAAAAAGAGAACTATCTCTGTGAAAGTCTCTTCATATTGTTACGGATATTTCAAATAAACTTAATTTCTTCTCAGGAACCAAAAAAGAGCTTCTCTTAAAAAAGAACTACTATTAAATGGAACAGCATTAGTTGTTGCCTACAATACTTAATTTCACATAAAGCCCAATTTCTTAGCTTACAGCCTTTTTACCCAATAAGCTTGAGACACAGTTTCTCTTTGACCTCATCAGAGAATACGGGAATTACTCAACAGGTCCACCAATATAATAAACAGTGTATGCTATCTTTCCAAAGAGTATTTTCAACAGTGTAGGCTCAGCAAAAATTGCTTAGCTGGTTTCTAGAGCAATGGTTGTTACATCTTGCCAATGGCATGTCTAGTCTTCAAGTATCATTTTCAGTATATGGACACTGCTGTGATGGCGATATTCAAAGATATTATTGAGCAATTTACCTTTAGCAATCAGTGTGAGTCTTTATAAAAGTTTCAGGAATGAACAATACTGTGAAGAGTTTCTATATACTTGGTTATATCAGTAAAAAGAATCAACTGTTTTAAAAGATCACACTTAAAAATCTCAGTAAGGCTTTATATTCAGAATTCCCATCAGCATTTGTGTACATACATATACATACAAGTGAAAAAAGCTAAAATCTGCACCTTAGAAATGACCTCCCACAACATCCACACATTTTAAAGCCACAAAAGCAATTTTCATTGGTAAGAGCAGTTCATCATCTGACACATGCCTTACAGCCTCAGGCTGTTACTTCTGCTTAGTTTATTCCCCCTTGGCACCCCAAATCTTCATACTGTAAGTGCTGAAAACTTTTGACTAGGTAGAAAATAGAAAGGGAGCTAGCTGGCAGCAGGGTAACATGGGACTATATATTGGCATGGTTTCTCAAGAGCTATGCACCACTTTATAGTAGCAGCATTTTATCCAAAGCTCATACCCTTTGACTTTTTTTTTTTTTAAGTGAAGAACAAGTTCAAATCAGTGGGAACTTTAGTCTATTTCTTGCATTCTTCCCATGGGTGGTATATTCCACATCAGAATATTTGGATGCCAAATATAGACACAGATCAGAGTCTATGCGTGCTTGATGGGTGATTAGAAAATAGAAGCAGCTTCTCTGATGTGTAATGGATGAGATCTTTTATTCTTTGCTTAGGTACAAGTGCCAGCAATTCCATATTGCCTGGAACTACGCCTGAGTGAAGTGAGCAAGATGTGCAAGACCCGATCATGCATGTTTCTTTCATTAATATTTATTGAAAACAATATTCTCCCAAGAATAAATAGGAGAAAGGAAGGCTTGGTATATGAATATGTATATCCGCTGCACACCACATTCTCATTTAATTATCTACACACTTACTACAAATTAGGAGAGTATATTACTATGAATTAGGAGAACAGTAGTTAAGAAACTTCAAGAGAACCACAGGGTCCATGAAAATCATCCAAGATAGCAGCCTTGGAAGCTAAAGGTTCCTTAGATAATGAAAAATTCAGCCCCATTGAGAGATCCTACATCTCACTCAGCAGCTACATGGGACACATCAAACCAGGATTTGTTCATACCACCACTCCCAGTGCCAGCCCTGGTCTGAAAGGATCACTCACTAGACAGTGAGTGAAACTAGGAACAGTTTCAATCCTTGTTCACTATCCAAATACATCATGACAGCTTTCAGCACGGAAGTCTGACAACACCATTTTGAGCAGGAAATTTTGCCTTGTAGACCCACAATTGCTTAGACTACACTAAAGATTACAGAAAACAATGTTTAGTCCCAGCTCATCTGACAGAGGTAAACTGCTGATGTAGAAATAAAATGCCCTATATTGCCAATCACCAAAACATAGTTTCATCAACAGCTGAAGCCAGGTCAGTTTTCAGGAGGCTGCACACCCAGGACCAAACACCACCTCTACCTCCAAAGGGTATGGGGACACCCTACTGTCACCACAGCTACCCAGATAAAAGGAGCTGGGCTTCTGATGCCTTAGCTGTGCCTGTTCCCATAACACACTTGGGAACTGGCAATCAGGACAAGCCCCTGAACATGCAGGTTTATATAGACTGGGGGCAGCAGTTTGGTATTCCGGCTTAAAACTGTATTAGAAGTTCCACACAAGAATGTAACTGAAGTTGTAATCACCTGTCTGTATCCCACTCTGCATGTGTTTTGTTTCTTCTTTCCTCACCCAATAGCAAAATGCCAGGTACTCAGCAGAGAACAGAATAATTAAATTCATAGATGAGTATATGGCTTATGGCTCTGAGGTGTTACCTACACACAACAGAAACCTCCTGGCTCTGCGCATTTTGAAAAGCTGCTGCTAACAGAGCAGAAACGCCTCACAGCCCAATTTCTAGGCTACTCAGTGAAACTGGCTGGCTCCCCACGAGGCTGCGCCACAGCAGCGACCTAGGAGAGCAGCGCAGGGGAAGACAGCGGCAGCCTCCTAAAACCTCATGCTCAGCCTGAAAAATTACAACTGCCCCGAGTAAGGGGTGGGGAAACTACAACACAGACCCCTTGGGGGAGGCCAGAGTATTAGTCACAGGCATTTCAGTAGAGCCCACACTTCCAGTTGGGCTGTGGGACAGGTCCCAGCAGAGCCAGTATGTCCCAGCATGGTCGCTCACGGAGGATGAATTGTGAGCCAGTGCTCCCTGGCTCTCATCTGCAATGCCTCAAAGCATCTCCACACACTGCAGGAGACTAAAGGTGTTTCTTCACCCACTTCCCTGCCACTATGTACTGTCGGCAGGAGCTCAGCAGCACCAGCTGTGACACAGGCTGTTTATTCCTGCTGGAGGCTTAGCGATGTTAATAGTTTGGATTTAAGTAAACTTTGTGACATTTAACTTTGGGCTTTTTTCTGTTAAAGGGGATAATGACTGTTCTCTCAACTTCTAATGCCAAGGCCAGGACCTCGCGCAGGTCTTGGGAATCCTGGTTTTGAAGCTCTTTGGTTGTCCAGGAGGCTATTTCCATAATTGTACCCTTCAGAATCACTTTTTAAAAAGGAATCCCTTATTTTCTACGTGTCCTTACACCAGGCAGGATTCTTTAGTGTTGGGGCCAGAGAACCTTACGCTTGTTACAGAAAGTGACAGTGATACCGTGGGTCACGTTCTTCATTAAGAAAAAAAGAAACCAGGACCTGAACACACCGGAGTTAGATACAGAGAAGCAAGATGGTAACTTGCGACAATTTCACTGGACAGAACCAAGGTTTATTACATCAACCACACCTGCAGATACTCTGGGTTTTTCCTCCTGGTACATTCACAACACAGCAACCCTCTAAATCTGTAGAAGAAAGATGTCAAGTGCACTGGAGCTTTACAGCAGAAGAAAGAGTGTTCCTACCTTCAGGGTGGTGATTTCCAAAAATGATAAGCAGTCTCCACCAGAGAACAGAGGGAGCACCTCCAGAAGTCTCACAGAACACATCCCAGAGGAAAACCCTGTGAAGCACTGCCCTGACCTTGCCCAGAGCAATCCTGCTCCACTGGTCTCTTCTCTAGCAGTGATGCCCCAACAGCAACCTCCCCCAGGGTTGCACCTATCAGCTCTTTCACTAGTTCTGAGCATTGTTGCCTCTGTGTTTGTGCATCTCTTCTCACTTCATAGGGCACAAAGTCACACCTAGGTAAGAAGTGGCAGTGAGACACTTCCTTATCTCTTTCTAAAATGAAGAAGGTGAACATACAGTACATATTTTTAATTTCCCTTCCTGCAGGGTTTTTCCACTCTATTTTCAGTTGCTTCTGCCCATACCTTGCAGGGGATGTCCTGGAACAAAAGCCTTGGAAGCTGTAAAGGCTCTGCTCTGGTATTACATACCATGTGTATCATTACCACCACATCTTTAATGCCTCAGTCTTGCCGATTAGCGAGCGGGTGGTGAACAAATGCATTTGTGAGAAGAATAAAAAGCTTTCAGTCTAAGCAAGAGAGAGCAGTTATATACCACTCTTACTGTAAACAACTATAACTCCATTATTCCTCATAAGAGGAAGCTTTCTTGGGGAACTTTTAAAGTTACACAAACCAGAATACAACAGTGACAGTTCTTTCCCTTGGAAGCACAAAATCCCTCAGTGTTCTCATCTAAGCACTGTGCATGATGACATCCGACTGGGTTTTACCCTGCAATTCACTCGCATTATCAGGGATGTTCTGCTAAACAACTGGCACATTTTAGATGAATAATGAGGGAACTTGTCCAGTCATCTCAAGCTGTTTGTTAGTTATGGAACACTTCATTTTCTACTTCCCTATAGCAGCTCAAGTTCATTTGTCTTCCTCTTGACTCTAGACAGCACGCACACATTTAAGGGCGTACAAATTAAAAAAGAGAGAAAGTTCTAATAAAACCTGGAGATGCTGATCCTGCAGAGACCTGCCAGGAAGAGGATAACCAATGAATGAGGAAATAAATATTGCTCTGGTTCCACTTAAGGGGACAAGTATAAGTATTCAGGAACTCTTCAGAGTAAGGCGCTTCACTTTGAAAAGCATAATCTTATTTGAAATTAAAACTAAGACAAGCATATGAGTTATTCATTTATACCCAAGGGACATGAGTAAATTCAATTAAGAGTAATCTATGCAAAGTAAATTGTTGCATGAAACAAGTTTTCTGCTCCTAAGTCAGCTATTCAGGTCCAATGCTGAACTAGTATTAGAAAATACAGTAGGAAGGTCCAAGAGGAAATTATTTCCTCATGGTTTGTTGCTGCCTAGCATTAAAACAAAGTTTTGGGGCTACCTGATGCCGTTTGAGAGTTTCAGGTTCCAAGATGCTACCAGAACTATCCATTGGAAAAGCTGCACATTGAAGTAGCACCTTTCTGTTTCAAAGTAGTGCTACTCTGGGGTGGTTTGAAAAGGCAACCTGCAGAGAACAATATACAGGGAAGCATTGCCTGCATGGCCTCAGGTGAATAGCATTCTCTCTAGTAACTGAGTCATACTTGCATATCTTCCTTACCACCACACTGCTATCGTGTGATTTTCCATTTCATTCCATTGGAATAGAAAAGGCATTCTACTAGGGATTGTGTTTGATCAGCGCCTGTGTCAGGGGTCTTAAAATCAAAGATATATGACCATATAAAAACCAAGAAGGAACATCTGACCAGAGATACATATAAAGAAACAAATACATTGAGTCATGTGAACTTTCTTATGTTCATAAGCATGTGGTTCATTTACTTACCACATATGCAACACGCAGCACCCTTCATGGCTTACAGTTAAAGCTTCCTTTAAAAAATATGTCCAGTAGCTTCAAATGCAAAACTAAGACTGAAAATTCTCTATTTTGCTTTTGCATTTTCCAGAAAGAAAACTTCTGGAAATACATTGGGCAAAGCAGGCCAGTCAGTGTTGGTAAACCAGGCCATGAGGAGAACAGTGACTGACACAGCGATGGGAGGACTGAGGAGTTGGGGTAAATTAAGAGAGGACAGTAGAACTCAGTACTGCATGGCTGACATCGTCCACGTTTGCCAAACTGCATTGCAGATTATTCCAAAGGAGTGTCAAAGTAGCATCCTTGAAGTACTAAGGAACATTTCCTCAGGTAGGAGGGGCTTGTGTGTGTGTGGAATAACCAATCCTTCCCTCCCCCCAAATATTTTTCATCACTCATGTCTCTTAAAGTTACCTAAGCTGATTCTAGTTACAAAACCAGTTACCATCCTATTTGAGCTTCTCATAAAAGGAAGGTTCCCAACACATGCCACCCTCTTAGAACTTTGGAGGACTACCCCAGCAGCTGGAGGTTCTGTGCTGCCTCTAAGCACCTACATCTTCCCCTGGGGACCTGGGTAACTTGAGAGTGGCTTTGAGGTCCCACCATTTTCAGAACCTGTGCGTGAGGTGAGCTAATGAAGGCATTGGCTGTTGCTCCCAGCAGAAATAGCAGGGACACCACTGATCTAGGGCAGCAGCTCTGAACTAACTGTTCACATAGTGTTGCTGCTTTAAAAGAGGGGGGAAAAAAAAGAAAAAAAAAAAAAAAAAGAGGGAAATAAAAAGAGTTGAGAGGATAAAGGAAGCTCAGGCAACCTCCTCTTTCACTTCTTGAGGACAGGGCCAGGGCACAGCTCTGAGTCACTGGGTGCACAGACTAGTCTGGACACAGACACAGTCTCTGCTGGAGCATATTTCACCTTCTTAATTCCCAAGAACAAGTGTTTTAAGGATCATATTTGCACATGTGATAATACAATATGGACCCCTTTAAAGATCTCCATAGGCAAGAGAGACTGAACCAGCAAAAAAGACAAAAAAAAAATCTGAAAACAAAACCTGGATCAGAAATTTCATTACATAGACCATGATTTAAGACTCAGAACTACAGAAGATAAAGTTTTATTTACCCTCAAGTTTCAGTGGGAAGAAACCTAACCTGTGCTGCTAACCAAATCCTGCAGTGCTGAGCCAACACCCCAAAAATGGAGGCAGAGCCCAGCATCCCCGGGCCACCCACACCAGCACGCTCCACATGCATGACAGGTATTCCCCTCACCCAGAAATCCCAAGTGCTGAGGCCTGCACACATCCCATGGTGAAGACACCTTTCCTAAGGCTGAGGACAGCTTGTAGTTAGGACAATGAGGGCTCATACTTGTGCTTCTGCCATAGCCAGGCACAGCCCCCATGCCATCTCCCAAGGAAAGCTGCCCAGACAGTTCAGCTGTGTGCAGCTCAGCTGCTGCTGGGTATTACCAAGACACAGTGCTCTTCACATCGCAGTGATGCACATGTGTCTCCAGACAACAGGTTGTGGAGGCAATGAAACCACACATTATCATATCCAATTTCTACAACTTGAAGGATTTCCCAACTTTCCATGCCTGCTGCTGCCCTCTTCGTATTTAGCTACCCATGTCAGGGGTTACAAAGTGATCTGTTATTGTGGTGAACAAGCGATGGACAGATCTGCTGAATAATGCAAGGCTCTGCTGACTGAGCTGTGCTTATGTAACTCCCTGGTTTCACAGCTGCTAATAATTAGAAGATGACCTGCATAAGTGCTAGACAAAAAAAAAAGAAAGGAGAATCCTCCTCTATCACTTCAGAAACAACCCACAAAAACAAGAGCAATGGTTTTGGTTTTTTTTTTTTTAAATCTGCCATGGTTTTCTTTTCCGCTCTCAGAGCTCAAACAAATGCAGCATAATGAATTCAGCATAACTTATAACTGAGGAGCTGAATGGTGCCTTGTTCACAGCGTTTGGATTTGAAACACAGATGCAGTTAACTCACAGCTTAACTCCTTCCACAGTGTTCTTTAAAACCCTGATCTGAGTTCTGCTCAGCTTCCAGATTTTAAAAAGTTTTCAAGTTTTTTTTTTAAAAACAAAGAAAGATTCAAACTTGGATTCAGTGTACAGCTTCCTCTGCTCTTTTCCCCTCTTAAAAATAAGAGATTAATTGTTATGCAGCAAACTGGGAATAACATCACATTCTAAAAATTCCCTTTGCAGCTCTTGTCTATTTCACCAAATTCTTTTCCAGATCTGATGTTCTCAGTGTTTCCTGAAAAAGGCAATGCAATAATCTGCTCTTTAGTACTAAAAACCCTGATGAATGACAGATAAATAAAAAAGTGATCTTTTGGAGGGTAAAAGTAGTCTCTGTTGCCAAGTGACCTGAAAGTAGTTGAGTAGGGAAAGGAGATGGTTTTAGGTTTAAAGCCAACATCTTTTATCTACTAAGGCACTGGTCTACCAGTCAGAAGATTTATGATCTTCTCCCAGCACTATTACTGACCTGCTGCTAGGAAACTTGGGGCAAAGCTACTTCCCCACACTATGATTCTCTACACACTTCAGTTTTCAAAGTATTTATACAGACTTCAAGGCCATTTGGGGATATTTTGAGTCCACCTTTATTCCCAGATGTTCTGGGACAGGCAAAAGCAGCCAAGCTTATCCAGTAAGCAGAAACTGAGCGTAGAGCCAGCTGGAAGGAACGGCTAGATCTCATCTTGTTCAGAGCAGGGCTAACCTGGTTTTAAGCAGATTGCTCGGGGCTTTTCCAATCCACTTTTTAGGCCGTCTCTATGGACAGAGACTCCACAATCTCTTTGGACAACTGGCTCCAGCAGTTGGCCACCCTCACCATGGAGGACCTTGCTGGCAGTTTTTGTAATGAGCAGAGGAATACCATTTGCTCTCAGGGCTTACTTGTGGTCATCTTAAGTCAGGGTCCAGGGAAGCTCAGAGAGAAGCCTGCTCCACACTGCTGGTTCTTCATGGCAAGAGGATTTCAGCGCTCAAGCACAGCATTCATTCAAAGGAAGAAGAGGGAATCACCCTATTTCCTGAAGTTATCACAAGAGAAACTTGCACAAGCTATTTTTGGCTCACTGAAGCTGCCAAGAGCATTTATTTTAACCTCTGTATTACTTCCCAGTAAAGAATACCCTCTAGCTTCCTCAGCAGGAGAGACGTACTCAAGTTTAGCTCAAATGAGGAGAGCCCTCTTGTGAAAACATGCGCTGGAGGAGAGGAGGGCCCCTCACATGGACTTAGCCCCAGGAAGGAGGCAGGAGCTGCACACAGACACACTGAAGAGTTTAAAGATGAGGGGTGTCACATAAACAATCTAAGAAACTTTAAACTTAGAAACTTTTATATGTTAAACTTTTGCTTCTGCAACATTAGTAGTTTAAAGAGTTACAAAATTATACATTTTAACTCCAAAGGGGACTTATATGTAATTGGAACCAAATGTTGAAGATCACTAACAAGGTTACAGCAGAGTGGAGTGTTACAAAACAGACCCTTGAATACTCCTAGCGCTTACCGTTTATCTCCTTCCAGGAATAGAGAAAAACTTTCTTTCCTGAACTCCTTTGATGTCTCAGGTTTAGACCAAACAGCTCCCTCATGCCTTGCATCCCCAGCCGCAGAGACACGCTCCGCTGATCCTGGTGCGCAGAGTTGGATGAGGCCCAAGGACAGCTGCTCTTTCAGACCCGTGTGCAGGCAAGGCCTAACAGCTGCCCCAGTATCTCCCAGAGCCCTGATGTTCAGGGTTATTTCCACTGGAAAAAAAGAATCTTTTCACAATTCAGACTTCACTTACAGCTCAGCAGGAGTGGCACAGTGATTGCAAGAATCACAACAGAGTACTAACATAGTAAACACTTAGTTAATTTCCTTCCTCTTTGTTCTCTCCAGATACCTACACACATGTAGTTAGGACCACATGAGAGCACTACACCACTATCATACTGGTAACCGAAAGCATCCAAAAGATTTAAACTTAAACCTACTAAAACATGATTCTAGACATCTTTATTAAATTTATTTTTTAATAATCCCTTGTCTGGGCTATTTGCCAGCTAACAGTTCAGCAGTTATTATTCAGTAACAGACAGATTTTTGTGTAAACCGTTGAGGTAAGGAACTAAGCAAGTAGGTGTTAGTTACACACTCAACACAGAGGAGTTAAGCACACATAGAACTGGTTCCTTGAAGATTTGTGGCCACCTCTAGTATCCTCAATCCTTGGTACTACCAAAGTCTGTGTTACCAACCCAGAATCCCATATAAAGCACACTCCATCCTCCCCTACTCAAACACGACTTGCAGGATGGATTTCCATCCAAGACACTCAGCAGTTCTCTTTTATAACAGACCAACAGACCAAGTGTGCCACACAGACAAAAGGAGACAGTGTCCTCATGAGCCAGGAATAAGAGAAAGCAGTAGAAAGAGCACAAAAGCATTTAATTAGATTCAAATTTTGATAATGCTTCATTGTCATGAACAAGCCACAATTACATTTACCAAAAACTTAAACTTTAAATAAATCCTCTCTGTTGCATTGGTATTTCCCATGGTTTCTATAAGCAGGTCCATTTTTCAGACGGAAATGTGGTGTTCTTAAAGCACAGGACACTTCTAAAGGCTGCTGCATAAAGATGATTCTACTCAAGTGTATATATACACCAAGAACAAATACGTGCCTCTGAAGGATGCCTATAAACTCCTGTCCTCACATCATGTTTGTCAGACAACACCAACACATGTTCTTTTCTTTCTCCAAAAGAGCTCCATGTTTACACAAGCAAGGCAGAAGTCTACTAGCTGCTGATACGTAATGTGCTGTGGGTAGCAGAGACCAGTGCTGCTGCAGCAGCAGTCGGGGCACAGCTCGGGTGCTTAAGCTGGTTTAATTCCCATTAGCTGGGGTGAGAGGTCTCAAAGCTGGGAAGAGGCAGCACAGGACCCATGCAAGACAGTTGCACATAGTGAGTAGCTGTTCCTCCTCCCCTTTTCCTGGACGTTTTTAACCCAGACTGCTGAACCTTTCAGCAAGTGAGTTTATAGCACAACCCCAGGAAAAGGGAAAGGCTGAGGAGCTGCAGCACAGTGGGGGAACAAGTGACCAGGGTGGGAGGGACAGGAGGGGAGGCAGAAATCCCTGAGCTGCCAAGGGCAGCATGTAAGGTAACCACAGCCCCTGCCCCAAAGAGCTCACACTCCAGTCCAAGCCAGCCACAGGAACTGGTGTGCCTCTCGCTTCGCATTCCTTGGAAACTTGCCTTAACCAGCTATGGAAACAATAATCTCGTGTACAGCATGGAGAGCTATGCATTTGACAGGCAGATGCTAAGGGCAGCATCCTGCTCAGCCTGAGGTCCGAGGATACTGAAGAGCCTAGCAGAGTGAGGGAGAAGGACAATGTAGCAACTGCTGAACGAAAAGCTGCGCTGCCTGTGAGAACAGTAACAGGGAGTCAAGAGATACAGTCTGGTATTTTTAGGTTTTTGGCTCTTGCCCTAGGCAAACGGATTTTAAAGCAAAACTTGCATACCCACAAAAAGCTTTTCCTCTCCACTCGTAGCTGTAGCCCGTGCCCCTCCATTCTTGCTTGTATTCTCTTCCTGAACCTCCCTTTCTGCGTCTGTACTCCCCTCACGTGCTCCAGCTGCACAGAGGGCAGAAGTGCTCTGGAACAGCTGTATTTCCTCCTCCAGTGCTGCTTCCCCTTGCCCGCTCCAGCAGAGGGGAAAGTACAGGCCAGCTCAGCCTGCCTCGTGCTTCACAGCACTTGGAGAGGTGCACTGCCAGAGCAGACCCCCCTGCAGCAGTGCCCACATCCCCCAGCCTTTAGGGAGGGCATGGCTCCCAAGCAAGGCACACTGGGGGTAATGTGTGGACCTATTCCTTTTGACATGGCCTCTTGGGCCTCTGCACTATGCTCCCAGGTTGGGCTTGGAGGAGCTAAAGGACAGAAGAAACAGAGGGAAGAGTAGGAAGAGAGTGAAAAAAGGGCGTGAACAAGGATCAAAAACACACTGCCCATCCTCTGGGGGTAAAGACAACCCAGAACAGCTGCTTATTACAGCCCTCACTGGGAAGAAGCCCTAAAAAGAACAAAAGAGCAATTTTAAAGTACCTCATGGTGGGTTCCTGAACAAGCACACCCTACTTCATGACAGAGGAAACTTCTGTATCACTTTTGGTTTAAATCAGAAGCCTCAGCAGGGCATGTGGTAGCAGCTGAGAAAGATATTCTCTCAGAGAGTGGATAGTCCTGCATTGCAGAAAGCATTTATTGAAAGATGAAGTGCAGCCATTAAAGTAGCAGAGGCAAACAAAGAGGAAGACAAACTAAAATTTCAGGACTGTTTACTTGAGGTTCCTAATCCTGACTCCTTCAAAAAGCCCCACAGAGCCAGCTCAGAGAGCACAGACTTGCTTCAGCTGCCTCCACCATGAAGCCTAACTTCAAGGTTCACCTCAACATTTGGTACAGATGAAAGCACTTAAGGGAGGAAGGCTGTACCACAGACACCTGGCGAGCTAGCAACCATAATGACACCCTGCTTGAGTACCACTTGTGTGGGCAGCAGCGCTTGCTCCAGCCCTCCCGGCACGGCTATTCCCCACCCTGCCACGCCGGCAGGATTTCACACCCCTAGCTGTACCACAGCAGGGGTGGGCATGGATGCCACCAGCCGCGTCCCTGGAGGTCGGGGTCTGAGCTGCCAAGGGGGACCGGGGCTGTGCCTGGAGACCCACGCCATCCTCCAGCCCAGGCGCACACGCAACCCCGGGGAAAGCGAGGGGGAAGCAGGGCGGGATCCCAGCCCTGCGAGCGCGGCTCCGGCAGGCAGGAGGAGAGCATCCCAGCCCGAGATAGAGCAGTCTGGAAGAAAAGAAAGAAAGAAAGAGCAAACAGGCACGAAGCGAGACTCGGCTCCCGGGCAGGGGCAGTTGCCGCCCCCCCGCCCCGAGTTCCCGCAGGACGCTCTCCCCGCGGGGCCGGGGGCACCGAGCCGCCCCAGCACGGCGGCCGGGACTAGGGCCCCGCCCGGACCCCCGCCCGCCCCGCCGGGAGCCGAAGCCCCGTCCACTTTCCCCCCGGGCGCCATCAGCCCCGCCCGGCCCCGCGCCCCCTTACCGCGCTCCGGGCGGGCTACGCGGCGGGAGAGGACGGCAACTCCCGCCGGCGCTCCAGCCGCTGCGGCGGCCGGGACATGTTGGGCCGGGCAGCTATTTATAGCGGCAGGAAGCGGCTCTGGGGCGCCGCTCCCCCGCCGCCGCACATGCCCCGGCCCCACGGAGCGGCGGGCGGGTGGGGGCGCTGCCGGCCGTGGGTGCCCGGGTGCCCGCCCCGTCTCCCCCCACACTTCTTCGTTCCCAGGTGCTCAGTGGAAGTTAAAACTAGTCAGTTAACGAGATAACCACATCACAGGGAAGGAGTTTCAGGTCCCTCAGCTGTGAATACTGGTAGCTTTTGCAGGAGCGCACCCAGTTCTCCAGACCCTCATCAGCCCCCTGCTCATACCCATTGCCCCATCAGCAGTTCTACCTTCTGCAACCCTTTAACCTCTCTTGCGCCCGCTGGCAGGGAGGGCAGAGGTGTGCTGTACCCTCCTGCTCTGTGCTGCCCCGGCCTTTTGGGAAAGCTGCAAGCCCCAAAGGCCGTTATGCAGGGTCCCTTCTCGCCCCAGCTCCCGATGCTCTATTTATTTGTCCTCAGAGCTCTCAACGCGCTTAATTTTCCTCACCTGCCTCCCACGGCCCTTGATAGCAGCCGGCGGGGAAGGGGTAGTGGAGCTTGGGGAATGGCAAGGCAGCAGGCAGAGGCACACACGGTAGAGTCGAAGCATCATTAAACAGTGGGGAAGAGGTTCTTGCTTTTTCCCTTTTAAGGTTTGCAGTATGCTGAGGTGTGGGAAGGTCAATTACCCCTCTCTACATGATGCCCCAAAACGCATTTGTGTTTCTTACCTCAATTAACTCACGCAGAGATTGCTTTGCCAGACAAGCAATCAGTTTGACCAAGTTTTCTAGAAACAATACTTCTGCTAATGCTCTTGGGTCCAGCACTGAGGTCTTGAATGGAAAAAAGCTCAAAGTATATGTAATGGAGTAGCCTGGGCAGGTAGGAGCAAGGTTTGAAGGGTGAGACCTGTGTCCTGAGTGTCTATTGGAGCTAACACATCGGTTCCACATGCTTTTGTCTCCATAGGATTTCACATTTTGGAGGTATTCGAATGTTTTGTGTTTACTCCTTACATGAACATGGTACAGCCCAGCAGCTACATAACACTGTTGTCTAAAATAAATGAATGTTAGGGACAGGTGTCTTGAAGAATAAAAATGTTCTTGATTTGTTTGTATCAACATGGCCCGGGAAGGGTAAAGACTGAGTAACCTGTGTGCTGAGCTAACCTGCTACAACTTACTTTCATGCTTTGACCAGATGACCAGTTGCCCAAAGACAAAATATTATGGTAAGACACGCTGTCCTAAGAGCAATGGTATTACTGATTTTCCTTCAGTGGAAGGTTCTGAACCCTGCCAAGATTTTATGTAGGCCATTTGCCTGTTTCTGTGTCATTGCATGCTTGGAGCATTACAAGATGGACAAAAAAACAGGTACAATTTTTTCTGTCTACCCTCTTCTGACCCATGTACACAACCTAGATTAGCTGGCAAGCAAAAAATTATGGAGCTCATAAGTGGAAGACCTACAGGTACTCTGTGTTTACTGTCTTTATGGAATTAAAGCACCCTAAAGAGGGCCACAAATCCACATGAGGTTCCTCAGCATGGCATACTGCATTTGGGTCATTGATTAGCTGAAAAGTCAGCAAGGAGGCAAACAGCTTCCTCTTGACTACGTACTGCAGAAATATCTTGTGGTAGGTTTACTCCAGGCTCCATATGAGATAAATAACAAACACCTACACAGATCTGCTTGGCTGTTAGACATTGGGAAGATGTGCTGTGGTGGGAGCTCTGTGCTGGGTGACAGGAAACAGTGGCAAGCCTTGCTAGGGAAGAGTTCCCCCTTTACAGGGAATCTGCTGAGGGACCCATCATCGCTGCGCTACGGTGGCCAACAAACTGCTTTGGACGCCTGCCCGCTGGTCAGGCTGGCCTGTCGCATGGCAACAAGTGAAATTGTCCTGTCCTTGTTGTAGGTGGCCTACCTACATCAGGGCTCTGGGGTGAGCAGGGGACGGGTTGCTTGCAGGCTGGCTCTTTTCCTAATTTACCTCTGTCAGCCTTTCACACTGTATCAGGGACCGAGCTTGAGAGACTTTGTACCAACTTCATGATTTGCTAGGAAGAGGGAGGGACTTTACACCCAGGAGCATGCCTAGGGGGCATGGAGGCAGTGCTAGTCCTTACCTAGCACTAGCAAACTAGCCTATGAAAAGGTGAGGTCTTGCAACCAGATCCAAGCACAGCAACCTTCTAGAAGTGTCCAAAGGCAAAAGCATTTCTGATGTGGTAAACTATCAGTGACTTTAAAAGCAACATCCCCCATGCCCTGCTGTGTCCCTGCCCATGGCAAGGGGGTTGGAATTTGATGACCTTTAAGGTTCCTTCCAGCCCTAACCTTGCTATGATTCTATGCCACCATACCAGAAAACAAACTTTTTCAGGGAGGTAATGTCCATCCTTTCTCCAGTAGCAGCACAGTGTTTATGGACTTTGCAGGTCCTGTGTTACACATACTCCCTGGCCCCACTGTCCCTGCCCACTGTGGTTTGCTGTGGAAACAGGAACTCCTGACTCAGCATGCTGATGAAACTCAAGCTGTTTTCACACATCTCGGGGGGATGGCCACAGCATGGAGGTTGGCAGCAACTTGTATCCTGGAGGGAAAAAAAAGGTACTTAAATTGTTTCACAATTGCCTGAAACAAGAATCTGATTTCTTAAGAACTCTCAAACTGAAAGAGGCTTTGGGATCCAAGCGCTAGTGGCAGGTGAATGGGCACCCTGGGCTCATGATCAAGGTGAGCATTCAGCATTTAGTGATGTCATTCTTCAGCTTTTTCTGACGACCAACACTACTATGTTTTACAAAGCTGAGGTGCAACTAGCTGAACAGACAGAATAAAGCCATCAGCTTTCTCTCATTTGCCTGGTGATGATGGAGAGCAGCAGCCTGCTCTCATTACAGACACACAGAGGTGAAATCAGGCTCTTGGAGCTGGTGCAGGGCAATGGACCTTTAAAAATTCAAGTGAGTCCCTCAGAAGGGTCAGGTCTCCTGAACAGAGCAAGTGCCATAAATGGAAGAGGTCTGGTCTTGCATCTCCAAGAGCAAAATGTCCACACACAGTAGAAAGCAGCCGACGGCCAGCCAAAAGGGTGGGAAAGGTAAGTGCCAAGTTGTATAAAAATCGAAAAGAGAATCAGACTGACAAAAGACAGAGATGCTCCAGAGAGCTATTCTATTAAGGTCATAAACAGGGTGTGATCAACAAGCCCAAAGTGAACAAAAGCAGCTTTAATAGCAAGAAAATGGAAAGTAAAAGAGAGACAAGTCAACTGCTCGGACTGCCACCAGTGTCAGTGCAACCCCTTCTCACCTAGAGGCCCCTGGTCTGCCTTCATTTCAATGAGGTCTGCTTACTCCAGCACCATGGTGTTTGTATTTCTCTGTTTTTACACTTACTAGAGAAAATGAACAATGAGCGTGGGAGGCCTGCCCCCTGTTTTTCTCATCATGAGAACTGTTAGTCAAAGCTCAGAGCCAAAGTTTACCTGTTGGAGGCAGCAAGACAGCAGAGGTGGCATGTACAGGTTGCAGGAGAACTACTCGGGGCCACCTCCCTGGGGCTGCTGGTGCTACCCACGTAGGAGAGAGGGGACGCTAGTATGAACATCATGGGAGAAACTACCCTGCTGCAAGTGAGAAATCCTCAGGCAACATGTACTTACATGCTGACAGCAAATTAGCTTTGACAGTGACTGAGGCAGCATCCTCCAAAGCTACTGTTTCAGCAGGTGGACAGGTGTGTTAAAAAGGCAGCAGCAGATGAGAAGAACTAGTCTGTATGTATTAAGGGTGCTGTCTTTCAGTAGATGGACACAGGGGATGTTAGTGGTATGTAAAGAAAAACATATCCCAGAGGTGAGCTGGGAACAGAGAATAAAGAAGACTGAGACAGTCTGAGTAATTAGAGAAATGCAAAAAAAGACCCCAAACCCTATCTCCTGCAGTGTGCTTATTGGTGTCAGGAGAGTTGGAGTACAACGCATGGATTCTGCAACCTGAGAAGGCAGCTGTTAGCACTTATTTTTGCCTGGTGCTCCTCTTTTGAGATATAGGTAGTTCATCAAGACTCAGAGTGATAAGGCGGCAGACTTGCTTTGTCTGTTAGATAAAACTAGCCCAAATAAAATATTTAAGTAATTAATTTCAAGATATCTACTGAGGAAATGTAAGGAAAACACTGCAACGTGATAGCTAGCTGTGCACTAAGAGAGCTGGAGAAGTGAGCAGGCAGGCATGTACATGTGCACCCAGGGGACACAAATAGGTGGAATTTGGAGGCCAAGACCCAGATCTGCCTTGAGGAAGCTGAACAAAGATACTGTGGATGCTCACTGTGAATCTTGTTACTTGATGTTTATTTTTAATGCTAAGATTCCACCACATGCTGCTCTAAGAGGATTGTTCTGTCAATTTTAGTGACAATCGCAGTCTCCCAAATTAAGTCCCAGGCACTGTTGTGCTGCAGCTTAGGTCATCGTGAGCTGGGGAACTGCAGGGTTCCCTCCAAGGGCTGAGAGCAGAGCTGAGAACTTACAGTGAAGATAAACAGAGCTGCAAGCAAGCACTCCACCTGTCAGCAGCAGAAGTTTCACCCAGCATACATCGTTTACAGGGTTAATGATCATGCAGGGAGGCAAAGATTACCACCTCATCTAAACTGTAGCAGCTGACCAGCGTGTTACAAGGGATCCAAGGGATTGATGGCCCCAGTCAAACTGCTTGCTTTGCTTAGGTCTGCAGCTTACTGAAACACTGTCCAGCAAACACTGTGCCAGGATGGAAGTACTGCACCAGTGCCTAGTTTTCTTTATAGAGCATTTTGGGTTCCTGTCCTCTGCAGACAAAACACAGTCCTGTAGAGCATTAACATAGTACAAATTATTTTATTGAACTCACAGCAAATTATTTACAGCTGTTTGCAAAGTAGCCTGACTGGCTTGGACAACCGGCTGGGAAAGATGAGTAACTTCGATCAGTAGCCCCACTTCTCCCCATTTATTTTTGAGGAAAGTAGGCAGCGCTGGTAATATTTCCACACTGTGTTATGAAACACGCGTAGGCTTGTTGCTTACGTTTAATATTTACTAAAACCCAAAGGCTTTTGGCCAAAAGCAGCACTACTTCATTTTAGTCACTAGAGTGAGCTGCTGCTCAACATTTGAGCAAAGTTTGGCTAATTATTTGCATTGCTCAGAAGAGGAGGTGTCCTGTCCTTTTGTCACCCGTGAATAAAACAGAGATCTGCACTGTCCCTGTGCAATGACCTTTGGGATGCTCTGTCTGACATTAGCACTCGTGATTTATTTCAGCAGGGCAGGGGACAGTTTTTGGGGAACAGAGGGAATTGAGTTTAAAATGTCATACTGAGCACCCCAAAATTTGAAGCTGCGCTCACATTAGTCATTGCTCAGGATGGAGAGTGGACACCAACCTTCCCGGAGCAGAGTAGACTGAATACAGAGGTTATCCTATAGATACCATCATATTCTATGGATACAATTCTTTCCTTTAGGATGAAATTGCAGAATATCTATATTGGCAACTGAAAATCCTGGGCATTAATACATAATTATTGCAAGGCTTCTTATTTTCACCTGCTATTGCTCATCATAAGAGGGTTGCAACATAGGTCACGGGCCTGCCTGATAGTTACAGAGCTGGGCTCAGTGATAAAAACAGGGTGAAAAGAATCCTCCTCTCCAGTCCTTTACCATGGAACTTGATAGCAAAAAAAATACCTGGGGACCCAACTGGCTGAGGCTGGATCCCTCCCACAGTAAGGACTGTGCCTCCTCTTCACTGCAACAAGAGTTTCTACAGGTAGAGTCAAGTATGGCAGTCAGTCATTTCAGATTTGTGCATGGAAATCAGGTGCTTAAGCACAGAGCTTGAGATACTTTTGATGGTTACGTCCAGTGTTACAAGAGGAAACATTTGTGACTCAGCCGACACAAAAAACACAGAGCAGATATTGAAACCAGCTTGGATGCTGAAGCTGGATACAGATTTACAGCTCAGCTAAAGCTTATTATGCTGCTATTGATTTCACTGGAATTGCATCTGTGGGTTACAAAGTTAGACAGTCTTATTAATACATTAACGTATTTCATAAATGGTAAAATGGATCAAAACCTGGCTGAGAGCCGTTCAGTCTACCAGTAATGCAAGTGTTTCTTTTTGGCAATGGCATGCCACTGAGCAGCAGCTCAGATGTGCTAAGTATGGAGCCTTACATTATATTATCCCTGTTCTTTCCCAGCAGGGACTGATTCCTGTCTGAAACTTTCAGAGCCTGGCCAGGTTTTGATGATTAAGATGCTTTCAGATGCTGACCGGGGTAGCAAATAGTTTCCAGTTGATGTTCATCCTTGCTGATTTAATTCAATAAGGCGACCAGCAAATACAGCTAATGTTCCAATAATACAAACTAGCATAAATATGCCAAGGAGAAGATGATCAACCACCATTGCAACAAACTTCCATTCTTCTGCAGCCTGTGAAAGAAACAAGGGAGACTGTAAAATCTCTGCAGAGCCATGTTTGTTCTGGGCATTTTTGTAATTTACTGTCTTGAACAAGGGAGAGGTTCTTCCTTAACTTCCACTATTATTATGCAACAACCCCCCCCCAAACTAATTTTCTTCTCAAAAGCAGGTCAGTGGTTGAGAAAGACTAAGCTACCTAGAAAGTCAAGTTTCAAGACTAAACTGTGTAGAAACCCTGACAACTTGGTGAACAATTTTGTTAAAGAGAAATGATGAAAAGCTTAAATATTTTTTTGTCAAAGGGTTGCTCTTGACAGAGAGTTTTAAAATGTTGAAACCAAAATACTCAGTTTGACCCATCTGACTTTTGGGGTTTTTTTTTTTCTACTGCTTTTTCCTTTTCTTGGGACACCTAGGCAAGTGCTGTGAATTTAGCTGTATTCCCTGCCCTGTGCCTGGCATCCACCATGAGGTCTGGGAGAACCTTTTCCGTGACTTCCCTAGTCTTTTTCCCAGTTGTGGGATACCATAAACCACTAGCTCTGCAAATGCTTTTTAACTGGGTGCTTTTGTGGGAACCCAGCACCGTAAGAGTGAGTAGAGCATGAGGTGCTAAGTGCAGCAGGGCTCAGGATTTCCACCCTGTAACTCGGGCTTACAGCACAACCTGTACTGGCCTAAGACACCCTCTACTTTTGCCTTAGTTGCCCCATAAGTAGGAGGGGCTGTTGTAAATTATCTAGAGGACACTGATAATCAATACTGTTGTGAGGTGGCTCATGCATGTGTGAAGGAATGCAATGAAATGGCAGCCTTCTGAAGCCACAACCTTCAGTTTATTTGAGGAACTTGACTTCTGAACCCGCCTGGAAGTGATTTCAGTGGTGACCAGATGACACAAGCAGCTGGGCTCCACTTCCGAAGGGAGCCCTTGCCAGTAACCTGAAGACCCTCCTTGTAAGCCAAGGAGGAAGCGGGGCCCAGAGGCGCTGAAGCCAGGCCAGCCCGGCTGAAGGCAACGTTTTATCTGTGGAGAGGCACAGGAGTCACGGGGAACATAAGACTACAGCCAGAGCCGTTCCACATGCTCCAGGAATTTGGTCACAGGAACAAACACCATGGTGTAAATCCTGCCTCTAGGAAAGCGGCGCCTCCTTTTCAAAGGCATGGCCAAATTATTGTCCCAGAGAACGAACTCTCTCTCTTCAGGCCAGCCTGCAGCTCCACAGGAAAGGTCTGTGTTCATTTAGAAAGCTGGGGTACCAGGACTGAATTACCCATGCGAGCTGTGATGACTCAAGTAAAGAGGGGGTTAATTGTGTTGAATGCACTAGAAGGCAGCAGAGCTAGGTTTTCCTAGGGAACACAGCCATGTGTGACTCCACACGCATTTATCCTTCCTTTGGCTTGTTGTGTGGAAAAAGTCAGTAATCAGAGTAACTCATGACGTGCTTCACTTGCAGGGACTCCTAGCATTCAGGAATAAAACAAAACCTAACTGAAATTGGAATTATCATTTCTAAGTTACATTTAACAGCTCTCAGATAGAACTAATGGCCTTTTGGAGCTCCACTTGCTTCTTTGCCTTTCAAAAGCAGCAGGAGCTTGCATACCGCAGGGGGAAGATGCCCGTGTGGGAAAAAGGAGGAATGTGTTTTGGAACTTAGCTCAAGTTCTTGAAACTGCTTTGTGACTCTCAGACCCTCCAGCCCTATGGCTTCACACACCACACTTACAAAACCTTAGCACTGACATGTTTTTTTTTCACACGCTTTCTTTGGGCCAAGCTTCAGTTTCCATCTGGGACAATTAACTGTTCCTCCGTGTTGACAGCAACAAGGGGAAAAGACAGTCCCCTGCTAAAGCCAAACCAGGGCCTGGAGTTTTTTGTGAGGCAGAGATATTTTGTAAAGAAAAAAAAATAATAAAAAAAAGCAGTTTGAAAGCAAGAAACAAATCATGCACAAAAAATGCCTTACATTACTGGCTTCTTGGTCCGATTTCATCGTCTCTGCAATGTATTTGATTCCCTCTATAGCATTTTTCACATCTGGATTTTTGGTAAGCGGGGAGTAGAAGTTGACAGGCACAGTATCTGGCTTCCCAGAAATTTCAGAAATATCAATATCTTCTGCAAAAATATTTTTGTCTTGTTTATCCCTGGACGGTCGTTTCATTGTAGAGAAAAACATCATGTTTGGGATCGTGTCAATAAAGACCTGAAATCAAAGAGGGAGAAGACAACAATTGCTGGTCTGAGGGGCTGTGGTGCAGATGCAGCTGTGTGCTGAACAAAGGCAAGCCTCTCTGGTCCCAAATCACTTCCCGTGCTGGAGAGTACGTTACAGCCCGTGCCTCAGGCACACACGGGGGCTTTTGTCAGCCCTATGCCCTGGGGCAGGTGGAGTCACCCACAGGCCTGTCACACATTTTTTGGTTCCCCCGCCCCCGCAATGCCGACACGTGGAGAGGGAGCACTGTCCCGAAGCAGACCCTCAGCTAGTGGGAGCTGGCAGAGCTCTATCACTCTCATCTAATTTGGAACATATTGCCTAAAATCTGGCTTGAAGAACAGACTACAAAGGATCCCATTTGGCTACTTCCGTTTGACTTGGCTACTACAAACGTTTGTTGTACATATATATATATATATATATAAGGTTTACAGTAGTTTCTTTTGGAGTAACAGAGGCTTGCTGCTGGAGCATTTTTAAGCACAGTGAGTTTTTGCCTGTTGAAATTTCCCTTCTACAGGGATTGTTTGTGCTGCAGGGTGAATCTGATGCGAGCTTTAGCCTTAAAAACGTGATTAGAAATACACAGAGCAGTCTCCTGTTCATGTCATGATTTTATACGTACTCAGGCAGGCTTAAAAAAGGCAAGAATAACTGAATGGATCCTCTTTGGCACTGTCTCCCCAAAGAACTTGTAATGACAGACATCCAGTTTTTTCTATACCTTGTGATTACCATCCAGACTGCTGCGCAAGGATCTCCTTGCTTCCCAAGGGCTGCAGAGAAACTATATTTACTGGGAAAGTACAGAGGAGACCATAGCTTTTGCTAAGCTGCCTTTTGCAAAATGGGGTGCTGAAGGCCGGTATCCCCAGTGGCCTTTGTGCTCCACACTCCCGCAGGCTGGTGAGCTCGGTCTCTGGCCAGCAGCATTGCTCTGCAGTCAGACAGAGAATTAGACCAGGAAATTTGAGTCCAGGTGGACATTTTCTTTCCCCTGTACCTCCAGCTCCCCATGTTTTGCCTCATCGGTTCCCTGCCAGATTCTATAACGCTGTTACTTGGAGGAGTGCTTTAGCAGTCTGGCTGACTTGGTGCGCAGCTAAGTAATGAACATTGGCTCTCGTGCCAGAGAGATTTAACAGGATGCATTTACTTCACCAGTTCTCATTGGCTTTTATTTGAAAACCTGCCAATAAAACGTGGAGGGCTCAGTAGAAACTCAGACACACAGAGCCATAGAGCTCACCTTCCTGACCCAGTGCGGCATGGTGTGAGTGCTTGGGGAGCGGTGGTGGGTGTTGATGACAATGACCGTGATGATGATTGAAGCGATCACAAACACCATGGTAAACAACATGTATTTGCCTATCAGAGGCACTGCACTGGAGGTAGAGGGAATCAGCTCCACGATGACCAAAAGGAACACAGTCAAAGACAGCAGGACAGAGATGCTGAGAGTCATTTTCTCACCTGCCATGCAAAAAAGCCCAATCAAAACCAAAACCCCCATTGCTGCTCCCATCATTCAGCACAGAGACTAATTATTTGAGAAGATAGGTTGTGGACAACAGCTATTCACATGAGTACATGCGTGTGCATCTCAAGTACGGTCATCACTCCCTGCATGCAAAGCAGTAACTAGGCTGGCCAAACCTGAGAGCTTATCATAGCATCAGCTCCAGCATTATGGTGGGAATCACCATGTATGGCTGTGCTGATGCATGGGTGGTGGATATGGAAAGCTTACTTGCCAGGAGCACTTCATGGGCTGTGAATTTTGAGTGATGAAGTATATGCACCTGATCTCCAAAACCTCCTGGGAGTTCACTTGCCTTATGCTCTGGCAGGCTCATGCTGGGCTGAGTGGGCAGAGAGAAATCACATCTGACACCAGAGGTCAGTTGCTATTTGAGATCCTCCAGTATGTAGGATGTCAAAACTGAACCACAAAACATGATTCACGTGCCTTTTTTTTTTTTTCTTTTTCTATCCAGTTCAACTTTCTATAAATTTTTCCACTGAAAAAACCCCCAAAACATCAAGTATTAAGAAGTGCAAAAAGCTGACCAAAGGTAAAATGAATGAAGCAGAGGAAATGGTTGCAGAGAGCAAGACCTACTCAGCAGGGACAGAGGAGGCCAGAACAGGCTGGGACTATGTCACACGAGGTAACCTGCATGAATGGGGTAACAAGCTCTCCGCTCTAACACGATGTGGAAAGGCTTTAGCCCCCACTCTGTGCTCACTTACCACATGATGTACTAACACACACCTACCTACCCATGCCAAACCATAAAAACCAACTAGCTAAATCTTTGTTTTGCAGAAGTTAAGTGGATGGTTAATCAGTGATTTATGTGGGTAATCAGCCAAATTTTCTTATATCAATAGTTCCAGCTTTCAGCACTTACCTGATATTTGCAGAACATTGAGAGCCATTATTTTGAGCTGAAATATCCAATTTTAGTAAGTGCTGCCCTTCGAGTTGGCTGGTGATGTCAAATACTGAGAGTTTCTTAGAAACTTGTTAGAAGAGAAATATCTATCACAGTGGAACGAATAAATTTACATACCTGAATCTGTGGGCAGGTAAAAAACTAACCCAGTCAAAAAGGAGAAGAGCAGGCAGGGAATGATGACGTTCACGATGAAGTAGAGGGGCAGGCGCTGCATGAGGAAGTGGTAGGTGATATCCAGGTAGGGGGTGTCAGGGCAGCAAGCATAGTAAACCCAGTGCTTCCAGCCACGATAGTCCTTCATCACCCACTCCCCACTCTCCATGAAGTTACTCAGATCTGGACGATCACTCTCCTAACAGTAAAAAAAGTTACAAACTCATAGTATTAGATGTTCTGAACAAAAATCAAAGCCTGGCAGTCGCTCAGGAACAAGATTCCCAACCACTCAGGCACTTCATTAATTTTTGTGAGCAAACCACTCTTGTCTATGTTATATCTGCCTATCATCCTCTATACGGCATTCAACCAAATATTTTACAGAAACAGTCAGAGAAAGCCTGATTAAATATTTACAGATAGGAGACATACCTGAGGGGCAGTAAAACAGTCCTTGGAAATGGAAAGTTGCGAGCAGAGAAAAAGCACACTCACCCACCCCCTCACCCCCCAAAAAAAACCCAAAACCAAAACAACCCCAAACAAAAAACCCTAACCCAAAGCAGAACAGGCAGAGCCCAAGTAGTGGTGTGAAGCTGTTGGAGGGTAGACAGGTAGAAGACTGCTAGGGCTCAGGTATTAGATGTATGCAGAATTTTAGAAACCGAACCAGGAAATTTTATGCTGGATCTACAAATAAGGCTTTTATATTTCACAGTCAGTGTCTGCCTTTTTTTAAAAAAAATTTTATATTTTCCTCTCCAGACAGAGCAAGGTTATATTTCATTCTGTATTTGAGATTGCCCTAAAAAATATATCCATGTCTGTGCCGCTTCTCCCAACGACAGACTCCTTGCTTACCGGGTTAATAACAACCACTGTACCATCATATGTCCAAGTCCCCAGCTTCATACTGCAGTTCTGCTGGTCAAATGGGAAGTGTGTGACTATAATTTCACAGTAACTTTTAAAAATAGCTGGTGGTGTCCAGGTGATCAGGCCTGTGTGCTCCAGAAGGACTTTGGTGTATTTAACAATGGCAAAATCACCGTCTGCGCTGCAAAAGGACGAAGGGCATTAACAGCAATATTGGCAGCACAATTAACAGAGCCACACAAGGATTTCTCTGGTCGCGGATTGACTGGCTTTCCCCAGTGACCTTGTGCCTGCTCCCACAGAAGCTTGCTCTAAGGCATGCTGCCCACCGGCATGGGTGGGTGGGAAAGCAGCCCCACCGCAGTGGAGCCCTGGGCAGAGCTACCCCTCCTTCCCCAGGCAGCTGGCACCCCTTACTTGTTGTAAAGAACAAGGTCTGGCCGCCAGATATCGTCTGAGGGGATGCGGATTTTTTTCACACCGCCGTAGTCGTCTGGATTCCACTTGAGGTTGACGTCTGTCCATTGCTAAAGAGGGGGGATTTCAGCCACTGAGAGCCGCTTCCAGCACTTCTGGGGGTAGTTTTGGTACTTCCTATAAACATGCACCTACCCTGCTTTGGGACATGCAGGTAAGCATAAAAACCATGTGCTCATTTTTTACATTAACTTAAATTTTGGTTTAAGACACTTCTAAATAAAAAGAAAGGCTAGATAAATATACCAGAAGGCAAAATGCCTTGCTTAAGGCTCTTGGTGTCTGGCACATTGTGTTCTGGAGACCCCAGAAAGAAGTGCCCTGCTAGCTGGCCCACCTGCCCAAGTTGCCCCTGAAAGTATAACAGAATATTTGGACACAGTCAGAAACTAATGTCTGAGTTGGACGAAATGGTTAGCAACATTTAGAGTTACCTGCTTCAGGCGTACGTTGGTTGTCACAATCTGATTTACTTCATCCTTAAAAAAAGATAAGAAAGAAGGCAGTAGCAGCAAGCATCAGGATTAAAGGAGACAAATGGCTTCCTTAGAATTATAGCACAATTTGGCACGGTCAGGTAAGCCAGTGGCTCAACATGTGCCTCACGTTCATACTGTACCACGCTAATAAGCTGAATGAGCTGCAGCCCGACGGTGACGACGACGGCGTCCCGATGGTCCTCCACGGGGCGCACCACCTTGTTGTAGTCCCTGAACAAGTCCTCGACGAGGCGAGTCTCATCTTCGTAGCACAGGGCCAGCCCAGCTGCAGAACAGCAAGGGGGTAGGAGTGGGCATCAGTGAGAGGAGACAGGGAACAGGCAACTGCACCTTCAGTCTGAGGTGGGCGTTAAGGAAACGATGTCAACAGCAAGCTGATGGCCGGGGATTGGTGCCAGGTCCTCTGTGTGACTCCTCGTTTCAGGGGGGTGTTATGTGCATTGCAAATACCATCAGCAGGGGTAACTATCTCTCTGATCTGGCAGTCAGCTTAGGAGTAAGACAACAGACTCCAAACAGGAGCTGAACAAAACCAAATAGCCATCATTGTGGACATCAGACCAAGCATTAGGAATCTGCTCCAGGCTCTTCCAACCCACACCTGTGCTTACATGCAACACTTGCGGACAGCTAAGCACAGAAAATACCCATCATCAGGAACTTCCAGCATCATCTTCTCCCCTTCAGCTCTGAGGACTTGCCTGTAACAGTAACTTTAAAGGACAGGACCAAGCACAAGAGGCATTGAGATGACAGCACCATCCAGACTCCTCACATCTGAGGTGCAAGCGGAGCAGGAGCTCCTCTCCACGATGGGGGTCGCTCAGGTTGTGCTCATGGTGAGAGAGAGAAGGAAGCCATTCACTGTGCGGTCTCCTATTTCCCTCTCCCCAGGGAAGGTCTCAGCCTGTCCATGGAGAGTTGTGCCCACAGACTGTTCACTGTGACTCGGTGGTGCTACGTGAAAGAGCCATTGTAAGAAGAACACCACAAGTGAAAGTGGCAGGTATAGGGAAGGAAAGAAAATGGAAGTGGGGCTTGGGGGTGTTCTTGTATGTACCCCCCTCCTAAAGGTAGCAGGAGGGAAGAACAGCTGAGCATTTCTGGCAGATCCCATCCTTGGCTTCCTTCCCTTCTCTCTTGGTCTGAAGCCTGGGCCACTGAAGTCAACAAGAATTTTGCTGCTGACTCCGACCTAAGCCAGGATTTCCCCTCATTTCCTAACTGCCTTTTCACCAGCTCCTTTTATACAGTTGAGCTGAGATGCCAAGGATTCTGTCTTGGCCTTGTCCTGCCATGAGATGGTATTAAAATTGTTGGATGCCGTTGTGAAAAGCTGTCTGCTGCAGACAGGCACCGCTTTCATCCCCAGACAGGAGGCTGCGCTGGAGTGGGCAGGAGTCATCTTTCAATTTTTAAGTTATGATCGCAGCATCATAGCTAAGTCAAGCTCTTTGCTATGCTTTATTAATCCAATTAAAATCCTTCACATTGCTACCTTCTGGTGTGGCTTGGTAGGAATCTAGTATAACGCTTGAATCTGTTGAAAAGTTTTAGGATCACAGAATACTTATTGTTTTAGGGGACAGCTTAAAAAGAATTATCCTGTTACAACACATACAGCTGCAAAAGTTCCTGCTTCCTTGTCAGTAGTCTCTTAGCTTCATGAAATTACCTGTTACGAAGCCGTGCATGTGAAGCCATGCTGACTAGACCCCATCACACATTCTGAAACGCAGGTAGCACTAGAGCAAAAGGGACCATGGCAAAAAAGATGACAAGCAGAGGTGAAAACAATTAAACACAAACACTTCTCACTTTAGAATATCTGGTGGCTGCAATTACAGATATCTGAGCTGCTACCAGCACACTCCAAAGCTCTCATCTGAGAGACTCAGTGCGTTCATAAAGCTTTATCAGCAGGACCTGCTGTTCCCAGGACTGATGCATAAGCAAGGCCCTGTTCCTGCTCGCTCAGAAAGGAGCTCACCCCCATTCAAGGCAATTCCCAGAACACCTTTACCTGTGGAGACAAGGAGGAGGAGTATCCAATAGACCTTCATCATCCCAGCTCCCTCTTCCTGCAGTCACACAGACCAGGGTGAGCACAAAGCGCCTTTAAGGTCTCTCCAGAGGAGGGCTGTGCTGCCTCCTGCCAGGGTGCTGGCAAAATATAACCACTGAAGTATTGATTTACAGCACCTGTTTTTGGGAACGACAGCTGAGGGCCGCTGGGATGGAAACAGGAGCACAATGTATTTCACCGGTCAAGCATCCTCTGCAGTTACAGGGGGTTATTTTTCCTAAGTGGCAATGCAGTCTGTGACTTAATGAATACATACATAAAAATGAGATGGGATTATCTGTAGAGTAGCCGAATGTCTCCGTGAGATCTCAGAAACTTCCACAGCTGGAGGGAAAGCTGTGCACCCTCCGTGACCAGTGTGACTCACCAGATTTGGGATTTTGTTTCTGCCAGGGAAAAGAGATTGCAGTCATTTATTTCTGATGCACCCTCACCAGCATACAGACCGCATGCTGGGATGAGGCTGCTCCCTTTGCTTCACAGATGGGTGGGAAATCTTTGAAGAAGTGAACAAATACATTCAAGGGAGATCCATCTCCTTGAATCCACTCGGGTTTTCAGAAGGCACTTGCTCGAGTACCACCCTGAAAGATTTTACTAACCTAAGTCACTTGCAGTAACAAGGAAAATGCTCCCATAGATGCCTATAGACTTACTGGACCATCAAAGGCAAGTGGTAGGAAGATGCAAGTGGTTTCTGCAACAGGGCAGATCCAGTGGATTCCTGCAGTGCATGCTAGGGCTTGCTCACTAGTGTCATAAATCACCTGGAAAAGGGGTAAAACATCAGATGTTTGGTAATAATACTGTGAAGATTTTATAGATATGTATATATGTGTGTGTGTATATATATATATATATATTTATGACTATCTCCTCTGAGCTCACCAGGAACAAAACCTTGAGATAGTTCTGTGCTCAGCATCGTGAGAAAAGCCAGTCCATCAGTCCTTGGGAAAGGAGATGAAGCCAAGAGGAAAGATGCCATTATAAATCCATGGTGTTTTGAATGCTCTCTGTAGTTCTGGTCCTCTGGTTTCAGAGGGATGCTTGGCAAAGGCCCAGAGCAAAGCAACAAGGACATCCATGCTATAAATTGGCTTGCATACCTGCAACAGATAGATAGCATGAACCTTCAGCCTGCAAGAGAAGCCAGAGAGAGAAAGGACTTTGCTAGGGTCTGTAAAATCCCAAATGGTCTGGAGGAGGAAGATTTGGATTCACTTGCTGTCCCAGTGCAAAAAAATGTAGAGGTCATTGAGGGAAACTTAGAGTTGGCAGGCTTAAACGAGACCCTCTTCCACACAGTATGGCTTCAGCAGAGCTCAGTGCCACAGGAGGGTCTAGTTGCCGCAAGTTTGTATTCGGAAAAAACAGTTTGATAAATTAATTTCATGCTATTAAATAAAAAACAAACCCAAACAGCCCCAGACATCTGTCACAGAAGTCCCACATCACAAGTCACAGGAGGCTGGGGTAGCATCCTGGGGAATTACTGCCTAATGCTTAAGATGTTCTAGCACTTTTCCAGAGGTACCTGCAGTTCAGAGGCAGGACACTGGACTAGGTGACCTGCCACAGCCATTACACACCACTCCAGGTTTCCTTTTCAGAAAACATTCTCCACAAAAAAAATTCTCAGCTTTGCCTCTGGGTGACACCAGACATACTTTCTATTTCTTTTGGATACCCTTTGTGCTGTCTGCCACCTGGTTTGATGTTTCATGCTGGGTGCCTTTATTATTGTTTCTGTTGTTTCGGTGGTTGTTTCTCGCGTTTTTAAATCACTCCCCCTCACCCACACCCCTCCATTAACTCAGCATTCAGCCTCTGCCTTTACATTTGTCCTCCAGGAAAAAAACTCTCCATCTACATAACTCTGGCCTTGTTCCTGGCCTGTGCCTTGGCCAGCAGCTCCCATTGTTACAGCTATCTTATTTCAAACAAGCGGCTGCTGCTTCCAAACCTTCATCCTGGGCCGGGCAGCTGCTGTGCCCAGCGGAGATACAATTGCACGGAGGCATTGCAGGAATGCTGACGATGCCCCCCCGGACCCTCTCGAGGTCTCTCGAAGCATTCCTGCTCACCCAAGGCAGGCATGGCAGGTTTGCTCTGAAGCATATGGAGGAGACCATGACGCTCTCTGGCAAATTATAGCACTTGGGTAACCCAAGATTCTGTCCCCTCAAATAAAGTTCTAGCTGCTCAGGATCGGCAAGATGCAGAACCTGTAGGATCCCCTGAAAGCCTGCAGCTCTTGCATGGGTTGTCCTCTTGTCACTGACTCCGTCTCAAAAAGATAAAGGCAAGCCAAGCTCCTGTGGTTAAATATGGAGGGAGAAGTGAATGCTGCTTGCTCTTAAGGAAGGAATGTAACCAGTCATGACCTCGGTGAGAAAGCAGAGGGAGGTGATGAGCTATACTGAGTGCCTGAATTTGATCCGCTGCTAAGATGGGGTATTTTCTTTTTTAACCTTCAGAATATTCAAGAGATTTTAAAAATTCTTTTATTTTTACAGAGATGCTTTACTCCCGCACAGAAAACCCTTTTCATGTCTATCAGAACTCTGAGCTTTCCTGGCTTGGTTTGCGAGCCCCTGCCCTGGCCTCAGACAAGCCCACTTCTCACCGCACTAACCTGCGGACCAGGTCTCATTCACACCGAGGGGGAAGAAGCAGAACTCACCAGGACCTGGATTTAGGCCACCGGTCCTCTCAGTCAAGTACCAGGAGCGAGTGCTGCCAGGGACCCTCCCCCAGTTCAGCCTAAAGGAAATCAGCCGTGAACAAATACTACTGCAGGGAGGTCTTTTCGGAAGGGTGATGTCATACAGGCACGCTACGAGCCAGCAGAATACCTAATGCTTTTGCCAGAGAGAGGAATACAAGATTTGCACCCAAACCTCCTCGACAGAATCACGCGCAGGCAGGTAAGGCCCGAAGAGAAGGAGCAGGTGCAGGAGGTGCCGGCTGCCACAGGGACCGCAGCGCCTGCACGGGGGAAATTAATAGAAGGACTAGGTAACAGGTAGGTGTTACCTCAGGGGAATTAAGGGCACGAAACCTGAAACATAGCAGCAGTGGTTTGTTTAGCTTCCAAGCGTGGTATATGCTTTTAAAAATGCATTTTTTTATCAGAAGAACGGCATTTCCATGACCGCAGCTTACGGCGGCGCCACACAAGAGAAGGCAGACAGTTAGACAAGCAGTGTGTGAACTAGCCTTGGCTCTGGTCGCAGATCACCCCTCGTTACAGACAGCCCAGCATGCCCTTCCCACCGGAACGGAGGCCCAGTGGCCACACACAAGCGCCCACAGATGGCAACAGGCAGCGGGAAATGATGCTGCGGGTGCAGGAGCGGCCTGGAGAGTGGCCACAGGAGGGTCCCAGCAGGAGCTGGATGGGGAGTAAACTGGGGGAAAATCTCTTTGCAAGAAGAAATGCATCCAAGGAGCTAACATCCAAGGAGTCTTGAGATGTTAATGGGCTGTATCTCTCTTCTTTAGTCAGTGCCCATACAAACATGCTAAGCATTAATATACATGTCAGCACGTATTGACAGATAGGATTTGTAGGATTTATTTCCACTGAGACGCATCTCAGCCATCCCACAAATATATTTTATTCCCATGGGTGTTCATAGCAAATTTGTTTCCAGCCTATCTTTTCTTTGTTTTCTATTACATGGGCCAAAAATTAAAAATACCAAAAACTCACTCAAAAGCGGTGAACTTAACTTCTGCAGTTACAGACCTTCCACATTATAGCACAGCCATGGTGTGCAGTTATCTAATCAGAAGGAAGCTTCTGGGGAAAAACAAACAAAAAAAAAAGGAAAAGAAAAAGAAAAAATAAAGGAAGAAGGACCACTACTACTACTACTACCTGTTCTGAATTTCACCTGCAACCACCAGGCATGAGCTTTCTCTCTGCAGATGCAGAAAAACCTCACAAAGCACAGAAGTCTGGCAGCTGATCAGAAAACTGGGCAGAGAGGGTGGCTCGGGCATCAAAGCTGGGACCTGGATGGGGACTGTCAGCTCTGCTATGTCCTGACAACACAGACATCCAAGGCAATATTTAAACAAGTGATGGGCACCTGAGTGCTCTCCTAGAAGTGTCTGCCTCTGAAGATGGCACTGTATCCTCATCTTACATTTTTGGGTATGTATTCTCATGCTGATTTGCTTTTGTAAGTATATAGCTGAGCTACTACCAGTGCAGGAAGTAGAGCCTGGCATCACTAACGCCTCAATCGTGTGTACGTTACATCACACCCCTAACCCTGTTCCATACAGCGGCTTTCCTGAGCGGGACCAGAGACAGCCTGAAGCTCATGTTTACGTGTGCTCTGGATGCTCATGGTGACATGTTAAAACCCACACATACCTGTTTCTAAAGGCAGCTGATTCTCCATTGGAGTAACTGCAGCACAGACCTCTCCAGTTTGCCTTTCCACAAAAGCAAGCCACTTGTTCAGCTCCCGTGAGGTCTGGCACGTTTTGGCCCGTGATCCACAGTTCAGAGTTTTCCCGAAGACATTTTGAGGGGAGCTCTGCTACATGGTCAGTGGAAAGACAACCTGGCACTGTGGAAAGCATGTTTTAATGCCTGGAAGCTGCTGCACTGATTGGCTGTGACTTACCCAGTTCACAGAAGGGAAAAAAAAAAGCCCTGAAGAAAATGGAAGAAGAAAAAGATAAAAATCACATTTCAGCTTGTAACTGAGACAGGCTCTTCTCTGATTGCTGGCCCATAAGGACATAATTGACTACAACACTTTTACAATGTCATCACTCCCAAATACAAAAGCATTTAACTCCTGGAACACGGAGCACCCCACGGCACATTCTCTACATAGCCCCAGCTATGGGATAAGAGCACAAACATCCATCTGGATGTCATCTGCTTCCCATGCAGCATCCATGTTGTGGTGAGAAGCAGGCATGCTAAACCATCCCACATCACACCTGTGGTAAGTGCAACTAGGATAAACTTTTGCTACCCTGAGAACACCTCTGTAACCCCATGAGAGCCCTGGGATATCCAGCTGCTCTCTCATTACTTGTATTAGCTGGATAAACACATAGGAACACGTTTATTTTATTTTTAATTCTGTAACTAGGCAGAGTGGATGAGCAGTCTCCCTTCACACCCAGGGCTTCCCTCCCTGATCCCAGGAAACACGTACTGGAGATCTCTGCAAAGCATCCCTCTCACCTAGAGCTGCACTGGCTGCCTTAAACAAAGCTAACATTTACCCCACTGTGCCACCTGAGCCATCACAGCATTTAAAAGCAGGAAACACCATCCTCTCCCTGTGCTGCCAGGGATGGATTTCTGCTCCTGCACATGACACACTTGGCTTTGTTGGTGTGTGCCCTACTCAGGACTGATCTCATAGCCACAACACGTGCTTTTATTGCTTATGTTGGGATCTTTGCCAGCACACACACAACATTTTGACGGTAATTAACAGAAAACACTGACTTCTGTGGTTCTTGGTGTGTAGCTCTCACCTGTCACATGAGTTTATTTTGCCTCCTTAGCAGCTGCAAGGTCTTTGCCACGCTTGTCTTCTGCATTGGACAGCAGGGACAGCTTGTGTTTATAACAAACATACCCTCAACTCAAGAAACCTTTTCAAAGTGATAACTGAAGTACGAAAAATGACACTTTGGGAGTGTATTTTGGAGCACGTGGTGGCTCTGGATTCCCACGGGAGGGGTGGGGGCTTGCAGCAGTGAGTGTGCTTGGGTGGGACTGAAGGGCAGGCAGAAGTTGGGAGGTGGTTCCCACTCCTCTGACAGCCCACACTAACTTTGCACTCAGGATTGCACATGAAGCCAAACCCCAGATTTCCCTGCTCACCAATATTCAGGATTTGGCAGAAGTGCAGAACACAGCTCTGTATTCACATATAAAAGCTTAGAGCGCCCTGAGGCGTGTCATGGCAAGTGGCTTTGTGGTGCCAGCAGCCTTTTGTGTCCAGGTAAGACATGCCAATCTGTACAGTGCCCAGCCAACCCACACCGCCTTCACTCACAAATGGGAGTAAACTCCACATAACCACTTTCCTCGGCCAGTTTTCCTGGGTACTTTTGGCCACTCGTTCTGAAAGCTGTGATATTTTTCCTTTCGTCCCTTTCTGTGCACCCTGTGCTTGCACACAGTGCCCTGGGACACGCATTGGAAATGACACCGCACCGACAGCTGGCTCTCCAGGAAGGTTGTGAAAACAGCAAGAGCCTCGTTTCTCTGACCACTTCCAGCGTAATCAGGACATAAGAAAAACCAAGAAAACCCGAACCAGATCCACGTCACTGTTTGTACACAGCAGAGACCAGCTGAGAGAAGAGAACGCCTGCATGCCGAGGTTCTTCAATCGTGCAAACTTACCTGTAAGGAAAGGTAAGCAGACTAAAAAGAGCCAGAGAATCGAAGGGGGAGGTTTGGGACATTTAAATCTTTTTGTGACACAGAGGCTACAACTCCCACGTACCTTGCCAACATTCACCAGCAGACAGGTTGGCAAGCGTCTCTCCTGTTACAGCATTAAGAAGCAGCGGGCAGGTGCCCGGCGGTGTGTCCCGCTGATGCTGTGCTGGCCTCTTTCAGGCCATGAAGGGAGACGGCCACGAGCGGGGCCAGTACACCCACACTGCTCCTGGCCCCTCCTGGCCAGCAGCGACAGCTGCTTGGGAAGCTCTCGGCCTGCGCTCTTAGGTTTGGTACCTTCACCTTCCAAAGCGCGTTTGCCTCCCCATCTGTGGCACTGAAAGGAGTCTGCCTGGAGCCCAAGGAAGATTTAGGAGGGGAGGTTAGCTAGGTCAGATCTCACTGCTCACATTACTGGTTACTGAAGGAGACTTGGGTGTGGGTGCAGCAATAGATGAATTCTCTGCTCCTAATTAACACTATTAGCAAGCAGACACGATGGCTTAGGCATGAGGCTAAACCCGATGCCAGAGCTGCAGATGGAAAAGGGAACATTAGCGGGGGTTTTCCTCCCACCAGCACAAGAGAAGGAGAATGCAGGGAAAGATTTCCAGCCTGAGGCCAGGCATGGACCGTGGAACAAGCCAGCCCACGCTTTCCACAGCACTAACTCCAACTCCTCCTTTAGCCTTCTCCACTGCCAATGCCCTCACCAGGCAATGCCGAGTCACAGTTTTGCTGTTACTTAGCTTCAGACCAGCTCTTCTTGACCACGTTATTGAGAGAGAACTTCAAAGCAAGCTGTGGGCAGACCACAACTCCCTCACTGATGAGGGGGCATGAAGGAGCTGTAAGGACTCACCAGGTTTGAAAATAAATGGTTAAGGGAGAAGAAAGCGTTTGGACTGCTGCTGCACATGGAGCATTACCATCAGATGGAAGACAAATGCATCCACTGGATTGTAACACATTTGGAAATGATGTCTTTTTTCTCTGAAAGGCAAGATTCTGTGTGGGTTGGGAACTACTTGTAGGAGAAGTTGACAGTTTTCTGAGAAGCTTGTAAATGTCACTGCAACTCACCTAGGGAACAGCTTGCAACAGGTGCTACCACCCCTCCACGTATGTTTGATCACTGGCCTGTGCCTACTTTTAATAAAGGCATTCAGATGGGCTTCAAACCTCTTTTTTTGTGAGGTATCTTGTACTGCATCAGGTTGGTGTTGTCTAACCCACTTTGCAGCAATAAAACAGAGTACCCAAATCCCAGTAATTTACTGGAAGATGTCATGTGAGAATTACTGCATGGTACAAACAACATCTGTCCAGCATCATGATGCTGGAGAACATGAAAGGGGATAACAGGACAAGAAGCGATTAGAGGAATCTCACCCTTCCCCTTTTTGAGAACAGAGTAGGTGCTCCAAATGAGCAGTGAGTAGCAGCATCATGCTATGCTAAATTCTTCTGGGTTTAGTGAGTGATCCTTAAAGTAAGCTTTAAGATACACCACCATATGAATATTAATCTACAAAATGAGTAATTTAAATAGTTTGGACAATCCTACTCACATTACTGACACAGCAATAAAGCATGGGGGAAAAAAAGAGGCAAAGAGAAAAAGCTTAGCATTCAAACTCCAGGCTTGATAGCAGGAAACAGAAATTACAGGCAACATCGTGCTTGAAAATGAATCCAGCTTGGCTGCCAAATGTATTTTTCAAAACAATGCCTAATTGCCTCAGGAAATACATTAATCAAAGGGTCCCAGAGGCCTAAGAACCATTTGTTCCAATCTTCTGAGGCAGAGTAGCATTAAAGACCCAAGCAATACAAGGAGCTATGCACGTCCTTGAGACAAAATAGTTACATGAGAAAAGGGACAGGATACCTAACTAAAAGATCTTGAACAAATTCCTTGAGTGGCTTATTGACATCACTCTTGGGAGAGATCAAATGAGGAAAAAAAATGGTACTCTGACCATGAGCATGGCAATAGGAATCAGAGAAGTTTATGAATTCGGCTGTCCAAATGGATATAGAGAAGATGGTATCAAGAAGAATATCTCTGTGGTGGGGTTCAGATCATGCAGAGAGCAGATCAGGCCAGCATGAAGAAATTACCAGTCTGTGTATAAGGGCTCTGGAGAACAGAATGACCTGAAACGCCCATGACCAGAGGCAGAGGAAGAATGTGCTGAAGAACTGAAGAAGAGTTGGATCACTTTATGTGTATGTAAGGCTTCCTCCTCACAGCAGATCAACCTGGGGTCCTCAGGTCCTGCCAGGGGCAGAGCTCGTGGCGCTCCCTGGCCCAGTGCTGCAGGGAGGGGACCATCGGGAGTTTTACTGGAGGTGCATCAAGCAGCCCAGCACGCAGCTTCTCACGCCCTGCTGTCAGGCACGTGTCCTCTGCCATTTACTCACGCTCCTGCTAGCACGTGAGCAAAGCAGAAGGCACTCTTGCCTTACATGGCTTGCTCAGCAATCGCTTTAATCCACAACATGTCTCCTCACCCTCCTTCTCTTGCATTACATAAGCTTCCCAGGGCCGATGTGCAGTTGCTAAGCAGTAATTTTGCATGACTAAAAAAGAAATCCATGATTGCTAGGTTCACTAAATGTCTCCCCCCTTACTGCAATATAATTATAGCTATAATAAAAACATTGCAGAACATTCATCAACATGCAAAAATTAGGTCAGGAACAGAGTGAGTATATCATATATGCCTTTTAGAAGCCTTGACTTCTTCCTTTTGCTGTGTGAGGGGGAAGGGCAGGAAAAGCTTAGTATTGCTTAAAACGGTAAATAACAGGCTTTTTTCCATCCTGTCAGCTAACCAGCATAAACAGAAGTTCACGCTCTTGTTTCAGAAGGCAGCTCGCTTGCCTCATTGCAGAGCTCTCCTAAAGCCCCCTCACGAGCTCTCTGCGTACAGCCTCAGCACGCAGCACAAAACAGGGATGACAACACACCCCTCCATCAGGGCGCCGGGGGCAGAGGTGGCCCCCATCTAGAGAAGGAGTCCTGCACTAGGCAGGGACACGGGGCACACGTGCTGCTCTCCTGAGGAGTGCACCTGTAGCCGGACCAACACGCCGCGCATCACTACGGGTCTGTGGTGTAAGAGGTGCTGAGCAATGGGTGCTGTGCCCAGCCTGCCTCCAGCTGGGACACCTTTCCCACCAGTGGAAGAAGGTAATTCACAGCTACAATGTTTTCCTGAAAATGCCACAAGAGTTTTTTTCCCTTTTTCCCTTTTCTTCCCAAAGCTCCTAATCATGTCCCCAACCAAGCACTGTCCTAGATGTATTCTCCCCTAATAGTTCTGACATTTAACTTTCATGAGACATACGTTTCTAATGCTTACTAGGTACCTCGATAAGTGTTAAAATATTTGGCCTGCCTTTATCCACTTTGTACAAGCTCCTTTACAGCTACCAACTCGCACTTCTTGCCAGCACCTCTCATTTCTCCCTTAGAAGCCAAAGGAAGAAGTTTCCCCCTGTTTAATCCCTTCTTTCCCATCTTTTTGATGGTGACTGAATGCCTTTTGACAAGATGGTGTCAGTGAGGTGGCTCCAGCATCTGCCCAGCCCCACACTGTGCTGTAGACATGCACCCCGTGGCACCAGAGCCAGGAAGGTCAGCTCCTGAACTAGAGGCAACATGAATTCTTTATGGAAAATGACGGAACTTAGTGATAACCTTTACTTCTTATTGACCTAAGTTATCTATTGTACTGCCATTTAACTAATGCAAATACTAAGAATGCTAAATACATTAAACACAGTTTTCTGTGTTTAATGAAAGAAATGTAATAAATATAGCTTAAGCCATGTAACTGCTCACATGCCCATGCAAACCATCTTCCCAGTCAGCAAAAAGATGTATCGAATTCACTGCAAAGACAACATTTATTTCTGTGCTACCTGCTTTTAACTCGGGAAAGGTGAAGAGTTTCATTAGGATAGTAGCAGAAGGAAGATTAAAATGGAGGCTTTACCTACACAGTTAATGAAAAATCAGGATTAAAGAGATTAAAAAGATGGGCACCGGTCAGATATTCCATCCCACGATCCTGTCCCCAACGCAGTATGTGACCCATGCACCTGAACCCCAGACACACGCTCTGCAGAAGGGGGGACAGCTTTGCCCCACAGTGGGTGAGCAGCATGGTTATCAGACACTGTCAGCCTTAATTATTGAATATCGAGGTTATTTGGTGATAAGCATACTCTGAAGGTTTATCATCATGTGTCATGCAGATTCCTTCATCAGAATTTGAGACTTGGGGAAAATGAAAGTGTGCTTATTATGGTATTATGGCAGGGGCCTGGCTGCCTGACCTCTGGGCTCCTGTGCCTACTAGAGGTAGTAACTTCTCAACAGGGAGCTCTCAGGGAGGGAGCCCACAGGTGTTAAGGAAAAGTTAAGCTCAGCTTTTTTGGGGGAGGGGGAGAGGGTGTGTGTGTGTGGTGGTTTGGGTTGTTTCTTCCCTTACTTGCTTGTTTTTGGCTTTTTTGTTTGTCAACAAACTGACCACTCTTCTCAGCAGTGGGTCCCACTTGGGTTTTTTCCTTTCCTGCAGAAACTTCCATGATCATAACTCATGTGTTCAGCTCTGCTGGAAAAGGGCATCTCTGGTGGGAGGTTGGTACCCGGTAGTGGCTCACAAACCTCACTTGCCCTGCATTGCATTGCAGAGATTGACTATCCCCAGAGGGAAGCTAAGCTGGCTATTTTGGGTGGGGTGTCTCCAACTCTGACCCAGCTTTGCACCTCTCGGTGGCCACTGCTGCTTTGAAACAAGGTCGAGAGTGTGAGGGAAACTGATTACCATCAGCAGCACCCATCCATCTGCTGCTGCACTGAGACAGAGGAGCTGGATGTTCTGCGTAAGAAGGAAATTTAATTATCCTCATCACTCCTGCTTATCTCCTGCTTCCTGTGATACACTTCAGAAACGGGACTTTGACTGCCTGGTTCAGGTTTGCTAACACAGCCACGGGAACAGCAAGCAGGTGCCTCTTGCTCAGGGAAGCTAAGGACTCCTCAGGCTCACCTGGGGCTGCCCTGAAGGGCACCGGGTGCCTCACCAGAGCTGCTGGGGCAGAGCGATGACCATGCCCCGTGTCAGCTACTGCTGACTGCTTTCGGAAAAGGGTGCGTTTGCCATGTGTGGCTGCAATGGCACTAGGACTCAGGCACATGCACGCACCTAGTAACGCAACAAGCGGGTCGAATGCACGTGTGCAGACCTTGCCAGCGCTGTTTAGAAAAAATCTGACCTGAACACAGGCCTGATGACAGAGGAGTGCTGCCGTGCCAAGGAGCTGGGAGCCGATTGTGGAGACAGGACATTGCAAAGGGCCAGTGGCAGGCAGGGGGAGGGAAGGCCAGTGTGGCCTGACAGCCTGGGACAGAGAGGGCCGTTAGGCAACGCAGGGGCAAGGAAATGCCTCGGGGAGGAAATGCAGCAATGAACAGATGTGGCTGCTGCAGAGCGCAAGGCAGCTGTGGCTGGGGAGCATTTGGGCCATGGCTCTTGGGCTCGGGAAGGGGGGTGTGGGGGTTGTGTGTGTGTGGGGGTGGGTCACAGACATACAGTTCTCCAGCTGTATCAGTTCATTGAGATAAATAACATGATAATGTGCTCTAATTAATACAGGAGCTACAGCAGCAAGTCACTTGTAGTAGGAGAGGAGATTTTAAAAAAAAAAACCCATAACAAAACAACCCCCCCAAAAAACAGTTCAGTATCTCTCAAAACCTCCCTCACTCAGGCTCTCCATCAGCTCCCAACAGCACTGCTATGTGCTTACCTGTGTGCACCCCCAGCTTCACCCCTTCCTTCCGGAGATCGCTCTTTCCCACTCATGGGGGAGATGTAGGTGACATACCTTCTCCTCACTCCTGGCTGGACACACAAGGAAAGGGGTGGGAGACAGAGAGGCACCTTAGTGCTTATGGGAAGGGAGCACAGCTGCTTGCCATTGCTGGGGGATTATTCCTCTTCATCTGGAGGGTGTGGGCTGCCTGAGGGAAAGGGTAAAACCTCCAAGCTGCCCAAACAGCCTCACCTGGCTGCTCTCCTTTGGGCTTGGCCTTAGGGAAGGCGCCTAGCCAAAGCTTCTCCCTAATCCTAGCATCTCATTAGAACATTTTTCTTCCCTGCAGGTCCCTTCCTTCCCCCATCCTTCCCTCCTTTTATTGCCAGCCCTTCCAACTGGGCTTTTGCCAGCTTGTGTCCCCGAGGGCAGCTATGCTGCTCTTCTGGGACCTGCTGTCTCATTCTCACACCTCTTCCCTGTTTACCCCAGTTCTTCCACTCTGCCTTGTGCCACAGGGTTCTGCTTTCCTTGGAAATTAGATGTTTTCACTGTACATCAAAATAATTAGGCTGCAAAGCATCCCTTGAAAGCTTTGCACTGTGTCCATGTGCCACTTGCCATGGGTCTTCTCTGCTGTGTTTTCCCACACGCAGGGCAGTGAAGAACAAGAGCCAGGTGGGTGATGTGGAGGCCAGAGACCCTCACAGGAGAGGGAGTGGTTAGAGTTAGGAGGGCTGCAGCACACAATTCTCATAATGCCAAACCAAACTCACTGGCAATACCATCATTTTTGGTCAGAAACTGTAAAAATAGAGAAATTAACACCTGTTAAGGACTGCAAACCATCTCAGTGTGCAGCTCCATGTGCACCCACCCAGGGATAGCTACTCCACTGTGGCAGATGTTTCTGCCATGATAGGAAGTGCTCCCGAGGACAGAGCATCAACAGATGGAGTGTCTCCATCAGAGGGGTCACAGCAAGGCTGATAAGGTTTTTTTATGCATTGCTTTATCAAAGAGAACAGAGAAATTGTTGGTAAGTTTTAGTCATTTTCCTTTCATGTGGTGTGATGGTTGAACCCCAGCAGGCAGTTGAGGAAGCTCACAAGGCAGCCACAGCACTCGTGCCAGCGCTGAATGCTCTGGGTGCAAAGCAGGTGTGCTGAGAGATTTGCATTTGAAATTCAGCCGCGTGTCCATCTGCTCTGGGCAGCTACAACTGTGTCACGGGAAACTAACTCCAGTCTTTGTAACAGTCTTTGTAACAAGGGAATAGGAAGTAGCAAGCAGCTTGACAACCCTCTTTAGTTTAAAGGGTTCTGAAGCATTCTTGACAGGCATCTCAGGTAACAAAGAAAGAAATTTCAAAGTAAAGAAGAATTTGTGAGAAGCTTAGCAAGGCATCAGGCTCCAGAGTAGATCATAGAATATAGAATCATAGAATCTTGTGAGTTGGAAGGGACCCATAGGGATCATCATATCCAACTCCTGGCTCCACACAGGGCCAGCCCAGTCAGAGCATGTGGCTGAGTGCATCGTTCAGACAATTCTTGAACTCACACAAGCTTGGTGATATGACCACTTCCCTGGGGAGCCTGTTCCAGTGCCCGACCACCCTCACAGCAAAGAACCTCTTCCTGATACCCAACTTAAACCTCCCCTATCTCAGCTTCATACTGTTCCCTCGGGTTCTATCACTGGTTGCCAAAGAGAGATCGGTGCCTGCCCCTTCACTCCCCCTCATCAGGAAGGCACAGACCGCAATGAGGTCTCCCCTCAGCCTCCTCTTCTCCAGGCTACTCAAACCAAGGGACTTCAGCCTCTCCTCATAAGACTTCCCCTCCAGACCCTTCATCATCCTCATTGCCCTCCTCTGGGCACTCGAATACTTCATGTCCCTCTTGTACTGTGGTGCCCAACCAGAACGGTCTCATCAAGATCAGAATGGTCCAAATCAGAACAGTCAGATCAGAATGGACTCGTCAAAAACTGGTAAGATTTGAACTTGCTTCTTTTAAGTCAGATGTTTGGGGTTAAAGTGCCAAGGAAAAAAATGAAAAAAGAAACAGTATTTCTGAAACATGTTTGTTAAGTCAAAGTGAATAGCTTAATGTGAGAGTTCTAAAAGCAAAATTTAATAAATTAATATATGCATGCCAGATAAAAATACAAAATTACAATTGAAATAGCAATAATAATAAAGGAACATTGCTCAGCATTGCAGATTTCACTGCAACCACCATAAACATCATGGAGAATTACTTAAAGTAACATTTAAAGTACACATTGTTTCTGTTAAAAGCAAATTACTATATGATGAAAGAACTGAAAGAAACCCAAGAAGAAATCGGCCCCAAAAGTGGCAGAGAATGATACGGAATGTCAGTAAGCTGCCAGAGGCTCCATTTCACATAAGTCGGCCTTCTTTTTAGTATCAGAAACCAATTACATAGAACATAAAAGCAAATTCACAACAGGTTTACACGGAGAAACATGCTGAATTACAATCACAAACTATCCAGAACGAAGATGCTGCACCAGCTCAGTTGTTTTCTTCATGGAATGAGTCTCACCAGAACAGGGAGAACAGGGAGCAAATCATGCAATAGCTTTAGGCTTTTTGTTTTTTATTTTAACATGATAAACACCCAGGATTACTAGTACTGGAAAGTATGTGTTAACCTTTTTCAACATCAGCTGAATGGCACTACAGAAACGACAAAGAGTTCCTTCATTTTTATCCTGAATACATCGAAAGCTCTAGCAAATATGGAATTCAGCGACAAGAGCCATTAAATTACTTTAAAATATCCCTTCATCCATAGAACACTGTTGCTTCCTTTTTTTATATTACAAAACCCCCAAAATATTCAAAATAAAATGTCTTCATTTTTTATAAGCATCTCCACCACAAGTCTCTGATAACGGATGTCATTCAGTGCAGCCATCGCATCCAGCTCTGGTGCTCTCATAAGGGTTGGTCCAAAAACTATGCCCAGATTCTCTGCACTCATCAGATTTTCCTTTTCATGAAGCGTTACTCTGTAAAAAAAAACCAAGAGAAAAGACAGTGGTTTTCACATTATGTCCTGTGGTGTGTGCTGAAATTAAAAAAAGAAGTGAATCATCACTTTGGGGCGGCTTGGAAACCACCAGAGTCCTGCTGTCACCTCGCTGGCAGGGTTTAGAGAATCCATAAGGCTTCTCAGAAATAACTAAGAATCCAGCGACAGCAACTGAAGGAGTCTGGCTAAATTGTTTCTCTTTTCACCACTGTGGCATCTTGCCTTGCACGAACCAATCCTTTGGTATTAAAAAAAAAATATTCCAAGAATTTTCTTCGTTTTTCCCTCTTCTGCCTCGATTTTTATTTTGAAACCTGTCCGATGTTTCCAAGCTGCTGTGTCTTCAGTTTGTAATTCTTCCAGATAAAGGAGCTGTGTCTGATTACCTGAATTCAGCAGCAAGACAACAGCCTGTCGAGCACCACAGCTCTTTTTAGCAAAGACATTAAAAGGAAGTTTAAAAATCAGTGAATTTTGTCACACTTCTACCTTATCATCCACCTAAACCAGAAATAGGATGTGCAAAAGCAGCTTGCTAACTGGAGCCGCAACAGCTACTCTTGCACAGGAGAAGGAAAAATTAACTTCACACTTCACAAGCAGTAAGGTGGGGGTTTTGCTCCCAAGTCTCTCATCCCTGTGTCTGTTCTCAAACCTCCATTAGAAGTGTCACTGAAATAAATGGACACATCAGGATCAGGCAGAAACCCCGTAGTAGAATTTTGCCCAAGGCACTCAGCAGAGTTGACATATTCCTACTTGTAGAACTACAGAAGCAAATTAAAAAGAGCTTGAAATAAAGTCTTTTGCTAAGTAAAAGGAATGATTTTTACATCTTGATAGTAAGTTCATGCCACCTGAGAAACTAAACTGGACACCTGCCATGCCACATTGGTATTTTTCCTGCTTTTCCTGACAGAAACAGAACCTGTGCTGTTCTACTGGATGTTCGTCTGCCACTCCCTCTCAAACGACTTTTCAGCCTACTGACCAACTTTGGTCATACCTGGGGGAGGAGGTGAAACCTCAAGCAAAATTGGGCTCCCATGTTTTTGAGAAGGTGGCAGGTGGAATGAGGGGCTGCCCGCTGAGAAGGGATGACTGGCAGACCATGTCCAATTAATGCTCTGCCTAACTGGCATTAGCTCAAGCCTCGTGTGTGTGTTGCCTTTTTTAGGGTGCCAGGAATAACCAGGTTAAAGACTTGGCAGAAAAAGACACTGCTCTAGAGCCATTAAGCTTCCTTGCCTAGGGAGTGACTTATTAATCCTAGGGCTACTACAGGTTTTTTTTGGTCATAAATACTCACTGTAACCTTGAATGCAGAGCACATTTGTTAGGCAGGTGATTTTCATACTTCCAAACTCTGTTTTTCTGACCTGTGTCCTTCCAGTGTTTGTGAATGCTTTAAGTGAGATAAACCCCTGTGTCTGGGTATTCACTGTCATACAGACTCTCATTCCCTGCTGCAGCTCAGCTCCAGGATTGGGTGGGCCTCATCCAGACTTTTCTGGAGGTCCTAACATGGTCTTTGCTAAAAATGAGTTTGGCTTGGAGTCCTCTCTAGCTAGTCCACCTACCTCTTCAGATGTGCCATGAGATACCGCAGTGTTTCACAGTGTGCAGGCGGCAGCAGTTTCAGTGCCTCATGGAGAATTTCCAGCTGTTCATCCGGATCGGTGGTTTCTGAAACACAGAAATTCGACTGCTGCCACACACACAGTCAGAATTCATGGACAGGAACAGTGGCCTGCAGAGGAGACAGGCCCTCACAGCTCTACCAGGTTGCTGACTTCCAGAACCTGTCCTAGCCTCAGGGTGGAAGATTTGCCTGTCCAAAGATGTGCTCAGAGCACAGACAGGAGGACATAATTGGTTTTAGACAAAGAAAACTGCAACTCACCAACAGTCTGTGCATCCTACCAAAAAAAAATTCCCCTTGTTGACTGGGCTGGTTTCGTACAACTGATCTACAGATGCAGCCTTGGGACAGCAGCAAGTACTGGGAACTTTGCCACCAGCATGTCTGGCTGTGTCCGTGCTGCTTGGAAAGAACCTTCTCCAGAGGACTAGTAAGTCTGGCAGCTGGCTCTTGTTATCTACCCACGGGTCCCTCACACCCGCCCAGGTGGGGCTGGTGTGACTGCTACGTGTCACAGATGCTTTGGGCAGCCAGGCCACTTGGGAGAGATGTTCCAGCTGGGCTTACCACTGTGCTCGCAGACTCACTGTCTGCGAGGCCAGCCTCGAAGGTGGCCTTAGGATAGCGCTTATCAGCTTGTAAAAACACTCCAAATGGACACCTCCAGAGAGAAATAACGTCTTATCCTATTTCTAAACATTTTCATAAATCACCTTCATTCTGGCAACGCAAACCCAACAGGCTTTAAATGTCACTGTCACAGAATCACAGAATAATAAGGTTGGAAAAGACCTTTAAGATCATCGAGTCCAACCATTCACATCCTAAACTAAACCATATCCCTAAGTACTTCATCTACCCTTTTTTTTTGTCAAGTACTAGGGGTTCACACAAAACAGAAGCAGCGGTATAATCCATAATGGATGGTGAAAAGGAAGGATTCCTGGTGACAAAGGCAAAGAAAAACATAACCATGATCACGTAGTGCCATATGCTCATGTCATACAGTGCAGTATGTAGTTACTCCTGCGATCCTCACTAAACAGGGCATGCAAGGTAAGAGCTGATGGAACAGCAACTGAATCAACAGGCAAGTATTGATACAAAAAGGAGAAGAAAAGGATGAGCATGAAACTAGGAGGAAAATGCATCATACTTACTTGCAGACTCTATAAACTTTGGGTAGGCATCATACGTGATGAGTGGAATTGGCAAATCCCTGAAGTACAGTTTAAGTGCACCAGTGATAATATTGATATCTTCATACATATTCACAGAAATATCAGCTTTTTCCCCATCTGTGTGGAGAAGGCACTGACATTAAGGCCTTGGAAATGTAAACAGATGTGAAACAGCATTCAAAAGAAAAACAGTAACTTGCTTAAGCAAAGATTATTAAAAGGGACACGACTAATAGACTTTGGCTTTTATGAACAAGAGAGTTACTGGGCTGTAAGGTCCATTGTTTCAGGCTGAAATCCTCTAATTTTAGAAAGAAAACCTTCTTTGGTTCATATGATTACAAAAAAAATGCAGAGGTTTTTTTTTTTTGGGGGGGGAAGGAGGCTAAAACCTGCTTCCCTGATCTAGCAGTATCTATCCTGCAGAAATGTGTGGAAGCATAGCTGTTTCTGAACACCCTACATTGCCAAATGACACATTTGTCAGCACTGAATGAGAAATCAGGGGAGTCTGGGGAAAGAAAAGACAGAAAACCAGCTCAGTGCACAGCCTCCTCCTCTCACAGGAAACACATGTGTTCAGCTGCAGAACACCACCTACTCCTGACCGCAGCGGACACAGATCCAGAACTTGGCTTCCCCAGCGCATCCCCACCCTGCTAACGCTGCAGAGGAGGCAGATGTTGTCTGCACAGGTCCAGTCCTCCGGAAAAAAACATGAGAGTTTCCAGCCTGGATTTTGGCCTTTGTTTCTACTGGGATAGGGAGACTGCAGCTGGAAAGCCTTTAATTTTCCCACTGCCTTTTCTCAGAGGGAAGAGTTTGTTCTCACTGACCTTCTTTTAGACTGTAATAATGCAAACTTCATTTGTGCTATTGTGTTCATCTTATTATTTTGGAGCTTTCATCCAGAAAGATGGATTTAAGTTGCACAGCCCTCTTAAGGCACCTCACCACTTGCCCTTTATTCCTCCCCCACCCCCCTGAGCATAGTCTTATTTGCAATCTAGGGCAGTAGTTCAGAAAGCTTTGTCCTTTCCTACGCACATCATTCCTGAAGCACAAATACCGATGGAAGGAGAGAAGTAGCTTTTGGAAATAAAGGCCAAAGAGAAGCTGGTAAAGCTTTTCTGGAGGGGAGACTCCCCTCCTGCCAGCACAGCCCCCAGACCCCCTCAGCCCACTGATGCAGCAGAGCATGGTACAGATGGGGGCCGTGCAGAAAAATTGTGCGTATTTAACACATCAGCAGAAAGTTCCAGCATGGAGGAAAGACTGTACCTCTGTCAAATGCCATTTTGACATCTTCGATAAGATCACTAAATCCTGAGACTCTGTATAGTCCTTCGGAATTAAGACCTGCAACAAACATGTTAACAAAACTAAAATTAGTCCCCATTTTACGGTTTCCTTCCACTCAGTTCTTCCCTTGCCAGGTTCTTCATTTAAGGCAGAAAAAGCAGGCATGTTTCAAAAGCTCTATCAGGCTTTTCTTTCAGAATGAAATCTTATCCTGGCCTTTTAACCCTGACCCTTGCATTAGCTGCCCTGTTCTACCAGCACTAAAACACATTTATACAAAGGATTTCAGAGCTGAAGAAACATACTAAACCAATTACAAGTGATTTAAAAATAACCATACTTGATGTTCAGTCATTATTTCAGAATGAAAACAAATACTCTAATTCTAGAAAAGGATACTTGGTGAGGGTTAGGGCAACTAGCAAGAGAAAACTTGTCGGTATTAACTGCCTCCTTTTTTTAGCACATTCACTTAATTTTCTAAAATAAAAATATTACTGGAAAGATAGGTGCCAATATATAACTATAAAGCAGTAATTGTCCATTAAGCAGTTTCTAGCAGAATCTATAAAAATTATAAATGGGTATGAACCACGAAATAATGCAAAGTATAGTATCAGCTGTGCAGGGCAATTGGCAGTCATAAAATGTCTTGTGCAAATCTGCTCTGAGCAGCCATACATTCAGCAGAAACGCCGATGACCCAGATCAATCTAAACGGATTATCAGTAAAGCAACGAAAGTCCATTAACTCCGCCTTACCTCTAGATTCAATTTCCCTAATGCACATGTCTACTACCATTGGTCTCTTCGTGAAGTGTGCTTTTACTAGCGTCGTAAGGTCACAGCTGTACACTTTTTTGACATGCTTCAGGTCTGGCTTGCAGTCATTTGGGACCATCTTGGAACATTGCTTGTGCACATTTAAACCACAATCTGAGAGAAGGAGGAAAAGATGATCAGGCTGGTGTTTGGTGAAAACATGTATGCCAGGGTCAGTACTGCAGAGTATGTGCAACCTGATCTCAGGACTACGACTTCGGTTGAGACCCCTTAACCATCAAAGGAGCAAGGTAGGGGCAGACCTGAACTCAGTCAATTTCCACCTGAGACACTTCTATCCCTAGAGGATCTAACACAAAGAGACAAATTTCTATATGGCTTTTTGTATCAGGATCTAAGAGTTAGTTATGTTCCTCACCACTATTACATACATTGCCATCACGACCTAGACTTCCTTCCCGAGTTGCTGTGCATTTCCTAACACTCAGTTTTAAAGCAGCGCTGAACTGTGCCGCTTCAAACACCTCCTGGGGGAGATGAAGGTGGAGTGGGCCTCAGCAGGCCACAGCCCCTCTGCAGCGACTCCAAGATCCAAACCACTTCAGGGACCCCTGTGCCCTTGCCAGGAGGGGCAGCCCATGCTTAGCATTGCTAGTGACAGGGCCCACTCCCCAGCTTGAAGGGGAGCTGGAGAACAGGCACAGAGTCACCAAGGTGGGGGTGGTTTCTTTCTACCAAGGTGTTTACAAGGGTTGTTGCGAAGTCACAGCGACCGCACTTCAGATGCCGTTTCAGACTGTTTCTGCAACAAAGCCTTGGCACACACCACACCAATTCTATTTACCTTAAAAATTACTTAGGAGAAACATAAACAACTCCACAGCTTTACTGTAAACATACTGAGAATGAATTTAGTTTAAGTGAAACAATTAAAATCAGGTTACAGAAAAATGTTTGTTCTGCCCAAAACCACTCAATACTCAGGGTTTGGGAAAAAAAAAAATCTCAGAAAACATCACCAGTTATACAGGGAAGATGGGACCAGCAATATAGCCCCCTTCAAGCTATCAATCTACAATCAATCCTGCCAAGCAGCCTCCCAAGCTGTGGGGGCCCAGGGCAGCCCCCAGCCACTCCATTTTTACTGCCATTGCTCTTGTTTTGCAACAGAGCTTCATAGGGGCTTCTGAAGCAGCAGCAACCAGCACGAAGGGTGGCTGCAATATACACCGAGACCCCCGTTCTGCAAGCGTTCCTCTGCCTCACTGGACCACCATGCAGAGTCCTCAGGACTTCTGCAGAATTAAGGGATTTAGGAGCCTGAAAGCACAGTGCCTTGGCAAGTCTGTACTTGCTCTCCCACTGCAGTACTGAGCATCTGTCCATATGGATTCCCTTCATATTTAATTCCTGCTGATTTTGCCAATACTTGTATTTTCATTAATGCTCCACAGATTATTTGATGTTGTTCTTTCCAAAACAGTAAACCCCAGAATTTGTCACAAAGTTTAATTTCCACGAAGTCAGCCACAGCCTGCCACTAAAGGCACTTTGTTTGCTTAACAGGCCTGTAAAGCACCCAGCTTTGTCACCTGGGAGCCTCCATAAAACACCCAATCTCTGGTTGCAATTAAAGTTCAGCATGTCACCTTCAATCGGTCAAACTTCAAGAGATCCCAATCCTGATGAAATGGCTGATTAACATTCTCTTCAGATATTTCTGTGCAGGAGAGACTCCTTTCCTTGCAAGAGCAGTTAACATGCAAGGCAGGGAGCTGGGAATGCCGAATTTCCCACCTGGCTGTGATTTCACGCTGCGAACCCCACCTTGGGCAAAGCCAGGCAATGCAATATCTGCTCCCCCACTACCACACACAGTCTGTATTGTCAGGGGGTGGGGGTCATGGGGGCCTACCCTGCTCAGCCTCAGTGACTTGTGGTGACCCAACAGGTCTTGTAGAAATAAATCCATTAAGTTCTTGTGAAAATGCAGAGGAAAAATCACTCATCTCTGGTGTAAGATTTAAATACTGGGCTGTTCCTAAGACCACCGCTTTTAACAAGAAAGCAGAATGCTGAACAGGTGCTATTAAACAAGTACCACCCACTCTGCTTCCAGAGTAAAGATGGAGTTGTGGAGTAAAAACTAAGTAGTCAAATAATTAGAGGCAAACTCTTAATGCACACACAGAAGGGAAGCAAATTAAGACCACGTAGAAAAGCCTAACTCTTGATATCCTTTATTTTGAAACCTTAACCTTGCAACAGTAGTTACTTTAAAATGCAAATATAATTATTATACATAGAATTCCTAAAATTGCTGCAAGCAGCACCTATTCCAACATGCCTGAAATGCTTTAGTATGTCTGTCAAAAATGATGTCTACAAGACAGGAAAGGCAGCATCGCGCTCACAATGACTCACTAGGATTTTCTGAGTGCAAATTAGTTGCTTCACACAGGCAGCAATATAGCTCAGAGTTATGTTTCTGGGAATCCAAGGATAATTAAGGCTAAAATGGACAAAATAAAAGGAAAAACACGCTTCCAAGTATCTTACACTTGACTTAAAATTATTATCGCATTCACTGAGATCACCCTAATTATGTTTATAGAAAAGAAAAGTTTCATTTCATTAAAATACCTAACTTAGAGATGTTTCTAGTGTGAAAACCTTGCTTCTGAAAAATAACTGTCTTACTACTGATCCCACAGATTCAAATGGGCTTTGGATCTGACCTCATTAATACCAGAACAGTAATTACAAATGCAGATGTCAACTTTTCTCCTTTCTTGTTTGTTATTCCCTTGCATTTGATTAGATTCTATGCAGCAGCCCACTGCTTGAGGGCTTACAAACATTCCTGAGAAACATTTAAAACCTAGAAATATTTCAGCTACTTAATGCTTAGAAAATGCAGGAGCACTATGTTCAACATCGTTGGGCTGTGCGGCGTCCTTCTAACAACCAAGGCTCTTTGACTCTTTTGTAAGTGTAGGAGAGCTCTGTACTTTAGCACTCCCGCACCAGTAAGCACTTCCAGGGGATTTCAACAAATTTGCAACAGAAAAATTCTGTATTTTCCAATACAGAACCTGGGACTCCCCAACATGGTGCTTCCTACTAGACGGGCCCTTCGCCCCAGCCAACAATACTTTGTGGAAGGCAGAATAGGCACGGCTCAGTCACCAGCCTCTGGTTACGTGGATACCTTAGGATGAAAGATGATGTCTTGCTAAGTCCAACAAGGTAAAAAGCACAATGGCAGGAGGCCAGTCCTTCTCTCCACAGAGCACTGGGAATGTGCCTGTCTTATACTCCTAACCATACGCAGGTTATTTGTTAGTACTAAAAGACAGGAACCGTGCTGCAAATTGCATACTGTTAAATAAAAATGCCCTCTGTTCAGATGCTTCATGAAAGCTTCAAAGCCTGATATTTTAGAATCAGCCTGGGAGCAACAAGAAAGCCGAGTCCCGAGTCTCTGTGTGCTGCCAGCTGGTGAAGCTCTGGGACCACCTGCCTTATTCACACGTGAGCGTCATGATTTGGCTGGGTCCGTTAAGTCCAAGAGGAGTCATATGATTTCAAATTTACTTTTGGTTATATCAAAATAAATCCAGAACAGCAAAGTTGGTATTGGGTGCTTTACTCGGGATCTCAAGTAACCAGGAGCCTTAGCCATTTCTTACAGAAGATTGTCAGAGCTTCTGTGCTGGCTGAATATAACAATTGGAGAGGTAAAGAAAACCCACCCTAAAGCATCGTACCTGCTGATAAATCCTATGATAACACAGACCAGATTTAGAAGACGCAATCATGAACTCCTGCAGGTCAGTAGGAAAACTGCTGCCTTCAGTTAATCAGAATTTCACCTCGTACAGAGCTGATTTCTCAGGACTAGAACTGTAAGTCACACTTACTATTCCTTTTTACAGGGCTATCAAACTGTGGCTACCTTTCAAATAATACCAAATGTGACCAAAAAGAAAAAAAAAAAAAGAACCATCATAAATTCAAGACTTTATAGGAATTTGGGAAATTTAGGTGGCAGGAGGGGAAAGAGAGTCATTTTAAATGACAGATTTAGAAGTCTGTGATAAGCTGCCCTGACTCTAATAGTGTATTGATCCAGGAGTTCAGGTGGGCTGTGACATTCCTTCTGCGAGAGTATAAAATTTAAAAGCAGCCTGACAATACTTTCCTATGATGCCTAGAAAAAGGTTTGTAGTGTTTTAGAAAGGGCTAATACTCATGTTAGCCCACTGGGCTGAAAGAACAAATAACGTGTTTGGATTAATGCATGAGCAGAGCTAAAAGATAGATGGTACGTTAATACCACCCCATGAGCACACATTATAAATATTTGCAGAGACTAAAATACCCTTAGCTGTCACTTTTTGTTATAGTGCTGATTTGATTTTAGTCAGTTTTAGATTTTCTTTGGTTTATGATTTACTGGCCAGCATGGCTGCTGATCATGCTGCATTGAAATGGTATCCTATGCTATATACATCGCTCTGACTGTATTTCTGAATTATCACCAAGAAAACGTATGCATCCTGTCTCTCTGAGGAGCAGCTTTAGGAGCTAAAAGGTAGATTCACACTATCTGCAAAAAGTTCTGAAGGACTCCTGGGAGGCTTACGGTAAGTGCTGGAGGGCAGGATGCGCAGCGCTGGGGTGCTGGCCCCGTGCGCTGCCGCGGGCAGGTCCACTAGGGACCTGCCAGGGAGGATAACACCCGCACCTTCCGTGAGCCCCACGCGATGGCGAGGGGCTCTACGCAAGCATAAAGTATTGGCATCGTTACTTTTGCAAGGGTGGAAAGGTTATAGAGGAATTTGCTCTCATCAATCAATCATGAGCCAGTAGCTTTCCTTTAATAATTCAGCGCTCTTTTCTGTAGCAGAGGAAGCAATGTTTTCTGTTCCCTCGGATGCGAAGCGTGCGAACAGGCACGTGAACATGGCAAACTCACTGGCCTCACGTCCTGCTCAAGGTATGGTGGGGGGTGTAGGGTGTGCTATGAAGGTCAGCCCTCCTCCTCAGCAGAGCTGTTCCAGCCCGGGTGGCAACCCTGGAGCTGCTACATGCCTTACGTATGTGCCATCTGTCAGTGTGCAGCGCACATCTGGAAGCGACCTTGGTCCTGCCAGAAACTTAAGCCACCTTATTAAGCAGCACCATGGCAAAAATTGCTTCCAAATACACATGTATGCCAGCCCAAACCTGCTAGCACCCAGACTACTGTATCACACCCTACAGGGTACATTATGCTTTAGCAAGGAAATTCTAGAGGGCAGCTAGTTACTTGGCAACAACAATGTTACCTAACGCTAGGGAAAAATCAGGGCTTATGAAATAAAAAGACAAAAAAACCTTTCAAACAAGCCAACACCCCCCTTCCTTATCCCCAATCAAAAGAATACATATATATATATGATCCCAAATCTGGTCAGAAAACACAGGTGAAATGTTCTTTCAGTAGAGCACATTTGGTGGTGATGGTTTGATTTGATGGAAGTTTTGAAAGATCACAGACAATTTGTTCAAAAACTTCCCTGGCTTTCTACCACGACACCTGCCTACCTCCTCGACAGCTTCCCTGATGGGCCGCTGGCTTGCTCATGGCTTCTAGGTCTGTGTGGGCTTGGAGATAAAGCCGCAAACAGTTTCAGGAATATACAGCTCCGGAATAGCTTCCCCATGGGAACAGCTCTGAAGCAAGGCTCCGCTGCCTGATTAGCATTACAAAATCCTGGAGCTCATTCCTTGCAGGAACACCACAAGATCCTGTGCTGGTGGAACAGCCTGTCAGGCAGCAGGCATCTTCTCCAACAGCATCACACGTTCCTAGGTGGGCAGGGACCACTCTCCAAACAGTCCCCTGCCCACAGCCCTGACCTCTGGCTTTGGGTTGCTCTAGTTCCCTTTCCTGGCTGGCTGTGCACTGCATGGTCAGGGAAAACAGCAGAACCTTGGGGACACATCTCAGAAGAAGCTTGGATGTGTTTTAAGGTGCAGGTGTGGGCAGAATGGGAGCTTATCGTGACCAAGGCATGCAAAATACCTTGAGAGTGGCCAACGTGGTGAGCACACCTTGCCTTCCCCTTTGCTGAATTACTGTCAGCCATTCTTCCAGGCACTAAAAGCACAAGCACTGTGTTTGCACAGCTAAGCCTGAGGATGGGCAGGCTCCTTTGCAGTCTCCTTCATCCTTACACACCCGTGGAGCAACACAGGCACAGGGCTGTCCAACAAACGGGATTTAGTAGCAAGGCCAAACAAAACAGCAACGGAAACAGGGCAGTTGTATGCTTTTCAATTGCTGGAGAAGGAAATGGACGAAATGGGGAAATTAAACACTTCAGCAGTAATTTGCAAAACAATCCGGCTTTGAGACTGTACTTTAACTTTTCTGAAAACGAACTCCTGGGGCTCACTTCGGTCAGGCTTGGCAGCAGTACTGCTTGGGCTCAGCCAGTGGCAGCTAATTGCCACCATGCTGGTAGTTCAGCTCCAGTTTATTCCTGTCGGTTCTTCAGAGGGGAGTTACCTACTTGCAAGGGAATCAGGCAACTGCTGCATGGGTGGCAGGCTGGGATAGCTCCGAGCACATCTATGGAGGCAGCAGGAATGGTACTTCACACAGCCTCAGGGGGTGGTGATGCCTGGCAATACAAGGAGCAGCCCCAAACACCATCAAAAGCAGCTAACAAAACACCACCTTTCCTTTAAAATAAGCTCTGAAAATAGTCTGTTCCAAAAAAAACCTGATTAAATAACTTATTCATTAAGAACAAGCAAAAGGGTACAGAAGAAGGAACAGACTGTACAGTAACATAAACAGTTCTGATGGGCTGGAGAAGGGGACGGGATACACGCAGCGGCTTGATAAGGCTACAAGTCTGCTTGTTTGCTCAGGCAGTAAGACCCCAGCATCACTAATGCCAGAGTTTAGTCTCTGATAACGCATGTTCATACTACTGGGTGTTCTGTGTTTATATCACTCATGAAACAAACTCCCTGGTGCTCATCTGCAAATTTTCTTTGGATATTGTTATGGTTTCTCTCCTAACACATTCTGGGCAATAGGATGAGCCTTGTAAGCACAGAGGAGCCTTACATAGGAGGAATGTAGTTAAGAATAGGGCTTTTTAAAAAGTTCTTGCATTGGATTTTGAGCTGCAGCAAACTCTTATGTCTTCATTAGCTTCTGCTGAGCTTCAACGTTTACACAAGCTGGTGGCATTATAATTTCAAACACTTCTTCAGTCATTTCTACTTACGGCAAAAGCCCACAGGAAAGCTGGAGATGGAGCATGCTGTCAGAAAAGGCAAATTCCTTGCATACAGATGAGTCGTCATCTCACAAAAATTTTAAGGGCCTGTGGCTAGCATTCAAAAATTAGAAGTGCGACCCTCTGAGGCAGTAGGGCAGATGCCTAGCATAAGGATTCACTCTAAGGAAGCAAATGTGTCTTTCAGAAGCTGATGAAATAAAGACCATATTTGAGAGAGTAATATTTAAAGAAAAATACATTATTCCTGTTTGGCTGGATATACCTCCGGAAGAAGTGAGACTAAACCCACCAACTCAGGATCTTGGACATCACCCTAAGTCTTAATTTTGGAAGACAATAAAGTCTAGTGCCTCGCATTAACCCCGAAACCTTTGTAGTCAAGATGACAGCCAGCATCTTATTTCAATGAATAACTGCCCTTCAGGTGACAAACACGGTGCCTACCTTGTCTTTATGTAAAGATCTTTTTTCTCATAAAACCTGAACAAGGATAAGCTAGGGGGAACCCATCTTCCAGGGGTTAACCACACAGGACTGTAACTGGCAAGACACTGAATGCCTGCAAGGCTGTATTTTGGCAGAGGGCAACACATTCAGCTCTGCCGGACTGCAACAAAGCGTGAGTGAAGGCAGCTCAAGTTGCTAAGGCATCCTTCCTGGTTGCTATGGCATGTGTATTGTTAGGAATGTTTGGTTCTGGTTTCTTATTTTTCAAAGGACTGGCTTAACTTTGTGTAACATAAACTAATCTACCAGCCATTAGAAAGAGACTACACTTTTTCCTCTGGCTCCTTCTCCTCTTTTCTGCAATGGGTGGTATCTATGTTTGTTGTCCACTCTTGGACTGTTTTGCACTTCTTGCACGTTTTTGTGCTTCCGCAGACTAGAGGATACCAAAACGGCTGAGAGTGGCCCATGCACTAATCCATTTGTATCTGTTAAACTTATCCCTTCCATGCAGCAAATAGAGTCCTCTGGAGATGTGCAACTGTTTGCTATAAAAACCAAATGCTGTAGAAAGTATAAAATGACATATGATCAGCGCAGTTTTGCTCACAGGTATTTTCAGTGAAATGATTATACAGACCACCAAACAGATTTTGCGGGTTTCCCTGGAGTGGCATTAAACCCCATCTGAATGCAAGCGGGCTGCCTCCTGCTAAAAGCTGTAATTTTTTGAAGTACAAACCCGCTCTGAAAAGCAATGGCCTCAAGTGGCTCCTTGTTTACTGTGCCTCGTTGTTTTCATATTAAAATAGCTTGGTTCAGAAGCAAAATGATTTTTTAAAAACCACCGTAAGACCCATGCAAACTCAGCCAAACTCCTGACACTCAAGCCTGAGCTCTTCCACACTGCTGTGTTAACCCTGCTCACAGAGGTCCTCGCCATGTATCTGTGCCCCTCTGACTTTCCTCTGGTATGCCCAGATCTGCACAGCTTCTTGCTCCGACAGCCTGTGCAGCCTGGGGTGACGGGAGCAGGTAGCCACTGCTGCAGGTGAGACATGGACGAGACAGACTGGAGAACTGCCAAGCCTCTCCCTCCATCTCCACCTCCACGGGGCTGGGCCCGGTGTCCCTCTCTACCCAGCTCCCGATTTCTATGAAATGCATGAGAATAACATCAACCGGGAAGCCCTTAGTTCTCTGTCAGCCACTGCTGAGGCTGGAAGTGGCTCGAGGCTTAGCCTTGCAGTGAGGAGAGGACAAGCAAGGTGGGTCAGCTGCAACCCATGCCCTTGGGAAAGCCTGACTGACCCTCCAGCTCTTCAACCCCAAGGAAGGCACACAGGGGACAAACATGGGCAGCAGCCAGACCTGCCAGGCCGAGGAAGCACTGCTTGGCATCCTCACCACCAGGCTCTTCTCCAGCTCCTCTCCTGCTCCCTCCTTGCATCACAGAATCGTAAGGGTTGCAAGGGACCTCCAGAGATCATAGGGTCCAACCCTCCTGCCAAAGCAGGTTTCCTAGGACATATTGCATTGGATGCATATTGGTAGGCATCTAGACGGGTCTTGAATACCTCCAGAGAAGGAGACCCCCCCAACCCCCTGGGCACACTACAGATCAGCAGCTTGCTTGCTCGTGCCAAAACCCCTTACCTTCCCCACTGCCCCAATTCCCCACCGACGCTTCAGCAAGCAAGTGCAGTTGTCCCCCATGGAATTTTAAAATATAAGTAAGATCATCGAAATTATGGAAAGCTACTGACACTGATATGAAACCTTAACCAAGACAGAAAGCCCTAATTATAGTTTCTGAACCTATGAAGTCATCTAATACACATATGTTCCTCTATACTGCAAGGAGCAAATAAGGAGACATGCAGTATGCTTATTACCATCTTCATAAGTAGGAGAGAAAACTGACTTTGGAAGCTTTTGGAAACTCTTGATTTAGAAAAAAATTTGCTTAAGACCAGAAAATCAGCTGTACTTCAGTATAAAACCATAAGCACTTGGGAGTTTACTCCTAAAAACAGTATTATCTGTTCGTTCCGCAGTACCATGCAGCACTCCAAGCCTTCACACTGTTCATTTTTATTCATCTTCTGGGTCAAAGTTACTGAGCATAAACCTGAAAAATACTTGATATTTCTCCTAAATGCCAAAACTGAGGCATCTACTTCAGGCCACTTATTGGCTCAGGTGCCATCAAAAAAATGACTACTTAAATCAGAAAACAATTCGAGAACAAAATCAGGTTTCCTTTTTCTCTTTTAGCCCTGTCAACAGCAGTAAAAATTACTAAAAATCTTTATTCGTACGGACAGGACGTGGCTGCAACCCTACATTCTTGGGAGGAAAACACCGAAAAAAGCAACGCCACGTTGACATAATCCTTACTTAAAACAGAGCTGCACTCTCCAATACATCCCGGACAATGCAGAGTCTTTTGATAACGACAGAATCTTGCATTCAAATAATTATGGGGGAACGATTACTTTAAAATATTTCATCCCATTTGACTATAAATTATTGTAAGTTTTACACCTTTTGCAGTTCTGTGATAAAAAGCCCTCTTATTTGCTTGAGACAAGATTTCAGAAAGCTTTAGACAGAGCAGATTTTCTTAAATTAGCTTGAAAATTCAGTTTCCAGGGCAACATACGCAGGTCTTCATACATCAACATTTCTTTGCACCATTTTTATAAATGCAGTTGCTTGCCAGAATGTCATAAAATACTTTTTAAATACAGTAAACTATTTTGATCACTTTGATCCTTTTTTTTCTTTACCCTTTGAAAAAAGTCATCCTTTCTTTTCAGAAGAATCGTATCAGTAGAACTGTCAAATTGTTTTACTTCAGAGAGGCTTTATCCCAGAAATGCCTGCACTGACACCCATGCGTGTAATACATTTCTACCTGCACCTGAATGTTTATGTAACATTTCGGTACACATCCCTTATTCCTCATCTCTTTTCTTACTTTCCTTTAAGTTTGCAAGTAGGAGACGTGACTCAGGGTCTCTGGCACGCTGGGAGTCTGCAAGATTCTCCATAAAATTAACCCGAACGCCTGTTTCACACAGCAATGTGAAACCTGCTGATAGCCCACCGGGCACACTGGGACCCTCGGTGAGTTTCTCACACCTACCAATACATACAAGTGTTATAAAAGAAATATTCTCCTTCATTCTGAAAGGGGGGAGGAATAAATCCCTTAATGACGATTACAATTTCCCCTCTGTGTGTTCTTGACTGTGTGTGCTGACTGCAGGGATGTTACTGAAACAGGTACCTGAAACCAGGAGCACCCGTGCAGCAGGTATGTTCCCTTCTTAGCTTTTCACAGAGGTCAGATCAGACCCTTGCCATGTGGCATTAAGGTGGAGTGGGCAGCACATTAAACAGTTACAACATTAGGAGTGTTTTAGGAAAAGAAGACGGAATGAGTGTTACCTGCACATTTTACTCCCTGAGCAATGAGGCCCCACATAAAGTTGGCGCAGTATTCACACCAGTGCGGGCCCCTGAATGTGTGCACCTGGAAGACAGCAGCAGAAAGGAAAATTAAGGAAAACGACCCAACTATTTCACAGACATCAATATCAACATGTCTAAACAAGGCAGAATTCCTCTTCTTCGAAGGCACCGCATGCAGTCGCTGGGAGCTTCCCTTTATCACCACAGGAAAGGAAGAAAGAAATGTAAGCAAGATTTTACTGCCAAGACTCTTGCAGGCCTATGGGAAACATAAGGTCTCCATCCTGAGCCGTCTGGAGCAGCAGAACCAGGCCTGGGGGGTTCTACTCCCAGACTATGTGGGGCAGAGGAGCGATGGCAGGTTGCAGCCCTTCTCCTGCCTCTCAGCATCCCTCTGTCCAAGGAGGATTTGAGCCACAAGATGAGGCTTTTGCAGGGACCATGCAAGAGTTCACCTCTGAATTCAACATGTCTTCTGCTTCGCCCTCCCCTCACTAAGGCACTGTGTGAAATGTGTAGGGGGCTGCAAGATTATGCCTGGGGCGGAGGGAGTCCTGCCAGGCAAAAATACCAGTGCTACACAGAAATACTGAGAACACACTTAGGGGCTTTCCAGTTTAGAATAAGTCTAAAAGGAAATTATTCCCTTTAGACTAATGCTGCATATTGAAAATCCAAATGAATCTAGTAAATGGAAACAAAAATCCACTGAACCAGGAAAAAATTGAAAGCTAAGGAAGAAAAAACCCAATGCTGCTTTCAGTACTGGCTCACATGCTTGTCACAAGTCCTGCAGCCACCATTAGCTGCTTCTGATTTTACACTGATAAAGTTCCTGCTGTAGGAAACCACAGGATTCTTTGCAGAGAAAATCATTACTTCCTTCTCCAGTGCAAAAGGCTTCGAGCTCCACTTAGAATAGACAGGCTGACAAAAAAATCAGTAACCGCTGATCAGAAAGAAATGAAATTTGCAGTGAAATGTACTAAAAACGCTTTAGGCTGAAGCCACTCGGTTCTCCAGAGTTACTGAGCGGGTATCAGAGCCAGCACATGCACTGCCCGCTCAGATAAGTGCAGAGCAGGAGAGCAGGGCCGGTGAGACATGCGTGCCTGACATCCGCACGCCGCTCGGGTTATAAATAGCAAAGTGTGAAGCAGCCTGACCGAGCATCCCCTACGCCGCTGATTTAGCCAGCACCCGGGTCCCAGGTGACTCTTAACTCAAGCAAGTGACAACTCAGAGCAGCGCCCAGCAATTCAGACCACATTTCGGTCTGGGCTGCGGGAAGGTCTGCAGCCTCCTGGGCATTTGCTGGCCACGATGCAGATTCCTGTATTAGCCTGGAAAGTTCCTCTTGAGTTCACCAAGTAATTCACGTGTGTGTCTGGGCTAAGCTAGACTTATAACAGCGTCTAGCCCTACGCTCCTGAGCACTGCTGAGGGAAGGGTAATGGTGTGAAGCATCACATTCCCGCAGCGCTGGCAGAGCCCGCTGCCTGCCTCCCTCCACCCCCCGTGCCAGCTGCCATCCGCACCCACTCCCACGCGCCTTCCGAAGGTGCGATCTGCTCTTCGAGCCCCCTTCTCCCTCCAGCTCCAGCTGATTTCTACAAAGCCACAGATGACAAGCCTACCAGCAGCTGTAATTTCCCCTTTCTTTTCTCCTCACACCACAAAGAGATTTTTCACACCTTCCTCTCAGTTACCCACCTGCAACCACTCACATCCTCTTGGCCTTCTTCCACAACATGGCTTTCTCTGTTTTTTTTTTCTTCCCCAGGTCTTTGGCAGTGTTCCCATCTCAGAATAAGCATGTTCTAATACCTTCAAGCAAAATGCTGTGCTTAAATGCCTGCAGGTTTAACAGAACCTTTTTCGGAGGGGGAGTCGGGGGGGAGAAGCTTCTTTTCAGTCACCCTTTTTTTTTTTCCCCTCAAAGGAACATTTCCTCAAAAACAGTATTAAAATATTTCTCAAAATCCCTGTTGAGGAAAATTGAAACAAAGATGGCAGTTCAAAGATTTGAGCAAAAAATAATCTGTTTTCAGAATCCTGTTTGGTTTTGTGTGAGAATTTTTTTTTTTTTGGCATATCTGATTGTAAAGGAGGGGAATTTTGTCCTGTACCTTGAAATGCCGACACTTTACTGCTTTCTTTAGGCAGCACAAGAACAAATTCTGACACATTAATATTTCTTGCTAAATAGAAAACACGAGCCGAGCATGTCTGCTTGCTGATCTCAGTTCATCAAATTCACCCAATGTGCCATTTGCTGAAGTGTTTCTAATGCTCCCCCTGAGTGTCGGGGTCCCACCCTGGCCTCTCCAGGACCACCGTGAGCCCTGATACTCACTAAATCGCAACTGCCCCGTCTCTAACTGCCTGTTGGCTTAATGGTGAGTGCCTCTGCTTCTCGGTCTCTTGCTCCCCACCATCATCCATGTGTTCCCATCTCCTTCTGACTCTCCCTTAGGAAGTCCTCTGCAGGGTCTACTACATCCCAAAGCTTCCAACCCAACCTTCAGCCTCCTTTGTTATTTTTATTACGATTTTTTCAAATGAGCTCAGTTTCTCTTAGGTTTCCAATAACAATTATCCACCTAGATAAAAAAAAAAGATGTTCTAGTACAGCCCATTCCCCTGACATTTTCCTAGCTCTCTGCTCATCCCTCAGACAAATTTACACGACTCATTATCAACTTAAAAATGACAAGGACAAAACAGACTTTCCTCTTCCCTACTGGCACTGCATGCATTGGTCACCCTTCACAAGATCAAGCCTGCCTTTGCCCTTCAGGATGACTGTCTCAGCATCATTAGCACTGTTCTCTCATCTTTGGATGAAGCCTGGATACATGGAGATGCCTTTCCATATCATCAGTTAAGGAATTAAATTCTCTGTTAGAACATTTGTCCAGAGCCTGCTTAGCTTTACACTGCCCCTTTCAAATTACTCTTTCTTATCCATTATTCTGACTGCAAATGCAAAGCAAATTAAAAGATGAGGGTAGGTATTTCTACGATCCACAGCACTCTACCTTGCTTTGTCCTTTATCTGACATGCACTAGGGAGGTTCTCTGGCCATATTCATTAGGAGGCCCAGAGGCCATAATGTCCTTCTGTCCCTGGTGCACACAGCCCCGTGGGACCAGCTCTGAATCCCCTTTTGAGGTCTCTGAGCAGTGCTGCCCTTAGGGCTCAGTGGTGCCAGAGCATCCATCTTCCCACTACTGCAGAGTGGAACTGGATGTCTAACCCTGCGCTGGTCTGAACACACACCGTCTCTGGAAATTAAATCAGACACAGTGAGTGATGCCAGAAAATATGAGAAAATTGGTCTTCTGTGGTCAGCACAGGCTCTAATCCTGTTCCATCCTGCAGAGCAGGACCTGGCAGTGTGCTAGAAAGAAACACGTTTGCATCGCTTTGCTAGTTCAAGACCCAGCACCTGCAAACAATACTGCACTTATTACATGACACCATTTAATATAGCATTCTGATTTTTATATTTAATTCCCAATTCTAAAAATCTGCCAAGCAACTTGCTTGTTTTCAAAACTAAAATATGCTTTCCAGAAAAATTTCTGAAAACACACCCAGCAGAATCCCAGAGATCCTGACTTACATTACAAGGGGTTTGTTTCCCCTTGTAAGAAGAGCATCTGCCATACGCAGATTTTACTGTCTTATAAAATGTGAGAGTGCAGGATTGCCAACTGTGGCTTTATATCTCCCAACCCTTCCATTCTCTCTCTCTTTCTGTAAAGCTTCAACTGTGAGTGATTTTTTAAGAACATGGAAAATGGGTGAGGGGGAAAGCAACACAAACTGATTTTAATCTTAATTTCTGAATTCCCGGGGAAATACTCCATTCAAAAGAAAAATCTAGATAACTTTAAAGGAAAATACCTTCTTCTAAACCTAGATAAAAACTTATCACTAAGCTGTCCTGCAATTCTGAGGTAAGAGGAGAGACTCACATTGGGCTCACACCAAGGCATTTCTGTTCTGAACTCTCCTGCAACATCAGCAAGGTATAATAAACTATTTAACTACTGGGAGCTTATGTAGGAGGACAGGTTTTTTGCTTCGTTTTGAAAGACACTTTCTTATACACAGGGGAAAATAGCTTACCTCCTGTGATTAATAACCATAAGCGTTACAGAATTTATTTTTAATTTGCATTTAATTAAAATATTTCTTAGAAAGAGAGACAAAGTTTTAGGAGAACCAAATAGAAAATGATCCAGTGGCTCTGACAGCAGATTATACTACAACTGTGAACCCCTTGAGCAGATCGCTCCCCACTACTTCTCAGGCTCTGTAAAGGTCACTTGAAGTTTGTTAACCGTGTATCTGGTACCTCAGCTTATTTTTTACGCTTTTGGTTTTTACTAGGCCATTGTTCAGCTCCTGGATCGCTATCTGAAAACGAAGAATGAGCCAGCAGATGATTAGTATTCACAGCTGACACACGGATGTTATGTCACTTGTCAAAGGAAGGAGGAAGAGACTGAGGAAGTACCAGCAAAGTGCTGTGCAAATGTGGCGTGAGAGAACATGATGGATCAGCAGAGCTTTAGTAAAGCCACTGCTGGGAAGAAAGCAGGGCTCGATCTGACGAACTGCGGTCCTGCAAAATCAACACCAAACACAGAAAACAAAAGTCTTTGTGACAACATTAAAAAAAAAGTCTTTCTTTGCAGAGAGGCTGCTGCCAGGGTCTCCCTGAATGCCTGCTCTGTACAGAGCATCTCTTCCATGGCTCTCCACACTGAACGGCTGAATAAGGGTTTTGGAAAATCCAGGCATTACCATCTGTTGAGATGAAATACAACGACTAGGAAAAGGATGGCAAAAACCACTGCAGATCCACCGTGTTGGGCTACCAGAGCCCTGTGCTAGGGAAGAAGCTTCCTTGTTGGTGAGTGGGGGGGAGACCAAGTCACCCAGGGCCTGAACAAATGGCACACATCCCAGATTTGTACCGCGCAGTGCTCTGAAGTTTCTGCTAGCTATGCTGTCTTTCAAACAAATGCCCAAGGATGACGGGACACTGCTGATGAAGGCTGTCAGCTCAGTGGTCCTAGCCAATCTGCAACTCCATCCACTGAATTCTGCCTGTTGTGACTCTACCAAGCTTTTAATTGGATATGGGAGACATTTTAAGTCTCAATTAAAACGATGAACTCAGCCTGTATTATTAAAGTCTGTCTTCCCTGTCAGAGTTGATTTCATCAGGCATGGAGCGTACCCATGCTGGCACCCAAAAGGCATGCCCTTTTCATCCATCCCTGGTCCAGGCAGATGAATGTGAAGTGTACAGATGAGGTATCAGTGAGAAAGACAAACTGACTCAACTACCAGTTTGGGCAGTGCTTCAATTTAATCTTTGCATATATTACGATGATTAGATAGTGCTGTTAAAACAAGGGTCTCGAGCACTCCCAATATTCCAATACATGATATTCCTCCTGTGAGGCAATAACTGCTGCTTACGAGTAATCTGAGAAGCGAAGAGACACGCCATGACAACCTACATGGCAGAACTGTATCTGCAAGATAATCGCTTTCGTGCAAAGGTGCAGCAGAAATGACAGTAACTGAGACCATTGGAACCAACCTTCTCCGAAATGAGAGCTGACTTTGCCTCGACGTGCCGGGGCGTTAACTGTGGGGAGCCAGCCTGGGATTGCCCCCATGCCTTGGTCCAGCAGCTTTTGAGAGGAGAGATGCTGGTTGAATGCTGTGGTTTGGAGCGTGGAGTATAAATAGCATCGTTATTGCCAGTGGGTATGCTGACGCGAACGCTGAGCAGGCAAACCTTCCTCCAGGTCTTCACCCACTTCGAGCCAGAAGCGCTGTCACGTCTTGTTTATTTTCTGGTTTGCACTGATCATGTCAGCAGAGATGGGAGCAACTGGAAAGTGTGGTTAGCATGCTCTGTGAGCACCACAGCAAAAAAACCCAGAGAACAGCAGGTTGCTGGGTTTTTTGGGAAAATGGACACCTTTCTTTCAGGATGGAAAAGCAGATTAAATTAGAAACTGGAACACAGTCCATTGTATTCCAAGCCCACGTTACTGGAGACCTGTGTCCATGCAAAAGTTTCTGAAACTACAGGTGAAAATTGAGTAGGATCCTTACAGTTGTGTGTGTGTATATATATATATACACACGCATACCGTATACGCCATAGGTAATAATGTAAACAGTATGTAAAACCCTAAGAGATTCCTAAAGCCGAGCTTTTGCACTGATGCTAAGGCTCATCTGGAGGAAAAGCTGTTGATGATGAGAGATCACGACAAGCGCTACGTGCTCCTTGAGGCAGACTCACAGTCCTCCCCAGCAGTGTTTCCCAGCTTCACCACAGACACGAGCTGGTCCATTCCTGGGTCTGTGCACATGGAAGACTTGCAGCATCCACAACTCAAGACTAATAAAACTACTGGTGTGGTGGGAGGGAATTACAGCTGAAATAAATTAAGGATTTAGAAAAAAAAAGAAGATGCTTTGAAAATTATTTTTGTATTATTAAACCGAGGTAACACTTGAATTCAGCAACTAGCACTAAGAAACCAGGAAGGGTTAAATAATATTGTGCTATTTGGAATCTGCTTTGGAAAAGCCAGGGCTTTTCCAAAAAAAGTAAAAAAAAAGTAACATTAAATAAATACCTCAGGAGACTAAAAATCCATCAGTGCCTAAAAGCTTTTCTGGCTTTAACTGTCTTATGCACTATGAGTTTCAGAAGAAACATCATAAAGCTGATGAGGTCTTCTCAGAAGTTTCGTGGAAGTTTTTCTCCAGATATTCTCCCTGCCTTTGAACATTTCTTTCCCCTCAAGTACTGGGGAGTCCAAAAGAAACATCAAATTTCCTGAGGTCTTCTTATCTGTGAGAACACGCAGAGACTCTCCTTGGGGACTGTGCTAGAGGCACCCAGCTTGCTTCTGAATATTCATTTGAGTGCAGGGACTCACTTAAAAGATGTTTTGAAAATATGTTCAGTGCCAGGTCCGTACCTAATAAAAGAAATCAGCATCCTCTTTTCAGCGGAGCCAGACCAGTTTACCCCAAATTGGCATCTGCCCCAGTTTTCAGAAGATCAGAAATAGAAACGAGTTCATGTTAGAAGTCACAGAAAAATGGCTCTGCTTAATATAGTAAGAGTTTGTTATAGTTTCTGGCCTTTTTGTGGCATTTCTTCTGCCCTTTCCATCTCCCCATTTCCCGGTGCTTAGGCACGGCTCTGCTGAGCGGCTTTCGTTGCAGTAATAAGATTTGGCATGGAAGGGATTTGCCATGCCTTTTTACACTAGCAGAGCACCTAGCACACAAGCAATTACACCGGTAAAACCTGGGCCAGGGCCAGGTAAGCTTATTTGTTTCAAAGAAGCTGTACAAATTTCACTGGCAGTGTAGCTCTTGTTAAAATAAGCAGGCTCTCCATTGACATGATGCTTGAGTATGTCCATACTGGCAAAGCCTTTCTAGTAGAGGCTGGTCCTCACCTGAGCCTTTACTTTTTGTGCATGTTTAAGGCTATATTCTACCCCCAGTTACCCTCAAAGCCAGGATGTTGCTTCAGTCAAGGAGGGAGATGAGGAATCCCAACAAACAAGACTCATCAGCATCTCTGCTCACTTGGCTTAAGCAACCATGGAAAAACATCTCTCCTCTCTAGAAGAAGCACTGGCTTGAAGGGGAATTATGTTCTGAACGTTCACCGATTGATTCAGCAGCCTTGCAACTGTTATTTATTAAAATTGATTGACCATGCTGTCCCAGGCATTGGTAAGATACTGACTAAGAAACAGCATGACGGTACCAAATACTGCATGAAAAGATGGCAAAAAATAGCCTTCTGGAGACGTATCTATTTTGTGAAGAGCGAAGAGAGAAGTGAGACAGTATGCTAGGCAAAATGATGCATGGAAACAGAAATTTTTAGTCCAGCTCTGACAGGCACAGACACCTTTGTGCTTCAGTGAAGCACCATGGCACTAATCTAGGCAGAAGAGTGGTTTTACACCTCGGACTATCAGCAGTTACGAAACACCTGCAGAGTGCTCTGCCAGCTCAAGCCATCAGGAGCCAGAGGTGTCTGACGGAATCCCTGTAACCAGCTATGGGAGCAAAAAGCTCCCGAGGGCTCCTGAGTCACACAAGCTGGAGGGGAGTAAAGACCTTTAAGGTGCTTTGTCCATGCTTACTTTAAATTTGCTTAGTGATGGGGCAGTTATTGGTCTGTCTTAACAAGTGTCACTACCCAGGAGACTTCTAGCTGTTAATTCAAAATTCTCCCTTTCCTCTTCCTTTTCAGCTATCATCCCGTAACTCCCCCCTAACGCTCCTCTTCCGTGACTACTCTCTTTGCCATTAAAGTTCTCCAAGCATAGCTTTTCTGTTTTCTCTAACCCCACACAAAAAGCAGGCCAAGGAGTGAGGCCAGTGCCCAAGTCCAAAGCATGGCCCCATGTGCAGAAGATGTTCCATGCCAGGTAGGGATGGACTCAGGTCAGAAGGTACCTCATTAGGTGTATCTCTTTTTTCTTTTTCTTTTTCACTGGCCTCACTCCTTGGAGGACATGGCAGAGAGAGAAAGTCTGGAGGACCAAGCAAGGGTAACCCAGCAAAAACTGCCTGACTGCAGAAAGAAGAGATGGGGTAATATTAAGCCCAACTCAGATTCCCCTGCTGTGTAAATCGCTTGGCCTAAAGCCCACGTCACACATCCCAACCCAGAGCTTCCCCTCTCAGTAACCAACCTGGAATGTTTCAGTCCACATGGCACCATGCCACAGGTCCCCTTTCCCCTCAAATTTCAGATTGCTGCTGTGCCTGAAGCTCCTCCTTCAACTGCCTGTCCAGGAGGTGCCTGTCCCGGCGGTGCCGAGCTGCTTCCCCGCCTTAAAATTATTCAATGGATCAGATACTAGCAAGAAAAGAATTTGTATTTTTCATTTACAGGCTATCACAGGTGCTGCACTCTGCGGACAAGGTCAGTAAATATGAGATTTATAAGGGATAGAAAAAAGCATTCTTATTGGTAGGGTCCAGCTATAGAACAAATTAATGGGGACGACTAGTTGTAAGTCTACTCTGCCCACTTCTATGAAATGTAACAGAACTTTCCCCTGTGATAGACCTTCTTTCTGTAAGAAAATTACATTGCTGGCTTCAGCTATGCTCCTTGTCAGCACCTCAAAGAGCACCCTGAAGATCTCTCAGAGCTTCCAAACAGAAGGTGCTATTGTTCATCTACGCTGGGTGGAAGGTAGAACTTGATATCCGTCACACACCTGTCCATATAGATATGTGTGTACCAGTATGTGGGCAGAGGTCTGTCTTCCCCATAACAGGTAAGAAACTGAAGGAAGGAAAAGCCTTTCCGTGAAAGAGGCTAGGGCTGAAAATTTGAGGATGGTGACGTGACTGTCCTGGTTTGGCCTGATGGTTCATGTTACAAGAGATCTTTCGATGTGCTGGATTTCAGAAAAGCAGAGCATACAGAAGGAAAGAAAAAGAAATCAAACACGCAAATAGACAGAAGAGCCAGTCAAGTCAGTTCACCTCCAAGTTCCATTATTCAATTACAGCTAAATATATCACAGTGTCACACAAAGTAGATCTCTTTTAGCTGATATATTTGAAATAGAAAATTAACCTCTTAGATTCATAAAGAACACAGAAATATCTATTGAAAACATTTTATAAATTAGAAAAAGCCCAAATATGGTTAAAAAATTAAAGTATTTTAATACTTGGTTCTTATCCTGAAGAATATGCATTAAAAACTCACTCAGATCTGACATTTATAAATCATCATCCCTTTCTTTACTTATGGAGATTAATTCAAGAGAATTCAGCCAGTCTGTATTTGCATTTGAGATAAGCTCATGAGAGTCCAGACCTCCCCAGTCAGGAGATTATTGCGGAGCTGGGGATGATTACCGGCCAGCTCTGCCCGCAGAGCTCCCCGCCGCCCCAGCTAGCCAGCCTGTTCACTTCAGGCAGGAGACAACTCACATTCCAGCAGATTTAAGTAAGATTAAAACCTTTCAAAACCCTGGCCATGACAGGACTCCTAGCAGAACTGTCTTTACATTCTCCTGTCAAGCAACCCTTAATGGATTTATTCAGGAGACCTCTTGATGATTTAAGTTAAAAGCAGCTTTTGTGTTCACCCCTTCTCTAGGCATCCCCACTCCTGTGAGGACCATCACTACACTGCTTCTCTGCCACTGTGTTCCTCTACCCGAGCTTTGCTGGAGGCAGCAGAGTCTGAGGGTCCAAACTCCAGCTGCGTACCCCGCTACCCATCCTGCAGGGACAGCAGGCACAGGGAGAGGTCCCCTAACCTGTGGCCAAGCCTCTCGGCACTCTTTGACCCCAGCCTGCCTCCAGAGTGGCTGCTGCGGCCTTCTTCCCTTCTCTGAGACCACTGCGCTAGTTGCTGTGCATTAACCATCCTCCACTTCTCCCTCTGTGGGGATGTTACAGCATTTCCAGTAAAAAAAGGATTTCTGAGCCCCCTTCATTTCTGTGGCTCACGATGTGACTGATCAAAGGAGCAGCAGGAAAGGGTTAGGGGTACCCATCTGTTGCCCAGTGCCTGTGTAATGCAGAGAAGATTAGTTGCAGAGGTACAAAGCAGCGTGCATCCTTTTTGCTGGTGGAGCCTCTCGGGACAGCAGTGGGTTAGCTGAACCAGATACATTTATTTCAGTTCTGGGTTGTTTTTTCTTGTTTTGTTCCAAATGCCTAGCTCCAAGACTCTGGGACTGCCATTTCCTTCCTTCCCACATGGGTGGCACATTTGCTGCTTGGCAGCAGCCTAGACTTCTGTAGACTCAGTAAATGACGAGGTCCATGCACGTGAGAAGAAAAATTTGACAGATGCAAGGAATGATAACGGAGAGAAGCATGAGCTAACGATGACCATTCATTTCAGATCCATAACACAGTGATTATGAAGGGCTTAAGTTTTGGGGGTTTTGTTTGGGTTCTGTTTTAGGGTGGTTTTTTTTTTTTAATGGGACAGTGGCCACATTTACAGCCTGCGAAGACCAGCAGCATTCCTTCAGTGGGTGCACTGTTTGCTGCCCACCCTTTCAGGGGTAGGGGGTTTGTTCCCTTTGACTTTTTTTATAGCAAAAATTATCCATGGGAGGTGACTGCATTTCACTGACATATGAAAAAGCGTTACCTCTCAAGGTGTATTTTTCTGGCAACTGTGCGTATAAAGGAACCACAGTCCAACTATAACACAGAAAACAATCCGTGTGGAAAGTCTGTGCTGTAGCTGTGAACTTGGATCAGACACAACTTGTTTTTGAAAAAAGACTGCAAAACTCATAGCTTCTAAACTTTCCTGAAACAGTTTCTGGAAGAAAAGCAAACAAACCCAAACAATGTGAATCAGGTTATCAGATTATTTTCAAAACAGATGCGTTTCAGGCTGCTAAAGCAAAGCAACTAAGGAACATACATGTGCAAAATAAAAATACATATTATACAAAATTACACCACAGTACATGGAAAATCGCTATCTACTGGCATCTGCAAGAATTATCTTCAAACTCTAAGGAGCAAATGTAAGTTGCAGGACATTTCTGATCTCTAGGACACCTCAGGAACCTGTAAAAAAATGCCCTGCATTTAACTGACAGCCAGCAGGATTATGTTATGCTAAGCATTCATAGGAAACACTTTTTTATCTAACATTTTGTACATGGTTTTCCAATTCAGGCTTTATTAAGGAACTCGAGTCAAACAAAACATCCTGATCATGCAAAGTTTCCAATTTCAGTGATTATCTGAACTCAAAAGCGGTTTAAATAACATCAGGTGGATGATATGTAAATACACATGTGCATACCTGTGTATATTCACACAGGCATATGCGTGATGGAAATCAAAACTTAAAATAAGAGATACATAACAGTTGCTTATGTCATCAGCTGTCAATTTTTAATGACTTCCCCTTCTAAAATAAATAAAAGCAAAAGCTACACAGCAGGGTAAAAAAAGCATGTGTTAAAGACAAAAGCTGGGCTTCAGGTACAACATACGAATTTTGTCCCATCATCTACAGGCATTCAGTATAACGCCAATGCACCTAGCCTCACCAATAAAGGCTGCCTATTATCCAATGCACTTGGCCACCAAAAGGTTAAATTAATAAATCCTTACCGGACATTTATTACACATAGACACACAAAACATGTATATGTTGTACTGACACGTGTCTCTCTTACCAAAGAGCACCGTTTGTTTAAAACAATTAAAACAACAATTAGAAGCTCCATAGAAGCCTAAGTAAATTTCATTAAAATAGGAGGTAGTTGCTAGTGCCAGCAGCTCCAATACCCCACAGTATAAGCCATGCTGCTTTCAACACACTCAATTCATTAACACAGGAGAAAAGCCAGAAACTAAGGGAAACACAGACCATCTGCTCCATCCAGATGCAGTAGAACATGCTTCTTACCTCCAAAGCTATTTGCCAGTGACAAACTGCGATAAGATCAGTTTAATCCTTTAATCACAGATCTAAAAGATTTTTCGGCATCATATCATCATAACTAAAACTGAACCACATTCACCTGAATTGAAAGAAAACTTTGCCAGTTTTTCTCACCTTTGTACCTCTCTCCATATAAAACAATACTGAATAAAAGAAATAACATAGATACGATGTATGTCATTAAAAGAAACACAGGCACACAAGCAGTCGACAGCAAAATCCTCATTCTTCTGGTGATACAAAGACGTTTAAGCGATTTAGCCGGCAATGAGATTAAATCGAAGCATTTAAGTTCCCAGAAAGTCAGAGGCTGCATATATGTTATTTCCTGCCAGGCCCGCTCTAAAATAAAAGCTACAGCCCCCATGCCTTGGGAAGAAGTAAGTAGCGGAATTTCTTACCTTGAAGTTGTGAATCTTCTCGTATTTTGGAATATGTTCATTTTCTTTCAGAGTTGCTCTTCTGACGAGCGATGTCAACTGTGAATAAGCAAAGAGTTTCAGAGGTTGCCAGATTGTCACAGATGACTTCTGAGTACCGAGTTTCATCCCCAAGGCTGCTATCAATAAATCTTGCTGACGGCTCTCCTGCTTCGCGTTGTGCACCGCAGACCTATTCGTTTTGTGCCCCGACCAGGACTCTTTGGATGGCATTTTGGAGCTGAGGGGAAGGAGGAGCAGACCCCCGGACCGATTTGCGCCCTGCGTGTATCACACTCGATCAGCAACACCGAGAAGGACCATTTCGGGAACCTAAACCGCTCGGACGGGCGGCGCGGCCACGGCAGGGCACTTGTTCGCGGCGCGGCTAACTCAGCGAGGCGGGCTGCGCTTCACTCCGGGCTCGGGCGCTCAGGCCTGCCGGGGGGCGGCCGGCGGGCCGGGCATGTGCGGTAGCGGGCGGCCAGCGGCGGGGGGGCGCAGCCCGCAGCCTCTGCCTCCATCAGCGGCCGGCGGCGGGGGTGCGGGGACGCACGCCTCGGCGCCAGCCTCTCTCTCTCTCCCCCCTCCCTCCCCGCTGCCCGTTTCGGGGGGCGACGCTGCACGCCGCGGAGCGGGGCGGCGCGGAGCGGCACCGCCCCGGGGGCGGCCCCTGGCTCCCTGGCGGCCGCGGCCAATGAAGCTCCGGTGAGGCAGGCGGCATCGGCAGTACCGCCAGCGGCGCGGCCAGCGGGTGGGCTGTCAGCGAGGGGCAAGCATGGCACCGTTTCGCCCTTTGGGCTGTCACGGCAGCCTCAGAGGAGCAGCACCCCCGCGGGAGGTGGCAGGAAGCGGCTCTCCCCGCCCGACCCCCCGTCCGGCACGGGTGGGGCACCGGGAGGTAAGGCTGGCAGCACTCAGAGCAACTGCCGATGCTCAGCTCTCCTCCGCTAAAACTACGTTTTTCAAGGCCTTTCATATAGAGTCTCGTCAAACTCACATCATGTCAGCCACTTCTACTAGTGAACACAAGTGCTACCCAAAGTTCACCACAGCACCCCTTCCACCAGAGGCCTAAACCCTGAATTCCTATGGTTACTCTGTTACAGATTTAGGAACGTTACAAGAAGGTGAGCCCCACATAGCCTTAAATCAGACTGAAACCTCCCCTTTGGACCAATGCAACTGATGATGAAACATGCACAGGACAATCTGGTCCTCCCTACCCCTCACACAAGCCAAAGGAAACAACAGTATTTCACACCAGCGTCATTAAAGTGTTGCCACAGGATACCGCAGAGTCAAAATGGGAAAGGCTCACAGCGGATGGGGACAGACCATGCCAGATCCACCCAGAGGTGTTCTCTCAGGCAGCCCAGTTCGGAGAGGCTCCTTTCAGCCCCATGTTGACGGCCAGGAGGGGACACCCCCGGTGACCAGTCAACTCCTGCCTATTTCCTTCTAGTGCTCTCTAAGCATTTGTGAAGGGTCTTTGTCAGAGACTGCAAACCCAGACCTTAGGTCTGTCTTACCCTGGCAGTGATTTATGCAGTGGGGCTGACACCACCCTGACACTGCGGGTGCAAGAGGCCCGTCCCTTGTGCAGAGCCTGCCAGCGCAGCCAGCCAGAGCACAGAGCATAGCCCTCCCTCCCCTTGCCACAGGCTGCAGCATCACAACCACTCTCCCTTCTGCAGCAAAGGTATTTTTATCTCTCATGACTCAGTAACAACCAAAGACAAGCACAGTTTGTCGCAGTCTTCTGGGTGGAATTGGTGTGTGTTTCGCAGCTGGATCACAGCGTTACCATCTAGCTCAATCCTGCCAACACAGCTGAGAGTAATGCTCACCGTGAGCTCCTGCTCTGCTCCCTGGCACGACCACCCGTACTTTTCTCTACAGGTTTTAAAAATCAGCTGGGTTTCAGTACAGGGTCAGGGTGCAGAGATTAAGAATCAACATAAGTACTTCACCAACCACTAATCTGCAATGCAAGTTAATAGCTAATAAGCGAAACACTGGCTGTAGATCATATGGAATGAAGCTGTTGGGCATTAGTGGCTCATACGGGGGCTGTAGGAGCATCTGGCTCCGTTCCCAGTTTCAGTACAAGCAGGGGCTGCTTGATCCACCCTACTGACAAACACTTTTCCAATGGCTACTTCCATCTCCCTGTCTTGCTTTTAACCACTCCTTTCTGCTGTAGGTGAATAAGTATCCCTCTTGCATTTTTCTGCACATCCCTCTAAGTGACATTCCCCCCTCCCCCCCCAGCAATAGCTCAAGAAAAATGAGGTGAAGATGTCAAAAACTGACCACTTCATCTATGTGAAGTGTGAGAATAGGGACTTGAGATAGGAGGAAGCAGACAGGCTTTTGAGCTGATGCTCTCCATTCTTTGTAGCTTAAAGCCACTTCATGGTTTCATTCCCAAGAACTACCTCAGATAAAAGTCATCATGGAACAAGATGGACCTAACTCCCCAGAGGAGTCATCCTCTCCGAACAACTTTGAGTGACAACAGACTCAGGAAGCAAATTGCAGAGTTTGTTCACTACACACTTCCTTGGAACCCCAAATTCCTCTTATTTTTAAAGGAAGAAAATAAATGACCAATATTTCATATTAGGAAATGAACTCTTTGAAAATTGAATTTGGTGGAAATAACCCAGTGATTTTCAAGAGGGCACTTCCTATCCAAAACAACCCTTACCATTTTGTATAATTCCACTTAAGATAAAGCATTCTGAATTTTTCCTGCAATCCTTGGTAGAGCACATATTTGGTTTTTGACATACTTATCCCTTAATTGTCAGCTTCTTTTTTCATAATTCTGAGGAACTGATTTATTTTCAATTGCACTTCAGAGCCACGTTAGTAGAAACCGATCTCTGGATCCTGGTGAATTAAATCTTAAGAATACCAATAAAAAGGTAAACAAAACAACCCAACAGGGAAAGGTCCTATCTCATGGCTGTCATTATGAAAATGCATTATAATCTGGAAAGTAGTTATAAGATTATGAATTTTAATTCTACCATGACTTTCTGTTACAGTAATCTAACTCGGACTACTTATTGGCTTCCCATTGTTTGGCACAAAGCCATTTCTGCTGTTTACCCATACAGGAAGACCGGGCTTGCCGACACTTCCAGCCCGTCACATCTGCTACTTGGGCTATTGTTGTGCACACCAGAAACCACGACCAAAAGAAATTTAATGCCATGAAGCCAGCAACTGACAATTAGAAACGATACGTATCTATCATCTCTTACATATACTTCCCCAGCATAGCGTTGTAAGCAAAATTCATACAACTGCTTTCAGTTGACGTAATTCTGTAATGCCTGTGCTCATTCTTCTGCCATTGCCTAACCTTAGGAATTTGGCATTGCAAGGTAGTGTACGTCTTAGAACAGAAAAAACAAATCCAAGAGTGGCGTTTCTGTTGTACACACCTTCCTGACCACAGTTTGGGTCACTGGGCAGGTCCAGATCTTTAGCTTATCGGTACATGAGATAATAAAGTAAGAGAGAGCAAGCCACTGTCCTCAGGTAGCCCTAGTCATTGCAGAGGTGGGTCACCATCCAGCAGTGCAAACAAATGAAGTCACAGACCTGGGGGTTCATCTCAAACCCTGCAGGAAGCTGTTCCCCCCAGACACACTCTCCTGCTCCAGGGGCTCTATGCTGTTGGATCTGTTCCCAGCCTGCGGGTCCTGCTCTTCTTCCTACACCCTTGGCTGGCTATTCATTCAGTGCCTGCCCTCCACCAGCAGCTCCTGCACTCCCACCCACCAGCAAAATCTCCTCTCCACAGTGCTTTCACGTTCCAACAGTTGTCTTTATACCTCTCCCTGTTTGAAGCCTACCTTAATGGTAACAATTATTAGATGCTGCCTGCTACATACAGGATGAAAGAGAGGTAGAAATCTGGGGAGGAAGGTCTTCTCCCACTTTTCTAAGTCAAGTCTTGACTTTATTTTTGTATTAATTATTTGTGAAAGACATTTGCGCATACCTCACATGTGGCAGCAATATGCCGTGCAGACTCCAGGAGGGAGCAAACTGCTGGGCTGTCTTTTTCAAATGTAAGGGCATGATTTCACAGGATTGAGGTGAACTGAAAATGGAATGACTGGCAGTAATAGCCGAGCAACCTCTCAGCAGAGCTCACAAAAAGAGCAGCCTCTCAGTCCTGTGACTTAAATGAGCACTGAAAAACCAAACCCAGCAACACGACAACCTTTAAACCAAGACATCTGTTCAGAGGTTCTACATCGTACATAGGCACTAAAGGGGAAAAAAAAAGATGACAAAAAAGGCTATAACCTACTTCAAGTATTCTCATTTGTTCTAAAACCTGAACCATAAGACAGGTTCAGTCTAGGTCCTACTGGGACTCGTCTTTCCTTACTTCCCCCCATGGGCAGTCCTTCAGGGAGCAGGAGAACCAGCTGCTTTCTTGCGCTCAGTGTTGGCTGGATAATGTATGCGTTATTTTCTGGTACTAATCTCACAATCAGTAAGTCTTATTATGAAGACTCCACAGAATTGATTTTAAAGTCATCCATGGCTTTCAGAAAATTGCAATTAGTCACTCTCTGAAAGACACATTATGTAAGTTTAATCCAGTCACACAATTCAGTCAACTCCGGACAAATTATCTTTATAAAAAGGCAAGTCGATGCATTTCCCATTTGTTGGGTAATAAACCAAAATCACTTCAGAAAAAAAACCCCAACAAAACAGAAAATTGAAGAGTCAGGTTAAACTCACATGTCCTAAAATGCCCAAATTAGACTCGATCAGACCTCCTGAAGCCCACGTGCATTTCCAATACAATGTACTGCTTAGTTTCCTGACCACCTGGCTCCCCTCTCAAACACAGTATCGTGTTTTCTTCAGTCTCAGAATGCACTGAAGGCTTTTAATTCTTGTATGGTGTTTTCATGTTGTTATGACTAAATATGCCTTTATCGTTTCAGACTCTATAATACAATCCCTCCACGGAGTGCATTTTAATAATAATAATTATGATGTTACATTGTACGCATTTTTTAAAAACATCAGAGATGATGCCTTGTTGTATGCACCTCAGGAAACAAGGCATTTGGTTGCTATGCAGTTAGCCACTGTCTGTTTTGCCGCGTTGTTTCACGGTATGGCTAACTCAGCCAGATGTATATGCTCAGAAAATCCTTCCTTGCCTGAACGCTTTATGAGTGTACTTTATGGGCTCAGTACACGATTTTCAAGAGCTAATCAGTCAGATTGTGAAACTGAGGCCAATTTCCTCACTGGAGGCTTGTTCCACACTAAATATAATTTTCCCAGCCATACCTTTTGGAGAATTGTTCCAAGGGTAAATGGGTAGCCCAAAACTTTACTTTTTATTTAAAATCTGTGATAAGCTGTTTCCATTTAATTTCCTTCACTTGTGGACATGCTGTTGCCAGGCATAGCCTCTGCCCACAGACAGACAGTGTGAGCAGAGGGTAGGAATGCTATTCAAGGAAAAGCTCAACCTGAAAGCTGACATTCGAGGAGCTGGATGGGAAGAACCATCATGCAATCTCAGCCACGAGGATAAGACTTCTCTTACCACCATTCCAACAGACGCACATTTACCTGGCAGATGGACAGCATCAGGCTCACGCAATGCTCAAAGTACACTGGCATCTTCAGGCAACACACAGCCCTGCTTTGAGTCAGTAGTTACCCACAGGGGAGTTTGGGGTTGAAGACATGGTTGAATGATGAAAACTTACTGCTGAGAAAAGTTCTATTTTTTGTAGCAAAATTTTCCAAATGGACTGGCTTCTAATTAAATCAGACCTTCCCACCTCCCTAGTGATATACTTATTGCAAAATCAAAGAAATGGCTATTTATATCTTTGGGATTTTTGTATCTGATAAAAGTCTATGTGATTTCCACAGCAGGTAATGAACATTTTTATGTTCAGAATTTAAAAAGATGTTTTAATTGAAACTTGAATTAAAGAAATTAAGCCAAAGTATTGGCGTAGATTAAAGCATGACCGCTAAATTAAAAAAAAAAAATCTATACCAAAGTTTAAATTATGGAAAAAATATTGCCCAACATTGCAGGTAGAAATTACTGCATAAAAATTTAATTTGGTACTGTACTGCACAATACAACTAGCATCCATTAACATTATTTGGGAAGATTTTACATTTGCGCTGATGTGCTTACTAGAGATACTGTGAAGTAGCCTTGTTTTCATCAGAAGGGAGCATGCTCATAAAAAAAGCAGAGATCTTAGGGAAGCCATCAGAAAAGATGTTTTTCCATGGCTTTAGTCCTACCAGTCACTGCAGCTGGTTTGGATCTAGGTCAGTTGGCTTACTTAGTTCCTAGTGGCATGATGGGTGGTAGGTTTGCTCCCAGCAGTTATCAGTTGGGGCCTTTGGAAACGACAAGTTGAAACAGCGCACTGGCAGGAAGCACCCACTGTGACCATTCCTCTCTTTCAATAACTTGACAAAAACAATTAACATTTGCTGTTCTGGATAGTAGCACGAAAGCAAGGCACTCTTCAGTGCAAACAACGCATTGCTTTTCTTAGGGAAGGGGCTGTTTTGGTATGTAGCCTGGACTTAGCCATGGCAAAAATAAAATAAAAATCTCAAGTACTTCCAGTACCAAGTTCTACATTTGGTCTGGTTCTGGAGGACTTTGCTAACATCAAGTGACTTAGCTTTTAGCAAGGTCAGTAACTGCCCACGGTGTCCACATAAGTAAGGGGGTTAGTTCTGGGGACTTAGCTCACACTGCATAGGTGCAAACACCACTATGGGTGTATGTGGGCACAGGCAGGGGCGCACATGTTGCCATCAATAATGGTGCTAAGCCGGGTTTTACCAACAATAGCCATGACTTCTTTTATGCTGTATAAATAGTAATATGCTTCCTCCCAGGGTTGTGTTCTGAGCAAGATGGCACAGTCTTGCCCATCTCCTGGGACTCCTGCCTTATCCTTGTTTGGTCCCATGCTGGCCGAAGCCACAGGTTCTTCCCTACAGACACTGACACAGGACATCTCCACGGCCCCTCTGTTAAAATAACCCACTGCTCCAGCTTGACAAAAGCAGAGCTGCTACCATGCTGTGTGACACTGAGGCAGGATATGCCAGTCAAACAGCACCATAAAAGCTATGCATAAAGCTAAGAAAGAAGCTCTTTTCACTCCTGACTGTGGTGAGAAAAGCAGTTCCCCATGACCATGAGTTAAAGCTGAGGTATCATCCTCAGCGATTATCTCCTTGCTTTGCAGCAGCTCTTTACCACAACCTCATTCTTTCCTTTGGAAAACAAGCTGTCTTAAGCGGAGCCCTACCCAAGCCAAAATTGGGAAGTACAGAAGGGGACCAGGAGCTGGCAGAGCACTGAAGATACCTCAGGGGGCTGGTAGCATCACTGTTCCTGGGGAGAGCATGCAAGGTAGCTGAACAAGCAAGGAGAGAAGCATCAAAGAAAGAGCTTTGACTTCAATCCTTTCCATCTATCCTTCCATCCTTCATTGCTTTGCATTTGGTCCATCCTGTCTTCTCCTCCTGCTGCCAGGAGCTTGGAGCCATGGAGATGATGATCTGCATCAATGCTACTCTTTTGGCAAATACTCTTTGTTACTAATATACTGCATCTAAGTATCGCAAGAGAAAACAGGCCATTAGACTAATTTTCTTAGACCAAAGGCAACTGGGGATAGTTTATTTCTCATCTGATTCACACTATTATAAGCATTTGCTCAAATTGAGAAAAAATTTTAAAAAACCAAAGAGAAAAACAGAAGGCTCATCAAAAAGCTTTGCTATACCCTTTGAAAGGCATCTTATGTGTCCCTTAGCAAGGAAATGTCAATGGTGGCCAAACTTTATGAAATAAATAATTCAGAACACTCCCTTTATCATAGCCATTTAAGAATGACACTGTTAAAAGCACTTTTTACAAAAAACCTCTGGATCTTTCCATAACTGAAAATATAAGTTAGGGATAATGACAATCATATGAACCACAAGGTCTTCCTGTTATATTTATTAGAGTCTTTTAAAATTCATTCCTCGTGGAATAGGAGCTTTAGATATTGGTACAACATGGCAAAGCAGTATGGAAATGTCTTTTTATGTCTCATTAATATTTTCTTACCTAACGTATAATATTAATTTCCCATTAGTCTAGTCTGGCAGTCTAATGCCTCTAATATTCGCCTTTTTTGTTCTACACAGTAATTCAATTTAGAGTAATTCAGTGTATGTTATAATTGAAAACTGCAGCTCATTAATTTCTAAACACTCTTTGTATTTCAGACTACACCTGCTCCTTTGGCACAACCTCTATTTTGAATCTATCCACTTCTTCCTGGATAAGCTATGTTGCTATGATACATGTGCTGTCACAGTTTCTTTCTTCAACATACTTTCAGTCCATAATCATACTTATTTTGCATAAATAAGACTGAGAGTGCAAAGTCTCCTAATCCTCCCTTAATTATCACGTGATGCAATCCCATGAATTAAGGTGAGAACGATTTTTAACCTGACGGAACATGAGAGTTGTGACCCGGATACACAACAGCCACTGGAACTCGTAACGGTGTAAAGCTGCTCACGGAGCACCTCGCCGCAGGCAAATGACAGGACGGGGTAAGACCCAGAGTCCACCGGCACTCCCTGCAGCCCCCGACTGCTACGTGCATGTGTGTCCATGGGCAGCGCTGCCCCAGCGCTGCGGGTCAAGGTCTATGTTCGTTTTATACAATGCAATTAGGCAGATTCAGAAAATGAGGTAGGCTGATCATCCTTCAAATGAGTCTCTTGAGTGGGCTCCCACTATCCTTGCATAAATCTCTATTTAAGTCAGCACTGATTTGAAACCTGCAATGAATGAAACCAGAGTGGAATTGGCAGTGGAATTATACTCTGCTCCCACAGTCAAATTATCAGTTATTATCAGTTTATTGCCACCCATAAGGTATTCCAACCTCTGATCGCATTCTCAGAAAAGGCTTGTTTTACATTCTGTTGACCAGCATTCCAATTTTCTCATTCTCTTTTTCCACATATGGTTCATTTTTCCTGTTTATTCTCTCTTAGTTTCTTAATTAACATTTTAAAATGCCTCTGTCATGAAAAATTTCCTGTAAGGGCAGAAAGCAACCCATTTCCCTATGGGAAGCTGTAACTTAAAAATTCTTACTTGAGACAGGCCCTCGAGAAACCATTGTCTCAAGTGGTCAAATCCAGCAACTGTGGAACAAATGTAAATAATGTCTTTATTTGAAAACCGAGTAATTTTGCATGATGGGGCTGGCAATGCAACTCCCCATCATAAATTTGGGCTACAGAGATTATTTACCTTTTTGGGGAGAAGCAGGGATCAGTGTGTGGACAGGTTATACAACTTTGTTAAACAGAAGGGCCTTTGGTGTGGGGTGGAGGTGGAGGGTGTATTTTGGTTTTGGATTTGTTTCCCAGCAAGTCTGTGGTTTCTTGCAACATAATGTTTAGCTGATGTCTATTTTTAGTTAAAACACACTACTCCTAGGTAGTACTCCAATCAGTAACTCAAATACCTGACATTGGGGAGTTCAGAAGCATACACGGTCTTTGGGCAGAAGCTCTTATTTTGAGCATAGGGCACAATGAAGCTAGAAGACCAAGTTTGGGGTAGAGTTCCCATTTCTTCACTGGCAATGAACAAAATGTTGACCCAGCACAACTGTTTTCTTCTTACTTACACATGTTTTTCAGCTCACCTTACAGGGCAATTTTTTGTTTGTACTGCCACCATCAACTAGCACATTAGGTGACACTGCTCATAACACTGACCCTGCTCCATGTCTCAACAATAAAAATAGCCCAAGAAAATGATCTGTAAGGCCCATATAAAGAATTATCCAGTAAGCTCTCAGCGTTATCAACTTGCTGAGCAGCGAGTCTCAGTGCCTTGCGAACCCCAGTGTATGGCAAAGGTGACTGGCAGCTGCCAGGCACCAGGCTGCAGTGCTGCCACTAATGCTTGCAAGGATTTGGAGGCTGGAGTGAACAAGAAGCTGTCACTTAAGAGCCTGAGCACTTCAAATTCTGTGAAAGATAACAAGACACAATACTTTCTGCAATTTTTGCATCCCTATTAAATACACCATCAGCCAATTCACAGACATGCCTGAATGCAAATGTGATTCACCGTCCTATCAACCCCGGTAAATACTTCGAGACTTTTCCAGATATATAAAATTATCAGAAAACTTCAACCAACAAACTATTTGATACACAGTATAAAGCATAGAGCTTTAAAAACATTTCACCATTCCAGGCACAATGGGAATTGAGAAGACAGCCTTTCATACTGCAGCAGCATTCCTCCACTTCTCTCAGGAAGGGGAAAAGCTGCTTGCCTCTGAGTGCTCCTGATCTAATTCACAAATCTGAAAACTTAAAAAAATTACTAAATCATATACAAACATTACTCAGGTTCAGTAGAGAACATTATACTTAGCGATACTATTTCAAACTGCTCTAGCCCTAATCAAACACAGTAATAATCCCCACTAAAAAGCAATATAGTCTAAGTGCATTGTAATACAAACTTCACTATTAGGAACACATTATCCTGTAGCTCTCTTGGAAGCTGTATGGATGCGATGAGAGGAATATCAAGACTAAGATGACGGGGATTAGAGCAACAACTGCTCATCAACTGAGAATCAGATTTTTCAGAGTGATGATTCTCACCTTGCTTAAACATTAGGACTGCAAGAACAGGGAATGCCAGAAGCAATGCTGTTTCTAACTGCTGATGCCATGCAGAAAAAAAGGTTAAATATGGAGAAGTTTAATGTTCTAAAAGTTAATGATCAAAGTAAGACTTTGCAAAACTGTCAAGAGTTGCTGTCTTCACTGATGACGAGTGTGACAGGTCTGAAGTAATAAGAGCAAGCAGTTCATTGAGCTTAGTAACAAAACTGCTCTCCTTACTTTGTTCAAATTCAGAAGAGAGAAACATTCAGCTAGAGACTAAAACTAAGCATGCAAAGTTGTATCTGAACATATCTTTCTTTCTTGTGAAAGATTAAAAGGAAAGAAACAAGGGCTAGAGCAGTGTGGCTTCTGTGGCATTAACCACAGGATAAATCGTTGGTCTTCTTTTCTTTCACAGCCTAATACTTCATTTAGGCACCTCTAACTACTTCTCTTTCTGTTACCACTTCCAAAACAAGTATTTCACTCTTCCTGGGTCTTAAGGGCTTGGTAACCAGTTATGAATGGGCAGTTATTAGTGGAGCAAATGTGCCTGCTGGTCAGGGGCTTCTTTAACCAAATGGCTGGGGGGGGGGGGGGTGACACACCAGACTGTCACAACTCCATATCCTTCCCATCTCTGGTCAGAAGCCAAACAGCATTTTACATTGGTCACTGTTTGCATACCCACAAGTAAAATGCTTCCCCCAACCCCAAACACGCCGCAAACAGTAAGGAGAAAAAGGAGCATATCTGAGTAATGACAGAAGTAAGTAGAGAGAATCCCTGGCAGTCAGACTCAGTGGAGATTTACACAGGCTACACAGAGCTGCAGAGCATATAAAACACAAGACATGTCAGATATTAGTTCACAGCCAATGTGCCACCAACCCCATTTCCCAGCCCCAGCTTTTCCTTGGGACTCTCATGTTCCACTATTGACCAGACCTGACCCTGCCTAGTTTATGAAATTAGACACAATCGTAGCCCAAGGTGATTATTACCAGCTATACAGTGTCACATTATAAAGTCTAAGTGAGGTAAGAAACTTGTAAATAACAAAATTATCCTTTTATAGGGTTCTTAGTTCAACAGTCCAGTCTGTTTCCTGTAGAAGTGATTAGTAATAGAAAATAATTAAGAGATGCCAGATGGGAGGAGGAGTTAAAAAAGAAAAAAAAACAAACCCAAAACTCACACAGCTAAGGCAGGAGAACAACAAACGAGGGAGCTGCCAGCTAGCAACCCACCGCAGTCTCTCACCGTCCGGGAAGCTCTCTGCACAAGCAATACATGACAACCAGACACCTGCTTTAGAGACTGCTCTGAAGAGACTCACCTTCTTTCTGTGGCCACTGCATGAGTTATTCAGCTCTGAGAAGGCATAAAAAGTCAAAGGAAACCACAGCTTTAGGGAAGGAAAAGATTATTATAATTTCTGTATATATGGCTATGAGGCTTCCCCACCATACATCTAGGCAGCCTGTTTGGAAACCTCAAGTACAATGCCCCTAGGGAAGGTACACAGCAGACTCCCACAGCGCATTAGGACTAAAGCCATGACAGGTCTCCACTGCTTATCAGGAGGTGAACTGGGCTTCTGTATTTCTGCATCCCATCTACTGAGGTACTCCAGGATGGGAACAATTTCTCTCCCCCTGAAGAATAGAAAGCCCGAAGACAGACATCCTCTGGCTTTTCAAAAGCTATGGGAGATTCCTTCCCTTCCCCACAACCCTTCTTCTGATAGCCGACCCCAGTAAAAAAGGACGGAAACTTCTGCCAGTACACGTAAGAGCAGCTAGGGCTATATAGCACTCTTTGAAGGGCATTAAAAAAGTAACCAGAGCGAAACCACCAAGCATTAGAAACGTGGGAAAGAAGTGCAGGTGTGGGCTTCACGCTGACTTACCTCACAACACTGAGAAACACAGGAAAAGAATAATAGCTTATTCATTGCTAATGGCTCCATTCTATCAGTAACAACACAACCAGTATCCTTCAGATTTAACTGCACAGCAACTGTACAGCTTTACAGCCTTCTTAACATGTATAAACACTGTACATTTTTCAAAGGCTTGATCAGGCTCGGACACCGAGGACAATTACTCTGGTCTGCGAGACTGAAAAGACCAGACCCCCCGACTTCACATGGCAGCTACCTGTCTCAATACAATCAGATGTTGGACTTTCTGAAGACTGTATCTTTGTGTACACATGTGCCAGATCATAAAAGAGCCACACTTAACATTACAAAGCCGAAAGCAACAGGAAAAGTCATCTCAGTGAGCAGTCAGGTGACTTGTACCCATGACAGAAGGCTGAAGCGGGATGCTGACCCTCAGTTGTGCTTACCTACAACATGGAGGAAACCTCTCTACAGAACAACATCATGATGGGAGGCACGCTGTGCATGTGAAATGCAACCTGACCTAAGTCACTTCTCACCATCCCAAGCTGGTGGAGCTTTCTTTCTGAGACCAGACCAGCTACAAACAGGCTACCAGCACAAGCTCTCGACTTTCACTTCCCATTAATCCCAGATGTTACTGTGTAAGCATTATGTTAAAGTGCTGGACGGATGCAGGGCAGCAGGCAAGGTCCTGCAAGGCTAACTGGAGTCAGCTGGGATGCTGTTTGTAACCCACAGAACTAAGAGAGTACAGCTGAACTGAGCACTGACCAGAGCTGGCAAGGAGAGAAGAAGAAAGAATTTGGCCTGGGAAAATCAGGAGAGCAATGGGACTGTGTTTAGCATTGGAGCTGAGCTACAGGTCCACCTAGAAGCCCTTAAAAAACCAAGTCTGCTAGTTTATCCTTTATAAGCACAGGATGCTGACAAGAGAAAAACTAGATATTCTGTGACCTGGGGATTAAATTAGCAATGTTATGCTTCATTTGGAAGCTCTGAATCCTAAAACAAGATGAGTTTACATAATCTTTTTAGTGTATCAATTTTACTGCCACACTGAACATAAATAAGGGCTGAGGTTACTCTGTGCTTATGAGTAGAAAAAGCACCCTGCAGTTTGGAGAAGAGACTTGTCTTTGCGCTGATGTCTGCGTGCAGGACAGCGCGTGCGATTCCGCTCTCCTTTCTTGGGTTTTAATAAATGTACAGTTAAAAACATAAATGCTTACAAAAGGCATTTGCAGTCTTAGTTTGGACTGTATGTGCCATATATAATGACACACATGGCACTAGATCCCAACTGCCATAAATGCTAATGCACAGAAAAGGAAGATGAGGAAAACTGGGGCTGGGGAAATCTCTGCAGAGCACAACGCTGCCGATGCACTGGAGCAGCTACCTAAAAAGTAGCCTCATCTTTCATTCTGCTTGGAACATTCCTGGTATTGACAAAATTGTCTGAGCTTTGAAGTTTCTGCTGAAAGATGGGCTAAACCCAGAAGAAATAAATAGAAGTTTTTGCCTTCCACAGAGTTATGTTTTATTTATAAATTACATTAAACTTACAGAGTGATTGTCATGGACACCCGCGCAGGGACTAGAACGGAACATTTGTGAGAAAAGAGTTGACAATCTCCTGCAGTTAACTCATGGGATTCTTCAGTGCTCAGACTCCTGTGTCTTTAAACACACTTTAAGGTAAACATTTATCAGTTGCACTTCTAAAACTGTCATTACTTCACTGTTACCCTTGTTATAGCTATGGTTTGTCTCAAATTTTATACATTATGCACCTATCTTTCCTCATAAAATTAAGTTAATTTGAGTAAATTTCAAACAATTTCCAGCATCAAGACTGCCTCAGTCTCCAAGCACACTTTCCTCCCTGATTATTAAAACCACTTCTTTTTATTTCCCATCACTTCCAGCATTGGCATTGCTGGGCACCAAACAGTGTTGGTCAAAGCTTTCTTCCTCTGTCACAGGCTTAAACTTCTACGACAGCGTATTGTCAACTTCCTTGGCTACATTTCCTGATGCCCTTTCACTAAAGGCAAAATAAGCCTTGATGAAGGAAGGTTTTAAGCAGGTCTTACCAACAGACTTGACTGAGAGCAAAAGTAGAAAAGTAATAGGGTCATCAGTGAAAGTAAGAGTCAGCTTAAGGTTGGAAAGTGAGACTGGTCCCTCTGCAAACACCCACAAGTACATTAGAAATGTACACAGAGATTGCAATTAACTTTGTGATCTGGAGTACCTTTGGAGGCAGGCTAAAAAGCATGTTTCCTGCTAAAATGACACAGATTTACATTTCCAGATCTTCTTGCAAAGGGTTGCAGACAATCAGCCTTTATTACTATGGAGGAAAAAATGGTATCACCACTAAGATCATTAAAGATAGACCAAAAAGTGCTTTTATTGGGTGATTGCTGCCACAAGCTTTCTCTCCATTCCATTCTCTCCATCTGCAGGAACTGAACTAAAGGTACTGCAGTCTAGAAAGGGTGTTTAATTGATTCACAGACACTGAAGTTTCTTGAAGAAATAGCACTTATCACCAAAGTAAACATGAATAAATGCAATTCAGTTGCTATCCTAACATTAACCTCAGCATTTCATTCTGAAAGATGGGATAACTCATAGCTAATTATTTAATTTTCTCATAACAAATATTACATCTCAAATAAATCACTTGTACAACTTCTTACATCAGTATCTCAAAAGCATGTCAAAATGAAAAAATAAAAATCATGTTTTGTAGGGCTGTCAAGGAGGACTTTGATATATGTATCTAGGTATTTATTAATTTCTGAGAGCTCCCATTTTTATAAGGTATTTAACTGAATCAAGTCATCTGCTCCAAGGCCATAATTACCTTTGAGAGTGGAGAATATTGAGAGATCCATCAGTATTCAAGGCACGGCAGGAACAGTAAATCTTGCAATACTGGGTATTATTTCCACTTCCACACCAGGCCATACAGGCTGAGTCCACATGGGAAGCCCTCTTTCAAAAGAATCTTAGCCCTCTCTTAACACACAGACCACGATGGCTGTACAACTGAGTTCTGAACAATCTGCAGACTGTTTAGGGAACCAGCATTACCTTTTTAGCACTGCAGCTAAAATATCTAATCGGGGCATTCAAGCATGACAAGCACTCTCCTGTTTTCAATCTCCACTCCTCCAGGTATCTCTGACTATTTATTAATTCTTTCGCAGGTTATGAAAATCATAAATCATTAACCAGGAATTTTAATTTTTACTATATACTTGTATATGGTAGAGCAGTCCAATTCCTTCCCGTAATCAGTGAAGCACACGCTGCGCAGTGGATTACATTCTCACGCTTTTCCTATTAAAAACTGCATCTTAAATCACACCACAATATGGGCTCTTTCAGGAGGACTTGGCACTTAGGAGTATTGTGATTTGTGTCTTGCAGTCCTCATCTAATGATTGCATAATTTTTGTCTTCTCATCTTTTACGGTCTTTAAATCCTTCCCCTTTACTACGGCTCGTTATTAATATATTGCATACGACAAGTCACCCAACACATGCTGAATTCTTCTATTACAGATTAACTGCGAAAGGAGCGGGGGAACAAATGAAGTATTATTGGTATTATATGCTGGGAGGCATCTATCACAAATCCATGCCGTTCCCTGCTACTGCTCCACACCGAATTCAAGGCAAGGTGAAGTGCTCTTTAGTATTTTGTTCTCAAGTTTGAGGCATGCTCTCTGGCTGCCCAATTTCCTCCGCTTGATTTTATGGCAGAAACAGAAAGTACATTTCCACCTGCCGCTCCCAGGCCAGAGCCTCCGTGTGTGTGTGTGTGTGTCCTTCCCTTCTTCAGCAGGATTTATCTTTCATACCTCACCCACACAGGACTGGGCAACAGTCGTAGGCACAAAGTGTAGATTCGAATTTGAACAGCCACAGCATCTGCAAACCTGGGAATGTATTTTGGCTCAGGATGATGAATGTTCAAGACCCAGAGTTGTTCTCAAAGCACACCATGTAGGCAGAACCTGTGTGGCTACAGTACAAAACTGATAAAGATGCATTAATTACTAAATACTGCACCCTGCAGAAATTTTCATCCTCACCATGGGGCCAATGGGCTGATGCTGTAGCACAGAGACTTTGCTGTTTGGATCACACGACAGTGGGTTCTTCTTGTTGGATTTCGGGACAAATTTCTTTGCATTCTTTGTTAGAATTGTAATTATCAATTCAGTGATATTCTCTTTATACTGGACAACAGGAATCATTCTGCCATCCCTCCCACCAAAAAGAGAGAAAAACTACTCAACTTATTTCTAAATGCCCTATAAGAAAGCTTCCTTGTATCGCAGTTAAATGATTCATAATATAAGGTAAATACTATGTTATTATTCATTGACATTTCGATAAGAAGCAGAAGCCTGTACAAAAAGAGTAAAATGACCTTTTGAACAATTTAGCAGAGGATATGTGTATTTTTCTTATTGCATTATTATTATACCAATGAAGGCTTATAAACTAGCAGAGAGACTGGGTCTCCTGTTTAAGTGGAGATGTAATCTCTCCATTGCTCCTCGTGCTAGCATGTTAACTTTTTATAGTAGGTAGGTTTTTAAAAAAGCCAGAGAAATATTTCCTGTCATCCAGTACTTACTTAAATGCAAATTATTTGTCAAGCAAGTATAAATCTCATGATTTCAATGTTTTTTACAAAATTAACCATCAGACATGATTCAGTCACCATCCTGTACCGTCCTCCAGCCAGTCAGTTACATTCACCCCACTGAACCTGAAACAGTTCCCCGAGGATGTCAGGGTGACAGCTTTAGTGGGTTTGCAAGTAGTCAAGTCCCCTGGACAGTGACGAGAAACACCTGGGAAAGCCCTCAAAGGTCTCCTCTCCCTCCCCACCACTCCTACACTGCACACAGCGACCACCCACCATGAGGCATTTGGCAAGGCCATCAGTGTATCTCTCCCCTTTCCCATGCTTTCCATGTCCTTTGACTTACAGAGAAGAGAGAAAGGATCTGGGTGTTGGTCATGAGGTTGAATGTCTTATCCCCCTTGGGGATTTGCTGGGTGAAGTGACATTCAGGACTCTGTTATCATCCAGCAAAGGCCCTGAGAGGTGTAAAAGCAGCAGAGATGTCACCTATGTGCCACTCCATTGTAAAAAGGATCTCACTGTACCTTCACCACACAACCACAGGTAGTAAATCCTGGCTGGATAATGACTTGGAAGTTAAACCGAAATCTCCAAATCTAACTGTTCTGCTGTGCTAGTTTTGCCTGGGATAACTTCCTTCATAGTAGCTACTACAGGGCTGTGTTTTGGGTTTGTGATGAAAACTATTGATAATACAGGGATGTTTTTGTGATTGCTGAGCAGTGCCAAGGCCTTTTCCACTTCTCAATCCACCCCGCCAGTGAGTAGGCTGGGGTGCACAAGGAGCTGGGAGGGGACACAGCTGGGACAACTGACCCCAACTGACCAAATCGATAATAATCCCAATTGTGGCTGCCCCCTCCCTGGCAGTGTTCAAGGCCAGGTTGGATGGGGCTTTGGCCAACCTGGGCTAGTGGAGGGTATCTCTGCCCATGGCAGGGAGGTTGGAACTAGGTGATCTTTACAGTCCCTTCCAACTTAAACCAGTCTGTGACTCTATGATATCCTGTACCATATGGTGTCATGGTCAGTTAGCAGAAAAAGAAGAAGGAAGGGGAAATGTTTGGCATGATGGTGTTTGTCTTCCCAAATCACCATGTCACGTGATGGAGCCCTGCTCTCCTGGTGATGGCTGAACATCTGCCTGCCCATGGGATGTGAACGGATTCATTGTCTTGCCTTGCTTGTGTGTGACTTTTGCTTTACCTATTCAACTGTCTTTATCTCAACCCACAAGTCTTCTCGCTTTTACCCTTACAATTCTCTCCCCCATCCCATCGGATGCAGAGCGAGCAAGGAGCTGTGTGGGGCTGAGGTGCCAGCTGGGGTTACACCATGACAACTGTGATGTCTGTGTGCCTCACTGTGTCCACATCAACGTGGTTCCAAGACAAATAAAGAGAACAGGCTCAAAAATTGGGCTTCAGGCCAGTAACCACTGCTGTTCAACCATGTTGCAGACTAAGCCACTTCAGTTGCTTGTAACTACCAGACAAACGGGGTGAGACATTGCAATTATGAGACTAACCTCTCTAAAGGTTTTTCAACTACAATTTCAATCTGTGATAAATATTTATAGTTCTTGAGCTATTTAATGAAAACCATTTCAAACCAATAGGCATACCTTGTTGATAAGTCTGACATAACACCAAAGCATCTATGGAAAAAATAACATTCTTCAATAATAATCACTGCAATCCCTTTACTATAAAGACTTTTTCATCAGTCAAAAAAATATTGTGACAGAATAGAGTTCTGTTGTCACTTGACAGCTGCCGAATGCAGGAAGAGTTAATTTTACCACAGAAACCCAAAGCACTGACTTCCAGAACTCTCAGAGAAGATTTTTACCCAGGCTTTGCATTATAATGAACTCTTTATGAAAACACGCAAAAAAATCCTTTTGAAACAGCATGCTGCAAGTCAGAGCCTGTCAGGAATTGGAACAGATAACTCACCCCTCTAGTGTTGGTACCTAACAGGCAAGAAATTGGCTATTTAACATGGTCAGCTACCATCAATCTGCCCACCAGTATTTCTTTTGTCAAAAGGATCTGCTAACAGTGAAGATTCATACTTTAAGCTAAGTTGGGTGCTTCATCTCTCCACAAATTCAGTGCAGGATGACAGACTCTGATGGAGAAGGATTTGAAGGACCAACGCTATGAACCTCCTCTCTCTGTATGGAGCTTATAGTTTCACTGTAATAGTCACGGATGTTGGAAACTGTCAGCAAGACGTTTCCTCCACCTCAAAAAAACCTGAAGTCACAGACATGTTTCTGGCTGGAAAGACAGATGATCCCAAACAAGGCTGGCATTTCTTGTAAGCACTGTAAGCATATGAGATACTCCTAACGCAATTCGTAAGTTTGTGAAATCTGGGAGCATATCGGGCTATTATACATGCATTAACACCTACACATATGTAAAAATACACTTTAAAAAGGCTTTCATATGTCAGCTTTGCAATAAACAAAGTATTTAGTTTAACATGGTAGAATTTACATCATGCTTTCTTTTTAAGTTTAGTTTCTGACACACAAATGAAGTTTCAGGCAGCTGCTTTGCCTGCCTGATGCATTCCCAACCTCCTTTAATATTTCTATTTTCACCGGTTCTAAGATTCCTTTGTTGTTCGTTTTTCTTTTATAATCCAGGACACAGTTCTCAGCTGATACTGCAACTCTCTGAAGAGAGCAATCCTTCTTCATAAGTCTAGCTGAGGCCAAAAATAGCACTGTCAGCTTCTGACAGGCTGAACTTAGCCAACTGAAATGTTTTAACATTTTATCATCTTAATGAACAGGCTTATTTATAATGTGGACAACTTTACTGTCATTGTATGCAGACTGCTGAATAGATTATGGAATGCATTTGTTTGGAAAATGCTGAATATATTAAGAAATACAACTTTTGACAAAAGGACAGTTGTCTTAGCCACTGTACAGTTTTAAGACGAAATATTCTTAACCTATTTGAAATAAAGGAGTGACTTAATGGTAACATCTGTAACTGTGAAAAAAACCTGAAGAAAGGAACCTCACCATGATAAACAACTAACTCCCAAATCACAGAAATTTGCAATATGCAAAAATTGCCATTAAAACCCCTATAATCACTTTAAATATTACTGTTAATGCAATACTGGAAATAAATATGTAGACTAAATATCTGCAGATACCTTTAGCGCTTTATAGTAGAGGGGGAGGGTTAAAAGTACAAAATAAGAAGTCTAACAGAAAAAAAGAGTGGGGGTTAACAATTGCTTACCCTCTTTTCTGCTACCTCATCCTCTCCTGTAGACTCTTTGCCATCATGTTCATCTCTCAGGGTTGGCATATGTTTTTTGTGTGCTGGCTCTCTGTTTAAAGTTGTATATCCTATGTGTTCATAAATTGGATTTATTGTCATCTTGGCAATGTATTCAGCTGCCTTCGTTTCAATATAAAGAGTAATCAATCCATCTGTCACCAGGTCATGGATGGACTCAAAACGTTTCTCCCCAACAAAGTGCTTTCCATCGTAGTAGAGTCTGAAGTTTCTGGTTTGACTTCCAAATCTGCCTCAATGAAATGGGAAAGTTTTTTTTTTAAAGAACAGTAAGCAGAATAAAGAAGAGTAAGCAAGCCTTTGCAAACAATTAAAACCACTTTAACACTTAAAGCTGTGACTACGCTCTGTGTCTGGTCCAGATGAGAATGAAAAACTCAACTACGACTTAGCACGGATAAGACGGAGAGATCAACAACTGCAGACAGCCAAAACAGGGACTGTCCCAGAAGGAACTGTTTGTTCTCCCATTTTTAGCCCCTCCATTATCCCATGGAAAACTGAAAATTACTTCACACTCTTCATGGCTTTTTTTAGTACTCTACTACTGCATCGCCAAAGTCAATTTGCTTGGCTCTGATATGAAGAGCTCTCATAATAGAGTCCTCTATTACAGCTGATCAATACGGAGTTTTGATGCCGTCTCGGACCTCTGCGCCCCGGCTTGCTTGCAGGAAGAGGCCATTCAGGGTTCAGCTGTGCTTCAGTGCCAACAATTACACTGAAGCAGAACCGCTGCCAGAGCTGGAGCAGCACAGGACAAAATGGCACAAGGGCAAGCATTCTTTATTCCTGGCCAAAGGCCAAGGACTAACTCTTCAAGCTTTGTACAAACGTCCTTCTGTGTTATGCTTGTTAAATCCTGAGCTTCAAGCAAATCTTTGTAACATACAGGACATATAACGCGTAAGCTATCCGACACAAGCAGTTCTGCAGTCGGGGTGGAACAGGATTTCGATACAGGTTCTTAGCCACCATAAGAATGCCAATTTTACCTGGATATTAGCATGTTTTCAAAAATTGTGCTTTGGTTCTGCAACGATTTTCTGCCTAAAAGCAATCTCAATGTGTGAAAACACACCAGTGTTTGCACTTGGCAACAACCAATGCACATCCTGCGGGGAAGATGGAAGCAAGAAGCTGCTTTCACAGCTCACTCCAGTGTTATTCCTTGGTCAGAGGGCAGCAAGAGTGGCTGCTTGGGGTATTGAGCCCCCTTGTGAGCTCAGATCTACCAAATAAATGTTAAAAACTAAATTTGAAAGGATTAATTGCTTTCAGTTTACAATCAAATGCTTCATAGGAGATGGATAAGGAACAAAGTAAACACTGGTCCTTTGCTGAAGTGGCTCCTTCTCAACGGGCCTCACCAAACAGGGGAAACTATCATTTTAGACCTTGCCTCAGGTAAAATATTGCACTCTTTTGCAAACATGGGCAAACCCACTTGTTCTGTGACATATATTTTTTTCCCCTGTGTTCTGACCCAAAATGCTAAACCTTCCCAGCCCCCTATCAATAATCTGACAGTAATTGTTACTTTGAGAGCTGCTGAAACATGAGGGGGGCTTCAGGAATCCATGTCCTGCTTGGTAAGGAAAGAGGGCACAATGTGTAGGAACTACCTGGGCATTTTACTGGAAATGAACTGAAATGTCTCTGCCCATTTTTCATGTCACACAAACTGAAAGTTCACCGAGTCAAACTGAAAAGCAAGCAAGCAAGAAAGAATTGTATTTTTGCCCAGTACTAATTTAATGACAAGATGCAATTCTGAGTGAACACAAGTCATGTGCTAAATTACAGCAGAAGGGGTAGGGACATGTTCTGGTTCAATCTTCAAAGCACCTTTCTAGTCACCCTAGTGCATGGCAAACAAGCTCTGACCATGAGATGTAGTCCTTGCATACCCTCCACTGTCAGACAGTCAACACAAGCCAAGAGCACTCAGCACTCTGCAGAGCCAAAGGGAGCAACCTCTACTGTCTCCAGCTTAGGGCAGTGGGAATAACGCACATGGGGTACATAAAAGCACCATGATGTTAAAATTTGACAGAGAACCAAGGAAGTTTGAAGGTGAAGAATAACGGGCCTTAAATGACAATATGCAATGGAATTATTTTTATTAAGAGAACTGGCAGGTGAACTGCTGCTGTAATCAGTAACATATGCTCTGACAGTACCTATAGCAGAGTTTTAAAGAAACTGAAGGTCACTTATTGCTCTTAGCTTTCTAGAAGAGAAAGTATTATGCTAATCTTATCAAGAGAAGATAAGGCACAGAAAAGCTTCTCAGAGCCTATTACTAAGTACACATGGTGTCTTGATTTTAGTAACATCCTTCAGAGTCTAAAACAAAGTTTTGAAGAACAAGACAGCCAAATGCAGAGAACAAACAAAAGTTCTGAAAGGATTAATCCACTTCCTATCAGGGTTGGTAGGTACATGGTTCTCCCCCAGCTGTTTTGCTGATCTGCTCAGGCTGCTGCACATAAAGTGTGTCTTTGAGGGATACTACAGGGAATAGGATTCCCAAAAGTACGTAATCTTTATCCTGACCCACATTTCCACACACAAGTATCTCACAGACAATTTCCTACAGTTTAAATTCCTTAACAACACCCCAAGCCTAAACTCATCTCTCAAACCTCACAGACTGAAACATCCTCCTGCATGGATCTGGAGAACTGCAAATCAATTTCTTGGCATATGTGGCCTTCCAAAGGTACATTCAACTTTTTTAGATCTAAATACATTAGGATAATTTCACAATTACCACTTAAAGAGAGGTATTTAGAGAAACAAATTACTCTGCATCAGTCTTAAAGCCACTTGGAAAAGGTGCTCGCTTATGACCTGCAAGAGGTTAAATATTGAATGGTTTGCCTTTGTCTGATTTCCCATTTGTTCCAAATCAAACGTTTTTCCTCTCTCTTCATTTATTTGGTATGTTGTAGGGAAATGTATTGTTTTTTAAACAGAATCCTATTAGCAACAAGGAGGAAAAAAAAACCCCAAAAAATCCCTGCAAATCAATGAAACACCAATCTCTTACAAAGCCTGTACCATCAATAATGTGTCTCAGAATCCTGTTTTACTTCTAACTCATTTAAATTTATTTCTGACCACACAGTGATACTATTTCAATCCAATTGCAATATAAATGCAAACATTCATGTCCAATTGCAAATGATCACTTAAAACGTAATCTTCAGTCCTTCCACTTAATACCATGGTTTAATTTTTTCCATTAGCAAGAATATTTCCTTATGTTTACTCTCTATAAAATTATTGCAGCCTGGTTAATTATACATCACCATGGCAACTAAGTAGAGCCAAGATTTGATATTTCAACTTCCTGACGGTCTCTTCCTAGAGGCAAGCACCAGTACCAGCTGTTTTTTGTTTAAGGAATAGAAAGCAGGACACAGATAACGTACATTCTCTTTTGGTTTAAGCAGGGGAACATTAGATGTTTTTCCAAGAAAAAGAAATTGACCTCTGACATCTCAAACAGTGTCATTGTGTCCATTGTGCATTTGTTTGCAAACAGCAGGACTACAGATAAAAGACCTTTTTTATTCCAAGTTGTCTGAAAAGCAATTGCTCTCTCTAGTCCCTTTGCTTGCCAATAGGGCAGAGTGGATAACAACGTGGGAAAACGGATGAAATCGCAGAGCAAATGTGGCTAGTAATAAAGGGCAGAGGAGCTGAATTCGGTATCGTGAGAGAGACGGGCTTCAGACTCAGCCACCTACTCTGTATGCAGCATTCACTGATGAAACAAAAGCAAGCAGTGAAGGACTGAGAGCCCATCTGCACTTTCTTACCATCTAAGAAGATGGATTTTACAGTCCGCATACAGAATTGTACAGTAGCTATTCACCTCTTTCACAAGCTGTTTTATGATGAGAAGACTATCTAGACAAAGGCATTATTTAAAATGTGTGGCTGCAACCAGAGCACAAAGTTAACACCCCTTGGGGCTACTCACGTCCTCATTAGCTTCAAGCACCTTCATGCCCTGAGCTGGGAAATCTTAAGTTCTGTACATGTGCCTGAAGGTCACTTGGACATTATCTTCCCTTGGTAAAAAAGTGTCTTAACGTGCTTTGCACCCAGAAGGTAGAAGTCTCACTTAAAATTATGTGCCAGAATTTTAGCTCTAACTTCTGAAAACTCTCGACCAACACTTAAGACTAGAGTCTTGACACTCCATAAAAGGTTAGAGCAATATAAGCAATCTTGCAATCAAAAACGTCTCATAATGATGTTCATATGAAAAAAAACACCCAACTCCACAGATCCTCTTTTGGCCCACTTCCTTGTCAAAGAAACTTAAGCCTTGCATGCCACCAAAACCTCTTCTACACAGTTATCCCTGAAGGTCTCCAGTTCCTGAGAGAAACTCATTTTGAGGGTTTTTTAAAAGTTATTTATTGGTAACAACATTTTTTAGGATGACCAGGGAATTGTGGAACTTGCCATCTTCCCAGAGTATCTGCCTGACAAATAGCATCATCTCCAAAACTTGTTTACAAGAACACCTTATGCATAAATGAAATCAGATGCATCAGGGATTGAAAAATAAAGCTGCATTTTATACAAGTGGAGACAAAAAGTCTTCATTGTCTGATATGGCTGGGAAAGGTGGCAGAGTGCAGTCACGAAAGATAGCTTTCCTGTGTCATTTGGACAGGCAGCATCGGCTGGCTGGCTGACTGTGGCCTGATGAACATTAACTGAGTATAAAATTATCTCTAAAACCTGATCAGAGCCATGTGCTAGCTGAATACATAATAGCTTCATTTATCATGGAGAAAAAGCGTGGCATCCTTCAGAAAAGAAAACAAAGTTGGAACGTGTCTACCCCATGCCAATGCAGACACAACCTTCACCTCAGTCTCATCACCAGCAAGTCATAAAGTTTGGAGCTGGTGCCGTATCTTTGACAACAGCCTCTCAGTTGAGACTAAAGACAGTTTACCTGCATCATTGCCCAGACTTCCTTGTCCAAGAGGGAAAGAATACTGTGCAAAGAGGATGCTGCCAACAGCAGGCAGCACGGACCAGAGCCAGGGCACTTCCTACGGAGCATGAGCCCTCTCACGGACCACGCAAGCGAAGTGAGCGCGCTGCTCTGGGGCATCAGCAGTAGGGAACAACTGCTGAAAACAATGAAGACTGAAAGTGTTGCCAGTCCTCAGCACCTGTAATGGTGTGCTTCACAAATAAATCTAACAAAATCGTAAGAAAAGCCTTCTGTTGTCTCATTGTCTTATTTTACAGCATTTAACAGCTGATTCTCACCACCTCAAACCAAACAACTGTCAGCTGATCAAGGACCACGTACGTATGCTATTAATATGCAGTAATATCACTTAAAATTACTTTTCATGTTCTTTATAAGTGATAGGTCACTTGAAAATAATCTGTTTGGTTCTTAAAAGAAGCTCTTGTACAGATGTATCACACCTTCTTAGTACCATGCTTGCATGTCCAATTCCATTTAACCTAGATATAAGTCCCTGGAATTGATTTGATGATTGAATCAGAATCAATACTGATGTTTTAGGCAATATTTTGCTGCTTTTTCTACCTGATGAAACCTCGGTGCTTCCTGAGAAAAGACTCGCTGTGGTTAGTGATTACAACACATCTGAAGCCTATCTACACACAGGAAAGCAATAAAAGCCAGGTATCTTTTCCTTAAGTGAGGGCAGTATTTTGCAGCCTATGTCAACACGCCTGGAATGAACACCTTCTGGAAATGCTGGTAGCAGGAACATTAGTAACTGTCAGAGTTTTATATTAAGCAAATAATATTTCTTCACCATAAATTTTGAAGGAATGTTCTCTGAGAGTTAATTTTACAGTGCAAATTCATGCTACTGACAGCTTTTGTATTACTTTAAGAACTGTGTTTTAATTCTTCTAAGCTAAGCTTCAATCCCCACCAGTTTGCTCAGCAAAATTCAAAATAGATGTGCAAATTCTACTCTATGTATGGCATTTTCTTTTTAGGTAATTTTTATTGTTGTTCCTGTTTTGGTTTTGCTTTTTAATGTACTTTCTACAGCTTGTTGTTCAAAGTCTCAACGTTTATTAAAAAAAATAAATCCCTTAGATTAAAGATAGCTACAGCAAGATTTCTCTTCCAAACAGATTTTGTTAAATCTGATTTGCCTTAAAGTCCACCATTAATCCCAACCATACAGTGCAGGTTTACTTAACTTCAGTGCAGGTTTATTTAACTTACTTAAAGCTATTACACAATTTACTACTTAAGTTGTTTTCTCAATGTATTCTACCTAAGATCTTCTAGTAATCCCTCACTACTTTTTTGCAGTGAGATTCACCAATATACTTATCCTACTCGAAGATGCTTTTTCCTCAAAGCTGCATTCCTTAGCAATAAACAAGCATAAAAATACAGAATGAAATGGTTCCTATGTATGCAGTACACACTGTTAGATTTTTTGGGGCTACTGACAGCTTATCAATAAAGATCAATAGTTTTCCTAATACTATATTCTGTTTTTCTATAATATGATTTCTTTTTTGATGCAAGTACAGCAGTATCTGGAGGGAGGGAAGGGTGGGAAGGGAGAGAAGGCTCAATTAACTTCCTAGCACCTATCAAATCAGGAGGAACTATACTTAACTCAGCTGAGCTACATCAAGTATAAAAGACAGAGAAGGAAGAGGAAAACTGGGCCAGATAACATTTATTTCTGCCAGCTGGTTTAGTGTTTGAATAATTCATTATTTTCTTGATGAAAACAATTATGAGATTGAACAACAATACAAGTCTATTGTGTGTTATTTTGAAAACGTATTTATAAAGCCCCCATAGTATCTACAGCTGAAGGACTTCTCTGCTTATTGATGAACCGCAGGAAAAAAGCTGTTTCTCCAAACATAAAAAATTATAAATCACATATATTTCAAAAGCATACAAAAGAAGAGGCCAACCAAAAGGACTAACTGGAAGATGTATTTCTAACTAGCATTTTCTAAAAGCAATAGAGCAAAAAGGCGTTCGTTCCAGCAGAAGCTGCAGAAGACAGGAGAGAGATGTATCCTTTCAACAGGGGAGGGAACGGGGGAGGAGAGTGCAAAGTCTGCTATGTACACCTCTACACAATTTAATTATCAACTGATTCCATCACAATTTGACTTTTTACTACAACTCCAACAGTGTCTAGAAGCTTCACACCAGGAAGACATTATGCACCATAGAAAAGCCCAGTATAGCACAGATTCCTTCTCAGGAGCTGTGACTGGGGATCACACCCATCTGAGAGATGGGGTATGATTTTCAGTTTGTCTGGGCCACTTTAAAGAGACCCTAAACTTTTGAACTGAGCACGTGAGGCAAAATGGGAAAGAAAATATCCTCTCTAATGGCCAAATGAGGCATGGAAAACTTAAAAGCCCCAAGCCAAGTCATATGTGAAGCCAAGGAGTGAGCCCAGATCTTCTGAGCTCCACCACAGTGCCTCACCACAAGCCGAATGCCTCTACTGTGCACCAGATTACAGTAGATCTTTGTGGCACAGCAAGAGATATAGTGTAGAGGTGAAGGATGCGGCATAAAATGAACATGAGCTATATGCACAGAGAACAGACAGCTCTTGGACAAGTTTCCAAAAAGTTCACACCCCTACCAGAGAAGAGAATATTCCACTGAGAAGTGCTGAACTTACACGGGCAGGAGGAGGACTGCAGCAAACTGAATTGCCAAAGATAAAATAGACACTCCAGCCAAAAGAAAACAGAGCTGACAACAACAACAGATGGGAAGAGGAGGGAAGGAGAACAGGAACACAGGAAGAAGACATGAACCATAAGGAAAAAAGCATTCTAGCCTGTGGGAGGGCCTAGGTAGCCAGTTAATTACTCATTAAGGCTAGTAGCTATTTATTATTATTCTAAATACTTAAGCGAAGCCATCTCAAGAGCGCCCAGGTGTGCTTACGCAAGGCAGATGACACGCAGGGCACCTGTGCTGTTTACTGGCAGCTGAACCTTCCACTTTAATAACAAAGTAACAGAGTATATTATTTAGCGTTAGATGTTATATAGGAAAAGAAATACCTGCTGTATTAGCCTATTTAAACAGCTTTAGGCATGAACTGCTCCTTTGCTATACAAGAAACTGCAGATAACCTGAGTGGGCAGTATTTGACACCCGCCTGATTTCCGTGCCTGTGGCAATGCGATGGGCTGCGCCTGGCGGCGAGGAGTCGTCCCTCCCCACGGGCTTCGGCTGGCCACAGAGGAAGGGGCACTCCTCTGCCATTTCGTGCAGGATAAAGAAAACTGACCAAAGGCTGAAACATTTATCCCACAGAGAGCACTGCTCCAAAATGCGATCAAACCTCCACAACCCAGCTAAGCCTCAAAGTTGGGGTGTGTGTGTGAGCGCACACAAGTATATATAGTTTCCTGGGTTTTTCAGCTAGTGACCAAGGAATATTGTGTAAATGTTTTAGAAAGGTTTCTAGAAAATTAATTTGACCCTTGCTACTGCCAAACACTGCATTCACAAATCAGGTAATAAAATACATAGATATGCAAAGTTTAGTCTCTATAATTCTTCCCACAAGGTAAGATGATGCCAGAATACCATTGCCACAGTAAAGTGAAGGGATGCAGGTAACTTCTGTTTTGCTGGGCTCCTTCTGACTGCTTATGGATTCAGGACAAACTATGACCAAATTTTGATACATTCCTAATTAAAAAAAACATAATCCAGCTATTATCACATAAAAAGTTGTTTCAAACAATTCTTTCTCCAATTCCTCTCCCATGTCCCAGCCTGCACAAGGAGGCTTTCCAGCAGAACACAGATGCACAGTTTTAACCTCTGAATTTGAGAAGCCTTTCGCAGATGTTGAATTTTACATGTGTAAGTAATCCCACCACAATCAATGCATGTTCTGGAAGGGTGCTACACGTGTGTCCCAAAAGGGACACCGAAAATGGGGCTACCAAAGCAATTGTCCTCTGAAATTAAAAGGGTTCATTTACAGCCTACTAATTATGTCTCCTTTTAAAATATCAGTGGCTAGTTTTGTAAAGTAATTTCATAATTTAGGGAGAGAGAACATTTATCAATTTCTTCCACAATAGATGTAAGCTGGTCGACTAAGCTAAGGATTACTAATTTTTGACATTTATTTTGCCTCATGAATTCTGTCCCAATGCCACGTAATGTGCCCTGACCCCCAAACATAAAGAAAACATGACTCATAATCACAGCTAACATTATTACCTTTTTTTTTTTTAATCATGCTGCAGAACCCTATTTCGATTCATTCTCAGTATCACAACAATAGAATTTGCAGGAAGGGAAACCATGGTAACCAACTAAACGTGCTACAGCAGATATCTGCTCAAAAGAACATGCAGTACCATCACACTTCAACGCCTACCACTAGTACAATCTCTACCCATTTCCTCTTTATCCTCATCCTAATTATTAAACAAGCTCTCAACCACAAAAGGCTACATTGCGAATCATGTCATATAGTTACTGTCATTTGCTATGGGTCCTAGCATTAGCACAGTACTACTCCTTTGCCAAATTTAAAAGCAGATCTAATACCTCCAGGAGTTAATTAGGAATTTTCTGTTCTTTTCATCCATTTGGACATGTAATTAACATTACAATGTATTTTATATATTTTTATTGTCACAGAGACTTGCTGTTATGTATGGACACATATATACCTACAATAATTTTCTCTTGTTAGTAATTTTTTTTAAACCTCAGGGTTGCAAAAAATTTTCACTGGCATTCTCTGATTAATTAATTAGTAAACATTGGTGAATTCTGCTGTGCTTTTTTTTTTTTTAATAAGCTACGAGAAACCACATCCGTGATTAAGTACAGGCATTAAATATAGTAAGGTGCTGATTTGCTGCTCTCATTTGTGTTTACGCTTCATTCTCTTTTACTCGGTGCCTGAACTGATACAATTTCACAGGCCTTCTCAGGCTCTGAACATCAATTTTATTGGAAGGACAGCTCTGAATATTTAGCCAAACTTACACATTTAAAACAGCATTTAAAATTATAATTTTATTTTTCCTTAGGAACATACATCTGAGAAATTTGTTTTCTGAAAACAAAATCTCTTTGGTTTCAAATTTAGATTTAAAAGGTAGTCTATCTTAAAAAACCCTCATGATGTAAATTAATTGCACAATAACGGACAAAAGCAGACAAAAATAGCTCAAATGATCAAAATGCAGCTTCTTATATAAATGGAAAGAAGATTTTACAGTAACTCACTGTCAATGTTCATAACTGAAAAGTTACTAACTTCTTCTACCTTATTAAAGAAGAAATATTCAAAATCTTCCCTTTGAACTCAGTTAACTCTTCTGTAGCGTTGCACTAAGAATCTTTGCCTGCCTAAGTTAAGCCTGCAAAAGCTATTTGTCCTGTCCTATTTAATCAGTGCTAGTGTCCTGTCATTTGATCAGTGCCAGGCTACATCTGTAGCTACTGCAGCTCAGAAACAAGGTCTCTAGACTACTAAAGCTAGTTCTATAAAAGCACCAGAGGCACTGCTCCACATGGTCAAAAATTAATTTAGAAAGGTTTAGGGAACAAAGTAAGAAAAGTCCATGGCCCACACTTCATCCAAAACAGGATGTGTAGCCCTGTACCCCTCCTCTCCAAAAGACCATCACAAAGTAGGAGAAAGGTGCTGAGGAAGATGACAGAGATAGTAAGGGGTACAGAACAGCTTCACTACAAAACCTAAACATAATGCCTAGGACTCATCAGCCTGTAAAGAAAATAGGAAGGGAGACATGAGTGTTATGGAAAAGGTAAATGGAGGTGAACTGTTTGGTTTTTCATAATACAAAATGTAGGGAGCATCCAATAAAATTGCACGATGAAATCTTGAAAAAAGGGATGCTGCTTCCCATAAAACCTAGTTAAGGCACAGAACTCATGCTGACCAAGTCTATGAGAGTTCAAAAACGTGCTCAGAAAGCCACAAGATAAAAATCAAAAATCTCTCCATCAAAAGCCTGAAAAAAATAACAATTCTGCTCACAAGTCCCTGAAAAGCAAATTTTCACAGGCTGGGAGAGCACACCAGAGAACTACTGCTACAGGTTCATCTTGCTCTTACACTTCTCTTTCAATGTCTGCTATTAACAGGTACCAAAGAGTAGGTACTGGACTGGACTACAAGCTGGTTCTTTGATGTGACACAGTGCATTCATAGTCAGAGAACTTGCTCATACCATAAGAGAGATGTAGCTGGGAAGAAGCTCTTTGCAAACATCTGCCCATTTTGTGATGGTTTCGGGCATCCCTTAGAGTAACTTACAAAGAAGTGAGGAGCAGATGAGCCATGTTAGAAGTAGAACGGTCCAGAAAATAGCCGTCAGGCACTACCTGCATTTGCATGCTGTGCGTTTTGGCTGTAGCTGAAGGCTGTAGCTTCGTGTGATTGTCCAATCTGTTCCAGATTTCAGAAAAACATGTTTCAGAATTGTGAATTCTGTCTGCCTACAAGGGAGTTATGGTTTGTGGTGTTACCAGTTTATTCTTTGTCTCCTAGAAAGATTAAGCTGTTTAACAAGCAGAAATCTCCAGTGTGGAGGAAAGACAATCTAAGCATCTCTGGAAGATACCCACTGTAGGTACAATCTAGAAGCAATGAGGATGGAGATAGAACAAGAGATAATGTTGTTGTTTTTCCCCTACAATATAGCTCTCTGAGGTGATCTTTAACAACTCCAGAATAAGTTAAATACTCACTTTACAAAGTTGAGCTAGCGTTCATTATTCTCTATCAGATTTGCAGCATAGAGGATGAAGTATTAACAGACACAATGTTTGGGCAGTCGCAATAAGGAGTCTGAGTTCTACCTTCATCTCTCACCTAGCTTGGTTTGTAGCTAAAGGGGATTTTTTAGCGTCTTTTCTAACTTCCAACTGAAGTATGACAGAAACTTTACCAATACAGCTGATACCTGATGTTGAAGTCGATTAAACAAACTGCAACATATAAAATAAAATTTATAAATAAAACAAACACCAGGATATTTTCCTTTTTGAATTTTGAGGATGCATGCCGTCACTTTATTTAGTGGCACCAAATCAAAATGTAAGACAAAACAGAACTACAATTGGAAATCAATTAAACATAACTTTACCAATGGCTGGTATGAACATACAATAGATATTTTAGATGTTAGCTATAATAGTTGGTGGAATCAAATGAAGCATTCAAATTATTCCATGCAGATTTAAGGACTTGGCTGATTTGGGTCTTCAGAACAAAGCACAAAAAACTTTTTTTTCCACTGTAGAAACGAAAACTGGAAATACTTCATTGCAGAGATATCATACCTCCCCACAGAAAGGGCTATGACCCTGTTTCACTAAACAGCTCTTCAGGACTGGATGCACTGGGTTTTTCAGGATTCTCAGGCACAATAGCACAGATGCAGGAAGAAGGTATCTGCCAGAGCAGGGCACGCTGAGCTGTCCGTGTTACTGAATTGCCTGCCCCCAGTAACTACAAACCAGGAAACAACCTGGTCTCAGCCCCAACAGCAGCTGATCCTACCCTATGTTTCCACCAAACATTTAGGTCTCAGTGAACTTTATGAAGCAATCACATTTCATAAGTAGTTTCTAACGTGTCCTAACCACAACTGACAGGCTGCCAAAGGTATGTCAGGCAACACACATAGACAGTGAGAGATAGATTGAGTAAATACACACAAATACAGATGGGACCAAATATTTATGTCAAGATTCAATGGGTACCCTCCTCAAACATCTAAAGTTTACTCAACATTTTCCATTCATTTCCCAAGCACGTGTGAAGATATGGATGCTCCATTTTACATTTTGCCATTATGTTATTTATTGGAGGATTAAAGTATGTCTTCAGCATTGCTGGGTTAACTTCATAAAATGCTGTGAAACCTGTTCTGTGTCTCTTTCTTTATATAAAGCTTTTCTTTCATCCCACACCTTCTAAAGGCTAAAACAAAGGTAAAGAAGGAAAAGCAAAAATGATACCAAGGTGATCTTAAAATTAACATTACTGCTTGCATGAGTGGGCGGCATTTAAACCTAGCATGGAAAGATCAAATTGATTCAGACAGCTAGAAAAGAAAGGGTGAAATCAGAGACTGAAGTCAAAGTCTTCCATCAAACTTGGAAAGGTTTTGCCCATATGTACCACCCTGCTCACAAGCTCCGTTCCTGGGACTATCTTAGCTGCAGACAGAGCTGCTTTTGCCGCCTGGCAGTGTAGTGACAAACCCACAAATGACCATCTCAAATAATGCTAGAAATTACAGGTAAAATTCCATAAACTCATCACAGCAATCACAGCAAACTTTTCACAACCAGACTGAACAGACTGGCCACAGAAATTCCTTAATCTTTAAGAGATGCTGCAATGTCAGCAATACAGTGGGAATATTGGGTAATGGGTATATTCTGCATATGTAATTCCAGGGAGAAGAAAAACAGAAACCGAGCAACACTGTGCCTCCAGTCAGTGGAAACAGAGTCATGCTACACTTCCAAGTAGAGTGAAAAAACAGAGATCCTAGTGGTAAAATCCCCATGTGTGGAAGACACAGTACTGCAGTTCACAGAGAACTTCCACCTAAGGTATGAGAGCAAATACCCTCATTTGAAGGCCAACAGCATGACAACAGAGCATTATTTCTTGTGGGATGGAAAGCAGCCACCTAGACCACTGCCCTTCACACACAGGTAATTCAGCCAGCACTTTAACATAATGAAACGGCTGCAACAACCTGTATTTTCAGAGCTTCTGAGGTGTTTTGGCTAAATGCTGAATTTCCTCAACATACATCAATGATAACAGCTTTGATATCACTTGAAACGGTTTCCCCAGCTGATCGCCAACAGTTATCCATTCTCTACTTTCTTAGGTATGAAAATAGATTTTATTGCTTCCAAAGAGATTTTCAGTTTGAAAGAGACACAATCAAACCTAGAAAAGACCCATCTTTTGTCTTGCTGAACTGGAAGAGCATTTTTAAAATAAACTGTATCAATACATCCTGCAAGATGCTCAGCAGCTTAATCTTCCACAGACTACAGGCCTTGTGCCTTCTAGCCAGATGTTAGGACAACTGTTTTATTTTTTAGCTTTAAATGAATACTGCAAGAGCAGAAGGAGATGAAATGGAGTACTAGACCCTAGTAAGCAACACCAATTTATTTACACTGTTAATGCAAACCAGTGCAAATGTCAATACTGTTTCTACCTGAAATCTTATTACTACAGAAACAAATACCTCAGTAAAATACACCTTTCCCCCACCCCAAAAAAAAGAAAACTAATTCATCACAACCTGTTATTGCAAGATACCCTTATTTTAATTGTAATCTTATTTTACCTATATAAAACTTTCAATAACTGCAACTTCTCCTTCAATGTTTTTCTATCCCGCGCAGATTTAAAACATTGCTGCTAGTCACCATTTCCCACCTGAGTATTTAGGTGGTTGTCCTAGGCTGAAATAGCTGCCATTACCTTGAAAGTAAAATATTTCAAACTTTCAACTAGGGTTTTTTTTATTTCAGTTTTATTTAAATTTGTATTTATATCTGATCCACTTGGCAGAATATTGCAGAGTGAGGAAACAGATCTGCAAACACTGGTAGCTAACAGGTGCTCAGACTAAAACCCCTCCTGATTTATTTGCCATCCCACAGAGGCAACTAGAGAGAACTAATTGCTCTTCAGCCACAGCTAGCTAAGCCAGCCACTCGCTAGACTAGTTACATGAACTCTTAAGATGCCTCTATCACCTGACTGCCTGCTTTCCCAGTATCTGCATGGGGTCACGTTTGTAACGTAGTGGGAGAAGGGCAAAATGAAGTACTACCAGCAAAAGCACAATTGATATTATCCTGATGGTGCTAACAAGAAGAAATGTTAGCACTTCAGAAAGGGTTAGGGAAGGTTAAAGGTACCAAATCTGTACCTAGGGTAAAAAAGTACCAGTTCATTAAATGCTGACCATGATTAAAAAAAAAAAAATAGTATTAAAACCATCAGAAGGGTGTTTAAACATTAAGATCAGCAACACAGTACAATCTTTTGAATATTTTATAAATTTAAAAATGAAATATTAATTACCAACCTTAATGCCAAAGTGTAGGTTCCAGGTTGCCGTTGGCTTTCTCGAATGAGATAGCTTCCCTCTGCAACACTTAATAATTGGTCAGCTTCCTCCCTTGAGATCATCCCATGGAATCTAAGGAACAAAGACTTTTTGAAACACACACCTTTTCACTTTTAAATCACCTTTTCCTCTTCCTTTTAAAAACCACCAACCACAGTAATTAAAAAAGAAACAAACATATCTCCATCCCTGGAGATATTCAAGGTCAGGCTTGATGGGCTTCTGAGCAACCTGATCTAGTGAAGATGGCCCTGTATACTATAGGGGGGTTGGACTAGATGACCTCTAAAGGTCCCTTCCAACCTTACACATTCTATGATTCTATAAATATGACTGATTTCCAGGAATCTACAGCTTAAGTTAACCTCCCTTTCTGCCTGCATTTGAAGTCACTTTAAATGGTTTAGAAAGACTTCTATGAGTTGATATCTATGAAACAATTGTACTGCTTTATAAATCTGCATCTATCAATTTAACATGTGGAAATAAATCCATTTTCTCCTATTGGCTTCACATGTTCTGTGCCAATGGCATGTGATCCAACATTTTGCAGCATACAGGGATATTATGGCAACTTGCTAAAATTTTGGGGACTGCATATAATCTCAGCCTAGAAACACTACACATGTTTTACCAAAATAAACACAAGATCTGATTCCCCACAATAAATCTAACCACCTTTGCCTTAGCAGTCTGCAACAGAAGACACCTGTATACTCTACGTTCGTGTTGTATTTGTGATCTAGATTTTTTTTTTCTTTTTTCTACACACAAACACCTTTTGCAAAAGCCAACTGGAGGGGGAGGTAGACAAAGACAACCCTTTGAAAGGACAGAAACATATGGTTTCCTCACTTAAGGCAGCAATCAATGATACCCACATCCATCAGAAAATGCAGCTGTAATTTTAGGCAGACAAAAGTGATAATTATCTGATGGTAAGCAGGACACAGTGCTGTAAAACAGAAGAAACAAAAGGACCCAGAGCAAACGCTTGCCACCTTTTCTGTAACTATTAGCCATCAACATGCCCGGATAAACCTCATTCAGACACAGATGTTACTTACTCTCTTCCATAATATTTGGGTCTGTTCTCCACCTAGAAGAAACAACAAAAACTGTAATGTTTCATAACAAGTGCACCAATACAGTAAGCATTCTGTCAGTAATATAACATTAAAAATAGAAAGTGATATAAAGTGAAAGTACAGGCAAAAATAATCTACCATCCCAGGATTCTCCCTGCGGGTGGAATATAGGGAAGCCAAAGGCAGACCTTCAGGAAATGTTGCACTTGTGAATGGCTTAAAATGGAGTGAGAAAGAATGAGCTGCTTGGATCACGTCATCCCCTGGGCTCTGCTAATACAAACCAATGGCATTAAGTATTACTTGTACAAACTGCCAAAAAGGCAAAACAAAAGATTAATTTCATGGGTTTAAGCCTACTTTTTTTTTAAGTGCACTAATACAGTGTAACATCTATAAAACTCTTAAATTTACAAATTATCTTCCATCATAAAGCTGTTGGTGCCACTGCTGTGAGAAATTAATCATTTCCCCTCAGAGTAAGTGCAAGTGGTAGATTAAACAATCATTAGCAAGAGCTTAACTCTTGCACTCCTTGACTTCATTAACCTGAGACCTCTAGTATCACCACAGGGACCTTGACAACAGGTATGCATGTGTAAAACCAGCTTGTCTGTACTCTAGAGACCTGTATCGGGTTTGTGTGGCAAGGTTTTGGTAAAGAAGGGCTACAGGGGTGGCTTCTGTGAGAAACTGCTAGAAGCTTCTCCTGTTCCCCATGTCCAACAGATCCAAAGCCAGATGGCTCCCAGACAGACCCGCCACTAGCCAAAGCCGAGCCCATCAGCGATGGCAGGAGGGACTCTGGCATAACAGAGTTAAGGGGTGAGGAAAACCACAAAGTGCAATTGCAGCTGGAGAGCTATAGTAAAACAACTCTTGTGCATTTGTGGCAAATAAAAAGCTATTGTTCATCACTTCTGACAAATCACATCGTTGCTGGAAAGATTTCTAATGTTCTAGAAGATTTCCTTCTGCTACGTAAGAGCAAGCAAGAGCTGACCAGTATGATAACCGTTTTCAAAGGGCCTGAGGAGACTGCATCATTTCAGAAAAGACAGACTTACAAATTTGTTACATTTAACATAGCAACATGACTGGGGAAAAGTGAAAACATTTTGTTGTTATTATAGAAACTTGCAACAACTCCTAGCTAAAACCCTCAAGACAAGACACTAGTCTCGAGCAGTTGTTAAAAAAAGAAACCTATCGTGAATAAGATTTTGTTGTTTGTCTGTTAAGTTTTCGTATTTATCTCAGTGAATTCATATGACAGAGCTGGAAAATTTACTTAGGCAAGAGCATTCCCTTTCAGAAATGGATTAGTAATGTGACAGGGCATCTTCTGAGTACTTGCAAATCCTAAAACAAATTATAATATCATACTCTGTGTGCAAACATTTGAAAATGTGAACTGGCAGATGAGTGGAGCCATGACTGGGGGACTGACATCAGAGGAAAGCTCTACTGAACTGCTGGGCAATTGCAGCTGGGTTTGCAGTTCACCTTGGTGGATGACGAGTAAAAGAGGAGAATAATCGCTTCTGTTAACACCGAGTGCTGGTTGGCTCTGCCAACTTGCAAAAGCTTCAGTATAATGTTGATGTCTAACACTGCTTGTATAAGACTTAGTGCAACTGGACTCCCAACTCATTGAGTTTGATTGCCTGGTTTTTGGTGTTCTGTCTTTTTATATAACTTTAAAAATTTGTTATAATATTAGGGGGGATTGACATGTGGATTGAACACATACATTTAAGCGCTAAGACAACTCTGTCAGAACTCAGCAGGAGCCTTCTAATCTGCTCAGAATTAGCTGGGCCACATACACAGTGCAGTCCACGTGAACTTCCTAAAACACAGATTTCCCATAAGCCAAATTTACCATCTAAGAAAGTAAACACTGATCTCCAGCTTTCAATAATGCTTCCTACAAGTACTGTGCACCAGTTTTACTCATAGCAACTTGGGCATAAAAGGTGGTGGTAGCTCCTGTTATTACTTTAGGTATCCTTAGCTGCACCAAAACACGAAGCAACGTGCAGCTTTCTTGGGCTTTTGCATCTGTCTGGACTTCACGAAGTTCCTGCCAGACTATTTCTATAGATTACAGTTGTAGGCACCCACGTATCCTCCAGTTGCACACGAGCACTGAAAGCTAAAACTGATCCATTCAGAAGCTTTGTTAGCCTAACTTGTGTGCTAAGCCAGCCTCAAGTTAAGGAGACAAAACCAAAACATCCATCTGGACTGGAACTAAAACTAAAACCCACCTCAGAATGGAAATACATTTAAAAACATAAATCAAAGCAGTAGCAATAAAATGGTTATTTTATCTCAAGTGGTTAGGTGAAAATACAGTGTAACTATCCTCTGTAGAGTTTCCTTCTGATTTGGCAGTATTCTTGGGCCAAAGTAACTTGGAGCATGAGTAAAGGCAGCCATAGCTACTTCATTCTCTCAGTATACACCAAAGACCAGCTAAATGCCAAGTCTTTTGACTTCACAGGGCTTTTCATTTATGGGAAAAAAAAATTCTATTGATGTTTGTTTAGCCTGTGTTTGGCACAGTTTTAAAAATTGATTCTAACTTAGAAAAAAAGAAGGAAAAACCAATTGGGAGATCTTTGTGCTTTTTTGTCTAGCACTGATGCAGGGGACACAGGAAAGATTCAGGTCTCACTACAATACCTGCAAGAAACACAGATATCTGTGAGACATCTGCCACAGCTTTGTTTCTGGGTTTTTTGTTTGTTTCTTGTTTTTGGGGTTTTTTTTCAATGAAACCAAGTTTATGAACAGATAAATAGAGCACAAGTACTCTGCAGTAGCCATTCCTTTGGTAAAGAACTTAGCTATCATGCAAGTTGGGAAGTCACTCTGGTTGAGCGTCCTGCAGATAAAGCCTTCTTTGACAAGAGCTCAAACAAGGATGCACGTTACCTATGTCTGTGTATGCCCTTTCTTGACTGCTACAGAGGCCATTTTCACAAGCCTACACCAGGGATGCTGTTTAACAAGCTTGTTAACTTCTAGTACTGAATTAGGATGAAGCCTCATAATAGGATGGAAAAGGACTGTGATTTTAATTATCTTCATAATTAGTCGCTGATATTTTTTCATACACAGCTATTTAAAAATCTAAAATCTATAGTGGAATGCCTTCTTTCAGCAATCAAGGATGCCCTAAATATGCCATCATGTGCACATGCAGGCCTACATATATAAAAGATTATATGCACAACAGATACAAATTTCAGGGAGGTAATACAGTATTAATTGGACAAACAACATTACAATTTGGATGTTAAGCCTCACGCAGAAGTCAAATATCCTTAGAATCTTATGGGATCATCAACTTTACAAATGAACACCTTAGAGAGTTAAAAGCCTTGGCTCCGTTGTGCCTTCACAATAAAAAAATCCGAAATGAGTGCAAGTCATTTTTTACTTCAGAGTAACTCCACTGATGTGTGTGTTGCTCTGACATGAAGCTGGTGTTACAGAGCAGAATCTCAAATTCTCTGTATTTGTGAAGCATTTCATGTTAAGTAGGTCATTCTATTGAATATACCTCTCAGTATCAGCACTTGCACAACACCATGCCTTCGCACCATAAATAAAGGGTTGGGTTTTTTATGGTGTGAGTTCCAATTATTTTTCACAAGTGCTTTTCCCTCTAATCATCACTCTTGCTTATGTCAACAAGTGGAATACAATAAGGCAAGAGGGGAAATTTACGTGCTAATACCTTAACAATTTACACGTTGTTCCCTCCCAGTGACCTCTTTGATGTTCTCTGGACCAATACTCTCTTCCTAATATTTATGAATTTGTTTATACAGCTGAATAATTTAAACACTTAGGAAAAGACCCTGCTCCCCACTGACTCACGCATGGCTGCTAATAGAAACCCAGCTGAGAAAGAGCAGATCACAGAGCTCAACACTAGCAGGAGAGGCTGAGAACAGAGAGGAAGGTTAAACTCGTTACTGAATGTATTTTCACTTCAAATCTGTTGTACTGCATAAACTGTTCAATATTTATAGAGAAACAAGCTTACCTGCATTATGTATATACTGATAATGTATTCTTTCCGTTTTACCTTCATTAACTAAAAATAAGCTTCAACAAGCGTTTTTTTTCCTAAATAGATTCTGGATATTTAACATGTTCTGTTCTGTAGATAAATACCTGCAACCATGAATACTTCATAGCTCCATTTCATTCAGTTCAATTCTCTCTAGTTTCTAAAAACTGCAGATTTTATTCCTCAGTTTCTACAACAATGCTAATGGTGCAAACATAGGTTTACTCTGTAGTTTAGGGGCTGGAATGAAGCTATTTTAAAATGCAGAGCGTTTCTCATCTTTTTTTTGTTCCCTCTGGCACAGGGAAAGTTTTATACTTAAAGTTCATCATATGTTATAATCTTGTTTTGGAATAAATTCATAGAAATATGGTATTATAGACACTAATGTGTTGTATTTCCTTCTTCAGTGATGACAGGACTTCACAGAGTGTTTTGATTGCTTGTGGTACTTTTGCCAATCCTCCACTGATTTTAACAGACTACCTGTTCACAGAATTAGACCAGGAGGAGCCCTCCATGTAGGGATGCAGGAAGCTCAGATACTCTCCACAGAGCTCAGGTGATTAGTTCATGTGGGATACCACTCACCCATGGCAAATTTTCCTCCCTGAAACTGTCCAACTTTTCAATTTCACACCTGTATTACAGCTAATAAAGTTTTATAATTAACAGTAATAAAATTCAGTGATAACAAGGATGAGAAAAATCACAGTGGTCAGTGTGACTTGTATTTGAAGAAGCTTTACCCAGATGCTTTTATATTTGACTGGCAAGAATAGGTCTCTCAGTTGATTCTAAAAAGGCAGTAATCTGGACCTGATCAATAGCTGAAGGATTTCCAGCACTCTAGAGGCAGGAGAAGTCTTTATTTTTCACATACAGAGATTTATATCTCTGCTTATCTGACTGGATAAGCAGTATTCTAGTAGTATTCTAAGAAATATTATATAGGAGAACTTACTATAAAATATGCTTGTGACTTGTCATCACCTAGGTCAAAAAGACCCCAAAACATCTCTCTGCAATCACACTAGCATGGAATATAATGCTAACACCTTTTACTGAATACTGCTGGAGCCCTGTATCATTTTTATTCTCCCTGACTACAGGGGATGTATGCATTGTCCAGTCGACATGCACAGTAATTATAGTCATTATGTTACCTGCTGTATGATTGCCTTAATTGTACCGGTACTTTCCCACTCTTTAAATTTCTGGGGCCTTGTCTTTTGGTTTTTTAAAGATACCAAAAGCTATATAGAAAAATTAAGGCTCTACTTCAGTAAGAATTAAAACATTCACAACTGAGGCTCTCAAAGCACGTAATCGAAGAAAGCTCATCACTACAAGAGCCAAGCGACTTTATGAGAACACACTATCAGAAAGGCTGTCATTAGCCGAGCAAATAATAGCAGGGCTCTGAGATAAGACTCAACAAATAAGAGACTGCAATGATTGCACAGGCATAATGTCACCACCTCAATGAACAGTGTCAGAAGGCTGTCAAAAATCCCTCATACATTTTACAGCGTGCACGTATACATGTATCTACACACATATTAGCAAGCACTTCTTCCATCAGTGAAACGCTTTTGGGGAGAGGAAGGAAAAAGCAACTACTCAAAAGCACTTAAAAACAACAAAGGGAGGAAAATACTTTATTCCATCCAGGTGAGCACATGCATACCTGTTACTGTTCAACCAAGCCACCACAGAACAACACTCTACCTTCTGTCAATGCTTTTGCATCTTCTGCTTCCTCAAGAAGTGCAAGAGGAAAAAGGGGAGAAGGACAGTACAGCTGTAATAAAGTGGAGGAAGAAAAAAGGAAAAAAAAAAAAGAGGAGGAGAAACTCAGAGAAAATTATGGTCCCTTCAATAGCATGAGAGGTTCCATGTGGCATGGGGTCCACATCAATTTTGGCCAACTGCTGTACAGGGCATGATCAAATACAACAAAGCTCCTGAACAGATTGTTTGGGAATAGTCCCACCAAATTCAATGGGAAAATCTCCATTAATGTCAGGTACTTATTCTGGAGCTGGAAATCGTGTTACCGCTTGAAATGGACACTCAAACTCCAAAGAATTAGAAACCTATATTACAAGATTTAGCTCCTACAAGACTTCAAATGTTTTGTATTGTAACATAATCAAAACCACTAACACAGAGAACACACAAAATTGAGGAGAACCTTCCCAACATGTTGCGATGGGAATAAAAAACCCTCTTTTTTTTCATTGCTCAGATCTTACCTTCTACAGATCTCTCCTTCAAATCTCCTTCCCACCTTATTTGATGTATGTAAGAGCTCTGCATGACGAACTTAACAAGAATCTGCCCACTTGAACTCAATAGAGGTGAAAACGCTGGTCAAAATTAAACTTTTCGCTACAATGCTTCTTGTAAAATTCATGAATTGTTCTTTCCTATAGCTATGGCTTGCTTAAGTGCAATCAGCTATAGGCGTATCTTTAATAAAAACACAAATTTATAACTTAAGGAAAACACAAGTGCTTCCACTGAATGTAATGTTTCATTTCCATTAAATCTTAACTTTTATCTTAAAAAATGACAGACAGCAATCATAGAATCACAACTGGGCATTTGGAAAGACAACCGCGAAACACATGTTTAATTCTAATCCTCTTTGTGATCTAGACTGTAAGCTACTCATGTTCCTGACAGTGCTTTGTCCCTCTGTATTTAAGACCATGTTGAAGTAGCTAACACATTTCACAGATTAATTTCCTTTCTCTTGGCACATGATAAAAATGCTTAAGTTTTGTTGCAGCAACGTAATAACTTTCAGTGGTTATTCAGCAAGAGCTGTGTTTTGTAATACTGCTTAACACGGCAAGTCTAACATTTCACAGAATCACAGAATCACAGAATTATCAAGGTTGGAAAAGACCTAGAAGATCATCCAGTCCAACCATTCACCTATTACTACTAGCTCCCACTAAACCATATCCCTCAATACAACATCCAGTCTTTCCTTGAACACCCCCCAGGGTTGGTGACTCCACCACTTCCCTGGGCAGTGCATTCCAGTGCCTGACTACCCTTTCTGAGAAGTAGTGCTTCCTAATGTCGAGCCTGAATCTCCCCTGGCGCAGCTTGCTACCATTCCCTCTAGTTCTGTCACTGCCTACACGGGAGAAGAGGCCGACCCCCAGCTCACTACAACCTCCCTTCAGGAAGTTATAGAGAGCTATAAGGTCTCCCCTAAGCCTCCTCTTCTCCAGGCTGAACAATCCCAGCTTCCTCAGACGCTCCTCGTAAGGCCTGTGTTCCAGACCCCTCACCAGCTTAGTAGCCCTCCTCTGAACGCGTTCCAGAGCCTCAATGTCTTTCCTGTAGTGAGGGGCCCAAAACTGAACACAGTACTCGAGATGCGGCCTCACAAGTGCTGAGTACAGGGGGACAATTACCTCCCTGCTCCTACTAGTAACACTATTTTTGATGCAAGCCAGGATGCCGTTGGCCTTCTTGGCCACCCGCGCACACTGTCGGCTCATGTTCAGCCGTGCATCAATCAGTACCCCCAGGTCCATTTCCTCCACACAGTCCACTCCGCCCCAAGCCTATAGCGCTGCCTGGGGTTGTTGTGGCCAAAGTGCAGGACTCGGCATTTGCTCTTGTTGAACCTCATGCCATTGGCTTCAGCCCAGCTCTCCAGCCTGTCCAGATCCCTCTGTAGGGCCTCGCTACCCCCAGGCAGATCCACACTCCCAGCCAATTTAGTGTCATCTGCAAACTTACTGAGGGTGCACTCAATGCCCTCATCTAGGTCATCAATAAAGATATTGAAGAGGACAGGCCCCAGCACCGACCCCTGGGGAACACCACTCGTGACCGGTCGCCAGCTGGATTTAACTCCATTTACTACCACTCTCTGAGCCCGGCCCTCCAGCCAGCTCCTTACCCAGCCGAGGGTGTACCCATCCAAGCCACGGGCTGCCAGCTTCTGCAGGAGAATACTGTGGGAGACAGTGTCAAAGGCTTTGCTGAAGTCTAGGTAGACCACATCAACAGCCTTTCCCCTCATCCAGCAGATGGGTCACTAGATCATAGAAGGAGATCAGGTTGGTCAAACAGGACCTGCCCTTCATGAACCCATGCTGGCTAGGCCTGATCCCCCGGCCATCCCGCACATACCGCATGATCTCCCTCAAGACTATCTGTTCCATAACCTTCCCTGGAACCGAGGTTCAGCAATTGAGATTAACGATTCCCAGGTCCCTAACTGAAGCAGTGAGAGAGATACAGTTATGAGTAAAAACCTGCTGGAATGGACGTTTGGTACCAGTTCGTCCCTCCAACACCACACCTCCGAGTGACCCAAAGAGCAGGTGCCTCTATCACTGTGCGTCAACAGGATCCCATTCTTACTCTCTGGATCCTTAAACCTGGGACTCTGTATAGCTTAGCTACTAATATTAATGAATCTTAGGTACTATGACTCAAGTGACAGGATGAGGGGATGTTTCAGTCTCTACACCTCCAGCAGCAATGTGTGTATGAACAGGGGCCTAGTTCCCCTGCACAGCTCTGCTCTTGCTTCTGTGAATTTCTGACCCAAAAAGAAGGAGAAATTGGACTGCATCTATTTACCTAATAATCCAAACCCACTAAATTATTCTCAAGTATACACATCATGCTGAAAGAGCTTTAGATTTTATTTTTACATCAAAGGGATCACCAGGTACCAGTGTCCCCAGGGCCACCTACTCTAACTGCTACTCCACATCTCCCAAGGAACCACCATTTCGGTCAGACACCATTAAGTACAGACTTGGAGTTACTGGGCTGTATAAACCGAATCTTTATAATACCCACCTCACGAGTGCAGGTTATCCTTCTAGGATGGGGAGCTTCCTGTTGCAGCTGATACACTGAGAGAAGGCAGAAGTTAAAAATCTGATTAATACAGAATCCTTGTATAAATTAGACACTTTAACATTAAATTTTGCTGTTTAAGAAAAATGGAAGACTTTTTGCAGGATTTAATGCACAGGTACATATATCGCGGTCCCAAAAATTACTTACAAGTGGTCAGAAAAAGGAATGCGGCTAGTCAAACCAGGATTATTGATTATCTTTACAATTAAATGAGTGCTAGGGAGTCACTGGGTTAAGACCAGTGAAGTGCCCATCAAGCAGATCAGAAAAGGAATCATGATAAAACTAAATTTTATTATATGTCAAATCAGGCTGCTCTCAGGCTTTCTTCAGTAAGCAGATGGAGTCCCATCCTACTATGCTGGGTTATTCAGTCATCTGTAATATGTCTACACTTTACAAGCATAACCCAGATCAGTGCAGAATCATGCCCTCTGCTCTTGCCACTACTCAGTGATGACCTTTCTGTACAAAGAGAAAAATGCCCTTTGCATCTGCAGGTCTAAAGACATGAGGGGTTGAGTAGCAGAGTCATGACATACAATTACTATCTTCATTCCCCCTTTTTTACTTCCCTCTTCCATCCCGCTTCTTCCCCCCTTCCTGTGGCCCCCCCCCCCATTTTTTTAAAATAAGCCTCTGCAAACCTGAATACTTTTTAGGAGCCACACGGATTTAAAGGCACTTGCATTAAGACTTTCTAATACACCACCTAAGGAATGACTTTCAACTTCTATCCCAAAAAGAATTTGATTTGGCAAGTCACCTGCAAAACAAGGCTGCCAACAGTAAGTTTGCATTTGATTAGTACTCTACAACTGATAAAATGGACATTTGGAATTGTAATCTCTTAAAATTAAATTATGTTTCAATCAGTAGTACTAACACCAAGGCCTAATAGCAAGCACTGTCACTTTCTTCAGGCAATAAGACCATACAGTGATTCACCCAATAAGATTTGGCTTCATTCCACCTCCATTTGATCACCGGCCTTTTCCACTGACAAATGCTGTATTTATGTGCTGAGTTACATGAGAATGGAGAAAATGACAAGATGTCCGATGATATGGCAATCATAAACTGGTTAAAAAAAAAAAATAAAATCACTCCCTTTGTTCCAAACAAAACCCCCAGGATTTTCTCCTGACATTACTGAAATCAATCTGTAACATTCTGTACGGCTATTACAAAAATGATTTTTGCAAGCAATGAAAACCAGCACACTAGGACAGAACACCCAGCGATTTTCATTTCAAGCATAGCATGACCATTCATTTGCCCAGCATACAGATCCCCTAGCTTCTTCCACTGATGGCACTGGCCTTTGTCCATGTCTCATTCTGAGAACTGCAGAGTCAAGTTCAAAGAAAAAAAAAAAATAAAATTACGAAGTGACTATGGAGTTCTCTGTATTTCACAGAAGAGCAGTGGAGACTCACAATCTGCACGCTCTGCAGAAATTGGCTAAAAACTGAGATTTCTTTGCCACCTTACTTCAAGCCAGGCTTAAAAGATTTTCTGGAAGGAAATTCCTCTTCAAAGGCAGTACCCTTCTCCTCTACCAGCACAGCAGGTAGACAAGTTACAAAACAGGATGCCTATTCCTTCTCTGACACATGCGATTCAAACTGTTCAACACCAGTTTCCCTGCTGTAATTATTGCCACGGAAGTCAAACAAGACATTTATCTTCATCCATCACGAGACAGAAATATAATCAAACCACAGGACTCTGGGCATTCTGAACCATGGGAAGGGTTCACCATGGCGAGCCACGATGGTGTAGGGCAGTGGGCAGCACCCAAGCCTTCAGCTCCTGGCAAGCTGCCAACAAAGCTCCGGTATTGGAGATGTTGGACCCCCCAGTTATAGACTGTGGCATGGAATAAACTGAACAAAGAGGCAGTGTTCCCTGAGTTCACGAAAGGTAGAGAGCTGTGATTCACTGTTAACCCCTACATCTGGGAGCAAAATACACAGATCTCAGTAGCAATACAAAAAGGTATTGTAATCGTGACTAATGATGTTTCATACCAAGGAGCAAAGTACCTCAGTTTTATCTTTTAGCTCTCTGCTGCAAGCAAAAAGCTTGTTCCAATCACTCTGTGGGAAAATTCTTGAATATTAAAGTGGCTGACTTGGCATATGACAAGCTACTGGTATAATAAATGATGATTCAAAAGGCACAGACAGGCTTTGCCACCAGATTCACAAACAGACCAAGGTCCCAGCTGTCTCAATTGCATGACAGCAATTGCATATGTTGGCAATTATTAAAAAATGCTGAAAGTCATCCATTTAAAGAAAGCACTCAAGATGGACAAATTAAAGAGTCTTCAACCATTTTTTAGACATTGCCTTTCAATTTGGTTCAATTAACATAAATGTATTTTAAGAGACCATGCCATTCCTAGACTGTTAAGGCGTAAGCAGTTTTGCCAACTCCTGTAAGTTTTACTACAAATTTCACAATATCTGAGTATTTACTTACAGCCTAAGTGCTTTGAAATTTCTTATGAGACGTTCTCATTTACAGAGGTCATCTAATGCTCATATTGCATAGACCTTGACTACGTAACTCATGACCACTTTAACAACTCAAAAACTGGAAACCAAACCCAAACAAGAAGGCTGCTTTAGGATTTTTAAGGCCTAACTGTGATTTTTGAGCACATTGGGTTGGCAATGGCAGAGACAGGACAGAAACAACTGACCTCTGTGAGCCATTAACAGAAGACTGGTCTAGGTGACAGAAAAGCTGTTTTTCTAATGCTCATTATTACTATGACACACAATTTAGCTGGCAAAAATACTTTAATCTGCTCTCTTACACTTTCTTTCTGACCCTGTTTTTTACCAAGCCTTTAAGACCAACCCAAAACCTCCAATTGTAAATAATCTCCCACTGCAGGATGTAAACTGTTTTGATATAACTACATTTGCTCAGGTGCTGAAAGTCCCCAACATATTTATCATGTGAAATGTTGCTCAAACAAATTCCTTAACCAGCAATAAGATGCCAAGCCTTGGAAATATATACAAAAGAAAATGGAAACGTAAGTTTGATATCCCTAAACTGTTAAGTGTATTAAATGCACAAACATTCTGCTTTCAAAGTCTGCTTTTAGCAGAAGACAAGTCTTTCTTTCTGTGGCTCCTCAAGTCTCAAAATGTCTAGCACCTGAGCTTTTCTATCTACAAAGAACTAGAATTCAGAGGTTACACACCATGGGAAGCAATGGTGTTCTGCTACAGTGCCATTTGTCTGGTGTTCTCTTCAATCTCCCTGAGCCTCCACTAGTGCTTCCAAACAACAGGTTATTCCTTTACATGGATTTTTTTGTGCGTGTTTGTATTTAAAAACGGAAGGCTGATTGGTTGTTAGGGTTTTTAGGGTTTCGGTCTTGGGTTTTCTGGGGGGTGGGGAGGTGGTTGGATTTTTTTAAATTTGGAATGAAAAACAGCAAGTTGTGACATTCCCAAGGGAGTGGCACTCTGACCTCAGGGCAATGGGCCCAGACTGCTGCCCTGCACACTTGGCTGAGGCAGCCTGTTGGCTTCCTTGGGGCTAGGGTGCCCTCGTGAAAAAGCTGCAAAGCCTGGGCAGGCAGGTGGGTCAGAAACCAGGGCTTCAAATATCCTGCTTGTGATCTGTCATGCCAAGCCAAATAAAAGCTCTCATCCACTACATCAGCCAGTTCTGGGGGGAAACCGCTCAAATCTCAACTCTACTGATGCAAGGTATGAGAGCACAGGAGCCCCAAAGGTTTGCAGTGATACCAACTTTTAAGACAAGAATGGAGTTTATGTAAGCCCCAGACTGGGCAGGCAAACTAATATAAGACAGGCCACGCAGGACTGGGACTACTTACCTTAGTGCGATGCAGAGAATCTACTTCCCTAAATAATCTGCGTTTGTTTATCCTTCAGGATAAACAACAGCACCTCTAATACTAATCTCTAAATACTAATGAACACCTTGGTGTTTCTGGAATTCTGATGAAAAGAAAAATGAGTCATTTAAAGCACCCAACTGAAACTTTTTCAGCTCTGACTTGGAAAAAAATATAAATCCGCTGAGATACTTACAGTAAGATTTCCAGACAGGTGGTCTGTATTCATCAGTATCTGAAAGAAAACCAACAAATCTCAGTATTGTGTCGGAAACATTTTAATACAGAAATAACCTTGTAGAAGCACTTCCAGATTTATTAAGATAAATATTGTACATTGGTTCCAAAATTAATTTTTACTCTCTGAGTATAGAGCTACCTGTTAAAAGTTCCCCTTCTTCACTTAAACTGAAAAGTTGAAAAGCCAGCAAAAATAAAAATAGCAAGTGTGCAGATCAGAAGCCAAAATACTGGAGAGGGGTAGGGGGACGCATAATATTTTACTACGTATAAATCCTTAAATTCCCTTCTAAATTACACCAGAAAGATTTTGATAATCTCATTTTATAATCTGATAAATCATCTTTCTTTCAATTTATTCCTGTAATTAGCTTTCCCCTCTTCTAGATAGCAATTAACAACTCCTAAAATCAAATCAGAGCAAGTACTGTTTTTGTAAAAATAGGGAGGGTTTTTTCACACTGAGTAAAAGCTCTGCTTGGAAGCAGTCAATATGTATTAGAAGTACCTGCACATTTCTAATCCCAAATTTTAATTCTCAAAAATTAAACAGCTGCAACAGATGCAGCCATAGTTATTCGTTCCTACTTTGATACCTTTAATTAAGGCAGTGCAAGCTGATTCATTCCAGAGCCATTGTAATGTGATTCCTAGCACTGCAATATCACGTGGAAAAAAGGCAAAAGGCATAAGTAAAAATAACGGGTTTAGTCCCAGAAGACAACCCTTACCCCATTAGCTGATTATTTCTTTTTTGGCTATAGCCTGGTTTTTTGCCAATATATGCACCAGTTGAATTTACAAATAAATAATTTAAGAAAAGGACAACACACACTGTATTTGTAAAATATGAGCTGACTGTTATGTAAATATAAATATCCTGGCAGCCTAACCTATACTCGCTCGCAGTCGAGCCATACGACTGCTACAACTAAGGGCAACACGATTATAAAACTGAAAAGCAACAATATTTGTGCCAAACAGAAAACCCCAAGCCTTGTTAAAGTCAGGCAAGAACAGCAGTAACTTTCATACAACAAACACAACGTTTAGGAATTGGAAGGAATGATTTATGTTATGCAGCTGCGCACAAGGATTTTGTTAGAAAACTCTGTGGGTGCTTTACTGCCTTTACAGTGCGAGAATACCCCCCTGGCCATCCACGTGAGGCAATGAAAATACAAAAGGTCACTTCGATTGCAATTTAACAAAAATACAATGTTATCTGATACAAAACACCATAGCAGCACGTACAGCACAGTAACATGGGTGAAGGAGAGCATCTGTAGCATTTGTCTCTGCGCAAGAATGTTTCTATTACCAAAACTACTGCACAAAGATAAAATAGAATAAGCATAAGCATCAGACCCCTCTGCTAGTTACCCAACTTTAAAGATTAATCAATGTATTTCCATTTAATACATGATTGGTATTTGAAATGTGTTACTAGGAAAAGAGCTTGATTTCCAGACAGCGCAATCTCCAGTTCAGCACCCAAAGTACCGATGAGCACTTTAAGGCACGATAAAAAACCCACAGAAAATGCTGAACCCAAAATAAATTTTCTCACTAAGGCTGCACCACTTTCTAATTAATGCAATAAAGTCTATGCTGTCAGTTCTCAGATTTTTCTACAGCTCCCATCAGCACACTATCTCGGCTCTGCTAAACGTTTCCATGATAAAATAAAATTGTTTTCTACAAGCTGTGCATCATGTTTTATCTTAACTGTATTTTCTGCCTTAAGTGAGAGGCAATTCAGCTTAAAGCTGCTCTTCTCCAAAGGTCTAGAGCCCTACAGGAAACATAAATGCATAAACTGATCCTACCAGCACCGGTGAGGCTTTTGCCAGCACGAGGGCACTCTCGTCAGCAAGGACATTTTACATCAGGCACGCTGTCCGTGTACATAAATTCCAATTCCAAACTGAGACCAGTTTCAAGCTGACAGATGCTGGTGCTGAACAGCCTTTCTAACCTTTACAAGTCAAAGTGTTTGATCGTTTCCTATTATTCCAAGCAATGACAGATTTTTTTAATTCTTCAGAATTTTTCTCTGATTAGAAGGGTATAAGATTTTATTTTTACATAATATAATGGGACTTCTTCAGATTATCTGCCCTGAATCCATACTGATATCTAGTAATATCGATATCTAATAATTTTCCAGCCTGGAATAGATGAGAAAAGAAACAGCTGTCTGCCCCAAATCTGTACTTTAAAGCTTCTAAATAGATCTGTCACTGTATAAATATGTGTGTGTGCGTAAAGAAAAGAGTAACGGTATCTTAAACTGATGGCATCACTTGAAGTCCCACTGAGACCCAAAGCCACACGCAAGGTTAAGGGCTGGAGGTGGAACAATGCTGCAGGACACATGAAAATACATTTACAGTCTTTACCCTGCAGAAACAGTTTTTGCACTTCAACCCAGAGCAAAATCAAACTCATCTCTGAAGAAAGCATCTTACTGCAGACCCAAAACAGCTGCTGCCTCTAGTTCAGGCACAGACCTGCCTTTTTTACATCCCCTACATGACATTTGACGTGTGTCCCTGTTTCTGGAGCAGAGTGTGGTGGTATCAGGACTGTTTAATCAGGCACTGATTAATACCTCTGTCAGTGGCATGGACAGTGGGACTGAGCGCCCTCAGCATGTCTGCTGATGACACCAAGCTGTGTGGTGCAGCTGACACGCTGGAGGGAAGGGATGCCATTCCAGAAGGTCCTTGACAGGCTTGAGAGGTGGGCCTGTGCAATCTGCATGAACCTCAACAAGGCCAAGTGCAAGATCCTGCACATGGGTTGAGGCAATCCCAGGCATAATCACATGACAGGCAGAGAAAAGATTGAGAGCAGCCCAAGAAGGACTCGGGTGGAGGTTGGTAGTGAATGACAGGCTTAATGTGAGACAACAATGTGTGCTTGCAGCCCAGAAAGCCAACTGTATCCTGGGCTGCACCAAACCAAGTGTGACCAGCAGGTCAAGAAAGGTGATTCTCCCCCTCTGCTCTCATGAGATCCCACCTGGAGTACTACATCCAGCTCCGGGGCCCCCAGCACAAGATAGACATGGACCTGTTGGATGGAGTCCGCAGGTGTGCCACATAGATGATCAGGGGGCTGGAGCACCTCTCCTGTGAGGACAGGCTGAGAGAGTTGGAGCTGGAGAAGAGAAGGCTCTGGGGAGACCTTATAGCAGCCTTCCAGTACCTAAAGGGGCTACAGGAAAGCTGGAGAGGGACTGTTTCTCAGGGAGTGTAGTGACAGGACAAGGGGTAATGGCTTTAAAGTTAAAGAAGGTAGATATAGCTATAAGGAAAAAAATCCTTCATTGTGAGTGTGGTGAGGCCCTGGCACAGGTTGCCCACAGAAGCTGTGGCTGCCCCCTCCCTGGCAGTGTTCAAAGCCAGGTTGGATGGGGCTTTGGGCAGCCTGGGCTAGTGGAGGATGTCCATGACCATGGCAGTGGGTTGGAACTAGGATGATCTTGAAGGACCCTCCCCAACACAAACCATTCTGTGATTCTCCAAGGGCAGGAGTTTGCTAGCCCATCTCTCTCTCTCCAATGGACAAGGACAGGAGTCATCTCTAATTATGTCTTAAACAATTCTCAGCGTTTCTTGCCATCACCTCCTTTCCTCCCAAACACTCTTTCCTCCCAGGACTTGGCCTTCTCCCAAACTTAGCGATCTTCATCTGCACGTAAGACCTCCCCCCTCATCCCCGAGCATCACTTTGGTTTGCTTCCCACTGCTGTCCCGCTAGGATTCACCCCCCAGCCCACTTGATCTGTTCAGGATCTCATCCTCAAGCCATCTCACCTCTACTCAAGGCTTCCTTGAAAGTTGTCTAAACACAAAGAAAACAGAGACAGAAAAGCCCAGAATAGCACAACAGGAAGGTTCTGGCAACAGCCCAGAACAGCAGAAATGTCACAGTGGGGCAGAGGCATTGGTTTCTGGGCCCAGCATGCTCTTCTTTAAGTGCACAAATAAACGAAAGAAATAGGAAACTATGCAACTGTGCATCTTGGGCATGAACCACGTGCAATTAAGAAGTGAAAAGCACAGAGTGATCATCAGAAATACAGGCTTGCACAGAACAGGGCTTCTGCCAATAGAGAATGATACAGTCATTCAGAAGAAGTTCACATACAGACACAAACACTGTAAGAGCATCTCAGATTTTTCCATAAACACAAACGTGACTAATTGTGACATTACAACATAGCATTTCCCTTCATTATTTTCCTTCTTTCTTACCATTTCTATTTTATTCCTTATATAAATCTGGACAACTGTAGTACTTTCTGAGTGTACGTTTTAACTGCAGATATGAAAACCGTTACTATTGCCTCAAACTGTTTAGACTGCTTGTCTCTGTGTACTCCTTTTACAGAGAGAATAAAAATGTTTACCTCTGCTTGAAATGGTTCTTTCTCTCTCCCCACTGAAGACCAGCCAGCTCCAGGGTAGAGCAGCAGCAGCTTAACTATGCATGGTCACCCCATAAAGCAATTGAGGACATACTGTGAGGCTTCCTGTAGAGAATTCAGTTTTATTTTTCTTTTACCGGACGTCACTCCCCACGGCATGGTGACCTGTAACATCGTGCTGGAGATTACTTTTAAACACTGTCTGGGATGAAACAATCAGCTGTCCACTGACACAGCAGCTCCTGCCCCAAACTTGGATTGTATTTCGCAATATCCCTATTGAACACAAGTGAGGCCTCAGGTGGTGAACCTTATGGAAGAAACCAGTTGCTAGCTATGCGGACTGAACGTCAACACAATCAGGAGAAGAAAACCCAAGTTCGTGTTTTCTTAACTGATCTAGGACCAACGGACGGTCTAAGTCATAAATATGAAAAGATGCAAGAAAGTATAAAACATTTTTCTGTAAGCTATGTCCTAGACACTACTCCGTAAGTGTCAGCATGTGTTTTAAGATGCTAATCTTGCTTCTTTTGGCAGCAGCATGTGTCAAAATTTAACCCCTGGAGAGTAAATGCACGGCGAGCGGACATGGCCATTTGCTGACCCACACAATGGACTCCTTTTTGTGCCCGAAAAACAACTTCTAGAAAATTCCTCCTCAGCCTCAAAATCTTCCTTATTAGCACCTTCTTCTCTATACCCAAAGGATGCACATAAAAGTCACTCAACTTACAGAAATGAAGCCATAATTTACTTGCTGGTGAGATGCTCAAGCCACAAAAAATGTACAGCTGAACAGAAAATGTCATTTCTTCTCTCTTTCACAGTACAAGTGCCAACAGCATTTCAGAAAGTAAGCTCAAGCCATCACAAAACATTTGAAGCAGCAGCCAAGCAGGCCCTAGCATTTAGGGCTTTTACGCACTCTAACCAAAATAAAACTCAAACAGCATTAAGGTAATTAAAAGATGAATACAGTCCCCGCCCTAGGCAGCGGCAGTAAAACAGATGGGCTTCAATATTATGGTTTTGGGGTAAATACGAGGAGCTGTGGCAGCACCCAGCAGCGCTGGACGTGTTTTGCAGAAGCCCCATGCAGCAGGCAGCAGCAGGAGGGGAGGTGATGGCTGGCAGCTCCCAGAGATGGGGCAGTAGGCGCAGAGAACGGCCAGAATACTGCTGTCTACTGTGCGTGTACTGAAGGAAGAAGGGCACATGCCAAAGGTGCTTTGTCACTCCCAGAAAGGACCTTGGGATCCACTCTTTTTCCTCTCTCTACTCCTCTGCTATGCCTCAGCATCAACAACGGGGTGGCAGAGCCCTGATGCAAAGAGCAAGAAACATTGTGCGTGGCTACCTGCGCATCACAGAAGGTCCCGCAGAAGCCAACCCACCCTCCCTGGCAAGCAGAGTAATACTGTCATGGTTTAACCTGGCTGGCAGCTAAAAACACACATGCTGCTGTCAGAAGCTGCAGAGAAGTTCATTTCATCCAGTACTCAGTAAACAAGAGAGAAAGGAGTGGTCAACCTTTCTTGCCTTGCATAAAATATTTTCTTAGAAACAAACACTTCAGCATTTGGTCTCTTTACATGATTATAAAAGGGAAATGATCCTCTGGCTCAGTCCTGTCCTGTCTCTGCTGTTCCATAGCACAGGGCTAACAAATTATTTCTGACCAAAACAACTTGCATAGGCTTAAGCCATGCTTTTTAAGAGATCTCAGGCAACTTTGTGATGTAGTTCCTTTCTCTTAAACAAAAACTATTATACTGTTATTTTACAGAAACTGTTGGGGTTTAAAAGTCACTGAATAAGTAATGTTAGTTTTCCTGCAGGGCTGAAAACACCCCAGGCAGCGAGCACCACATCTTCTCCCAGTTCCCAAATACACAATATACCCTAAGACACTCAGCAACAATGACTGATACTTCTTGACTGTTATTGAGGCTTTGACGCTACTTTAATGTTATCCTTGGCACACAATTTGCTTTGAGTTAAGGAAAAAAAGCTTTGAAAACTTTTAGGCATGTCAAGGCTCTTCCTCAGGCACGTGAACACTGTTGCTGAAATCGTGTGCTGAGGAGTGGCACTCGTGGCACTCCACTAAAGCCATCCACCTGCGTGGACAGAAGGCATGGTCACCAGCAAGAACTCTCCTTACACAAAGTTTTACTCCATTCCCTCAGCCTTTGGTGCAGGTAACTACACTCCTTAATGCCCATAAACCCCCACGCACCTCAGCAGCTTTAGACTTTGAAAATAAAACTGTACTTGGCTTAAGGAAGAAAACAACAACAACAAAAAAAAACCCAAAACAAAGCCAAAACAATGAACGTACTTTCTTCACGTTTTCCAAAGGCATTCCTGTCTGGGGGGGGAAACAAGAGTACAAGACAATCTAAGGGAAAGACACAAACCAGTGAGAACCAGCACCGATACCAAAAGCACCCCTTTGGCTGCTAGACAGCACTACATCACACGCATAGCACCTCAGGAATAAAATGTATTCTTCTCTGCTCTTCTGTCCTCACATGTTTTTGCTCATACCACCCCAAACAAGTAAAATGAAGTTTCTAATTAGCATTGGAATCTTAAAAATGAAAAAGAGAAAGCTAGTTTGAAGGATGCTCCAGAAAACAACAAGGGGTGCTGCCGTTTCCCTGGCATGACCGAAAGGGAGGCACGAAAGCGCTCTCAGCAAAGGGGCTTGAGGCAGGGCATAGTCTTGAGGGGGAGAGAATAAAGATCACACTGCCGTCCTGGTTGCTACAAACACCTGATCTGGCAATAATAAACTCTTTGTGAATGCTTCTACTGGGGCTGAATGAGAGATGCACCGAAAACAGCTAGAGTCCAATGCCTTTTATTAGCAGGTCTACTATTACTGCCTCTCTATGAACGACAGGGAAACGTTAATGAGCAATATTTCGCCTACTGCAAGCACTGCTGCTGTTAAATGAACTCGTCCCCTACGTGATTGGACCAGGTCACAAGTGATCTGTTTCTAGTTTTACATTGAACCACAGCAAGGGAAGCAAGTACTTGTTCTCCCTGCTCTTTGCCAGATAAATATTGGCATCCGATGACACAAACGTTGGCAAATAATTTTTTTAAAAATCCTTTATAACAAACCCCCCTATTTTTTACATTTTAATGAAATTTTTACATCTGCAATGGCAACAAGCAAAACACAGCTGATGTTCCCTTTCTCTTGACTGTAGTTTAATGGAGGGGTGGGAAACACTCCTCCCATGGAAGCACAGTTAGCTTACTGCTTACTACAAGTTTCAAAACCTCTAAAATTATGTCTAAGTGTTCCTGTAAGTATAAAAATTTAGACCTCAAAAGATGACAAGTGCCACCTTGTGGGCATTTAACAGAGACAGAATTTAACCTTGTTTTCCATTTCTGGGGGGTATCACAGCCGCCAGACAACGGGCTGCAGCCAATTTTCAGCTTTTCTTGGGAATGCTGTCTTGGCTTCCCAAGAAAAGACAGACATGGTGGGAACAGCTACCTGACTAGCTCTGCGGGTTAGCTGTAGCTATGACAGCCAGCCTGCCAGCTGTCTATAACCCTTTGATTTATCTTGCTAAGGGAGTTATGAAAGCTCTATAGGCTCGGCTATCCTGAAATGACTGGTTTACACAGTAAACAACTTCCACCTGAAAATGCTGTCAAACTCCGATATGTCTCTTTAATTTATCTATTTCAAAGTAAAGAGCCTGCCAATTTTTCTTTTTAAGCGTATTGTGACCAAACTATGACCAGCGGTAGTCTCAAAGTACTGGGTCAATGAGTGAGGCAGTTTCCCATCCTCTTTAAGGCTTATTTGAAAAGTCTTTGCAAACTAATTTTGCAAGTTCAAAACTGACAGAAATATGCCCTTATTGCATTAGTCACTTCTTTAGATTTAATAGGTAATTTGTCAAAGTATCTTCCATATCAGAAAGTGTTGGGGCAGTTCAGAGTAACATCAGGTAACAAAAGCTTGAGGACTGTAATCAACCTTCCCTGGTTTAATTCCAGACAAGTTTCCATTGGAGCCAGTGTTTTCACCACAGTCAGTGAAGCTTACTTGGAAGCCAGGAGAAATACCTATCGAGGCTATTGCTCTTAATGCTGCTCTTGTTCCAACCACAGCAAGGGATAATGTAGGAGAAAACATTTACCTTTTGACATTTCCTTTCCAATTTTTTGTTCCACAAATCCTTCTTTGTCTATTTTAAAAGCCTGCCTGCATGGAGAACGAGCCCATTTCCCATCCTTGTTTTACTTCTTCCAAACATTAATAATATCAACAAGGGCACATCAGTTTTACTGCAACTTCCAGCCAGTGACTACTATTATAGCCACAGCCTCAAGGCATTCACAAAAATACGTTTTTGTCTTGATTTCTCTAACTTATCCAACAGGGAATATTGATTGGAGCTCGGTTAGACAAATATCCTGAGCAGTCACCCTAATAATGAAAAAGAACAATATGATATGGTATAGAAGTGTCTTCTAGCTGTAAATTAATCCCCTCCCCTGAATAAGAAGTCTGTTCAGTAACAGACCCTAAATAAAGGGCGAGTTTTTGAAAATACAACCCCTCCATCCATCGCATAATGCTGTAACTTGCTGAATGGGGAAGCACGTTTTATCACCGTTTGCTTGGTTGCTTTGATTTTATTCCTCCCTCCTCCCCCCCGTCCCCCCCAGCCCTGGGCTAATGAACATACATTCACTTTCCTGCTCTAAACCCCACTTTCAAATAGAGTGCTGTGGTTTTACGGAAAGCTGAACACAACAAAAGAGCACAATAGTGACCCTGCCTCCCTATCCATTGGTAAGTCTGCTGAGAACTTATCATCCCTTGAATTTTGGGCCAAGATAGCTGCTGTGCATTCATTAGCCCCCTGGGGGAAAAAGCAGAGAAAACAAAGGCACCCCTCAGCAGCCCAGGAAAAATCGGAGTCACCTGGAGAAAATTAACAGCAGATCTGATTTCTTACTCCTGTTGTAACCAGCCTCAAGACAGACGCCAAAGCACATCTCCCTCCCTAACTGTGTCAGATAGTCAAATACATGCTGTTGCCTCTCCTTCCCCAAACCTGACCCATTTAAATTCTTAGACTCTCAGAGTTATAACAAAGCTATTACAACTCTTATTACAAACAGATTTTTCATTTTCTAAAACAGTCGTCAATAACACACGCCATTGCTCATGCAAAAATATGGCTCGTATTTACGTCCTGATTTCCAGAACAGATGCGATACATCAACACTTGTGGTTGGAAGGAGGAAGACAGACTACCAAGTAAAGTACCCTTGCCTGGAACCAGGATCCGTTATTTTTATAGTGTCATGAAGGAAACTCCTAAAAATCTTTATTGGCAAGGTCAGAGAAAGGGAAATGGACACAGTGTGGTGGGATGCCTTTTTTTTTTTTTTTTTTTTTTTAATTGGAATTCATTTTTAGCTCCAGAAGTCATTCTCTGGTTGCTGTGAGCTTTTCCCCAATCCAAAAGCTGCAAGTGCCATTCCTTAACTCTTCCCCTTCTCATACAAAACCCCCAAGAGGCCTCCAAAGTAGGATGCTCCAGGTAGAAAAGCTGAAAACTTCACATTCCTTTTTGGCAATTCCATAGCTCACTTTTACAATTGCAGTCAAAGAACTACAGCAGAATATATTTACCCATCAGCCTCTCCCTGTTTGTAGCATTAAATCCATCTTTTTCATAACTCTTTTCCTCCTTAGCAGGTTCATCTGCTGCACAAGGCAAGAACCAGAATAAAGAGAGAGTAGGTGTGAGGTCCACTCAGTGGAGAAGCTGTGCTCTAGGTCCACTCCTGCACCACCCAGCACTGTGGGGCTGAAGCAACAGCAATCATCCTGATGGTTGTTAAGCAGCTCTGCAAAGCCCTGGGAGGCTTTCTGCATGGGCCCCCCATTTGTCCTCAGTCCCCTCTGCATTTGGGAGGATGAAAGCAGAGCAGGGGAGCTGGGAACAGGCTGCTGGAGGGAGTCCTGAACACAAAGGTTTGCCCAGTAGGAACAGGGGAGCTGAATGGAAAGCACAATATGATCAATGCTCGGAGATAATTTCCGAGTCCTTTTCTGGGTAACTCTATACATTTCTTCCCCCCTCTGGGAAACTAATTCAGATGTTTTACCTGTCTCTGTTTTGAAGTTTCTCCTTTTTTCCGCTAATTAGAAGACAGGCAAGTTGGTCTGTAAGTAACGCAAACTAGGGCTTATTACCTCACACTCTATCCCGACACTGTGCTAAGCAGGAGGCTTTGAACAATTGTTAGCCGCATTTCTGGGACAGTGGTGCATCCTGACTGTAACCGAGATCCCACAGGAACACCCACAAACAAGAAGCAGACTGTCCTACAGAACAAGGTATCCAAACAGAAACAAGAGCTGCAAGAGCAGCAGAGGCCCATATAGATGAGATCATCCCATAGATCAAAGATCTGTATCTCTATTCCCAAGTCTCCCCCAGCCAGCACTGCTTCTTTGGGGAACAGCTCTTTTAGTGTCCTTAGCTCCACTTTTGACTTCATATAAACAATCCCATCGTAAGAAAACATATACAGACAGACACATGGAGAGCTATAGGAAGTGGCACATCAAAAATCTAGTTTATAGTTTAAAAATGGTCCTGGCTTACCTACACTGCTAGCTGGGAACTGCCGGGAAGCAGAGTGCCGCAAGCAATTGTCAGAGACTGTGATACATGGGGTCTTTATACATAAATAAGGGCAAATGCTAATACAGCTCTGGGACACAGCAAGCTGCTCTTGCACAGCAATCAGACAAGAAAGATGCCTTTCAAAAAAGGCAGTTTTTACCTTCAAGTGCAATGACTAACTGCAAGGCTTCCCCATCAAAGCATTTAAGAAGCAGGTCTGCAGCTCACAGACCTTTCTGCTGTGGGGGGAATAAAAAAGCCAACAAGCATAGCAGCCAAGTAAGCCAGCACGAGCTCTCCCTCAGCCAGAGCAGTCTGCAACTCACACATCTCAGAGGTTGCTCAGAGGCATTCCCCTGAGTATAGAATGCTGTCCCACCCTGGGGCTTGCCACGCTTCAGGGCAGCAGCCACACACAGGCTATGTTTCAAACCTCCTGCAAATTCTGAACCTGCAGAAGAGCAAGTTAGGACAAAATGATCACCTTGCTTTGGTCTGATGCAGCGGGAGGTGGATCACGGTGGGGGTATCTTCTTAAGACAACGCAGTTTCAATAAAAGCTAAGGAAAAAGAGATGTTCCACAGTGAGTTACTGTTGAGCTGGTTGCTCTGCCACCAAAGAGTGTGGTGCAAGTGTGCAAGGGTGCTGGGAGGGGGTGGGACCACAGCTTGCTTTGACAGGGCCTGGAAGTGGGCAGGTAGGCAGCACAGCCAGGAGAATCACAATAAAGCAACAGCACAGCTATGCGCACATACTCACTCCGTTGGAGATGCCATGATTAATTCACTCTCTTTCTCTTGTTTGGTTTTTTTTGGGGGGTTGGTAATTTTCCTTTACATACTTTTTTCCAGTAAAAAAGTATGTTTGTAGTATAATAAGGTAATTATTTACAAGTATCCAGCCTAATTCATTTACCATGTAAATTTCGGCACTGAAATAATACACAATACAAAGTTTCTGAATGTTTTCTTACAATGAAGAAGAATCGCTACTTTGAAATACTTCTCTGCTTCTATTAAACAAGTGAAGATTTTTTTCAACACTTTCAACACCCATTTATAAATATACTCTTTGAAAAACCTGAAAATGAAATCAGCAAAATCAATTGCTGTGTCAAAAATCACACTTCCTTTACTGGAAGGATAGACCCTTGTGCGTGTGTTCAGCCAGTGAGGCAGAGCTGAGGAAGAGCTACATCCTCTTCGGGGTCACTGAGGGGTTTTCATGAAAAATGCTGCAACTGAAACATCATGTCCAGATTCATATGGAAACCATAAAGTACAGATGAAAAAGTATGGAAGACTGGCCCTACCAAATAATTATCAGCAACTTTTATAGTCTGCTCTGGATTGTATACTTATCAGATACTAATTCAGCATTGAGGAGACCGGCTTGTACCCCGCCAGAGCAAGGAACGTTTAGGTTCCGCACCAAAGCGCTGGGTTTGTATTTCAGAACTATATAATAATTCCACACTTCCTTTTACACTGCTGCAGCAGTACTCCAAGACTTTGCTACATGATGCTCCACTGTATTCACCATGTAATTTAAATGTTGTCAGCTGTGGCTTTGCCAGCCATGGCAGCACATCACCATGCTGTGGGCAACAAAACAATCCCAGTGTTTTACTTTTACTTTTGGAGTGGGAATTTCCCACAAGCAAGGTGCCCCACAGAACACTCAGTTTCTAATCAGGGTCATAAATGATGTTTTTATTTGAGCTTCCTGAATGGCAGGGCTGTGTAAAAGGAGTTGCTCTTGCAGTGAAGCAAACAAGAGATGGGGGGCAGGAGTGCAGTGGATTGGGAACCACCATGGACATCCATCCCCAACCGCATGATGTATTCAACAGAGCCAGATCCTACCACCCATGCCAAAGATGGATGCACCCATGGCCTCCATGACCAAGACCAAAAGCAGTTACCTGCTCACTGTGAGCAGCAAGGTCTAGCTTGCAACTTTGCAACTTCTGATTAGGGACCACCGTCAGTTTTCCTAATGCATTCTTCCAGGGACTAAGATTTGCTCATGTGCAGAGACAGATTACATTAGCATATCCTATCAGCATTAAACACAGTTTTAAACAGAAGCTCTAAACAGCTCTGATGGCCACAGCAGCCCCAGGCCTCTCCACAATACTCATCACAGAATTTCTAGCAAAAAAACAAAAATGTATTTGCATCTGACATATTAAAATGTATCAGGGAAATCAGACTCCCACAGGTACGAACAGGATTTTATGAGCACATTTTCTAGAAACTATGAGATCACTTCAGATACATCACCTTTTTCATTCAGATGGATGAACAAATATTTTCAGAGCTGAAGATGTCAGATGTCAATTGACTCTTTCAAATCCACAGAGGCTGTTGTACACATGGCAAACTGACCACACTTCCCAGCCGAGTGTGATCAACCCTCCTCCCCCGGAACAGAACCAGGACATTGACCACTATGACATATGGCTAAATCCTTGGGGACAACATGGAGAACTACAGAAACTCTTCCCAGCATCTTCTCAGGTCTGACCAGCGAGGGTGCTTGAAGCCCAGATGCCATACAATTACAAAGCCCTAGCAACGTTGTTAAATGCATTAGAATACCAAATATTTCACTGGCTTTACATGACACTTTTCCTTGCTTCAAGACAGACTCAAAAGGGCAAAATCTAGAGGGCTTTTCATCTTTTTCCACCACTTGTGAAAATATAAAAGGCAGACACAATCCACTCCACTGAAACAACAACTAAGCCAGTTTATGATTTTACAAGGGAGCATCTCATATTCTTTCGATAGCCCTTGGGCCAGGTCTCAGGTCTGTTTTGTTTTGTTTCATCTGAAGACATGTTTCCGCAGAGCTGCCCGATCGCTGTCCACAAGGTGGAGCAGCTCCGCAGCCCGACATGCAGATCCTAAGCCCCAGTTCAGAAAAAGGAAAAAGAATCATCTAAGAACTCACTCTATGCCGGCACCCTTGGGGGATGCAGATTAATGTGCTTTTATTTGGCAAAAATAGCATAGTCTCCCAGAAGACTTTTTATTAGCTTTATGTAACTCAGTAAATCAAGTTTATTGATTAAAATGGTATTTAAGTCATAACTATTGCACCACCATTATACACAAACATACTCTTTTCTAGAGAGAGACATACTTTCCATCACATGGAAACTTTTTAGTACATCAAAAAACCCAGTTGAGAACTCCTGGAAAGAGTAAGAGAAGAAAGTCCACAAACCCAACAAAGCAGAATCAGTCAAGTCCAAAACAAAGAGAAGAAAAACCAGTTTTACACCTGAAACATCAGTCCTGACTGCAGTATACATCAGCAAAGCTTGGGAACTCTCCCTGGATCCTCGGATCCAGAGCGTTATTTCACTGCAATGCCACCAGATGACATTCTGTGCCACGCAGACTGCCTCCAGTTCCTAGCAGGTCACTTGACAGCACGGAAGAAAGGGATGTGTTCAATGGTTTGCTTGAGCTGATGATACTGCAACAGAAACTCTTGAGAGAAAACTCCAAAAACCCATCTTAATTCACTGCTTGTGCGCACAATGGGACCAGCCTCAGCGACAATCCTCAAACCTGATTCCTTAAGACTCTTCTACAATATTCACAATTAACAGAAAACATGATTTTATACCAGGCACTCCATGAAGCACACTTCTGAGCGCTAAGCTGAGAAGCCATGACTGAATTTTTTTCATCCTCATTTATAAGTCTGTCACTTCTTTGATACTCTGATGAATTGATACCAATTTACTACTTAATAGATCCATCTTCTTTTCCCAGTTCCTATGCAGGTTTCCCTTTCAATTTTTTTCTTGAGATTGCATTGCCAGCAAAACCTTTTCAAGGTTGCTCTCCTTATTTGTTTCATTAGGTTCTACAAATTAGGCAAGGTTAGCACATCACCTAGGAGAAAATAATCTCACGATTCTTCGCACTTGGACACTTTCCCTCACAGATACACGACTGGAAGTCGGAAGAGTGAGTTTCTCTCTAACATGATTTCCATTTTTAACAAATCACCTGCATTGTTAAGTCTTGTAAAAAAAACCCCAAACCCAAACATTGTACTAATGTCCCTAAATTGCTCCATCTAATTAAACTATTTGAAGTTCCTATTGCAACTAAATGTTGAATTACTTAAATCTTCCTTAAAATTAGCCTGTGCCAGTCAGTAATGGATGAAGCCCAAGTATTTTAAGCCTGGGCTAAACACTTCAAGAGTATCTACTGCAACCAGGTTAAAAAGATCCCTTTGAATTCACAGATTTCCTGGTGAAAAAGATCTAGCACAGGCAGTGCAATGTCAGGTGTGCATTCACTGTGAAAACTGCTTCAAGAGTGCAAGATGAGCAGTGAAATTCTTGCCCCTTTTTTTCTTTTTTGCCTAGAAGGATCGGTGCTGAGTACCATGCCCACAGCACTCCATGCTGGGTGCCATTCCTACAGCACTCCATGCTTACATTCCCTCTAGCAACAAAAGCCCTACTATAAACGTCCCAGTTCCATGAACAAACTTCCACTGCCTACTTCAGTTAGGGCAGATTCAAAGGACACTTCTCTGGCACAAACTGGCTCTTTCTGCCACCAAACTTTGACTGTAACAGTTAGCCACAAGCTTTAAGCACAGGGTCAGCACCACGTATACAAATACAACTTGAATTGTAGGTGATCTCTTCACCTCCTGTTCTCAGAAGACTCTGCACAAAAGTGAAGAAATAAGCAGATCAATGTTTGAGTATTTCCTAAGCTGCAGGGAATCCCCAGGCTTTATCTGTTGTGAGCCACTTTTCAGGGGAACATTTACTCTCTGTGTACCCGTGAGCAAGCTAACCAAGCACTCCAGAACGTAAAAGCAAAACATTTATTTAGAGAAAACAATTATTTAATTTCTCTCTTAAGACCATCACATTAGAAAACACGTGCTTGTACCAACATAAGCACACCCTACCTTTCGAAGCATCTGCGAGACAGTAAGTACAGTTTGCATGGAGAACAGTAATCACAGATGCACAGCATTTACAAGTCATCTGTTAATTTGCATTTCAAGTATGGAAGAACTTATTTCAAAAGGTTTGCTTCATACCTGCATTAGTAAATAGATTAATTTAAAAAAATAACTCTGTGCATTATAACACCAAAGCTTGAAGAGCTGGAAAGGAGCTCTTTTAAGTGGGCAAATTAATATCTGCGTGCTCTTTCAACAATGTACGGATGCCTGGAGGTATAATTGGTTTCTTTATCCCTACCCTTGCTGCCTGTAGCAGTGTCTTGCTTGTTTCCTTTCATCTGATATTTTCCCTATAAATTTCTCTAAACACTGCCCTTGTTCATCAGCTCCTTAAATAACTGTATCTGTCACGCCGACTACAGCTCTGTCTCTAATCCCATTCATCAGCAGCCACTCAGAGTGCAAGCACTCCAGAGATTAAAAGAGAATTGCTTCACTTCTTATTTCTTAACCACCAATATTCAGGAGAGTGACTTTTCATCCATTGACAGGTTCCGAGCAAGAAGGCAAGCACATGAATAACTAATGACAAATATGTCCATAAAAATTTCTCCTGGCCGTTTTGAAATGTCTTTGTTCACACAAGAGAATTGATGAGCAAACAAATGAACAGAAAGAGAATCCATAAAACACATGGGTAACTCGTAAGCACTGAAACATAACCTAAAAATATTTCTCTTTCAAAGTACAGCACTGACTTTTTTGGAACACTTCTCAGTACACCCAGACACAAGCAAGCAGCAGTAGCAATGGGATAACTTAACACCCCCTCTGTTTTGCTTTACATTGTTTGTTATCTTTCCTACACTTGAATCACCCAAGTGGAATGACAGCACACTCCTCAGCGATGTCACTGGAGATCTCACAGCTCAGGGTATTAACAGACGGGCTCTAGGAAGTCTAGACACAGAAACGTAACTGATTGCTCTCTCTGTCTGCAGAGCAGAACCTGTGGGTATCCTTCAGCTGCTTTAAAGTGGGTAAGCAGCTTCAGCTCAGCTCCATGAAGGCTGGGCTTGAAGCCACTGACTTTGTGCTGAAACAGCAGAGGACACCGGCTTCCATGCCATTCTAGCTGCTGCCCCAGGCAAGAAGAAATGATCAGAGAGGAAAGAGGCTACACCTTCAATCGCCACAACCTTTCACAAGGGAATGTGACATAGGATGGAAAAAGGACATTAGCATTGGCCATCTACTCAAGTTCCAGGTATTTATACGCAGCGGGTATGAAAGTCTGCACTGTTTTGTCAATAAGGATGTTTCTAAAATCCCCACCAACTCTTGGTTAGCAATTCATGACTATGAATCAAATTAATCACATCTATTATTTGCAACAAGCAACAGGCTTAGCCAGGATTTTTTCAGTTCTCAGATTTATTGACTGTCTTCCAGGCTTCTTCTAATGCAGTCCTACTACAGGATCTGCTGTCCCCTGCTAGGTCAAACCCACACCGTTGTTTTCTCCTGGTGTCACAAAACGCCACATCACATACTAATGACCACCTATGGTCACAACAGGCCATTTCTGTCACCATAATTTTGTGTAGCTATGAACCCTGTTGGGTAGCCATTATGGTTGGTAGGTAACAGAGGTATATTTATAGCCAACAACTTCCACGCTGTCCCATCTCTGATTGCTTCCCACCGGGGCTGCTCCTCACCTCTGCGGAGAGTTGACCTCCTCTCCCTCACAACCCACACCACACACAGACTCATCAGCTGCACCACTGCATGGCAGGAACACAAGCAGCTCCCTACCACCTTCCATATAGACCAGAGTGAGCACAGGATACATTGGAAGGTCATGGCAAGACAAGGAAGAGAATTTTAAAATAACTAAGAATGAGAAAGCGATGAACCTTCACATTTTCTTCCTTTGCATTTTATGTTGCATCATAAGCTGGACAATAAACTAAATAAGAAGGAAGATTTAGCCCCAGTGAAACAGTCCTTTTCTGCAGCAGAAAAACACAGCTAATAGAAGAGAAACTCCTTTCTCCAACCAACTTTCCAGTGAGTTTCAAGGTGCCACCTCCAAGATGCACACCTCAGTTCTGCAGCAGCTAAGCGGTGCTGCTCTGAGGAGAGCGGCAAAGGGCAACCTCCAACAGGAAGCTACCAACCATCCAGCCAAGCAGAAAAAAAAAAGACACACCTGACCTTTCAACTGCCTCAGAACCACACGTCAAACAGATGTCCAGCAGCCACCCTGCTCTCTCGTCCTGTCCCCTTTTAGTACAAGCTTTGGGCTATGCACCGAAATAACCGTAAAACAGTATCAAGAGCATGGAGAAAGCACGTTATGACATTTCCCATACCTCTCCTCCCTCTTGCTGTGCTCGCACACACACACACACATTAATTGAAAGGGCAACTTACCACAAGTTTATAACACATCCTATTAATGGTGTCCATAGAAAGCACGAAATTTGGTTCGGTGCGATGCAACATTATGGGTTAGAAAAAACCGCAATAATAAGCCTGGAATTTATGTGGACAAGCAGAACCAAAGCACATATCTCCCTCAGGATCTGTTTGCTCAGGACAGTTTTACTGATAGGTGTGAATTTAAAATAGTACAATTATGGGTGCTTAATCCCTCAAAACAGATACATTAATTCACAGGCGCACGTATTCTGCCTTTCCCCAGATTTGATGATGTTGCTTTGGTAGGGCTTATACTGAAACGCATCAAGACCCATTATTGTGTGAGCTGTTTTTTTAATTAATTACAATGGGTCAGCTGTGGTGCAGTAACTGATAACACAACTACCCAAGGGCAGCCAAAATGCAAGATAAAGGCTGAAGGCATTGCATTCATCTGTGAACACACATTAGCCTTAATTTTTGCATCGTTTTAATGCCTCTTTGTGCTTTCCTAAAAGGGTGAAACCTTGAGGTTTTACCTTCAGCAAGATACTACTTAACAAAATACACCCAGCAGGGTACCCTGCTCCATCTTCTCTTTGCTCATTAGCTTTTACAGGTATCTATGTCATTTACTCTAATAACAGACGGGATAGCACAAAAAGACATCCACTTCAACTTACTCTGTAACACAAATTTATATTGATAGCAAAGTGTCATTAAGTAAATAAAATACATGTGAACTAAAATAAGAGTTTTGTAAGTTTAAAACCAAAGTACCTGACTTAGGAATGCCACTTTATTTTAACTTCAGCTTTGAAATGGTCTTAATTTTGCAGGCAAAGATTGTGCACAATAACCATGGAAAAGGCCTCTTAAGTTCTACAGCCTGGTATTTTGATTTTCTGTTAGGGACAACTACAATATTTACGTCCAGTAACTATATAACAACCCACACCTTGTCCTAAGGAGCTGAAGTTCCAAAGATACAATGCAATATGCACCACAGGCTGTTTCACAAAAGCTGATCTGCCCTCTGAACATTCTCTATGTTCGCTTTTGCTCCTGCATTAAGGAGCTTAAGACCTGCCCTGCAACTGACCATGTGCAGGACCCCCGTACCTGCACTGACTCCTCCAGAAATCCAGAGGGGCTTATGTGAACCCAAAACCAAGACCAGGCCTAGAACAACAGAGACAGCTCGCTCCACGGTGAACCATGACGGACCACCTTCTGCCTCCTGAAAAACTCAAGCAGGAAATATAAATTTAAGCGACAGCACTGTAGCTAAATCCAATACCGCACAGATTTTATCTACAGAGAAGTATTTCCCAACACACGCTGAACTTTCTGTGACAGGGCTTAATACGCAACAACAATACAACAAGTGTCAGGTTTTATGGAAACCCACGAGAGAGTTTTTATTCTTTTCAGAAATCGCACCAGCCCAGGAACCACGGGATGAATGGCAGCAAGTCATTTGTTTACACAGGAAGCAAACGCGGCCGTCTAAACACTACAAACAGACTTCGTATCGTCACCCACAGCTATTCACTGGAAATCACTCCTGGTGCGTAAGCTCCTTATGAGACTGAGTATCCCAACTATCCTGTTAATTCTGTACTTGCACCAGTCATGCTAATTCCCGCTTTGCATTGCTGCATTCACCTTATGGTGCTGGCAGCTTGTAACACCCACCCCACCCCGTAAATTTCAGCACAGGCAAGCGGAATAGCCTTACCCAAGGGAACGCACAGGTCAACCCGTATGTTACCTGTAGCTAGAGATGGAGGTCCCACACGCTGGCTCCCGCTACACCGTCTCAGGCTGGGAAGCCCAACACTCGCAGCCTCCCGAAACCGCCCCTTCGCGAACCCGATCGCTGCGGGCAGTTCAGCCCAGCACCCCGACCCTCCCGGGAGAGGGGGGACCCTCGCCAACCGACCGACGCGGCTTGCCGAGGCGCCGTAACTTTTACTCGCCCATCGTGCCCCGCAGCCCGAGCCCACGCCACGGACGGCACCGTGGGCTGCCCGTGGGGCGCGTTATTCCCTCCCGCCACCCCCGGGCGAGGGGCGGCGCGGCGGGCCCCGGCCTGCGGCAGCCCTCCGGGCCGGCGCCCACGCCCAGGCGCTGCCGTGCAGCAGACAATGGGGGCCGGCAGCCCCGCGCCCGCGGGGCTGAGGCAGCGGTTACTCACCGAACAAGGTCAGAGCCATCGCGGCGGCGGGGCGGGCCCGGGGGGCGGCGGGGGCTGGCCGGGCGGCGCGGGGCTGGCATTGGCGCGGCAGCTCTCGCATCAGCGGCGGGGCGCGCCTGTAACACAAGTTGGGCGCGGGGCTGTCAGGGCGCCCCACGGCACCCGCGGCTGCTGCCACTTGCTGCCGCGGGGCGGAGCAGGGCGGCCGCAGCCCCGCAGGGGAGGGGAAGGGAAGGCAGGGCAAGGCCCGGGACCGGGGGTGGGGAGGAAGCCGGGGACGCGCGGTAGCGGCGGGGAGCTCCCCGCTCCCGCTCCCACTCACGCTGCGGCCCGCCGCCTCGGGGAGCCATCTTGCGCCGCCACACGACCCGCCTTCCTCCCGCCGCAGCCGGCGGGACGGTTCCCATGGCAACGAGGCCGGCCCGCCGCCCGCCGGGGCACAAAGGGAAGCGTCGTCCCTTCGTACGGGGCGGCCGGGCGGAGACCCCGGGCGCGGCGACCCTGGCCCCCATCCCCTCACACGTACGTGGCACCGGCAGCGCCCGCGCCCGGCCTGGCCCTCGGGCTCTCGCCGGCGTTGTCCCGGACGCCTTCTCTCTGCTGCGGAGATGCTCCGTGGAGGCCGGGCTCGGGGTGCCGGGGAGCGGCCCGGTAGCCTTGGCAGGGCTACGCCTGCCCGGAGCGGCCCAGGAGCCAGCGCTCCGCGGAGAGCCGCGAGATAAAGATTTCCAGTGAGCGCGAAGGGAGCAAAGCAGCGGGATCCCCCTTGGAACCTGTCGGCGTGAGAAGCTCCAGCCGGCCCAGCTGTGGACACTCTGCCGTCCAGAACTGTAAATTTCAGAGCTAAAGTCCTTTAATTGAAAAAACCCCAAGCAACCCACGGTCGCGCCTGGCGTGGCTCACTGATACGGCTTGCATTTTTAGCTTGAAAAGAGATATTTAAAACAGAGATTAGTTACAACGCAGTAGGTGTTCCCCAGCATGGTAGGACAACCAGACCCACCTCGATGGGCGAGACAGTAGTTTCTTACTTCTGTGTTGCTTCACCTCTCCAGCGCAAGCGATGCGCCCTGGGAATTGAAACCCAGCCCCGGCAGGATGGACACAAGTGGTTTACTCGAGTTTAATCCACTTCAGCTGTGCAAACCCACAGCCTTCAGCTTCCGAGGTATCAGCCAGGGCAAACGATTCTTCCACAGGTGTTTTCAGCAGCCTGTCCCACCTTTGCTTGGGGCACTGTTGTGGCTACCACAGCGGGTGTGCTGCAGCTAGGGGCTGCCTTCAGGACAGGGACTTTGCCCCAAGAGAGGCTGAAGGAGCAGGAGCCTGTATGTAGGCTACATCTACATCTGCTGCAATTAACGGTTCTGGTTGTGTGTGTACAGGTCAGGGGCAGCAAGCACATAAAATACGTTTTCTTTCTCAACAGGGCAGCTAAAACATGAAGGTCTGTCTGCAAAATGAGTATTTTATGTAGTTAGCTGCACATGGGTATCCTTACTCCGAATTCTAGCTAGTCTTTTTGTAGCAAACAAAAGGGAAAGCATGCATGGGAAAGTTTTCGATATCTGGCTTGTATTAAACATTTAAAAACATGGGGTTTTGTTATGTCTGTCAAATACTTCAAAACATAGACTTCTATGATGGTATATTTTGCTTATTGTGCAAAGTTTAAAACAAGCAAACAAACCACAAAACCCCAACATTTCTTCCCAGCGTGATCCTTTCCTCCGTTTTATTCCTTCCCAAATGAATTTTAGCACAGTGGACCCGATTTCACAAAGTATTTTCATTTTGCATGTGTAAAAACTGCTTGAGCAACTGGACTGCTGAGAAATAGTATTTTAATTGTAGGGCTAAAAGGGGGTAAAAATAGATGAAAAAACAGTTTGTAGAAAAGCAACATTAAAAAAATCTTTGCCCTTCTGCCTACGTGTTTTGACCTTTGTGTGCACAGAGTGTTTTGCTTTGCTTTTGGAAAGAACTTGGATCTTCATACAAATTCTCTTATGGTTCCTGGAATTAAATCCCAAGCTTTCACTCCAACTTCCTTCAATTAAATAGCCAGCTTTTATTCTTCCACTGCTCCAAAATCTTTATTGCCATCTACTGAACTGCATGTTTATATTAGAAATGTTTTCCTGTCCAGAGAGAGTAACACTATTTTTCATAATGGGCATTATCACTGCTAGAGTTGTTAAGATTGGTCTGAGTTCTTTGATTAGTCATTTCAATAGTTTAATAATACCTTTGCTATTAATGCAGTTACAGCTAAAACCTAGGGCAGTGTGTCGGTCATTTCACAGTTTCATGCTAGAGTTGTATTTTACTGTGCCAGGAAGAGTTCTGCAGCTGATCTGAGTTTTCCAACCAAATTGAGCTCGATCATTTGTTTGTTTTGGGAGGATGTGCCTGGCTGGGCTCCAGCTGCCTGCAGAGAACAGCGGCGGCTTTGGAAGGACTCCTACCCGCCACTCTCCACCTGCCCTCGCAGGTGTTGGCACAAGAGGGGCGCTGGGGTAGCGCAGACAGTGGCCATACTCGGTACGTACCATCTTACCCCACGGCAACTCTGGCTTTTGTGAAGGCTGATAGCCTGAACACAGCAGGAAGAATCAAAGGCGCAAATCAGAAAACAATATTAGCCTGAAGTTCGCTGAGCGCGGGTGCCTTCCCCCACACCCTGCTCTTTGAATGGGCCTAAAATCCTCAGGGCGATTTCTGCTAACAACAACGTTATCTTAAAATGACATAATGCCTTATCAAGCCAGCACATCTTAGAGCACCAGCAATAACAATGATTTAACTACAACCCCGGGAATTTTATTAGAGGAGAGCTGGAGCTTACCGAGCACTAACCCTCTGTCGCCTTGCGCAGGGACGAGGGGAGGGAACACCTATGCTCCGGAGCAGCCAGCAGCCTGTCCCAGTTCTTCCAGATGGACCAGTACTTTGGGGAGACCCCAGCTCATACATTTGCTCTTTTTCCAGGGGAGCACAAAAGAGGACCCTGTTTTACAAGACCTTGATTTAAATGGCAGGGAGGATGAGCTTGGTGTCTTGTTCTTCTGGGGATCTTCAGCCCTCAAGAAGCTGTCCTTGGTTTTGGTTAGCATCATTTGGTTAGCCCTCCTTGGTTTGTTAGCATCATGTTCTACAAGGAAAGCACTACTTTACTTGCCCCCAGGTAGGAGTATTTGGGGGTGTATTTACGAAGTGTACCTCAAGAATAATGTCTCCAGAAGAGAAATATATCCACAGCACGCTATTTTCTGGTCATCTTGTTGTCCTTCAGGTTTCTTGCCTCATTTCCCAAACCTCAAAGCTCTTCAAATATTGCAGTCAGTTATTACCGCTTCGTTCTTTACATAGAATTTCATTACTGGGATTTGGGGTTGGTTTCCAGTGTTTAGGTGTTTTACCTTTGGCTCCTCTCCTTTTGTCCCCTCGCTCTGGGTGCTGACCACTGCAGGAGCAGTGGCCTGTTTTCCACGGTGGCCTTTCTTTCATCCATCGCCTTGTCTGAGGGCCTGGTACAACACTGCTTCTAATTACCTGACATTTATTCTTCAAACCTTAACTAATTCACTAATCATATAGTGATAAATGAGGTTTTAAAATTAATCGCTGACATTTTAAAAGATTTATACATATCTGCAAAGAAAGGTTCCTAGCTAGTAAATATGATGTTGTGTGAAGGAAAAAACCCCATAAATTAAAGCTGTCCTGTACTAATGGGAAACAGTAAAAGCGAAGACACAGTGAGACGTTACCTGATGAAAAGGGGTAGCATCTTATCACAGTGAGTGTCTCCCTGCAACAGCCCTCCTTGACAGGAAGAGAACAGCACTGTAGAAACCTTGTCACGTGCAGAATTTAATTTAGCCTCTAACGTGTAATTGCTGGGAGTTTGCAGGGCAGGGAGGGGAGCGGCTGGGGGCTGCTTTCCTGAGCAGCTTCAGAGTTCCTGCTATTTGCAATGGCACATTTACTCCCTGGAAAACAGCAAGGCAGCTTTCTACCACTTGTTCAGTAAGATGGATTCAATTGTTCTGTCTCATTTAAAAGTCATCAATAAAAAGTTTGAAGGCTGACTACCAAGCTCGCTAGTTAAATTGAATGTTTACGTTGATGACAGCTATTTGAACGTAACATCAAACCTATCACCAAACCCAGAATCGTTGCACTCTACCAGCATTTTGGATAACCTTTTCTCCCTTTGATGAGAGAACTGGCATTTGAGCTTATCTTTTGGTTGCTGTCATTGTTCATTATTGATGGTAGAGTCATTTAAACACAGTATTACCCAGCACTGTACAGGCACAGACAGAATCCCTGCGTCAAGTACAGCAGCTCTGAGCAGCCTTTGCTGTAAACCAGACCAATCAGGGTTTTACCGGGACCGATGCTCATCTGTAGATTGCTCTGGCAATTAATTTTATTGTTTTTCTTTTATCTACAGGGTACAGACTGGCAAAGTGACAGTTACTGAGAGGAACTTGCGTGTTGAATTTGATTATCGTTGCCAAAGAAGGTGAGACACAGGTAACTTATCCACCATACCTTCTGTTTCAAATCACAGCGACCGCATTATTAACTGACATTTGGCATCCTATCCTGAGAGCTAGGAATCGTGCTGTGTCCCACAATGACTTTGAACAGTTAAGTACAGAGTAGGTGATGTGCATGAATGAAATGAGAAATGGGCTTAACATGCCTGCTTTTTGCTCTCTGGGTCCTGAAGAAATCTTTAACAGACATAGGTGACAATGACAACTTTTAGAGCGAGATTTTTTCCTGGCTTCCCTGGAAGCGAATGCCACAAGTTCTAAGGGGGAGCAGCACAGTCTTCATTTTAAAACTAAACTAAAGCAGTTTGCTTGACATCTAAACAATTTGCTGTGTTTAGACTCTTACGAGACATGATGCCATTTTTGAATGGAGCTGCATTGAAGGAAAAAAGCTCGCTCTTCCTTAGGCTTCCTGAGCAAAGTCCTTGCCAAAATAATCCGTAAGGACTTTTACATTATGGTTCCCACTTACTTGGCTTTCCAAGATTTGTGCATGAACACAATGACAATTGTGTCTTGAAGAGGTGCTGTATATAGGACAGGGCAAAATCACACGATCTTAATCCTTGATGCAGCTTCCATTAAAAAGAAAACCTGCACCTGAATTACTCTTCGTAGCCAGCTTTTCCCCTGCAACAGATGAAACCAGCAGCACTTCCCAAGAACATCCACCTTTGCCCAGCTCAGTAACACCTCTGCCTTAACGCTGCTGATTTAAGTGGGCTGGAGAACAGAAAATGCTAGGCTAGGCACATCTGCAGTATGCCACCTTTCTTCTGAATTAAGTGGCTGCTCTCAGGTTCTCTGACAGGTATCCTGCCCTGCCTTTCATGCCAGGAACTACCTCAGTACTATTTTCTTGCAAGCTTCCACCTTTACCTTATTATTTATTTAATAAATGTAGACAAATTCCTCTGATGCTTACAAACACAAATCTACAGATGCTTCCAGCGCTACAGCTGTGCTGTGGAAGGACCGGTCTTCTCATCTAGAAAATGAAGTGTGCTACATGGAAAGGGAAAAATCCAGAGCTACCCAAATCCGCATTAAAAACCGCTGTCACCTAAGTTGTTAGATTTGACCAAAACTAAGTGAGCCTTACCTTCTGTTAGGGTGTGAGCCTCCTGAGGGTGCAAGCACGCAAGCCAGGTGCTGGTCTCTGTGGGCACTCGGCCTGCTGGGGTTTACGCTGACGCTCAGAGCTCTCCTCTCGCGGCAGTTTTCAGGTGATGTTTCAGGCAAGCAGTATGGAACTAGTGCCTGCAATGCAACTGCAGAGGGGCAGGTTTATGTGCAGCTGCTCTGAATAGACTTTAACACCAGACTTTTTGTGAGCTTTCCTATTGCTCACGTGCACACGTACGAGCACAGCCCATCAGCACAGGCTTCTAATGCAGGATCAGTTATTAGTAAAAGTATTAAAATACAAGGGCATTTCAGAATGGCTCAGATGTAAGAGCTACGTACTAAGTTACATTTTTAAGAGTCCTGCATATGAAACACAATATGTTTTTGATTGCCTGTTTTATTAAGTGAAATGAACAGGCTAATTAAAGAAATTCCAGGAAGTTTCTGTTTTCTGTCTCCTAGGGACAAGCCTCAGGTGTCAAAGGAGATAATACTGGTGGCTATAAAACACCCAAGTGTGTTTATACTGGCTGTAAAATGCATCTCATAGCTTTCTATTTAACTTTCATAATATTTCCTTTTTACACCATTCTTAGAAATACATATTAAACCATTAGTTGAAGTAGTGCTTGTATGTATCTGAAAAAAAATTGGTAATTGCAAGTTAAAAAACAGACGGCGAGCCATTGGCAAAATAGTCTTAGGAATAAACTGTTATGAGTATAATTTCATCCAGAAACACTAAAAACTAAGAACAAGCTAGCCATCAAAGAAAAAATAATCTGCAAGATACGTCTAGTACTGACTTTCACAGTGTCTGTAACCCTGAGTGGATGATCTCTTGCTTGAAGCCATAAGCTATGCCACAGAATTGGCAGTGGCCCTTCATGCAATTAGTTGAGTCTTCTAGATCCACTGGATGGCTTTGAAGAATTCTTAAAGAAATTAAACCCTCTCATAAGCAACCTGAACCTGCAATTCTGAAGTGCTCCAGAGAGCATCCACAGAAGAGATTATCTTCTTAGGCAGCCAACGTACATGTCATTGAAGCCATTCAAAAATAAAACTGAATGTTTTTAATGTGGGTATTAGTTACCTCATCCAACTTGCTTCTCAGACAGAGAACCTTACATCTTCTGGGATACTTACAGTTTCTTGAAAGAATATCAAAGTTTTAGACCACAGGAAACATTCAAGGTTATTTTAAAGCTCAATAATGTCTTTTATCTGAACAAGCACTATAGGCCCCTGTAAGGTAGACTGCATCAAATTTGAAGTTGAAGTTCATGTGACAGCTTATAAAATGGACAATATGAGTAAGAAATGAACTTTGTAAATTTCCTGCTGTATGGACATACGTAATCACATCATCAAGTGCCTTTGCAGAATGACCTTTAACTACCTGAAGATGCTTCTATGTCCACTTCCCAAAGTGTTGAGGTAGCAGAAGCACCAGATAAAGATTTGTTGAGCTGCAAATTAGTTAAGGAGAGAGGTGTGTGCTTCCTTCCACCAGGAAGACTTCTGAAAGAGACTATAAAACCCTCCAAATGGAGAAGCACAGACGTGCAGCAGTGGTACCTTCCCGTGTTACCACACTTACCACAGCTAACTCTGCAGGCAGGCAGGTCGTGGCAGCGGGGCACAAAAGCAGCATAGAATAGCGTTGGAAATCGCTTTCAAGACCAGCATTAGCTCTTCAGGATGGCAGCGAGATGACATTAACCAAAGCAGCCTCAAAGAGCTGAAGGAGATTAAAGTTTTTCCTCTTAATGATGCTGAAGTGTTATTGAAGGGATCGATAGCTTTTCCTGTTAAACAAGCTGTTCAAATCAAGTATTCCCGGAGAGGAGATAAACCAATCCTGGAAGTAAGAGTGGGATTTAATTAGGATTTGAGGCTTTCGCTATTCGTTAATTGATCTGCCAATCTCACAATAGCTTTAGCAAACTGTAAGTTTATAAAAACAAGATTTCTCGGGGAAGTACAACATTATCTGAGCCCTTGTGAGCCCTTTTATCTGTGCCAAAAAAACATAATAAATTATGTGCCCCCTGAGGGTAATGTCTCTTTTCTGTACCTGATGTCACTGCTGTTTTTCTGGGGGAGGCAGAGAGGAAGTAGGGAGAAAAAGTGTTATTTCCCCTTTCTTTAGTAATAAGATAATTACATCCCACGGTTGTACACGTTTTGCTTATTGTTAACCAAGACATGTGGAAAGCCCCTCAGCAAAGCAAAACTAAATTAGCAGATATCCAGGTCCTAAATTGGCAATGCCAGAGACAATTACCAAGACTCGGCGACCTTTCAGCTGCGTGTGCAGCAGGTTTGTTTTAAACAAAATCAGAGATCGCACGACTGATCTTGCAAGCTGGCTTGTACATCACCACATGAATCTCAGATCCAGAATTCAACCCCACATGATCCCAGATCAAATGGGAATGTGCAGGAACCTAATTCCTGGTTTAGTCCTCCCAAAGTTCAGCTCCTGGTTTTCTACCTGCAGTAGAGCTGTGATCCCCATGCTTTCAGCCTGTGCAAATACAGTAATTTCAGAATGCAGAGTCTATCTGCAGCAAAAAGCCACCGACAAGGGGAGTGGTTCCCAAAGAGGTTTGGGTTTGTTTGTTGTTTTGGTTTTTTCCTTAAACCCCAGGAAGCCAAGGGAATGTGCTGAAAAGATGGAGCTGGACAAATCTCTCTGGCAAACACTGTGCAGTGCTGCTTGAGTAGGGGACCAGGCCCTCACCGTTTCAGAGTGGGCTGCAGCCAAGTTGCTGCTTGTTCTTAGAAAAAAGCCTCTTTGGTCCACCAAGAGAAAACCGCTCTCCTCTCTGCACCCAGACAGGCATATTTTAAACAAGAGTGTGTCTTAAACTGTTTTATGGAAACATTGGAGAAAGAAATCCAATTAGCTTATTCTCTGAAAGTGTCAAACTCAAAAGCATTAATCCAGATTATCACGTCATACAGCATTAACATTAATTTCCTCTTTATAGCATGTAATCATTACCCACCTAAAGACAAAACCCCCCATTAAACATAACATTGCCTGTGCTCTGTCCAGTTCTTTGAAGGAACGAAAAGCATTGCGCAGGCACTACATATTGGTTCACTTACACCTGCATTTAGCTTGGTAGCTTCAGAGAACATACACGCAAAGTTCAGCTACTAACCAGATTGTTTTCACTGTTCTCTCTCCTTTGTGCCAAGGTTTGATCGCACAGCCATGTCCTCGTGAGACTTCTTTCCTGTGCGTGCAACAGAACGCCTTCCTTCTGCCTGTGAAGAGCCATATCCTCTTCAAAGCATCCTGCTGCTCTGGAAGCTTGAGTACAGGGCAGATGCAGCCACAACACTTGCAAGACCTCAGCTGTTACTCAGAGGAAGGTGCTATTCTAGCTTTAAGGAGTTGTCCCAGATCTAGGGATTCCCCCGTGTATTTCAGCTAGGACAAACAAGGCAGATTTCCCAACACTTTTCACGTTGCACTTGCCAACACTCCCCAGACTCTTTCTGTCCTGCCTACCTTAACACACTTCCATGGCAATTTGCTCCCACCTAAGCCAGCACCGCTCTAGTCCTGTTTTTGCTCCCTCCTCTTTCTCCTCATCTTTGCTGGCTGTTGCCTGGGGAGGTGACCAGCAGCATCCCAGAGGAGTGTGTGAGGGCCAGTGCTGGCATCACAGCATAGGCAGTGAGCCCACAGCAGCTTGAGCTCTGAGAGGACCCTCTTGGTGAGCTGTGCTATGGGTGCCCCTCGCTCATCACGCTCTAATTCCAGCCCTGGTGACGGCTGCCACATCTGCCCTGCAGTGGGTCAGGGGGACACGGACCAGTAGATGGAGAAAGCCCAACAGGGCATGGGAAAAGCAAACCCACAAACGACAACAAACCCCTGTCACAGCGAGGTGTGAAGCCAAGTAAGAGGGGACACTGCAGAGCTCTCTTCAGCCAGCTCTGTTTATAGAGCCTGAGTATCTCCATCAGTGGACTCAAAGTGTGTATGCAGGGTGTGACTGCTGTCTCCTATCCCCAGTTTACACCGATGAATACATTGAAATATAATTACGGGGGGATTATTATTTGTTCTTGCCGTACAAGCAGAGTCTGTACAGCAACTCTACAAGCCAGTGTGCAGCAGTTACTTTTTCAGGAGACTAGTCTTGAGGTCAGATTTTAGGGTTTTTTAAGAGTTAATATTCTTCTCTGAGGAGTATGAGGAGGCTTACACCCGTCTCTGGTAGATCACTGGAAGAGCAGTGGGAACAGCGTGGGGACTGATGAGCCAGAGGGAAAAGCCTCCCCTCCTCAGAAGAGGCAGATGAACCGAGGCAGGGGAGCAGAGGTGGGTTTCAGCTCTCCTTGCACAGCACCGGCCAAATTCACATCTTTGTATTTCTTTATCAAGGAACAGTCAGGGGCAGCTGCCAACTGTGTATGAAGGCTTATTCAACCCTTCACAGGGGAAAGCTTCGCTCCCAGCCCAAGAGGGAGAGAGGGAGATTTCAGAGTCCAGCAGTGCTGATCCCAGCCACGACTAGCACAGACTTGGAGAAGCCGTGCCTTTCCCCAGCCTCTCTGTCTGCTTCTCTCAAGAGCTTCACGGGCTGTAAAATGTAGAATATCAGGGAAAAAATAATGAATAATTTATGTCAAGATATATATGTGTAAAAAAAAAAAAAGAATTAACTCAAAATAGTGAGAAGTTACCACTAGATGGCATTTTGTTCCCGAGAAATTAGAAACTCCCAGGTTTCGAATTTCTTGTTACAGACAGCAGGAAACGGTAGGAAATGGAATTACTTACCTCATTCGGTTAATAATTTATTATCCATTGTCTCGTATAAGCAAGACATCACTAACACAAGACACTTTTACTTGCGAATTTACAAATCCCCTTTATTTCACTACAGCTCATGACTCTTCAACTCTGCTCCGTAGGTAAAGCTTGGAGCTGTAGTCAGCACTTACCAAAAATCTTTTCCACGTTTTAAAATGAAAAACAAATGTAGGCCAGTCCACAGACTTTGAGTACGCCATGGAAACCTGCCAGAAACGCCTTGCTCCAGTAACCGTACACAGTATTTCCTGTGTTATTTTTGGATAAAACCTTAATACAGATTGCAATACAAAAAATAGTTCCTGTTCAGGAACAGAGCTGTTACACTTTGATTATTAAGAAATAACAATTTCCTAATATTAACTTATTAATATTATAATATTAACTTATTAATATTCTATTTTACACAGTTTATTTTAATTTTGGCCATTAAACCATGGTTTCCATTCTTAATCTTTGCAGGGTACAATGTATCATACCCAGAGGTGCAGTGAAGTTCTCCTGGGAGCATCCTGGGGTGACTTGTTGAATGCCCATGAGCTTCTTGAGAGGATTTCCTTTACCCTGCAGCAGAACAAGACACTGGGAAGTGAACTGTTAACTTCTTCCTTACAAGAGTCTAGAGTTCACTCTTACAGAACACCTGCAATAGGTGTACTTCGTTTTGCATGTATGCAAGAATACACAACATAACAGGGATGTTTCATTAGATTGCCATGAGTACTGCTACTCTGAGCACGTAGTGACCTGTTTAACAGTTCATCACAGCAAAAATCAGCAATCAGAATGTTGATGTAACTTCATTTCCCACTGGAATAATGAAAGGAAAAAAACCCAGAACAACAAACCCCATAGCAGAATCAGAAAGTTCCAAGTGTGCCTTTGAAAAACAGCTGAGTTTTTTGTGTAATGTAAAACTGCTTACCAAACACTTCAGAAATACTTCACTTTCAAGTGGGTTTTTTTTTTAATCTGTGCTTAATGTATCTAAAGTAGGGGTCTGACACCAAAGGTCTTCAGCCCCACTGGCAACAGCAGTGGCAATTGCTGCAGACGTGGGGGCCGATTGGCTGTTGGTAGGTTAGATACGTTATCAAAATCCTCAGGGTGGAGGCTTATAGCAGCATTCAAGTAACCCATGAACACAAATACTGTAGTTTTCTGAGCACTTGAAGAGCAAAAGTGAGAAAGTATTTGGGAATAAAGCTTCCTTGCTTAGACTAAACTGCAGCAAGGTGCTAGGTATGCCAGTGACTTCCGAGGAGTGACTTTGGACCTTGGAAGAACATGCAATATTGAGTTAGAAGGAAAAAACCCCAACCAACCAAACAAAAGAGATAATCACCAGACCATGATGCACAGAAAGTCTATGCATCACTCAAATTTTCATTGACTAAATTGTTTACTGGCAGAAGCATTGATGGCGATGAGCAGCTGGCTAAATCCAATCCCGCTCTCATACTCGCTTGGGAAAGCCTCATTCCAGAGGGACTCTAATTTCACATTCATCCTCACCCTTTTCAGAGAACAGGCACAAGTCTCTGAAATTGTCATTGTAGGAAAGCTGCTTCACTTTAAGCCAAGTAGTTTGAGAAACGGTGTACTGCAAAATTTTAAGTGGCCTTCAACAACATCTAAACTAGCTGTGGAGTTACTAGAGCAAGTCAAGATCCTGCACTTCTTTCCAGAAACAAAGTGATTTCGCCAGAACTTTGGAACAAGTAAGAGGCCAAAGTCTCAGCTGGTACCTGGGACCACTGACGGGGAGCACCCAAGTCAGCGTAAGGTGTTTGCCTCCCAGGGAATGCAGTGCTGTGCCATCTGATAGGCAGGAATGACACAAGCCACTATGCTGACCACTCAGAAACAGCATTCCAGTTTTGTGTGGTGACTGGGAGCAGAGCTCAGAGACCTACAGGCAGCACATCCTTACCCAGCATTCAAGCATGATTTATAGAAGAAAAAAAAGAGTTACATCCTATTAGAATTAGAGCTGTAAAAAGTTTGGGGAAACTGTTAGGGACAGAATAAAGAAATCTTTTATAGAACCACACATATGTGAAAGTCATAAATTGGAAGCTTAATAACTTGTCATTAAACGTTCAACAGAATGATCAGGTGTTCAAAATGTGCATCTCTTCAGCATTTGCAAGGATTATCTCTTTTTCAGCAAAAATCATTAGCCCTTTAAAGCAATTCTGCTGAAAGGGGGGGCAGGAAACAAGGAAACCAAAGCATTAGCTTCTTCCTTGTTTTGAAATCTGACTAGAAAGTTTGTTGGCGTTTTCCAGGCAGCCAGAACAACTCTATGTTACCCCACCTTTCAGCGTGTATTTCTCAACACGGAGTTACAAAAAACAGGTGTTTATGCTACTCACCTCCAGCGAGAGGAAAACACGCCTAACATCACTGGGAACACTTGAAGAAATCGATCACTAGAGAACACCTTTGGGTGTCAGAGGAAAGGGTTGGTGTAACCGAGCAATGAGACAGAACCTTCCTCTTCAGAGAGGGCAAACGATGTGGACTTTTTTCCCCTCTGATTCATTTTCTCAGTTTACTCAGAAAGGCAATTTATTTTGTTTGCTACTAAAGCGGAGGGGGGCTCCTCCTCTCTTTGCTTGTCTCCTTTTTCTCCTCTTTAGAATCCTACATGTAGGACATGGATGCAATTTCCCATTTTAAACCGAACAAGTGAGTAGGCTTTTAAAAATAATTTTGGTTCTAAAATGCACTAAGTCCAGTGATTTATCAGGATTTTTTGCCTTGTGTAATGGTTTGGAACAATAGACTCAGCTAAAGGGGGGGAAATATTTACATACCATGCCAATACTTGCTCGCAGCGACACAAGGGCAGGAACTTCTTGGGCAGTGGAAGGAAAACCAAAAAAAACCCAACAAAAAAGATGTTACCTTTCATTTTAGAGGTAGTGAAACACCTGCCCAGCCCTGCATCCTGATCTGCCTGGGGACACATGGGATTAGGTGGAGATGCAATAGCTCCTGTCCGGCAGGCGGAGCTCACGGTGGGCAGGGAGGAAGCCCTGGTTACCTGTGGGTCTACTCCTCTGAAGGTACCTGCATGGCTGCATGCTTGTGCCTGGAGCTCATCTGCACAGCCCAGCACGGACACATCTTCCTCCACTGCAGAGTGCCATCCATAAGGTACAGGGCAGTATCACGAGGCCCACTCCCTGCCCTACCTGTGATGCCTGCTGTCAGCATTGAACAGCAACACAGAGGTTCCCAGGGGCAGGACTCCCGTCCTCACTTCTCACTGTTTTGTACCTTTCACACTTGTTACCATTTCCTGTGCAGCTGAAGCTGCCTCCTTACCTATGGATTAAAAACAACACGTGTAACTGCATGGTGAAGTCACACCACTTTCTTGGGTACATACACATTCCCAGATTAAATTCTAACTAGTTTATTTTAAAATGTAAGAACCTTCTCTTCCCTCCTCCTCTTAACCCAGCAATGAATAGGAAAAGTGTTTGGACCAACATACACTGTCATTACAGATGTGGCAAGAGAAGAGGGAAAGAGGCTTTGAGCAAGGTTTAAAGCAACTACACAAATTGGACCAAGTTTTCCTGTCTTGTTAAGCTACACACAGCCAGGTAATTAAATGATGACTAAACCACACCTAGTTAGTTAGAAACTTTTTGAAGCTAGCTGCACTGTGCACAATTATGAAGCCACCAGCGTATGCCCATGGCAGTGGTTGTGCATGGCCCTCCATACTGGGGATTTGGGATGTTCTTCCAGAACTACATCCATGTTTTGTAATGTCTTGGACCAGGAAGATGTGATTTCATAAGCCTCTCCTATCTATTTTAGCTGAAGACAAGATGCACAGTGTGGCATTTCCTGGCTACTAACTTCTTGAAGTTAAAATTTCTCAGAGAGACTGAACACAGCCGTGGAGGAAGCAATGTGCCAAACGAGGAACTGCCACACTAAATGTCTAAGCACGTTCAGGAGCTCATCGCGCAGCAAGAAAAAATACTTTGAAAAGGAGGAAAGCGAAGAACAGTAAAGGTCATGATCATAAGTTCCATGAAGAAAAAGTCATATTAAACCCTAAAATTAAAAGATCAGAAGACATACTACTAAAGAATACAAAGCTTAGAAAATCCAAATTATAAAGTAATGCTGGTGTCATCTGGACCCACCCCACACAGTATTATACAAGATAATACATGGGTTAAATCAATCCTACCTGTGCTGCAGTCGATGTGGTGGTTAAAAGTAAACGCGAAGCCACGCTCCCTGCTCTGCAATGTAAATGAGCGCAGTTCAAATTATTTCTCTACTGAGGGAAGCAACAGGCAGCACATAAATGCAAACAACCTTCATTAGACACATTGTCATGAGTGTATTAATCATGTCAAGAAGCATTGCTGAAGTTTCCTTCAGTGCAATTTAACATACCTTACTTTATTAGGATGCACTTAATTTCACTATGTTTTCTCCTCATTATCATTTATGATGACCAATTAAAATGTTTGTGTCTGTCTCCAAGCAAATGACTTCTGTAATTCCGGTAGCTGAAATCACAGCTCTTCCAACACTTCTGCCACTTCGTTCCAGCAGTCTAACATTCCTCTCCCTGGCCCTGTCAGCATTTTGAAGAGGAAAAGCTGACTTGGGTTGGAGAGTTGGGTATAACCTGGGCCTTCTGACAGTGCAGACAAACAGTGGAGCGGGCTGGCTCCCCCGCAGCCCCGTTAACACGGCCTTGCTGGCTTTGCCCTCGGCCTGGCCAGCCCAACTCGTATAGGCAGGAAAAGGACGTCAGGAAGCACCAGAGGCCTGGGCATTACTCTCGGTCGGGGCTCAGCTGTGTGCAGTTTAACTTCCATTTCCTTTGGCCGACACATGCAATAAATGCAAGCGCACAGCAACTTTACACCCCCTCCTCCCCAAGCCCCCGTCGCTGAGCTCTGTAAGGAGCTCAGTGGTGACGGAACAGGCAATGCCACGCCATGCATCGCATTCCCAACAGCCAGAAAGCAGCCCAAACCATTTTTAACATCCTAAGCATCAGGTGTGGGGGCGTGATCTTTTCTCAGCTCACCCGGCCGCAGCCATTATTTCTTGGGCTCGCCAAGCTGGTTACGGGCTCCTGCGCCCACAGACTACCTCGGGCTGCCAGAACTAACGGTGCCAGGCTGGTTCCTCAGACACTGCCAAACTCGACCCTCTAACGCTGAGCGACATAGCCTGGCTTATTTTCTAAGGGACCATGCGTGTCCGTGTTTCCCTCACGTTGGCTTGACATCACTGCCAGGATTTCCAGAGAAACACTGGCAATTGTAAGGGTGAAGAAATAAGTCTGAAGACAGCGCTGCCTTTTAGAACAAGTATAATCTCATTAAAATAGGAACATAACTTAAAGATAGATTTTATTCTCTTCGATGATTTACTCATGCAAACTGCACAGAGAAGAAAACAGTACAGTTTGTGAAACATGTTAAATGTAAAGACCCCAAATGCTAAGTACAGAAGTAGTGTGACATACGTCTCAAAACGGAATCCATGGTAGTACGACTAATTACTTTTCTCTATTTGCTGAACACAGATTTTAATGGTTCTTTTTCCAGCCCCACTGTTAAATTCATTAACTGTTTACACATCTCCTATACACTTATGTAGACTTAATTTACAAGCGCGACGGTTTTGTTATAAAAAAACTCCACTGATATAAATATGATTTAAAAGCCTGTGTGTTTAGGAGAGCAAATTATAGTATAATCGATGAGGCCTTAGCTAGTCCACCAAAACTACAATGACAAGTGACTGTATAGCTTTCTTGCAGAATTCACATTTTGTGCCTTTGCAACTCGTTTCCTTCTCCCCAGAGGTCCACTGTATTTCACCATCCTGGAAACACTCAAGAACGGCTACAGCTCTTTACTGTGAAATTGGGAAAGTAAGACACATGAGGTTATCAACTCAACTTTCTTACTTTTATAATACAAAATATTTAGAATCCCTATTACTTTCATGCTTAAAGCCCTGCAGTGATACATATGACTTAGATACTTCTTTGTCCAGTTTTCCTTACGTATGGTTGTATATATACTGTAGAAATCATGATTTTCCAGCGGATCAATTACATTTTTAGATTTAAAAATCAAATAGAAACGTGATGGCACTGACACTTAAAAACACATAGTATAGTGTGGAGAAGGAAGAGCAAATGAACTACACAACCCATTATAAATGCATTAAACCTTTGTTATATACATAATGGAATCCTGCTTTACTGCCAGTTGCTACTATGCATCTGTTTTTGCTATTATGCAAAGTTCTCCGACCTGAAAGCACACATCTACTTTTTTTTTTTTTTAAACAACTTAATCTATTGTAAAATATTGTACTGTATTTTGAACATGAGTACAGAATCAAAATAGATAATGGCACATTTAAAAAACTCAATATCCCACAGATGACTGGATAATGAGAAAGAGTGTACCTACAATCATCTCATCAGAAACAAACTACATCATGGAATGTTAGTTATCCAAGTTCGCACAGTAAATAACATTTTAAAACTGCAGTCACCTATCAGCCAGCATCACATTGAAGGCATCTTTAAACATTCAAGCAAAAGACTGCTGGCATTAACTACGGAACCATTCTCACGCACACACCACACACACCACGTTATAAGTACATTGTTTCCAAGATACGGTAGATACTGATTTTTCCCAGCCCCCCCCGACAAGAAAGGTATCAAAATTTTTGCTACTAAAAGATGACAGTGCTTACACAAGAATTAAGTACAAGTTAGCTTGCAAATACAAGACAATGACCAAAAAAAAGTCTTGAGTTGTCTGAAGAAGGATTTTAGGCTTTTCTGGCATCCAAAACCATGAGTAAACTCCTTAGTCTGCGACTCAAAAATCCACAAAATATCGACCTACTTTGGAATACTGAGTATCCCGTATTTGATAACCCTGTATTTTACAATATGCTTACTGATTTCAGCCTAGCAAGAAAGGGTAGTTATAGATATCTGTTCCGACTGGAGAAATAAAGCTCTCCTCCCCCGCCCCCAAGAATGAAAGTGTTGGAGGGAGGAAAAACCCAAACCACCTAACATCAATTTAAAATTAAAAAAAAATAATAAAAATCAAATCTTATTTAGTAATGATCCTCACCTAGGATAGGTATGTGCATAAGAGTACTGTATCTCATATACTGTACTGGCCCTATTAAACAAATCAAAAACCCCAACAGTTAAAAAGCCAACCAAAACGCTATACATAAAACAACCCAAAAGTTTTTCTCCCAATGTTCTTCCTCACATAATGTGCAAAACAACAAAAAGGCAAAAAGACTAAAAGCAAATTAATTGTTACTGTCTTTTCTCTTGCCTAGTGCTTTATGACCTTGCTAATGTTACAAAGTCAATAGGGACTATGCAGAACTTTGGTATAAAAATGTCACATAACATTACTATCACAGTCTTGGGATTGACCTTTAGTAATTCACCCCAATGTTTGTTGAAATACCAAATTAAAAATGAAATAAACCACATTGTACTGTACACACACTTTACACATTAAGCACAAAAAACAACTAGTAAAACTAATACTTAAAAAAAAAAGTCTTTTGCAAAGAGACTAGAACAGGTGTTCAGTCTCCTCTTCACCTGCCAATCGTTAAAGCCAAATTTAAGTTGGATTTTTAAAAATGAATAATTTTTAAGCTACAATTTCTCCTAGGTGGAGACTGGTCTTTTGTTGATTTCCCTTTAAAGTCACGTATGTGTATCTAAAACTGATGCAACACAAGTTTCTAATCAACTTCCTGAAGGCTGCGACTGGGAGGGAGGCGCCAGGACGATCTGGGAAAGCACGGGCTCTGTGCTCTGGTCCGCCATCTGGGTGAGAACGGAGGTGGCCACCGCTTCTGCCTTGGAAGTTGAGCTGACGCCGTTGGAAGTGCTGACAGAACTGTGCTGAATAGCTTCCGTGTGTGGACTGCTTGGCACTGATATGTCTTCTGAGCTGTCATCTTTATCTGCAGCTGAAGAAGGAAAAAGTCATTAATATTTCTTCCCCTCCCCGGAATGCACACCACCACGTCCTGAGTAACAGCAATCACCCCCTAAATAATTAAAATTCATGGCGTAACGCAGCACAAATTGCTAAGCAATCTCATTTTCACTTTTTAAAGAAAACACTACTTTATAAGGAAAAAAAATAGACTGCAGTATGGAATATTCTGGAAACAGGAACATTTTTGCATCTTCAAAGTCTTAATTAAAATGGTCCAATTTCTCACCCAGTAAATCAGCTGGTGGGTACCAAGCCCAGTTCTAGTGATGAACGCTCATGTCAATAAGTGGCATTCAAACATTAAAAATGCCACTGGATCTCCTAGTGCTCTAGGAATCTGAGCTTACTTAATAATCAAGTGAGAACAACCGTGTTCAGCAACACTTGCTATCATGAACTAGTATCTGAAAAAATACTATCTGCACCCCTATATTAACTGGGCAGTACTCGCACAAGTTTTCAATGCACATTCCTTTAATGGAGAGAAGTTCAGTAACTTCTTGAGAGACATTTATACACTAAATAAATTTAAATTGTTTAAAGTGATTTTAAAAACATCTTCAAGAATACTTCAGGTGCTCCCCACAGAACTGCAGTGAAGCAACCACACAGCTGCATCATTTTTCCTCACGACAAAGGGCAAACAGATTAAAAAATAATTCTCGTTGTGCAAAACTAGAATTTAAAATGCCTGTCTTGCACTGACATCCTAGTCATGCTAAAGCCATCCTTTTTTGGCCAAGGCATCATGCAAACAGTGTTAAGCAAAAGGCTGAGTTAAAGAATAAAGAACAAAAAAAAGAAAATGAACCTACCATTTTTTCACTTACCACTAAGAGTACGAACACCTAATTTAATTTAAACATTTTTTAACTAGTATTAGTGTTTTTGAGTATTTTTCAGAAGTTCTATACACTGACTTAGACCCAGTCCCTTTTAACATGCTGCTGACTTGTACCACCTAGTACAGGAAGCTACACACATGCACGAACTACTGCTTGTGACCCAGCAGTGGAACAAAGCGTGGTTTTCTCTAGACGAGTCCTCGCAATCCCTTTCCAATTGTGCTTGAGACTGGCCAACAAAGTCAAAAGTTACCCAGGGGAAGAGAAGGACTGGGAAGGGATGACACTACCCCTGAAAGATCAACACCACCGTGGTGTTGTAGCTTCATTTCCATATAGGCAAATAGCAGCGACTGAAAGGAACACTAAGCATGAAAAAACAAGGACAAAATGCAGTTTATGATGTACTGAGGTTTATACGACATACTAGCTACGGGTAAGAAAATGCACTAAATTAGCAAGTCAAGTCCCCAACATAAAGATCTCTGAAGCATCCCCATGCATACTAAGAACACACTGCTCTTCTAGGCCTGGAAACAGTTCTGTTAGCAACCACTTCTGGAAAAGGACAGTAGGGTGGAAAAAGGATGGGTAAGCAAACAAAACTGCTGCATTTCCTCCTAAGAAATACTGTCTGCATGATCAAGGTAACAATTTCTTTTGCACTTCTGCTACAGGAATTGGGACATAATCCTTTGAAAGTATCACAGTGTCCTTATCCGTGAGGCCAACTCTTGTACAGACACTGTACTGTTCTTTTTCAAAAACATCTTTCAAACACTAACGGCAACAGACAGACGGTACTGAACTAGGTCTGCTGACAGTTACCACAAATCCTCAGGTCCCATGGTAACTGTATACAGCAAGAGGAAGGAAATTAAAGTACTTCTGAAAGATGTCTGTCACCCTTATTAGGAGTTGCCCATCCAGAACAGAAAGAACACAGATGAGCACCCCTTCAGTTAACACTTACTCAACAAGATTTCGTCTTTGCTCCATCTCTATCAAGGCCCACAAGATCTCACGTGAAAACAAGGGAGAAGGGACACATACCAACTTTGTTAAAAACAGAAATGCTAGTGCCACTTCCTGAAAGGTAATGAATTACTAATTATGAGAGCAGTGTATTCTTCCCCTCAGATGGAATGAAATGGCAGCAAACAGAATGACATGCATAGAACATTCTCCCCACTGTAACACCTGCTCCTCTGCTTCACAGCTGCTGATACTCTCCTATGAATCTCAATCTTCCTATTACGCTTCTTTTGCTGATTCCCCGATGCCCTGGTTGACCAAATCCTTCTTATTTTCAAGAAAAAAAGGTTAATTTTAAAAGGTACAAGCCAGGGATAGAGAGGAAGTAGATTAGAGCATTATCTTTCAGCCAGAGAAGGAAGGAAGGTGTTCCATTGTAAAGGGACACAGAACATGTATGTTGTTAAAAGAAATGTTTGCAATAGTATCGCAGTGGTGAAGAACGTGAAAAAGGCTTGGTTTTCTGACTCTGAAGGCCCTGGGAAGACCATATATGCAATGGAAGAAATCGTTACGTGAATACTTATGGTGACGAATGTACAATAGAAGCTTTCACATCACTGAGCAGATGAACACACACACTGGGTTGAAGAGCACCCCATTCAGGTATTTTCAGATACCGGGGCTAGAGGAGAAGCTTACAGCAGCCTGGTGATTATGTAAGATACAGACCTAACACTAGATTATGGGAATAAACTTGACCGGAGGTGTAAAGCCTTGCAACTCCCATTGTGTAAATCCAGAATTCCTGCTGGTCCCCTGATAACCACTAGTACGAAGCCTCCTGGTAATGCTCTGCCCAGAAACGCTCGTTCCCAGCGCTGGCCCTTGCGACCGCCCCAGCCCTCACCGAAGGACTATCACCTGCCCAGCACAGGCTGTAGGAATGTCATGGTTTGAGTGGTTCAAATTGTCCCAGGTCAGAAACCAGTTAGTCACCTTCCACCACTTCCGTAAAACTAACTAGAGAAAGAACACAACAAACCTCTACAGGTTTGTAAAGGGATTTTCTGCAGCCTCTATTTATCTTCTTTTATACTCACATTTGTACAAAGGTTCTTGAATATTACTAAAAAATATGAAAGACCCAAAACACCATGTCTTTTTTAAGCTCTCATTTTCACAACACATTTCTTCTTACAAGCGCTCACCTTTTCCCTGCCCAAGTCCAGAAAAAACCTAAGAAAATACAGGAGTGTGCAGAAGGCTTTTAGAAATAATTTGGTATAGAAGAGCTAAAATGAAAAATAAATTAGCATTTAGATTTCTCTTATACATGGCACTTACTTTTCTTCTCCTAAAGATGCATTCAGAGCCAATAGCATCCTTTTTTGGGAAGCAAAATTTAAACTGGCTAAAAACTCAAACACAACAGGATCCATGCAGATCCACACTGCCTCAAAGCAGAGTAACCACTTTTCAAGTTTCTCTGTCCCAATGACAGCCTCTTTTGAAGCGGGGACAGGACTTCTTAAATAAGGAAAATACAATCCCAAGAACAAGCTTAACAGAAAGGGGTATCTGCACTGTCATTTTTTTCACTTGGCCTGAAACAAAAACATGCTTGGGAAATTCAAAAGACCTTAAGAGGTATGTAAAAGTGCCAAAAGTACACTGAAAAGCACTAGATTATTTGTGCCTATTTAAGTGCATCTGTCATACATGAAATGCCACTAAATTGTGTACTTAGCTGTTAAAACATGGTGTGCATGGTGTAAACTAGCACTGTCTCAGCAGTGCACAGTACTCAGCACCGCGGGAGCTCTGTAATCTCGTGTCTTCAATTTCTTCCACAGAGACAGACTGTTAAAACACTCAATGTTTTTGAACCAATTCAACTTAGATTACATGATGAACATAATATGTTTATTTAAAAACACTTTCTATGAACACCATTTCCATGAACATAGTAACTGAAACCATTTTTTCCCTCTCAAATTGTACGGCGGGTATGTCACCTAGCCAGTGTGCCTTCCTCACATTATTCACAGAGATAATGTGACAAAATCCTTTCAGAGGGATGGCATTACAACCAGCATTCATGCTGAACTTTGACTTTCATGAGACTTTAAGAAACTAGGTAAGCTTTCCTTCCAGTCTCCTTGCTTACTATTATTTTTTTTTCTAAAACATAAGCTTTTCCTGCTGATCAGTATGTTAGTTCTTAGCCATTCTGCTTCCTTTAGTAAATTAGGAAAATTATAGTCTTTTTCTGAGGGCAGAAAAGAAGCATTACTGAACAGGCCATTTGTTAATTCTTCAACAAAGAAATCCTTAGCCTGTAATTTGCTTGTCTGTTTAAGACTTCTGTTTAAGTATTTTTCATACCAGTTCAGGGACATGCATCCTCAAAACATTGAAATTCAAGAAACCTACGGTCTTTTTGAATTTTTTTTTTAAAAACCTTATGCATGCATAATGTTATCCCCTAGTAGCTTCCATATGAAATTATGTTGTTCTGTCAGATGGGAGCCATAATGGCCTCATCCCTGCAGCAATCATTGTTAATATAAATCCCAAACATATTTCTATACCCTTCCAATTTACTCCAAGATGCTATTTTCCGTCTTGTCAAAATGACTGGAGATCAAAGGACCAAGATTTATAAGCTCAAAACTGACAAAAATCAGTATTCTAAATATATGTGGCAATAGAGAGTTGCTAAATCTCCTGAATCTTTTAAATTAAAAAATATTGCCCATTCTGATGAAATTGCTTACAATGACTACAAGTAAAGATGGTGGCCATTAAGTTTTATCGCAAGCACCTGAGGATCTGTTTGCATGCAATACAAAATGTTCCTTTATTCTCCTGAATTACTGACACTGGCAAATTAAAATGAAGTGGCTACATATGGCAGAAACAATCTTCACATTTACAAATATCCTGAAATATCACTAAATCATAAAAACGAAAGCTGTGGGTTATATATTATGAATGTTGCCTAATGCATTCCCAGCTCAGTTATTTGTAACAAATTTGTGTACAATGGACAAAATTGGCCATTTATTCTACAGCAGCAGCAGCAGCTGGTTCTGGCACTGTGTATCATAGCCAAAAATGAAGTTACAAGTCAGGAAAGCATAATTAACCTTTAAAATGCTGGAAGGATGAAAATCGAATGTGCACCTTTAAGTAAAAATATGCATTAGAAAACAAATGCTACTGAAGCCCTGGGTATTCCCTTCAGTATTAGAACGGCTTTTTAAAATACACTGTTTATAGAAAAGCAGTCACTTAATGTGGAAATCAAAACAATCTATAAGACATCGTACAGTAGGAGTCATGAACCTGCATCTGATTATTTTAACAGCTTGACTGATCCTAGATGTTATGTTAAATGAGGACAGCTGTTATATTACCTCTACTGAAACCTCATTACGATGAAGGAAAAAACCCACAAGGACCTTGTGCTGTACCAGGCTAAGGAAAGTATAAAAAATGCTTTACCCTGTGCTCTTAATACTTGAATTGTATTTTCCAAAGCAGGTGTAGTAACCGATAGTCCTTAAATGCTAATTATCATATGCATTTATTAAACCAACATAAAACCTTCAATGTTATGCAACACTTCAACTGGAAGGACTTAGAAATATATTTCCAAGTATCACATATTCATTCCTGTCTTCCAACAACCTTCAAGAATTTTTTAGAAAAATCTTTAATGTAATATTAGAAGCGCATTTCTCAATTTTAATGTTCATTCAGTTCACTTGGGCAGTATTTCACTGATGCAGCCTAAGGCTATAGGTAATGGAACATTACTCACTATGATAGCCAGATTTCTTCTGCATGGCGGTTACAGGGCAATCTTTATGAGCCAGAAGAAGCTGTTTCAGCTGTGCCACTTCATTTCTCAGCAGGGTGACTTCATTCTAAAGGAGAAGAAAGTTAGGTACTTTACCAGGCTCAAACTACACACATTTTCAAGGTGGGTATTAAGTTTTATAGGATTTGCAGTTGTTCCTTTAGGGGTAGATAAAATACAAGAAGTTTCCATTTGGTATAATTGTTGCAAAAATGTGTATGTTTCTTTTATCTCAGAATACTTAAATATTAGCTGAAACTTGGCTAAATTTATTTTATGATTTTCTTGAACTAGGAAATGCTTTTTTGGAAGATACAATCTATGTTTTTCAGTACACAGATGCAGAATCTACATATAGTCCTATGCACGTGCTTCAGCTACTGTAAGACTCTTTTGCAAGGTTTTGCGATGAATTCTAATCAGAGTAAACCTCCATTTAACTACCCACATTTTCACAGATGCCACAGCCAACATTAAAAAAAAAAAAAACATGTAAAAAAAAATGTCAGCCAATGCAGAATGATTTTTGGTGACTATATTTGTACGTGGCCTTTGAAAATCTCATGTAATGGAAAATAATTTAGTAAATGTTGATTTCCATAGTGATTTTCTCTTTGGCAACTGTGCCTAAACATGTTGTATGAAGGAATAATTGATCATAATGACTAAATGCTGAAACGGCAGCTGATGTCACTAAACAGAGTGTAATCTGGAGACAGCACTTGCAGAATCCAGTGACTAGGTTCATTTCCAGGCTGTGCCACTACTGGGTGACCTTGAGCAAGGTCATTTTACTTCTTTGTGCTTTGGTTTCCCCATTTGTAAAACGGAGGACTGTAACACTTACCTTCCCTGTAACACTGTCTGGGACCTACAGATGAGAAGCGCTACAGAAGTAACAATCCAACCTAAGGACTGTATGGCATTTTGATAGATCCGTTTTCACTTAAAACAGTAGAAAAATGTTTATGTAACTACAGAATCGAGTTCTGTGATGCCCTTGTCTTGCTACAATATACACTTTTCAAGGGTTTATTTCTTTTAAACATAGGTCCTTTCTGTTGAAGGTACTTAGACTGAGGGCTGTGGCACATCAGCATACAATACCACACATGAGACACAACTGTTTGGTGAGTGCATATATTTATGCATTGGAGAGCAAGTTAAAGAAACAAAAAACAAAGAAAAAAATTGGATTGCAAATAAAATTATGCAGGGAAAAATACGAGAAAGTCGATTTAGTCACTTGCAAGCTAGAAATAAGGCAATGCAGTCAGAGATGAATTACAACTTAAAGGATTCCAAAATACGGGAAACAATTTTTAACAGAATTTATTAGGTTTAATTACAGTAAATAACATAGTTTGTAAATACTGTAACTAAAATACCAGACTTCTTTTAAAAGAAAAGCTCCTCTGTGTACTCTCTTTCCATTTAGGAGAGAAAAACCATCAAGCCTTTGTACTTGCAAAATCTTCTTCAACTATTAAGAACTACTTTGCTATTCAGTCATTTATTGTGCCAAATATCCCCTTCAGAAACTTTATATTTAAAACAAAAACAAGAGCTGAAACAAAGCCAAAATCTGACTTCATGGGCATTTCTAGTGAAAGAAAAATATGACTGCAAACACACACACAAAAAAGAGGGAGGCTGAAAAAACTGAAAATCCCACAAAATCTCTACCAGCTGGCATTACGTGTCCCAAAATCTCAGGCTGTTAAGAAATCACACTACTTCTGCTTCCAGTACTCAGCTCCCTTTGTTTACCAAGTCATTTACTGAGGAGCTGCAAATCTGGATGCCAAGCAGGCAGCTGCACAGAACTGACATAGTTGGAGGGGGAGAAATCACTGATGTAGTTTTTGAAACACTTTTTTGATAATCAACATAAGCAGAAACGTCCAAGAATATGAAGTCTACTTCTGTTAGTTTAAAGGAACCTCAGCAAAATGAGGGAAATTTTCAGAAATTTTATACTTTCATCTCCCACGTTTTAATTTATACACAAACAGCACACAGAAATATGAAGTCACTGTTTACCGCTGTAAATAAAAGTAATGTTTCTGAAAAATTTTGGGAGGGCAGTTTATAGATTGTCGGTTCTATTATAGACACTGAGAATTTTGCTAAAAGGAAGAGAAAAAGCAAATCTGTTATCTTACATCAAAGGAGATTTGAAAAAATGGAAGAGCGTTCCTACACTAAGTAGGTGAGGTACGCTGACTGACCGTGTAGCTGGCCTTGTTAGTAACATGACCACTGTTTGCTAACGTGGTGCACAAATTACTCCTGAAAGCAGAACAGAGCGCATTTGCTAGACACATGGAACATCACAGAAGTGGCAATCCAGGTTGTCATTTACATATTACCAGTAGAATCACTTCTGACTGGTAATAAAGGAGGGGTCGTTAGAACCTGTCCCTGTACAGGTTGTGGTTTTCTTCTTGTGTACGTGACAGTAGCAAGTCTTTCCATGTCATTCAAAATATGTTAACACATGGTGGTCTTTAGAGAAAAGATGCTAATAAGAAGAGACACGTGGAATAAACACTTCAACCAGTGGCATAAAGAAAGATTATTTTGAGTTTTCATCCTGGAAAAGTCCTCCTCATTAACACGGTATCAAATCAAGCGTAGGCATCACCATTTCTTTAAGCACGAAATACATCTCACATGCTGCCTTTGAGAATTTTTATGTTTCCACATGTCAAAACATGCTAAGATTAGAAAGCAGGTTTCTGGAGGAAAGAATATCTATTTTTACCTGCACTCCATTTCCAAAAGATACTTTGCCTTCTATATTCTTCTGAAGGTATACCACCCAGCATACAGTATGCTCTTTGGCATCTCCCTGTTTCTCCCTGGATTCAAAATGTGCATGTAACGGTGGGCCCAAATTAACCCTTACTCAGCAGAGTGTGGGACAGTATTTGTGAGATATTACTTAAGAAAACTATCATCAGAGACAGGTAGATGTGACTTACAGGGACAGAGGACTGTCCATAGCAGAGTTAAACACAGCCCTTCTATTTCTTTCCAGGTAATTTCAATGAGATAGTGCTGTATGGATGAGGACCTTTACTTAGGGGCACACTTTTCACAATACAGCCTTCCTAAAGCAGCTTCTGCAGCATTAGTACAAACTGCCTCTGTTTGCTCATGCTTTAAAACCTGTAGTGACCTCGTGAGGGAGACAGGCCATTCTTCTACCGATACTTTGCCCTCTGAGATTATTACAGCAACAGGGACCCAATCGAGACCATATAATGACCTCTGGCATCTCGTCCTACAACGTGATTGTGTGGCTGCTGGGGACACACTGTCAATACTTCCTTAACACTTTATATAGAGCGTGCCATACCCTGCAGTATTGTACAAGGCACAGAGGCAACACAATGTCATATATAAAATTTAAGATTAATAAGAAAAGTCAATATATTAATAGAAAACACACCCCAAAACAATCAAGCAGTAAATAAAGCTTTAGAGGTTGGAAGCATGAAATAAACCTTACATAGCAGAGCCTGTAATACAGCCAGCCAACCCAGTCTAAATATGTTCCTCGCAGGACGTTAACACAGAAATTTTCCCTTAAACAAAAATTTGAAAAACAATGCTTAAAAAGAAAGTTACTTTTTAAAAGAAGAAAGTAGCCAGAAGTTAATCTACAGAAAGCTGAAAACTATGGAACAAAAGTTTTCACGGGTAGATGAATCATCACGGGTAGATGAGGTACTTAGAGATATGGTTTAGATTAGGACAGGAACAGTTGGACTCGATCTTAAAGGTCTTTTCCAACCTAGTCATTCTGTGAAAATATACATCAAAGTAAACCTCTTAACAATCTGTATGCACTGTTAAGAGTTTCAGTCTCAAAACCAACCACCTGTGACATCAGAAGCTTTGACATCAACATTACAAGAAAGCTAACTGTGTTGCAAAGTCAGAACTGTTACACAAACCAGTGCAACGTGGTCATTTTGGCATTAACCTACTTTTGGAAACGTGACATCTCGGTAAATTCAGCTGAGCCGGTCATTTACATATTAAACAAAATATGAACTACTAAACCCTAACACTCAGTCTATAAAACTGTACTAAGGCAAAACTCCAAACTTATTAAATTTACTATTAAATATAAAGTAAGTAATCATGGGTCATTACTGCCCGCTATGCTGATCAGCTGTGTTATCCTGTCAAGTGAAGAATTATTATGGAAATATAGGATTGATTAATGTTTTCACATAAAGCACAGTTTAATTATTTCTCTGACATTCAATTTGCTTTACAAGTCATTCTGTTCTTCACAGTTAACGGTTTTGCTTTTGGCAGACCGTAAGAAAATTCTTTTTCTTGAATTCACTATTTGCTGAGTTAACTGTTGGAAATCTGGAAATCTTTTGGTTATGGTACTTAGATTGTATTTGGTTATAAAAATTGGTATCTGTAAGTTAAAGGCAGTTCACATAATACTAAAAAATTACTTTCACTAAAAACCCCGAAATATAGTCAATCTTTTTTGTTCCTTTGTTTTCCTTCTTGCAGATCTACCTTCACCTAGGTTATTTAAGCTACGGTGCTACAAACCGTTTTGCGATTAATGGATTTACATTGAGAGCCGTGACTGCATTAAAGGAACGTGTCAAAAGACTGAACAGGAACAAGAAGAATCTTTGCAAGAAATTCATCTAATGCTGGTGCACACCGCTGTGATCCTTGGAACACAGGGAACTTATTTCACATTGTGTGCTTAGGTGGGAATTTCTTATGTTTGACAGCCAGGGATGGTGAGTATTTTTAATCACATGAACATGAAGATTACTGATACAGCATAATTTTGATTACATAATAAGAAGTAATCTCAATATGCTGCATGTTCCTATTGGTCAAGCTGGGACATTTCATTTATCAAACAGTATGAAAGAGGAGTTTTAACAGGAAGGAAAAGACCTGTGAATTTGACCCAGTGAATAGCTCCAATGAAAGAACAAGTGGTGAGACTTTAAAATATCAAAATACTTTCCACTGCAGTTTCTATCATTTTTTTTTCTGTGATTCTTAAAATAAAGCTTTTGGATTTTTTATTTTGAAACAACACTTTGTGCCAATTCTCAGATCCTGATGGAAAACACTAAGAAACTATGCTTTAACATTTCATAGCAGTTTAAACAAAAGGGTAATACAGGGAAACAGTGTGTCTACATGACCACTTTCCATCAGCTGACAACCTCGAATGAGGTAGGAAAATAAGAGGCAGCATACACGAGCCTGCCCTGTTGCAGTATACCTCCCTCACTATAGGATTTAAGCACACTGAGAAGGCAGTGCACTGAAATTCGCACTGCCACTGCCTGTGCTGTACCTGTTCTGTGGACAAAAGAGGCCTTCAGTTTCCAGTGATGTCAATCTGGCACCTTTCACGAGCACTTACATTCACTTTAAAGGGAAAAAAAGTGAAGTTAAGAAGAACCAAAGGAAATCAAAACAGATCTTATTTAAATAACTCAGGCTGCGATACAAATTTTTAAGAGCAAGATGTTTTTAAGATAAGGCTATTAATAAGCCTTTACTCCCAACACATCTTGACATCCTCATTTAGTATCCCAGTCTGAAAGTTATTTAAAATGGGCAAAGGACAAAAGGGCATAATCCTAAAGCTTACACATCTTCAAATCTGAGTATTCTCTTATTTTCTTATATTACAGGCATATGCAATTAATGCTGAATTTTCAATTCTAACCTGAGTCACCAGCTACAAAACCATATCTATTTCAGATTTCATGCAAAGTTTAAGTTCCATTGATTCAGGATCGCTGTCTAAGAATCAATAAACGTATGCCCTTTCACTTGACATAAAAAGTATACCTGTAATTGGCCATTTAGTGAGCTTAGGTCCTCCGCTTTTTTCTCCAAAGACTGAACCCAGACTTTCCGTTTCTGTCGACATCTGGAAGCAGCGGCCCGGTTTCGCTCCAGAAACTTCCTTCTTTTCTCATCAGGGTCTTCATTGGCAGCTCTTCTTCGCCGACCACCTGTATTTGGTGTTTGTGGCGTAGGCTGAGCTGGTGATGCCTGGAAATAGTAAAAAAATATTCAAGCACTTAGTGCAGTACTACTAATGACTTAAGCTGCAGCACTAGTCACAGCTTGAAGATTATTCGCAACATTTCCAAACACATTCAGGTTATACACATTTCTTTTGTGGAAAGCTATGTCATCCAATCCATCTACAGCTAGATTTAAAAAGATGCTACTGTATTTACACTCCTTACCATGTTACACTGACCTGTAATATTTTTAATCATGGCTCTAGCTTTAGCTTAAAAGAAGCCACTCACCTCCAAGAGTTAAAGTTATATGACATTTACATTTGGCAGCTGAATATGTCCAAAAGCAATACTTCTTTAGATTGACTTTCAAGACATTTTTTTTACCAATTCTGAAGACACAACTATTTACAAAAGGTGAAATTTAAAACACACATCCCAAAATAGCTTTTAAGTTACATTTAGCAGGAAATAAATTTTCTACTTTTGACCCTTCCCACAAACCTAGTCACAAGTGAAATACTACACAATGGTTTATGCCTAATATACAGGAGCTGTTTGACAAATGCTGTCAGTGCTGATACTCGCTGATCCCTGGATCTCCAGATAGCAATTTCCTATCTGTTGATGCATTCCCCACCGCTGCATACCAATTTCCCTTCTATCCACCCACTTATTATGACAGGATCCAAATATTTCAGTTTAAGTTACACATTATACTCCCTTTGTAGCTGTATGCAGACCCTAGGCAAAGATCTAATGAGTTATGATAACAATATAACGGATTTTTAAATCCTTTCAAGTGATAGGATAGGCAGAATATAACTGTCTCCAGGACATATTCACTGCTGCACCTGCACATTCAGTCTAGCACAGTAACAAAGTTTTATTTTTAAATTAAAACCTACAAACACCTATCAGTTTGCATATAGACTTGGCATAGCTAGATAGTTAATAATAAAAACCACCTGGGAACTCAAATTAGCCTTTTAGGAATGAAGCACTTTTTTTTAAATCCTAATTATAAAGTATCCACAAAATGACCAAACAGCAAGATTTTCACCTTGAAAATTCTCCTATTTGGTATTAAGAAAACATTCTGTTAAAAAACAATGTAGTACAGGAGATCAGCAGCATTAAGGAGCAGATCATTTTACAGTGAGTAACTTTTTTCCTCTTTTTGCTCCAAACATAGTTGTTTTGATAGGTTCCTTGACTTCACTGGCCAGTCTGAGAATCTGAGTGCTTTCACTGCAGATGCAGGTCCTTCTGGTTCTGGACCAAGTATGCAGCTGTTAGAAAATTGGTATTATGCTGTGAATTATGAAAGCACATTCCAGGAAGCTTTTCTGAAGCAGAACAGCAACAATCCTACAGGATTCACACAGGGAAGTATCTCTTTCCTCCAGCAGCTCTCCCACTTCCAGTTTGGCTCAGGAGTTCCTTGTCCTTTATTCCCCTGGTCTCATCTATCATCCCAAAGGGACAGCACAACATTCCTAAACTCAGAGCCCCACTTCTAGTACCCAGAATGACGCAGATCACTTAATCACACAGCTGAGTCTCTTCTCATGGCAGTCCATTTGCTTGAATGGTCAGGCAAATTAACAGAAGCATGACATGTGATGCAGTTAAAAAAATGCGAAGTATTTATGATCTAAATCATTAACCATGCAATCAAATAAAAATAAAACCACTGATGTTTTTCAAATATGTATTAACCAGTTGTACAATTTTCAGTTACCACAGAATTTCCTGTTAATGCACACCAGCAATCAGGACGACTTTGTTCTCAATTTGAAGAGGTAGATAACACCTGTTTTGAAATTATCATCTCAGATAATACATTTTAGAAGCATGTAAGTACTACAAACTGCTACAGAACTACTGACTCCAAGAGGAGTCTGTAACTCAAGTTAACCTCTATTTAACAAATCAAGGGCAAAGAAAAAAAGACTTTTTTTGTATAACAATGAAGATGTCAGAAAGTACACGTCTGCTCTTTTGTCATACCGGAGTTTCAGTTGTTGAAGTTGCAGGCTGTTGTAGTGATTGTGGCCGTGGTTCCTCTGACTGAGTCCTGACCAACCCACTTGGATGTCCCTTGGCAGTATCTCCATTTGTTACCTGAGGGTGCTGCTGGGTCAAGGCTGCTTTCAACCTCTGCAAGCAGAAAAAAAAAGAAAAAAGAAAGAAAGAAGGAAAAAATATTCTATCATGCTAACCCAAGGAGTTACTAGTGATTTATATTAGTGGTTACTTCCATCTCCAACCCTGAGTCAGCTGTTTCTTTTTATCGGCTTTCAACAGTTATCTAGGCAGATACCTACTCGTAGGTGGCAATTTTTTGCAAGCATGATAACAGCAATGAGGCTTTATGTAGGATCTCAGCAACAGAAGGATAGTAAGCTGTATGAAGAAGTAAGCAGAAGGCTTCCTTCACGATGACCTGTGCCTACAGAGAGATGACTGGAAGGCCATGAACAAACCATTACTGAGGCTGGTATTGCACAGGGCACAGAGCAGAAAGAAAACCACCATGAGGGAAAATGTAAAAAACCAGAGCACAAAATTCTTTCCATTTTAGAAGTTCTGGAGTTCTTTTTCATGGTCTTTACAAATACTCACCCCTCTACAGTCCTTCCTATGAGTAATTATTATGTAAAAGCCAAGGCTCTTTGCTGAAACATCTCAGTAATGCACACAATAACAAGCTTCAGGTTGTATGTAGAGATGAGCTCTTACTTCCATAGAAATACACAAGGTAGCAGTTATAGTATGCTATTTCACATTAACAAATTGCTAAAATATTTAAATTTCTTCCTTCATTGGACACAGCCACTATGAAAAACAGGAACTTCAAACTTCAGCTGTTTATAATATTTTCAAGAGTTACTGATAACTAGGTAGACTACTATAAACCATTTTGTTGACTACCCTTTGAAAATTATTTCATTCAACTTTCAGTGGAATCTATCAAAACAGGTAATATATTCTATTTACAACAAATTCTTAAGAGAAAGATAAAAGGTCATACTAACTTTTAGTACATACAACTGCTAGTAATCATAGAATCATAGGGGTTGGAAGGGACCTCGAGAGATCATCGGGTCCAACCCCCCTGCCAAAGCAGCTCCCCAGCTCATATTGCACAGACAGGTGTCCAGATGGGTCTTGAATATCTCCAGAGAAGGAGACTCCACCACCTCCCTGGGCAGCCTGTCCCAGGGCTCTGTCACCCTCACTGTGTAAAAGTTCTTCTGCATGTTGGTGCGGAACTTCCTATGCTCCAATTTACAGCCATTGCCCCTTATCCTGTCCCCACATATTTTTACTTTAAATTTCATTAATATTGTGTAGTTTAGCACATTTTCTGTGTTATTTAAGAATGTACCTTATTAGATGACTGGTGTTAAAGAACATTTTTCTACTAAGCACTGGATTTTTAAAGAATCCAATACAAATTTAAGAAAAAAATCACTACTTAATACGTAACAGTTTACAAAAACTCTGATAAATTGCATCATCTCCTTTCAGAATACAGACTACTGCCAAAGCATTAAGATTAACAGAACATCTTAAAAATGCTGGAGCTAGGCTGCATTTGCCCAACTCAAAATAAGCAGGAGACTTTGCATGTAGATATCCTATACAAGGTGCAGTATCCGGTGTCTCTCAGTAATGAAGTCACTGGAATATAGGGACAGCCCTCTCCTACTTTTGCACGATGACAGGCTTTCCTGGATCTTATTTTACAATTAGAACAACAGATTGCAGATTACCTGTCAGAATCACAAAAACATCTTCAGGTCTGCAATCTGGCAAGTGACATCCACTACCAAATCTGTTAGAGTTGGCTGTAGCATCTAAGAGCCCCCAGCACACATCCCACTGGAGTGCTACAAAGAGAAACAAGAAACTCCAACTTTCCTTTGCGGCTTGCTTTCATGGAGTATTTTGCCAGTGACTTCTGTAATAAGTAAACACCTTCTGCAGTGACTGCTCTAGATCAACATAGCAGCACACACTACCCCAAATGGAGATGGTTAACGTGTACATAAAAATTCTGTTCTGTTCCCCACCTCATTTTTGTATCAACTCCGTATGTTTCCTGGAGCAAAGAAGGTGTTTCCAGAAAAGTACACAAGATGAATTTACAGTAATTTTCCCAGAGCTCAGCTCTAACAATTTTGGATAGCTGCAGGCATTAGGGCAGGATGATAAAAATTAAGATAACAAACCTATAATTCTTAGTGTGTGTGTATATACATATATACACACAGTACTTTGAAAATGACTAGCCCTTCAACAGTTGTTTTAACTCTTTCTTTACACTATCTAAACGAACTTAAGAATCAACTTGTACCCCCTCGTAATTCAGCTTGCAAAACAACCTCACAAAAAATTTCAGTCCCTGTCTCCAGCTAAGCAAGTGCAGAAAGACCTAAATATTTTCTAACTGTCTAACTAGAATTATTAAAGCCAAACTCTATGATCTAATTACATCAACTGAAAGGTTGAGAAGATGATTTCCACACCACCCCTCTTTAAATTCTAACTAATCCAGGTCAATAAGCAGTAAAATTTTCTTAGCTACCACCAGGACTACCAGCGAGACACATCCGAATCACTTTTTAGCAAATACTTAATGATAATATGACAATTTTATCAAATATCCTTTCCATAAGTCATTAACATATTTTTTTTTACTATGTATTTATTATAATTTTTTATCTGAATTACTTTCTAAGTATTTCTTGTATCATAACTTGCTGTTTAGCAGGATGTGACAAACTTTCAGAGGTCAAAAATCAAGACAGTAATGACAGGATAAATTAGCTGTGACAAATGAATTACAATATGTCTGTTTTAACTTCTGCTGGGGTTTTAGAGGGTATAGTCTGTTCTACTTCAAGCCATCATAGCAGGGCTTTAAAAGCTGTCTCAAAAATTACTCAACCAAGACAGCAATTTACCATACACACACTACTCTTCCACTGTCAAAAGAAACAACAGTGACTAGATTTCATCAAACTCAAGTGCCTGAATATTTAAATTGGGTGATAATAAACCAACTTCTAATCTTCCTGGCAGTGGAGAATAAACATGCATACATATGGCCAGAGTGTCTAGCTCCACCCCTTCTCCTTCTGCATTTCTGCATTAAAGAAATATTTGCAAAGTTATCCTAAACCAAAAGGACTATGTTATAATTTAACTATGTTATATTTAGCTTGAAAATGGCAGTAGAAAGTGAAGGAAATAGCAAAATCCTATCTACATTATAGAAGAGCTATCATCGGGCACAAGGGACATGCAGTCAAAGAACGACTTAACTTTCCCTATTGTAATGCTAACATTTTACAAATTTCTAAGTAAATAAACTCCTTTCAAAAATTACATTGTTAAATGTAATGTACTATAGAAGCAGAAATAAAAAATAATTCAATTTAGCTTTATATTACAGAGTTTAAAAGTTGAAATTCAAATATTTATGATTAAAATTATCCACAAAGGCAGAAATACTGTGACAATCTGAGGAATATCTACAGATTTTCACGAGGAGGTATCAGCTCATCTAATTAAAGGTTTCATATTTTAGAAGGTAAAGTTGGAGGAAAATACTATATGGATGTTGTGCTTCCTGTGAGCAGTGAGACAGTTACCCCAAGTATGATGAGCATCTCAGTTTTAAAAATAAGTATATTGAAACAAATACTAGAATAAATGTATGCAATCATCATTATGTGGGGAAACCTGATGATGACCAAGGTTTGCTTGATAATATTTGCTTATTAGAGGCAAACTAAAAATGGTATTTTCTAATAGCTTAATAGCTTTTAAAGTCTTTATTAGCAAGGTTTTATTGTTCATGTGTCTCCCTGAAAACAAATCCTCACCACATCTGTCAAAATTTGGTAGGACTAGATCGTTCCATCAAGAGCTCACAGAAACAAGATAATATTCTCCAGAAACAATTTGTGAAAAACTCAGATCCATATTTCATATCTGCCACAAAAGCTCATCAGAGTAATAACCCTCCTTCTCCTGGGTGTTATCCTACCATCTGCTGCTCTATTACTTATCTTTATTTTGCAACTAATTAACAGCATAATCTTCTAAATTCAGCAAGTTAATTATCATTATTGTGGTCTTTGCAGCATCATCAGTCCTTATGAAGTCTTGTCTCTCCACCCCCAGAGAACATATGAAAATGAAGTAGGTTGTGAGAGGGTCTGTTTCTTTAGAGTAGGCTCATTAGGTGTTTGCTGATTAGCTCGGCATGCAGACAGGCAGGTCAGAAGAATTCTGCTGAACACAAGGTCCCATGCCGGGCTCTAGCAAGTTAATGTTGGTTTCTGAATGCTTGCCAAGCTGCCCTCTGCCACTTCTCAGTAGAAACCTCCTGCAGAAAGCCTACGGGTTGCCCACTGCGTGCAAGGTATTTCTCAGATTGTGACAAAAGGTTTTACGCGGGCAGGAGGAGATGGAGGGGAACATTCAGCGTTAAAGCAATTTACGTTCTTCGGACACTGCCGCAATCCACACGGAACAGTCTCAACACAAAGCCTGCATCCACACGCTGTACATCCAAAAAAAAAAAGGATGTTTTACTACTAGGACTGACTCATGACATTTCAGTTACAGAAAGTATAGAATTACAGACAGAGCTTCTCGTAAAAAGATCTGAAGCAATTCTGTAATACTTAGAATCATGCACCCTTACCTTAGTGAGGAGTGCCTTTTTGAACACAGCTATTGCATCTACTTGAAAGGCTCTCTAAAATACCACGAGACTGACCGATCTGATTTTACTTCAGTATGTAGAAATTAGCTACTTTAGCCTAACAACAAATATGTCAGGAAAACTGACAATTTATATTAAGTGAGCCATGGAAATCCAAAACTCATTTTTGCTCCTACTGAATATCATTCCCAGAACAAGATAAAAGGTTGTTTTCAAAAGAAGGGCAGTTTGTGATTGAATAAAATTCTACAAGCAACAGGAAAAAAAGGATCCAATAATGTTCAAAACCACAGTAGCAGTGCCTTTCACAGGTGTGAATGGAGCAACTATGTTCACTACAATAACTTCAATGTCGGACAACAACAGACACTCTGATTGTGCTTAAGACACATCCACTAAATTTCATCTGTTCCAGTCAAGAGTCCCTTGCAGTAGTGTCACCAATCATACAGATCTTGCTCACTGCATAGCCATTTTTTTAATATATTTTGTCTCTTGCGGCTTTTTTTTGTTTGGGTTATTATTATTATTATTAATTATGCTTCACATGAATAAGCAAAACTGCCAAGGTGAAGGAGTTCGACACTGCAGATTGAAAACTTTATCAAGTACAGAAATAAATACACAGTCATGATTATTATGAATTAAGCTCAGACACTCCAATCTAAAACCACTTTCAAGTGTCTTAAGAGGGTCCATTTCAGAACTACAAAAAAGTCTCCAACAGCTGTCCAGTGGGAAAAAAAACCACCACAAAACAAAACCCCATCAAAAACCTCCCTAGCAAGTCTGTTAGCTTCCTTATCTTTAAAGGGTTTTAAAACTTCTCTGATAACTGAAGAAAGGCATCCTACGCCCATTACCAAATACATCTAATACCAGCTATTTTAAGCTTTTAGAATTCAACATGTCAGTTTTACTAAAGTTCATTCACAACTTTATATTTAAAAAATACAACACTCTATGTGCAGTTTGGTATATGCAACTCATAAGGAAACAACAGGCACTTATCAAAATAGAAGTGTGCTGTTTTCACAAAAATAAAAATACAGACATTAAGTTCCACAAATCCATATCTAAATAATTTTCATAACATCTCACCTTCACTTAAAAAAAAAAAAAGGGGGGGAGGTTTGGCTGGCTACAGGTAAGAGAAATGAATGATTGAGATGAGCAAGGAAACTAGAGCACAAAGTGCTTTGCTTATTACAAAACTCTTAAGTTGTTAATGCCTTGCAATGTTGCATGAGAAATGAATTGCAGAAATGGCCTCTGTAAAGAAAGGCACAGAGCACAAACAAATGGAGTTACAATGTTCCTGCCTTGGTTTGTGCTGGGTACTTAATCCAAGACAGGAATCATGCCTTCTGCACAGGACAGACCTGTATCTGACATCAACTCTGCATTGTGGGGATACTGGAGCTTAAAGTGACGAGGTTACTGCAAACAGTTCTTCAAGAATTTTATTTAACCTCTGAAGTGGGTAGATCTGTGTCAATTAAGAATACCTGGAAACAGTATTGCCATACACATGGTCATAGAAAATACAGAATATCACTTTATATGGCCTTTGAATAAAAGGAAGATTGAAGCAGCAATGCCAAAAACACGTATGACAAAACCCTGTTCATTTTCCAAATTTCCATACACTACCTGAGGAGTAGCTGCAACGTTAGGAAACTATTCCAGCACTTTTTTTGTATTTGCTACATACTCTATTTCTGCATTTTATAATATGAAAAAAAATAAAAATCTGTGAGACTGAAAGGTCTGTCTATAAAAACAGAAAGAACAACAAAAATTTTCTCCAAATAATAAACAACAAAAAATAAAGCAATAGCCACAAAATTCCACAGGTCTACAAAAATCCTGGGCCTTGACTGTTGAGACTTGACTTATTGACACTGTTGGGCCTTGACTTGTTGCTTTGCCCCTTCACCTGGCTTTCTGTCCCCAACAGGATAAGGATACTCAGCTGAGAGACCTCGCCCCAACAAAACAGCTGGAAAACTAAAAATGTTAGAGGTCTTCTGCTGGCTTCACCAATAACAAAAGTGAAAAAAAAAATTCCTGCTTGCCATACCTTTGCAGAATTTAGTATGTGCAAACCAAAATTATTTTCAAGAGATCCATAAAAAAAAATCTGGCATCACAAAAACTTAAATTTTAGAAATTAAATGGAACTTTACAGTTAATAAACCATCACATATCTACCAACAATGCATCACATGGCACAGAGTTAAGTCTTCCTGTCAGAGGCTTTTCTACAAAAACATTAAGTTTCTCATTAAATTGCTTTTACTACAGGAGTGCTAAGAAATTAAGTTTTTTATTTTTGTGAATAGGCACTACATAAAAGTAAATGAGCATAAGAAATATACATAATTCTGATATTCTTGAATTCTGCTCATGCTTTATATTAAGTGACAAGGAAAGAAGAAATACTGCAAATACCCTTTTTACAGTCTCACTTAAAAAAAAAGATAAGCAATCACTGAAGTGCATATATTAGCTAAATTCTAACGAGAAGACTAATGAGACTGTTAAATTTTAAGTCTCATGATCTTTGTTTTTCTTTGTATCTGAGTGATTGCTTCTTCCAACGCGAGATTGAAGTCTTCACCACATACATGGGACTCCTCTCCCTCCTTTCAAAGCTTTCTAAGAGCAAACCACTCAGTAATATGCTTAAAAACCTAATTTCTCACCCTAAACTATTTGGAACCAATTCATCCTGGACTTCACAAAGCAGAATTTGGTGCACAAGTCTCCTGACTAATGAATACTCTTGTTTTCACTTTTTTACATTCTTCTGGATTTAAGATAAATTCATTTCATTAAAGCTGGTTACATTTAAATATTTCAAGTGTTAAAAGATTCCCTTTCCCATTCCTAAGGGACAAAGATGCACAGAAATGGACCTTCTTCCTTTCTGTCTCTCTCTACCCTATTTTAAAAGTCATCATATTTAACAGAGGAGGAAAATGAAGGCAGACTGACAGCATTCGGAAAAGTCAGTGCACTGGTGACCAGTTCTCCACAACAGTTTCAGTATTTGGTGAATGATGTGCCCATTATACTGGAATCCCATTACTTTGGACAACAGAATAATTAGCATTCCCAGACCTGCTGTTTTTTGTACTGTGCTTTGAGGAGAGAAAATGGGTAAGAACAGAAAGCACACAGGTTTATGTGGAAAGAAATGAGGTATCAAAGAATGTTAATAAGGGCATCCTCCCACTTTTTGTACATCCATTTTGATATTTTATCTAGCAGGTGTTCCTGATTCTTTTTTAGCACAAAGTAAAGAGGAACTCTACTTCACAAGCCAGATACTGTTTACAGAGGCATTTTGTAAATACATAAATGGGTTAATGATTGTTCAAGAATATGATTTTCTATTGTTTTAGAACGGTTTGAACAAATAAGACAGCAAAACCAGACACAACCACCTAGTGTTGTGGAAAAATTTTCAAGGAATTAATTCAAACAACCACCACAACTGGATAACTAATATCTTAAAGAAGCAAAATAAACTGTCTTCTGCTTGTTTTACTTATTATTTTCCCAAATAATCCCCAAACCTCAAAAAAATCCCCCAACAACAGAAACAACCTCCACACAAACCAATTTCCTAAGTATGTCAGTTATTCCTACCTATTTACAAAACTCCTGCCAAGTGGACTATATTCCACTGAAAGCATTATCAAAAAAACTCCAACTTTTTCCTTTTCTAATTTTTAAAAGAAATATTACATCCTTTGGGAGGAAACATATTGTGCCTCTCTGAAGGTGATGTTCACTGTTAACATGCTACTGATCATGTCTACCTTTCAACTAAGATTTCCTATCCTCCAATACGAGGAGCAAGAAGTTCAGTTAAAAACCTAGTTCATTTGGAAGAATGATTGAAAATAAGATCAAAATGACCATTAACAACAGAATTAACAGAGGCTGGAATGTGAAATAATTGTAAAATAAACACAGCTGTTATTTTTCTTTTTTTTTAATTGGTACTTGCAGAATTTAGGCTAACAAAAGAAAACTAAAGATGTTTTAAAAAGCAATAGAATGTAAATTAATTTATCAAGTTACTCTTCTCGAGGAATAATGGAGTTTTGCACTTACCAATTTAGCCTCAGACTGCACTGGCTGTGGGGAGGAAGGCCCTGGGATTCCTGGGATACTAGGCACCATGGTGACAGGTCTAACAAGCTGACCAGATAAAGTATAAAAATGAAGAAAACCTGAGTATGTTATCATAATAGAGAGCATACGACAGCACTACCCTCTGAAGCCAAAACAGCTATCAAGCTGCTTAAAACTAAGCTCTATGCTGCACTTATGCAAATCTGCTCCACTTTCAAATTAATATAGCATCATGCTTACTTACTGGTACTGCAGCAGGGACATGCACATTAGAATTTGTGATAGATGCAGGAATAGCAACAGGCATGGTTTGTCCATTAGGAAGATGTAACAGCAGAGGAAAAGGACCTGGAACTGGACTGAAAAAGGAATGAACTATATAAAAGAAAACTTACTCCAGGGAAGAGAACAAGTTTACACAATATTTTAAATTGGTTTGTTTACAGCTGTAATGCAGTATTTGTTTGGAGATCAAAAAAATGAACTTAGTGATGCGGAGAACATGGAATTATATTCACACGTAGTGAAAGTTGTACATCTTGTATGTAGTAAAGCACCACATTACACAAAAGCATCTCAAATTTGTACACTACTTGGAGAAACAGTAACTGAAAGAAGACAAAATATTTTCAAATTATCTAAGAAAGCATTTTACTGGGATTTATGTAACTTACACTATTGGTCTGTTAGAGGATGGAGCCTGGGTAATAACAGTACTAGACGTTGGTGATGGTATTGCCTGCTGAATAATAACACTTGAGTCAGAACTCGTCAGGAGTACATTGGGAACCTGTAGCGATGCTGGACGAACTATTGTTGATGTAGGCTGTGCGGTCTGCTGCAGCGACACTTCCTGAGGAAAACCAAAGATTAATCAGATTGTAAAATGCAAGTATATACCATTAATTCTGTTAAATGAACACAGTTTGATGGGACAAAATTCCCTAATGTTATCAAAGTAAAATCAGTTATATTACTAAAAACATTAAAAAAACTTCCCCTTGGATGAATCATTTAAACCATCAGAGTGAAACTGTTCCAACAACAGCGATTTTAGTTTTATGAAACAATTTATGCTAAGGCTACTATTACTGATAATTCAGTTTTTGAGCAGGCATTGAGGATTATCTGCAAAGAAACCCGTGATGCTATCAGCACCAGCCTATCTACCCACTCTCTGGATAAGGGAAACATTTTCTGGTGTCCTTAGGTACATTTCCATTTCAGTCCATTGTTCTGGATTTAAACAAGAAAAACAAGAGTTTTGTGGCTCAGTAAAAAGGAGGGGAAAAAACCGCCAACCTGTCTTTTTTAATCCTTTATCTTTACCCATGTACTTAACTGGAGTGCTAATAAGTTAAAAATATTTGGAGTATTACATTCATAACTTTACAAAATATATGCATATCCTGATGCAGAAGAAATTATTTGAGTACAGAAATTAAATTTTCTTAGTGGCAAGTATATAGTAGACAGAATTGAAAGCCTAGAAAATGCCTTATTGTAACCAACACCTTCCTTTTCAGGGAACCCTTGGTATTGTCAGACTTATCTTCAGACAGGATCTTTCCAGGTTATTTATGCTTTTGGCACGAGCTACTACAATTAACGGCACATAAAACTATACTCTTAAGACCAGCAGACTTTACTTGCTCCACTGTTAAACTGTAATTCAAAGAGAACACCTCACACCTGTGTCACGTAGGCTACACTGATTACCATTTGCTCTGAAATAAGCTTAAGTTTTTAAAACGCATTTCCAAAGCTTTAGAAGTAAAGTCTTTGCTGTCTTAGAGATCGTTTTTCTTTTTATACATCAACTGGAAAATGTGTGTGCTCCTCTGAGAGCTTCATGGAAGTGTAAGTGGGCTGGCAAGCCGCGGGCTTTAAAAAAAGACAGGACTTCAGATGACGGAATTTTCTCCCTTCAAAAGTTCAGAGGCTAGATTTGTCATCAGGGTTCGTTAGTTCAGTCCAGTTTTTCCCCAAGGGGCCTAAAAGACTACTCACAGTGGATGACAGCTTTGGAGAATAACAGTGAGCTGTATTGAGGAAAGCATGATTTTTCTTCAGTATCAATCTGGTGTATTTATAAATATTAGAATATTCGAACACAGTACTTAGACTCACAGATGAGCATTCAATCAAAAAAAGACAACATACAGTACGAAACTGCAGAAGCAGGAAAAGAAAATTGGGAAGAGTTGACTAATGCGTATTCTTAGGACAGGATTAAACACTCCTTTGCAACTGAGTAATTTGGTGTAACAGCTGTACAGATCTTAGTGAGAAGAGCCACAGGGAAAGCATAAAGGGACTGGACCTTTTGACTGTGCAAAATTACAGGAAGGCATAAGGGGAAAATACTTGCCCTGATAATCTTTTGGCAGTGGTCAATTCAGAAATTGATATTGGGTCATCCTTCACTGGTTTCAGTTTCACCCTTTCCTGCCTGCTGCTTGCCATTATTACCTGCCTCGTTACTGTGACCAATAAGCCCCTGGAAAGTCCATTCCCATTGTTGGGATACCTCAGAGGAACACCCACGTTTGTCCCTAACAGCCAACAGCAGTGTAAGAGCTCTTTTTCTTGTTCTCCCTTTCACCTGCAACATCTTCATATATGGCAACCACGGTACACATATAAATGTAAATTTAGATATATGAATAGCACAGAATCAATAGCTATGGCAAAGTAATTCTAATTTCCAATTAAAAGGTGAAAAAGGCAGTCAGCTAATGGAAGCCACAGTGTCATATGTACCACTTTACTCTGAAAATATAAACTAATCAGATATTCACACTTTGTCAACAACAGCAACGATGTAACAGTCCTTTATTTTTGGGTTTATGCAAGTGGCCTCTCTAAGTACCTGTGTGTGTGGATGGGGAAACAGTTCCCAAAATACAGAAGGCCAAGAAAAGAAGCTCTGAGAGGCAGAGTGTGGAAGTCTCCCAAGAATGGATAAGCTCCAGAGAAAATCAGCCTCGCTGAACTTGCAAGAATTCATAACCTGAGAACACCAGCTGAATCCGTAGGCGGCCACTAGCACGTGCACACACATGAACATGCTGTACAATTCAGACAGCATCCAGAGCCACAGTGGTTGCTATACATGAGCAAACACTACAGGACTGCATACAGACTTGATGAAAGAACAGACCCCTTGAAGGACTTGCACAGAATCACAGAATGGTCTGGGTTGTAAGCGACCTTTAGAGACCCTCTAGTCCAACCCTTGTGCCATGGGCAGGATCCCTTTCTCCAGATGAGGTTACTCATGTTTGCCCTGTCCAACATGGCCTTGAACACTTCCCAAACACCAACCCAGAAGTCACAGGCATGTCAGTACAGTGACAAGCACCTGGGACTGGGCTTCCAACTGTTGCTGCAGCCAGGTAACTATGCCAGCAAGTAAGTTATGGCACTCTGTGAATACTTACTGGCTATTAATAACAGCAGCTTAATTAATGGATGTTCTAATAAATACTGACTGTAAAACTGTCTCTCTCCCTGGCTTAGTGCCCTACTAGGAAAAAGGCAATTTGCAACTTTAAGACAGAGTGCTGTATGGAAACCAGACTTCAGCAACGGTCAGATGATTAACATATCCTATTCTGAAAACAAAAACCTCACATAACACAGAGAAGTAATTGTGTGTATTAAAGACAGCATTTCTGCTTTGCTTAAAAGATCAGAAATTATTCTCAACTATTAAAAGAGTAACATATTTACTGACCAGGCTGTTTATACAGTTGAAAACAAAGTATTTTCAACTTGTTCTAGGCTATAACCCCAAAAAACACATGCATGTGCTGGTGACTGCAACAATGGGGCGGCAACACAAGCTGCAGTTTTAAGAAGTACAGAGCTAAAGGAAACAAGTGTTAAACAGTATATAGAAACAAAAACATAGGCATACCAAACTAAGATACTAATTGGTCATCAAAACATTGCACTAATGAAGTATAATTTTTATCTAAAATAATAGTTTGTAAATATATTCTGCTAAACAAATAGATGAATTTGCAATCATGAAATTAAGCCAAAGTGCTATTAAGAGACTTATTGAAAGGCTCTCTCCAACCCTTTTATTCTTGAAACTCAAAACAACTGAACTGGGAATTATTTCTCAGAAGAGGCCAGGTACTTCATTTAAGAAGTGTTTTCAGAGATGCATATTTCTAATTATTTTGTATCTAAGAGCAAATACGCAATAACTTCCTAATGATATCAACAAATACATAGAATTCCTTATACAGAAATGTAGATGGCCAGAACTACTACTGCAATTGATTATTATTTTAAACTCAATTGTTTTCTTACAGTAATTAGGTTAGGCCATTAGCTATCTGACAACAACTAAAACTTGAGAAACTCTGTTGAGGGTTACCCTTCAAAGTACCATTAATAAGAAACTATAAGAAGTTCGAAAGCTCTCAGTAAATTAGGTTTCATTTGCTTATTACTTTAAGGCTAAATGGCTTTATATACTTCTAATGATATCTCGGTCCATTCAAGGCAGAATATCAACTCTTACCAAAGCCCAACAGAACGCAGGGAACTCTCAGAAAACTAGGAAGAGAATTAAACATAATTGTTTAGAGTCTCTAAGAAATTCCTTTGACAACTACAAGGAAAATTAGAACAACTGTCTTGCACATATATTAACAGGCTGTAATAATTTAAGGCCACTAAAATATATTCAGCCAACTAAATGGTTATAGTGGCATATATTTTAAAACCAACTATGCCCTGAAAAAAACCAACAAACCAACAACAAAGTGACCCTTTCCTCCTTCAGTACATCTATAGAAGGAGAACACAAAAATCTAACTGAGGAAACAGCGACACTGCTCACATTTCTCAACTTCTGCAGGCCACATGCAGCAGCAGCACACTCCAAGCAGCACCCTCATCCTTGCTCAGTTTGTCTCTACAATCAGACATCAGAACAGCATTGAGCAGCAGCAGCAGCTTTTCACTTCAGCTCTCTTACAATGACAACACTGAAATTACATCTTGAATGAGACAAGTTTATAAGTACTGCCAAGCATTGAGATATAATTTTCACTTGTAACGATGCTACTGAGATACTGAACCACTACTGCATAATGATATTATCTCCTGACAAAATTAGAGTACTTAGAATAAGTATTTGCAGAAAAAACACAAACTGATCTCTGAAATAAAGAGGAAAAATAAAGAAAACTTAAGATTTGGACTCTGATTTGCTTAACATTAAGCAGCTCTTTTCATGTATTCTTTTAAACTACTTTTATTATTTCTGAGACTACATGATTGCCTTCATTACCTATGATTACTCATCCCTGCGAACAAAACCTCAGTGAAGCTTTGTAAAGACAAACCTCAACTGAAATTCTCTTACATTTCTATCACACTCTTAAAGCTATTCTCACACTAGTGCCTGCTGGCAGGATAAGAGAAGGGGTGCAAGTTCAAACCAGAGAGATTCAGATTGGATCCAATGAAAAACACTTTCACCACAGGACAGCCTGGCCCCGAACACTGAGGTTTGGGGTTGCACCAAAATTGTGCAACCTCTCTCCTCAGAGGTTTCAAGACCAGACTGCATAAAGCCCTGATTAACTTGTCTGACCTCAGACCTAATACCTACTTTAAGGGGGAAGTTGGACCCGGAACTTCCTGCAGGCAATTCCAACCTGAATCACCCTGTGATCCTGAAAAGTCCTGCTGATTTTTTGGAAATAATGTAGCTAAAATCCTTCAAATGCCGACTGCTCACTGAAGATGCACATAAAAAAGACTAACTAGAGCAACTTTATTGCTTTATTATGTTCTGCTCCTAATATTTTTATTTACTGAAGTAGGAATAAAAATAATTAACCCATCTCACTGACTTGGCTTCATTTTGTGTTTGAGAGAACTCCATGTAATGAAAACACCACAAACCACCTATCAAACTGATCATGATTACTAAACCATTTATTTCTTCTTTAGAGCATTAGTTCTTAACCTGATTTGACAGCAACATCCTCTAGTGACAGACAGTACCTCAGTCTTCTAAGAGCCTCCAAGTAAACACTTAACAACCAAACGCATGAGATAACCCCTTTTGTGGCCTAAAGAATATAAATTTGAAACAAAATTATCTAGTGCTCAGCTTTGAAAGACATCCCATTCATCGCTGTACATCTCTGCAGAACATCCTCTCCAGCTCTACAAAGCAATTTATGGTGAAACATACGATAAACATACAAATGTATAGGTGAAGAGTCTGAAACAATTGAAGTTATCAAAAAACAGAATCCAAGAAACTGAACCTTCTTTGCTTTTTCATGAATGATGATGCATAAAACAGAGCCCTTTTAGCTGTTTCTAACCTAGGAGGAATATTAAATTTTAATTTCCTTTCTGGCTTTACTGGTTGGCCAGCGTAAGGCAAAGAAACAGTTACAGCGAGCAAAGCAAACTAAAGAATTGAACAAATTAAGTGTATACCCACAGAAATATGACAAATTAGTATTTTTTTTCCCAACTAAGTAGCGTGGCAGCTATCATCACATATAACAAACTTACAGGTGATCAGAAGATTCAAAAAATGAATGCCGGAAAGAAAAAAAAAAAAAACCAAACAACTGAAGTGTTCTGACCTTTTCATCATTGGTAGTAGACTCTGGATGAGGTAAAGGACTATCTTGATGAGTTGTCTCTACAACGGAAGGTTCTTCAATTTTATTTCTTATAATTGGTGTTGCAAGAGGAGACAGATCTAGAGGCATCTAAAATCAACAGAGTAAACCAAAATTATTCTATGTCTAAAAAATGAAAATACATGAGAAAATGTAAACAATCAATCAAAAAATATCAGCCTCACAGAAAACAGTGAGGTGCGGATGTTTGGAGTATCTAGATGCAGAACGCATTATTTGCCATGGCCATTTTTCCAGCATCTGCATGATTACCGATCTTCAGTAACACTTTGTCTTTCAACACCAATGTCAGATTAAGTATTTTCTTCTTGAGCACCAAAACCACTCTTAAGTCTTTCCAAAGAGTCACAAGGAAATCATAGCTGAGAAAGGACTGTGTTACAGTTAAAAGAAGGTATTATACTTCTTTATATTCTTGTATTATGTGCCACAAAGTGCAAAATCCTAACTACAATTCCAAACTAAGAAAGCTACTGTGAACAATTAATGACAAACTGCAGAGAAAACACATTAAGATGATATTATTGAAAAAGCAAGTATTATATTATTATACAGGTAAAATCCACCAGGACATCCAAAATGCCACAAAGAAGTTACAAAAATACTTAAAGCAGTAACACAGATTTGAAAGCCTATACTCCTATCCAGGCTGCTATTTAACCACTTTTGGAAGAAGCTTCCCCCAAAGCTCATCTGCTATTTATGTTCTTCCAGATGCTTTTTTGAATTCAATTCCTAGTTTTCCTATAGAATACATTACTAATAGAAGGGAAGACTGTTAAAAGTGGAATCTCTATTCATATCACATCTGAATATGAAATACTATATAAAAAACCTAAACTACCAATCCTGTACAAAGTGAGCTACTTTGAGAAATTTTCCATTCCTTGTCATGATTGCTTGTATTGATATTATATGTATCAACCAGAGATATGGCAGGACTGTGTTTCTTTTCATAGCACAGAGAGCAGCTTGGAAAATTAATAGCAATTAAAGAAATCATTAAAATGTTTAGAATATTTTGCAATACCTATAACCTCCTCCAAGGTAGCATTGAATTACACAGAAAATACATTACTAGTAAGTCCAGAATCAGTATTACCATATGTAGTGTTTTAAGAACAGCTAGAATGCATCAATTAAAAAACCCTAAAAAAATCAAGTAAGAAATCATTATTTGGTATAGTTGCAGTAACAAAGCAATGGTGAGGCCTTGTCAGAAACGGGTACCAATCCATCTTGTTCAAAAGTACCTATTCAAATTGTTACTGAAACCAAAAACACTGATTCTGATTCAGCAAAATCTGTATATATGAGTAGAAAATGAAATTTTTCATCACTGCTTATGGAAGTCAAGTAGGTAATCAACCAAAGGCAACATTATTCAAAGGGAATATCAAAGAGAATTTTTCGTTTGCAGAAGCGTTTAAATGTCAGGGCCCCATACCAGTTATGGCTGGAAGGTACTACACTAAAAAGCAGAAAGTGTATATAAATGCCTGGGCAATTTCTCAAAAAGATACAGTCCAAATTTTTCTTATATTAGAATATGTACATTTAAAAAAAAAAATCACCACCTTGGTTGCGATCAGTAATTTGTAGATCAGTAATTTCTATGCAAGAGTGATTTCAACACATCGCAAATATAACTGAATTAATGACACTTCTTTAAATTTAGCCACTATTAAACTCTCATTATCATTACTATCATTTAAATAATGCTGGCATCTTAAAATTAATCAAAATAATGTTCACATACTCCTCTTTTCACATGGGTTTCTTGCAAATATTTTTTTGCAAAAATGCTTTACTTTTCAGACATATTTTCTGCTTATTCAGAACCTAATGAAATGCCAACCAAATCTAATGATTAACTTCAACAGATACTGACCGGTTACTTGAAGAAATAAGACGAAAGTCAGTGTATCCCATTGTCAATGCTAACTATGTAGAGTTAGATAATCTTAGATTTGTATTCCCTCCATATAATATTTATATAAGCAGCTGGCAAATGATTATTGGCACAGTTTAGAAGGCAATATATAAATCCAAAGTTTGTTTTTTTAAAAATGGAATTTCTAACATGAAAAGAGCCAAAGCTCTGAGAAGAAGAAGTTTTTGAACGTACTTTCTTAATGTCATCTTCAGAAGCCTTTTTAAACTCATTTTCAAAAGGACTTGCTAATTCATTGAATAAGCCGACTTCTTCACAGTTCTTCAAGAATCGAGTTGGTGTTGGTGTCTGATCTGAAATTAACAATTCTATTTTAAAATACCTTTTATGAACATACTTACTGTAAATGTTTTTCAGAATAAAAGCAAACAGAAAGAGACGACATGGTGAAGAACATTCTTATGCCTTGCCAGCAGGCTCCTTTCTGCCTTGCAGGAAGGCCAAGCAGAAGGCATACTCCACCTGCCGGAGACAAGCAACTGGAGTTTGCAAACCAGGAAGCCCCTCACAGTCTTGGGAGCATTTCTTCTGTGTCCAGAAACCAGAGGGAGGTATTCTGAAGTGCCTTCTCTAGCACAGCAGATCACTTCAATGAGCAAGCAGATGCTATTTTCAAATAGAGATAAGGCCTACATGAACATTTTCGTTAAAAAGCAAAACCACAAAAGAACAAAACCAAACAAAGAACCCACTAAAAGACCTGAGACTAAAACTCAACACAGCTCATGAACAGTTTGTTTCTTTCTTCTCATACTGCAAAACCAGCAGTGAGCACTTTCAAGCATGCACAACTTCTAAACAGAAGTACGTGGCACTATCGTACACAGGATCATACCGACTCCTATGGTGCCCGTATAGTCAAGCCGGAATCAAAAGACTTTTGGTATTTGGCTGAGTACTGCATGCAATAGTTTCAACAAAGTAATTCCATAAAGTTTTTAGTAGTATATGAACTCCCCTTAAGTGAATAATAGTGAAATCTATTATTACCAGGTCAAAATTAGCCGTATTTGCCAGAAAGTTACCCGCAATTAAAACACTGTAAAGTGGTATAACGTGCTGCCATTTACGACTAACAGCACATACGCTGGAATGTGGTTACAAAGAGACAGACACTGCCATGGTTTCATTCTCAAGCACCTCATTATCCAACAGGTCCTCTTTCTTACAGTATAATTGCCAAGGGCACATTTAGAAGTTCAAAATTTTAAAATGTGTAACTGCTGGTTTATGAGTAACCATTTTTCCCCCTGCTTGTCCTAACAAATTAGCCACTTACACGGAAAAAATTTCAGAAAATGTCTGAAAGCCTTTGTGAAGTTCATTTAGGCTGTTCCACAACTGAAAAGAATCGTCTGACTCTAACTTTAGAATAATTAGCATGTGCTATCTTGTTTTTTCTTCAATCAAGACCTTTAAAATTTATAATGCAATCAGTCATCCATTGGTGATTACTTCGGATCCTCAACAAACAAGAAAAAGTTACCACAGACCCAGGGTATACGGAAATTCTGAGGTGGAAATACAGGAAAAGTATTTGGAATTTAAGCAAATTTAAAACAAAGCAAAAAAAGGTTTTCTTTCTTCTGCAATCTCATTTAAATAATAATATTTACTGATTAATTCTTCTAATGTATGTCACTATAGTATAGAAAAAACACTACATATTTTAATATTTAAGACAAGTAATATCAACATGTAATGAAAATTTAAATGCAGATTAATTTAGATATAGATCCTGTTAGATATAGCCTTTATTAGTGTATGTTCTTACTGAATGCTTATTATGTAACTTTATTAGAGTACTGATTAATGAAAAGTATATAATTATATATCAGATTGAACTGAAAGTTATATATGGAGAGTAATACTGGCTTCAAATTCTCACAAACGCTATTTACGCATAGCATAAGCACATACTGCAGACAACTTTAGTGAACAAAATGTTTCATATCTGCTTAATGTAAGTCTATGCATTATATACAGAAAATACATAAAATTCCAGCGGAAAAGTGAATAAACTTGTTATAAAAGTATATACTAACCAGCCACAATGACACTATCATTACGAGCCGGACCAAATTTCAGTGTCATCTCATGTTTGTGTTTATGGACAGCCAAATGATCCTCATTGGTAAAACGCTGCAGTGGAAAGTTTGAGAGTTGGAATGTTGCGTGTGAATAAAGTAAATGCAATTCCACAGAAAGCAATCTTTACAACATGTAAAACTAAGACTAGGTTAACAGACAACCCTCTTAGGCAGACAGATCTTGTTTCGTGGTCAAAAAATACCAAGCAGAAATATTATAACACACAAAGTTTATAGAAACTAAACAGCAATATCATCAAGGAAATGGTACTATAAATTATCTGCATTCATCAAAAGTCCAAGATAAAAACGTCAGAGTGCTGCAGACTTCATCAACTGCTAGCCAACAGGCGTTTGCTACACTAATGAATCCTGACAATGTTTAGTAACTGATTATCACTATTTGTATTATTATCCTGTATTGTATTGTCACAATAACAAGAATTGATCTGTTATCACAAACACAGACTTCACTGTAATTTATAGTGTAAAAATAAAATCCGGATCCTGCCTGACCATTTACTACGTAACAGGCAGATAGAACGTGCAACACAAACATCAGACAACTGAAAAGCTGTGAATGAACTGAACTTATCAACATTTTAAAACTCTCTTAAGTTTTCAGAAGTATGCCAGTTTTGTGCACACTTGCCCCAAAATTTGGGCATATTATATTAAAAAAAAAAAGTAATAAGCAGACAAATTAGGTGTGGTAAATCAGGTATTTTTCTTTTCACTAACTTGAAATTTGCTGTGCATCTGTACTTGTGGGTAAAGTTAGTGTTTCAATTGAGTTATTTAAGAAAATGTTTCCCCGATATGCAAATTACCGTAAAAACCCCCCCAACAACCCATAATACTCAAATTCTTACTTTGTGAACATTTGAGTGGCAAATTGTTTCTGATTATTCCTCAATAATTTAACTCCCTCCCTATGTATCCTACAAGAGTTACGCACCAAGTGTTCTCTCTCAGGAAACAATACAGAAAGCTTAACAGACCAGAGAGTAGTCATCCAGAGTATTTCTCTGTGGAGCCAAGAAGGAAACTAAAAATGCAGGGTCACTGAAAGACAGGGTGATACAGGCCAGGCACTTTTGTTAGACCTCTGTTGCCAAGGGTTCCAAATGCCCAACTCTTCACAGCTCCTACACCTTACCTCTAGATACAGCCTAAGCCAGAATTTTGGTGTTCTATCACACTAAGACATCTCTTTGTCCCCAGTATGTGATGGGCAGGCTCCTCCAGATCCTGAGTTCATCTCTCTATTATATAGCATGAGCTGGCATCTGGAGAAGCCATGCCCATTTTCAGGGGCAAAACTGCTCCCTTCTTCACTGGAATCAAGGATGGATTGCTGCAGACTCATGTTGAACTTCCTATGAGATTTAGTTGCCAAAACACTTCTGACAGGGCTTACATGGAAATGAGATTTAAACAGGATGAGGACAAACATTGATGAGGAGAAGACAGTCCTCTTCCATTACTTTTGATGTCTCTGAACATATTAGACATAACAAGGAATCTTAGTCCTTTGCTACTTTATATTCGGAAGGCTCTGTTAATAACACATTAATGTTGTCATTCACCATAAAAACGAAGTTTTCAGAATAAAAACGAAAACATTTTGAACTCAAAATCCAAATTAATCCAAATGCACTAATATAATGAAAAATACAGCTTATTTAAGAAATTAAATCTCTATAAAGAATGCAGGGACTTCCATCTCACGCAGCAGATAATGCAAATTTGTTTGTTTTCAGGTTACTAAATTAAAGTGCTAAGATAGCTTTCTTTTACGTAACCATCTGCTAAAACACTCAGTAAAATTTACTTTCCTGCTCACATTCAGTTCTGTATCTACTAATGCTATTCAACAGAATACATTAGAACTACAGCAGGAATTGAAATAAATTTTGTGGCTTGCTCACTGTTAGCATCTTCCTATGTATAAAAATATACATAAAAATCATGCCATTAGAAGTTTGCAGTCACCGTAATTGTGAAGATTAGTGACAAGCAAGCTTCATCATAAGCTCTCCAGTAGCATTCAAATATTCGGAAAAAATCCAGCTACCTGATATAAATTCAGATGTTTCTTGATTTATTTTTTAATGAAAGCAAATAAAGCACAGCTAACAAATGAAGTTGTTTTCAGCTCAGAAACAGCAATTTAATGTCTTATTCTTCTGTGGATAGCATTTTCTGAAAAAACACACAAAATGCTAGAAAACCTTGCTGTCACCTGATTTTCAGCAAAACAGAGATATTTTCTATCAATTACCCCACATCCTCTTTTCTTCAATCCCTAGAAATACATTTCACAGTTTTTCTTTGATCAGTGTTAGTAACATCAAGACAGACCATTACCTGGCCGCATCCAGGGGCAGTGCATAAAAAGGGTTTGTCATCACTCATATTCCACAGGTCGTTGTGCTACCTGTATTAAAGTGAAAATGGACAAGTTTTACAAATTTGTGCAATAAATTATCAGTACACCAATATCCAAAAGGCATTTTAATATGCCATGAGCAAGCATTTCTGCCTTCTGACTACACTAAGAATCTAAATACCCCAGATGCAAGTAAAGTCTGGATTCCTTCTCTCAGGAAGAGACACGAAACCCATAACAGACAAGAGTAGGGATTGAACATACATCTCAGTTGGAAAGGCAAGTATTTGTTTATAACATGACTAACTGTAAAAAATATCTGAAAACATAGTAAGACAACTTGTTACTGAAACAGAAATGCATTGTTATTATCATTCAATTCCCATAAGTAAAAGAACAAGAAGACAGCAGACAGTATGGAGTAGTCAAAGATACAGTGCCAACAGATGAAAAAGTGGTTGATTCCTTGCTCTTTGCAGGATCTTTAACGCTCATCTTTAAAAACAAATTAGCAGGTAGCACCTTAGGTAAACTGTTACAAATTTAACTGCAAAACCAAGTACTTTATTAATGTTTCACCTATACAACTGAATTACCAACAGGCTAAAAAATATTTAAGAAAGAAGTGATACTAATTATGTTTTGTGCTGTTTTGCATACTCACCATGCATATTAATACACATACCTGCCAGATTTCACACATAAACTTGTTTCATAGGACAAACTATCATATCCTCCTTTTCATGGCAGTGAACTGCAATTGAAAGAAGATATTAATACTGTGTGTATGTTACAACATGTAATAATACGATTTTGTAAAGGTAAATAATGACCATTATCCACCCATGAAACACAATAGTTTTCCAAAGCAACTATGTACTTCAGTACATCCTCTAATTAGTCACAACCTCTCTCAGACAAAAAGAAATGCTCCTATGCTTTCATCCTGCAAGTGCAGAACAAACCTGGCAAGGTGCATCACTCTCCTCCAGGATGAGAAAGAGGGACACAGGCAGGATTGAGCCACCCTGTGCTGGACAAAACTACTGCGTGGGTGCTGTGACATCTATGATAAAACAATAATAAGAGTTCTGGTACAGTGAACATTTAAAAATCAATAAACTGTTGTCACATCATTAAACTCAGTAGTGATAAGGAACTAATCTCAACACTAAAGTTACCTCATTTTAAGGTCAAGTAACAGGGTGGATGTGGGGCAGGGAATGAATGTACCAAATTAGCTAATTAGCCAGGAGATGACAAGCACTCTCAACCCATCTGTGGCTTTACCCTGGAGGAAACACATTCATCTTTAAATATGAGTATTTGTATGGAGAGCTAACAATGTCAGTTCTGAACACTGCTTAGCTTGATGAGGCAAATAAAGATGAATAAAGATGTCTTTATGATTAAAGATCACAAGCAGAATAAATCCATCTCTCCCCCAACAGGCTGGTCACGAAGAGCTGCAAGGCTTCTTGAACTGTCTAACCATCCTAAGAATGTACACTTCTGGTACAGCACATAGCACTAGACACAAGACAGATCAAGTAAGCCTAAGCAAGTCATTTAAGACTTAATACCACCAAGATCTGTTGGGAACACACCACCTCATCTTTTTGTCTGTGCCTGTACAGTGAGAAGTTACTTTATAGACTTTTTGGATACTACTTCAAGAAGAAGGAGATGCCAGTCATGGGATCACGCACATCGAATAGTATATATGCAAAACACGGAGCAGAAGAGATTACAAAGTGTCCCTTGTAAATATCTATGTTCAACAAAATACGGATACTGAGCTGAGACCACATAGCCAAGAAGAGATGAATGGCTGCCAGAAACTTCAGAGTCTTTGGCACTGATGACTCAGGGAAACATTTACATCCCAACAAAAGGATGCCAAAGCAAACTGGGGATGGAGATTGTTCCGCTGTTCTTTGCAAGAGTTCATAACCTGTCTCAAGTTTCTGAAGGGATGAAGTATTTCTTGAACTGTTCAAACTATGAACTTGGTATTGTCACCAACAGAGTATTAAAAGTTATGGGCAAGTTTGAATGAGTAAGACTTCAGGGGAAAAAAATAAAGCCTTTATCAATGAAGCTTTAGGATTACATCCTTATATCACCTGGAACTTCAACAGGAAATCATTGAAAAGGAATTCACTTTGTTAAATCTTGATCACAGTGCAACATATAGTTAGATATGGCTACAATATGTACATATGGATATATATATATATTATGAACAGGAGAGTTATATGCTTGAAGGTGTAAGAAACAATTTTGGGTTGGTTTTTTTTTTTGTATCTGAAGAATGATGATGTTGATTAACCAAAGTGCATATAGGGCATTTTTTCCACTCTGTTACTACAGTGTGTTGTCAGTCTTTGACAAGCCACAAAATCTACTCTGTCTACATTGTCAGTATTTTTTCTAGGTCGTAAGCTGTAAAGATCAATTTTTCAAGTCTGATCCTTTAAACGAGATATACAAATAGGTGTAGTATTAAGTCTTTATCTGGTTCCATGTTTTCGGCTGAGAAACCTATGAATTTTGAAGGCCTGATTTATAAACTAAAAATAATCCTTGCGAAAAAAAGCGTTATCCTCCTGCCAAACTTACTGCAAAAAATTAGAAATAAATTAATTTCCTATCTTTGCAATATTATCTGACTACAGGCCACAACAAATTTTCTGAGGTAATCCCTTGTAAAGGGATTCCAGCTAACATCCAAGCAAAAAATTTCTGCACTTAAGAGAAGTTCACTCATGAACTTCAGCAAGATCTCAGACATTAAAAATCTGAACAGAAACTGAATCTGACAAGATGGGAAAAACAAGGAGCTCATGTTCATTAGTGAGATAAAGAATACCTGCTTAATAGACACCAAGGCTATGGAGTTTTGATTCTGGCTTTCCGTGGCATCACCAGTTCAGTAAGGACTGTACTTACCTATTACAAAGACAAATACAAAGCTTGCACCTATAACAAAATAGCTCCACACAACAGTGCAGGCTGATGGCCAAACAGCTGCCAAGCAGCTTTGGGGCAGAACTTGTAATTTCTGGAGGGCAACAAACTGAACACAATTCAGCATCAAAAGCTAACAGCCTACTGGGCTGAATTAGCAAGAGCACAGCAACCAGATGAAGGCAAGTGATTATTCCCTTCATATGGCACTCATAAGGCTATTGCTGGAATGCCTTGTCCAGTTCTTCAAGATAAATGACAAACTAACAGAAGCCCTATCAAAACAGTTAGGAGGCCAGACTGCTACATCCAAGAGGAATATCAAGAAGCAAAGTTTGTTCAGCATGGAGAAGGAAGGCTAAGGAAGGATCTACTTGCTGTCTTAGACTACCTAATGTATTGTTACAGAGAAGGAAGATCCAGACTCTACAATAAAAGGATGAGATGCAACATTCACAAGCCATACCAAGAAATTTATGAACGGGGAGTAATAAAATTTAAAAAAAAAAAACAAACCCAAACAAACCACACAAAAAAACCCCAGAGAGCTGCTGAACACTGAAACAGGTTGTCCAGTGGGGCTGCAGAATCTCCATCCTTGAAGATAGTCAACACTTAAGTGGATGAAACTGCGCAATCCAAGACAACTCTGAAATTTGAAGTATACCATAAAGACATCATAGCTAGAGAGGTGAACAACAGCAAAACAATCCAAACTTCGGACAGCTTTAAAAGACTTACCGTGGTTAACTTTACAGCCCAGCAACTAAAACTGCTGCTGTTAGAGAAAACAAACCAACCAACCCATCTCATCCTTTGCCTCCTCTTTTTTTTCCTGGGTTGTTTGTTGTCTGACAGGAATAATGAGACTAACACACAGAAGGCAAATTTTAAGAAAGGAAGTTTATGATAGCCTTTTGAAACAAGAGAGGCAATTGGAAACTGACTGCTCTGAGACATAGTATAACTGTAAAAAAGAGCTACTTAGAAAATGCTCTTCCCCTGAAAATCAAAATAGCAACTTAAATGCCATCTTGACAAACACATTACTCACTCAACCAAATAAGAAATAAAGTATGTAAACTGCTAACCCAATCGCTAGAGATGAATTATAGCCACCTTGAATTGTTACCCAGGCAACAGCAAACACCTTGTCCCATAAAAAACCGATGGTTCCTGAAGCAACCCGTCTGAATGCGAAACGCCAGCTTTATCTCTTAAGATTAACTGAAGAGTTCAGTGAAACGATTCTTACTGCAGTCTGTGGATCTGCAGCTTCCTCTGCAAACCTTCCAACTCTAACTTCCTTTCAGTAGTGTTAAGAAATCCATACATTGCATTTTTTGAGTTACACTGAGAAACATGATCAGAACTGAACATACAAAAACCATTAAATAACCTTGACAGTATAATCAACGTAAGTCAGAATGTAATCTGATTGGTGTTTGCTCCATCCTTTCAATGCAAAGGTAAAATACTTTCACACACTATTTAAAATGTTAGGAGCCTCTTTTATCACTTTTGGAAAGTAAACAGTACAGTAAAATATTTAAGTAAGTATGTGTACACATTTAAAATATATATAATAGACATAAAAACAGGTGATGCCATTTATGAATATTCGGGACAGTGTGATTATTTTAAAATAATGTTTCTAAAACATCAGACTAATGTTTATTTTAATGTGTTACAAAAATAGCTTCAACAATTATTTGTGTATTTTTATAAGATTTTAATTAAGCACCTTAGGTACACTTTCTGGAAATTACTACTACATATTGCGAAGCTTGCTTCTAAAATACCTTCCTGTAGACAGTTTGTAAAAGAACACACGCTGACTTAAGCGATGTCTTGTTGGTTCATCTTACTGGTAAAGATTCTTTGTTTTTCTCTTAATTCTGTACATACAGAAGCATGGAAAACACAATTGACACTTTAACTGTTTAAAATATATACATATTGATAACCCTTGCAAAAACCTCTCCACATTTGGTGAGGAAAAAATAAACCAAATCATTCTTCACACATACCTAGTGAAGATTTGTCAGACTTGCAGCTAAGACCTCTGCACACGTTACCCGTACAGGGGGCAGAGTATGCCTATGAAGCGTGCTCTATGCCAAAAGACCTCTATGCTCTAACTTGCTCATGGGCTGTGTGGCCTTGTCCTCCACCTACTTATTCTAAGCAGCAGGCAAAACAGAGACTGCACCCCTGCTGTTTCAGGGCTGACACAAACAGCATGGAAGAAAACAGCCTGAACTGAACACAGAGAAGACAGACAAATATAAATATATAAAAAAAGAAAAAACCCCAAACCAACCCACCACCTTTCCAATGTCAGCATTCCTCTACTGTCCAGCAAGCAAGAGACACATTCTCACAAGTGTGTCACCCCCCTAAGCTGGAGGGTCCATGGAGGACAAGCTGACAGTCTGCCAGCTACAGCAGCAGCTCATTGATCAGCTACTGCTTACACATAGGATGCAAACTTAAGTTTTGCAGCTAGACTGACCACTTGCACGTGGCTCCAACTCAAGAAACATCTGTACATTGTGGTTTGAAAAAATGGCAAAGTTGGACAAAAACTGCATTAGGCCACTGAGACAAATCAGAATTACAGCTGCTTGTCAGCATCTAGACTCCCTTGGGTCTGTACATTACAAAGTACTTAAGTTACAGTATCAGTGATGTATTTCCCAATGGATGTTTGCATTTCCTCAAGACAGATCATGTCTACTCAGCATTTCCTTTTATTCTTTACATTTGCTCTGGGACTGTGCCCCTTTTTACTGCAAGATACAAACTTGCAGTATGCATAATTATTAACTCTTAGTAAGCTTTTCTGTAGATCTCATCATAGTGTTCAATCTCTTTAGGTAGCATAAGATTTCTTTAAAGCTTCATTATACAACAGGAAACCAAAGCATAAAAGGGAATGTTCAGTTTTTTCAAAGTCTTTATCAATTTTAAGAGTTCTACTTGAGGTGCTTACTTCAAAGTCAAGTCAAGTGGACCACATATACTTGCCACAGTAAAGAATAACATTCTCTTAACGGTTACCTGAAGAGCTGAATTTAGTGTTTTGCTTGGCTGCATACAGTAATTTTAAGGCATGCTTCTTTAGATGAGTAAAAAAAAAAGGAACTATTTTTGTTTTCCAAATTTAAACACTTCAGAACTAAAAGAGATGGCTTTATTATGCAGCCAAATGAATCAATGCAAATCAAAATGAACAGGGCACCTTTTATACTTGCATGTAGCATTTAATCACCTCCCACATTTAAGCCTACCTTGATTTCCACAATTTTCTACAGAGGCAGACTCACAAGTTTTACTTTGAGTAAAATCCACAAGTTAGTTTGTAGAACACACCACAAATAAAATCAAAATTTGTATTTTATGGGAAACAGAAAAAAATTAAATCATTGTTCCACTCACCTGGAAGGAGTGGAACTGCTATTTTTTTGCAGCTTCCTATGAAACAAAAGAAGAAAGGTGAAGCAAAAATGGTGTAATAAATACTTAACCATTACAGTCCACTTTCAAAAGCGACCTGACTATTTGTATAATGCCATATAATTAAATTGTTCAGTTTTATTATTTAGGAATGCTAAGAGAATGAAGGAGAAAAAGGTTGAAAAATAAAATACAACCCTCCTTATAAAGATCACAAGAAAGTAGGTCAGTAGATTCTGCAACAAAACTATATGCCATATTCCAGAGTATTTGAAGGTTGTAAACCTCAAAAGTGGTGAAGAAGAACATGGGAGCTGCTTCTTCACACTTCACTGCTTAACAGAGCAGTTGTGCCATTTCCTAGAAGACGCATTATCTATTTCAGAGTGTTCTGGGGAAGAAGGAAGGTGCAATACCTGCACCTTAATGCAAAGATTTCTTCTTTAAAGAAGTCAAATGTTGGGCACTTTTTCACTGATGTTATTAGTTAACTGCTTGTAACGGGTGTCTAAAGTTAATTCCATACCTTCTTCAGTTTGGCTGTTTCCACAGATAAGGGGAAGATGCAAGAAGTGAGGATAACTGACTTAGAAAGTTCAAATAAAAACAAGAAAGCCAGTTGGACAGATAGTCACGTGTACTGAAACAAAGCAATTCAATTACTTCAGCTCTGCTGAAGGAGCAGACTTTTTCCACACTAAGGTTCATTTCTGGTAAATGGAGAGCACAAATGGAATCAAGAAACACTTTCTGTTAGCTGAGTATGACCGCTCCTAAGTCAAACCCCTGGCTTCAGTATTTTTCAGAGGCACCTTGATTTTACTTTGATTTACTGGAAATTCATGCGGTGAATACAGCTCTTATACCTAAAGTGAAAGGCCAATGAACAGCAGAGGAGAAATACACAGGGATTAATATTGCACTGATCTCTTCACAGTTTGCACAGACACAGAGAAACACTTACCTTACCCAACTCATTTATCTAGGTTTGAGCATCTTAACATTGCCCATCAACCTAACAAATATTTTAAATCCAATCTCCTTTTGCCACATTTAATTCAATAAATTAAAAAAAAACAAAACAAATTTTTAAAAAGTTACTTCATTTTTGGATTTTTCAGTGTGCACCCCGAAGTATAAAATTGAATACGATAATTAACTGTATTTGGGATATATCCCAAATATCCCACTAGAGGATTCCCACTACTCATTAAAAGAGAATGATCTTTTTGTTTCCTGTAAGCAATAATAGAATTGACCATTGCCATTTATCTAGGAAGGGAAACATACTTTATTGCTTGGAATAACTTCCTGAAGAAAAGCTCCTAGCTGGACCTAAGCTAATGGAAAAGTTCTCAGGCTGAAATGAGACCAAACGACACTGGAAACAGTAGAGCATAAACTTGTAAAAAAACACAATAAATTTATTGCATAATTATTAAATATTGACTCATACTTCTATCACTAACTACATCCAATGCCTCCTGACAGGGTACATTATTGATTTGAAACAAACACGGTTAATTTATGCAGGAGAAGAGGACAATGATAACTTCGAATCTCCTCATTATTCCCCCAAAAAACTTAACAATTATTAACTTGAAATCTGTTCATTACCCCAAAAAAGAAGTTAATAGTATCGAATCCCACTTGCTTCTCTGAAAAGTTTATGCATTATTTTTATGCAGAAATTCATGATCACTAAGAAACCATAAAAAAAAAGTTGAGATTAGCAACAACATGTACTTTTAAAGTTAATGAAGCTTCTTGGAGTTATAAATGTGCATTTGTAAGTTTAAACTAATTAACAGTGGAACAAAAGGAAAAAAAAGAAACTGATGACAGAAAAATAATTTTAGGCAAGAGATACACCCAAAATTTAACTAAGCAGGATTCAAAAGAATATCATATTTCATGCTGTTCAACACTGTGTCACCAAACAAAAGTATAAATAATTTTCGTAACCATGCTAAATTTATGTACTACCAAATTTAAGGCCTGAAAGCACTTTATGTTAGATGCTGCAGAGTCTAGAAATTTCTAGGAAAAGACATAACAAACATGTTCATATTTCTAGAATTCAAACCAGGATAGAACTGTAAACAATTACACTATGAAGATCAAAGGCTCAACTACTTGATTAAGTACTACCATCTAATGCTGGTATTAAAACATAAAGTTGTAATGGATTTTTTTTAAAAGCTACTTCGCTCCATGTACACATTTAGGGGTTTTTTTAACATTTCACTTTTTTTTTTTTGGAAGCATTATATAACAAGCAGTCCCAAACAAAGTTGTCCTTTTTTTTCAGTAGGAAAACTTTCTGATTTTGATTCGGGAATGCAGAATTACAAACCCTACGACAATTCAAGTGAACGTCTGACTTGACTATAGCTTGTCCCTCTGAAATGGTCTCTAACTGGACCCCCATTAATAGACAGTACCACGTTTCAGCAGCAGGCTGAAGAAATCACATTTTGCCGCTTATGGACAACCAAGGCCACAAGCACTCCCCATCCTATCAGCTAGTGCTGAATTTAGCGTCTAACATAGACCAAGTGGTATTACAGCCCTAACTTCAGGAACTTTTTTTTTTTCTAATTAACTTTAGCTTTGCATTCAGCAAGAGCTCAGGACACAACAATCACTGCCATGAGTAGAATATGACAAAGTGGAAAGGTTTTAAAAGGTGGAAAAGAAAGTAGACTTTGGCAATATTCAGGGTCCCTATTTGGAAAGTAGTGGATGATTCAGGGCTTTGAGCTTTATTTGGATTTCTTATTCCAGTGCGAGGAAACAGGTGACAGTATCACAATTTGAAGATTCGAACAACCTGAGATTTGACAGCGTCATTACTTGTAGGAGAAAGGAGCGTAACACAAAGCAAACAAGCATGTGGATGGGGCATGGAAACATACCAATGGATCCCATTTCAAGAATAAGGATGCAGAAAGATTTTGGAGTGACTGCAGAAGCAACATGGCAGCACACATACCCCTTTACTCCAACCATCAAGTTGCACTATGGCACAGAACGTTTGTGACTAAAATACTGCACAGCCATCACTGCCTGCGACGTGATTTTTCACGTGAAAGCTTGAGAGATGTTTTAAGCCAACTCGAGGTGCCTCACATACAGTAACAGGCAAAGTCAACAGGGCAACTGGTCCAGAAGGACCACATCCATGGCCAGAGCCCACGCAAGCCATCATCTCCGTCTGGTGCGGAAAAGCTGCTCTCGCCCTCCCCACCAACACCTCACCACACACCCCGCACCCCTCTTGGCACCCTCCGCACCAGCACCGGGTATGGACCGAGATCTCCCTTCAGAGCAGAAGATGGATGCAGAAACAGGCCTCCTTGAAGCTGAGGCGGAAAGACCGGGCCTGGCTGGTCCCTTCCTTCGGCCCTCCGCCCGCCTTTCCCCCCCGCCACGGGCCAGGTCCCGGCGATGCCCCCGCGGGGCAGCCCGCTTCCGGATGCGGGGCGAGCTGCAGCCCCCTTCGCCCGCCCCTCCGTCCCACTCTCCCGGGGCGCCCGCCGGGACCCCTACCTCCGGGCGGGTAACGGTCTCCTCAGCGCCGGCCGGGCCGCCCCGCCCCAGCTCTAGGGGCGGCGGGAGCCGCAGGCCGCGGTGGGGGAGGGGGCTGCCGTGGAGAGGAGCGGCGGCGCCATGTTACTGCCTCCCGGGTATTCCCCGCCTACTGCCGAGCGGGGCCGCTCCCTCCCCTCCACCCTCAGCGCACTCGCCCACCCGGGCGCTGCCGCACCGCGGAGAAAGGAGCCGCCGCTGCCACCGTGCCGCGCTGGTGTTTACAAACTCACCCTGGGAACGCGGGCCGAACCGCACATTAAAGGCCGGGTCCCCCACAGGCTTCCGTCACTTCTCGCGATAGCTCCGCTGACATCTCCGCGGGCGGCGGGGAGGTGCGGGTCACGTGGTGGTAAAGGGGCGGGGCGGAGGAGGCCGCGCGCCGCTGATTGGGCACCGCCGGCGGGGCGGTTGGGGACGGTGTGGCCGGAAGCGCCCGATGTCTGGGTGTGGCCGAGGGACCGCCGCACGGCTGTAGCTAAGCGGAGGCTGCTCGGGCCGCCCGTGGGTGGGCGACCGACGCTGCCTCCCGAGCGACCAGCGCACGGGACCAACGGTGAACGTCCGAGTTCTGCTGCTGGGTACCAGCACCGTTCCTCCGCGGCAGCGAGGTGCTGCGTTAGTCCCGTTATGCTGCTGCCCCGCGTTCAGAGCAGTACCGCTGCCGGGGACCTCGAGTGGATGTGGCTGGCTGAAGACGTCACTGGCCACATCTGGACAACACATCTGCCACAACAGCCAAGCCGAACTGTACGCGGGCGTGATCCCACACGCTGGGTGAAGCTGCTGTGGAGGGAGTAGTAGGCACGCAGCCATGCCGGGTGGGGGCGGGGAGGGCGCTGCTCAGAGGATGAAGAGCCCATCCTCTGCTGCTGGCTCTGCAGGAGAGCAGCGGAAGGCAGCAGGCAAGCAGGGAGAAGCTAAACCGCTGCAAGGCTTTGCTCAGTGATGATGCTTGATGTACCTGTCATGTCTATGGTTTACGATAACCAACCCTCCAAAACCACCTACTGGCTGTACTCCTGGCGTTGCACCGTCTCCCTACTCACCACGTCTCTTACAGCAGGGACTAGGGCTGTGCCTGAAGCCATATGCCTGCTAAACATCCACCTTATTGCACGCTGTATCAAGAGCGCTGCAGCACTTAACAAGGAAGGGAAGCATCTTTACCTACATTTAACACAGAATTAATTACTGTTTTTGATGAGTTAAAAAAAAGAAATCACAGTTATATATAGGAACACAGTTTAGCAAGTACATGCTCTGAATCACAGCTGAAGTTTTAATTCCCTGTGTCATTTGGAACTGTCTTTTTCTGAGCCTGACCTGAGAGCATGAGACTACGAGTTGCAAAAAAACCCACCTCTAAAACAGAAGTACTAGTTCCAGCACATTACCATAGATCCAAGCTTCCCCGTACTCACAAAAGACAGTGTTGTGTTTCAGTTCTTGTAAATCATTTTGGGTGGGCACCATACAGCACTTCTGGAAAGTTCTTTGCAATAAGGTGGGCTAAGAAACACTGCATAAAAGTAGTTTACTTACAGGTGGCATTATTCTCTACTGCAAGCGTGTTAAGAAGGGCTCAAATGTGTGATAGTTCCAGGAGAGGAACAGAGATTGATCTTCTTTATTCCCAGGGCAACTACAAGCTGTCTCAGGAACAAGTATTTCTGCAGGGGTTTAGACCTGCCTTCACATGGCAGCATCAGCCCTGACCAGAGAACTGAACTGCAAGTTCTTTGCCTTTTCTCAGTCTGAAAATGGCACAGAAAACAAAAAGGGAAAGCAGCTGGTTGGAAAGGGTGAACCACTTCTGCCTGCAGGAGTAATCTAAGAATGTAATTGGTAACAAACATTTCCTTCATTATATATTAGGATAACACTGCTGTGTACATCACTGTCACAGGTGGAATGGACTTGATCTACTGGGACAACAGGCAGCAATTTTTCAGAGACAATGAAGATCTTTGCTCCAGCTGGCTTCATCTTCAACACTGAAACACGAGCAGAGTCTTCTGATATGGAAAATCTACAACACAAACCTTCCTGAGCTTAGTCTCTAAGGTCAGCACGGTTCACATCAGAAAAACTGACAGAGGCTTCAAGAAAATCCTACAATTTCAGTGGAACTTTGTATCTGGCTTCTCTGACCAATCAAAAAGATTTCTTGATGTCAACTCTTACAGACAAGATCAAGAGACCTTTTGGATATCTTGCTGCTGCCCAATCACTGCAAAGAATATTTTTCTAAAAAAGAGTGTGATCTTTTATACAACTACAGTAGTTTCTTTTGTTGGCATTGTAGAAAAACAGAAGTTTTTGTAAGACCACTTAAATTGACTGAGCTGTTGAAGTGCTCAAGTAACCACTGAAACCAAGCTCTGTTTTTCAAAGGCCCTTAAAGTAGAGCAATAGAAAAAGGGAGTCAGTGTGCTGTGATCATTCAGATGTGAACATCTGCCCCTTGGTCTAAGCCCCTTATTGTCTCTAAGGAGGATAATCCACCATGTGAAGGCTTGTTGCCATGTTTTGATAGACCGTGATTAGTCTTTATCTGTAACACTGAGATCTGACTCTTTCAAGATTGCAATAACCTAATACCAATTTTGCTTGGGTTCAGTCCATGTTCACCAGTCTATAAGCAAGTCAGAAGTTAACAAGCTTGGAGAGATGCTACTACCAAACTAGGCAGGCTTTACATCTATGCCCATGGTCACCTAAGATGCCTGCTGCGTTTCAGACAAGGCTGATCAGAGGGAACAGGGTACATGTGGACAGGGTGAACCACATAGGAAGGACATAAATCCAGAAATTGTAATACAAGGCTGACTAAAGTAGCTCATGGTGATTCAGGTGGCTTCCTTGTTGAGGTAATGGAGCAATAGCTTAGCTAGAACTTCTCTGTACACCAAAGTTATAATTCAGCCAAACCATTTTATAAGTAAGCAAACCGAGTATGACAAATGGAGCTAGAACTAGGCTTGACCAAGGCAAGTTTGAAAATCCCCATTTGCCCAAATCTCAGCGGTATGTAAATCTGAAGCTTGAATTAAAGCTAGCCCACTAGACTGGTCTACAATACTAGGAAACGTGGATTGCCACCTCAGATGCCTGCAGTGATCTCTACAGTTCTGAAAGAGCAGATCAAACTTCACCACCCACCTGAAAGACAGCAGCACACAGATGAGCTTTAGCCTAGAATTCCAGACATCATTTCCTGCCTTTTGTCCTGGGTAAATACACTGTATGTCAGCTCAGTAACAGAACAGCTTGAGAATGGGTATTAGCTAGTTCATAAAAAAATCCCAGTGTGATCACAGACCACATGGAAGACAGTTGCAACACTTCCTACCCCTCCCTCACAACCAAAAACCCCACTGCGTACTGTGCTAGAGAGGAGTATTTAAATATTCTGCATATTCTACACTCTTTAAACCTCAGACACATAAAAGAATTTACATGGCAACTTTTAATCCTTCTGAGATTTTCTTCTAACATTCAAGGAAAAGAGCTTGCCATGCTAGGTTCAAGTATTTTGAGTTCAGATGAAAACAAAGGTCTTACCTGCACCATGCACTGATCTGAGCGCCACTAGTCATTTCTCCATTTCCCCAGGGATAGGCAGCTTACAGTAGGTAAGTTTCCTAGATTTAATTTGGAAATTACCTATTTAACAGCAAGATGACAGAGCCTGTAAGCTTGTTCACCTTCTGCCCAAGTTCAGCTTATAGATGTTGAGTGAGCAGATGTATTATTTAGTACTTGGAATAAAGTTTGAGATGCTATCACCCTCCCACCAGATTAGTATATTGTAGCACAGAATATGCTGCTGTAAGTGTGAACACCATGAATGCATTTAGATTGTTAAAAGACAGATACTGTGAGAAGCAAAGCTTGATGCTACAGATATTTTGTTATTAAAAATGCTTTGATCCTACTGCTCTTCAGGTGATAACGCAAGGATGACTTTACAGAGTTCAGTTCTCTTAATTAGGTGATGTCAAGAAGGCAGTAACAAGGTGTCTAATATCACTGGGCCATGATTAAATGACCTGGACCAATCTAAAGCAGTGGCTACTTTAGTTCAATTAGGGTGGGACACTGATCAAAACAGCGGAAAATTTTTTTACCATGGCCATCAAAATTTATAGTTTAACTGAAAACTGATGGAAAGAGAACTTTCCTATCACCATTCACTGATTTGTGTTTAGCTCCTTGTGCCAAGAGGTGCCAGAACACCTTATATGCCAGCTGTCCTGAGGAAAAAAAACACATCAAATTGTGCACAGAAAGAGCTCTGGATAAATTTGAAGCAAGTGAAGGACCAAGGCCAGCAGTATAGCCTTCCACATTTAATCTCTGTATCCTTTAATCTTTCAAAGATATGCCACATTAATTTCAACAGACAAGTGACATGCCTATATAAATAAGTAAAATGTGACTTAAGTAGTTTTTTTTGAAAGATCCTATGCGATACTTCATTTTCAGGAGAAATGCATGGTGGCTGAATGACAACACGCAGTCTTCCAGATACCCTACTCAAAGATAATAAATGCAGGCAACAGGTTGACAGTTAAAGTTGTTATCTTTAATGAAATTACTTTGGAAATAGCATCAATTTCCATGACACCAACATTTTGGGAGTCCCATAAAATGCAGTTACATTCCGATGCCAGTATTAGAGGCATATCTCCTTTCACATGGCAAATAGGATCAAGAAAGCAACCATCAGACAGAAGAGACCCATAGCTTCAGACAGGGCGAATCCCAGGATAGCGTATGAGAACAGCTGCTGCTTCAGAGAAGGATTTCTAAAAGAAAGTGAAGGTGTAAGACCTCTTTATCTTTACAATTAAGATGTTTTTCTTACAGTTTAATGCATGTGACAGATTCAGAAACTCATACTTCCTTGCCACAGATTCCTTTAAGAGGAAAATCCAACAAATCCAGGCAGAAGTAATTTTTAGCAAGGATTCCAGTGAGGACAAATGCCTTTGCAATGAAGTTATGAAAACTGTAGATTTTTTTTCCAAATGAGCAAACATTCATCTAATTTTTTTCATTTGACTTCCTTATAACCTCCTATGCAGGGACTAGCAGCATTATGCTTTATAAATTTATTTCCCACCTGTGACATCAGAACTATATTCCAAGGAAGTTTGTTTATAACCTTTTAAGTAGCTCTCAAGAAAAATACAGGAACTAAAACCACATACAGCAAAAAAAAAAAAGAAATACACAGCAGTTTGTTGCAAAAATGCAGTGAGTTATCCCTTGAAGTAGCATGTGGGTGAGAAAAAAAAAATCCTTTGACATAATACTATGAAGTAATGCTCTACAATCTTTCATTGGCACATTCATGCCAAATTTAAAAATAGACATTAGTTTTGTACTGAAAACACTTCTATTTCTTTAAGTAGAAAGTGAACTTGCTTGTGTTCAGTAAAGCTTAGAAATCTTTAAGAAGTAAGATTTCATTCAGTCTTAACTGGTTAAAAGAGTAAAGGAAGATCATGAAACCTTCAATAAATGTTTCTTTATACCTGTATCAGTTCTGCTCTTCCATGACACCATGTGAATTATTCCTACTATAAAAACATTGCAAATGTATCTGGAAGAAGTTCATCCCTATGATCCTCACCCCCTTCAGATTTCTTGATGGGAAGATTACTCAAGTCCATAAACAAACTGCATGTTCTGAGATGCAAAGCTGAACATGTTAGAAAAAACCCATGAACATCCATTCCTAAGTAACACTCCTGACTACTAAGTCTAAAACACAAAAACTCACAATACTTATTTTTCATACAGTTTCTTTTTGGCACATCATCTCCACTCTCACATGGGAAAAGATCCAGTGATAGATTTTTTAATTCAGTTCTGGAACTGAATACTGAAACATTGGACTTCAGTGACTGAAACACAGTTCAAGTCTAATGATGTCATTTTTCTCTTGTTTCTTCTCCAGCTAGAGTGTACAGAATCCTGAATTTAACAATACAGCCATCCCGATGGATATACTGCTGCTTCCTATGACTGTATTTAGCAATGTTTATCATTAATAGCAATTATTAACAGAATTTAATAATTTAGTTAACATCCTCCTTACTACAACTTAGTTTATCTGGGGGTGCTGTCTCAAGAAACATCAGCATGCAATTCAAGAGTTGTAAGAGAGAGATTGATTACCTGGCATAACCAATGATTAGACTACCGAAGACTGTTCCAATACCAGCACCAGAACCAGCCACACCTACTGTGGCAGCACCAGCACCAATAAATTTGGCAGCAGTGTCAATGTCCCTGCTGATAGCACTAGTCTGGAATTCTCTAAGTGCTAGTCGGGAGACAGTATTTTGGGCCCCATTAAGTGTTGAGTTGCCCTAAGAAAACAAAACATGAGAAAATATTATGAATAGACACAGACCATGTCCTGTGACCATTCTGACATTGTTATTCTGCAGTTTTAAAAGCCATATTAGATCAAATGCCTACTTCCCCTTCCAGTCATAAGAGTGAAACAATTCAGGACATTAGCTGATTACCTGTTCCACCTGAAAGCAACGAACGTTAAACGTGAAAGACTTCTCAGCAAGACAGCAGCAACTATTATAAGGTGGTTTTGGCTTAGAGCAACTTTCACACTATAGATATTTGAGTTAGTACAAGTGAACACTAGGTTGAGGACATTTAGGCTCACCAGGTAATTTAGGAAGATACAGAATTTTGTTTATAAGGTACCTCTCCATTCTTGACCTCTGGCCTAGACAACACAGATGCCGAAATTGGTCTGTACAAGACTCTTGATCCAGCACGGATCTGCAAGAGGAAGAAAAAAGCTATAAAAAAATAAACATTTAATTACAGCTGCCCCTGTACAATAGTCTGTAAGGTTATTAAAATGTTAACTAAAGAGCCATTTATCTTACTGGAAAGACAGCAGTCTGTGCATAGCTAGATATACAATGATACAGAAGCAAGAAACTGCCATGCAATTCGATAGCACCATTTTCAGGAGACACTGCAGACAGCGACATTATTCAATGCACTTATAGCATGCGTTATACTAACAGAAAATTTAGCAAAACAGAGAAAAAAAGCCAGATACATTCTGAAATGAAAAATTAAAAGCCATCAAAACGAATTCCAAGGTTGTTAAATGCACAGGCATAACCCAGACTTTGAAATCTAGCAAGGCATAAATGAATGAATGCTTTTTCACTAGCGGCCTGTATGTGTCCTTGGGCTTCCAGCAGCCTAAGGTCACATCGGCCTTTGCACAAAGCTCTTCCTGCAGGGGAAACCTGGGCCTGCCACCATGCAAAAACGACACGTTCCACAGGCTAGAGAGGACCTTCTGACGCAGGGCAGTACCTTGTCTCTGCAAGGACGAAAAATCCCGGCCTCGCGTAGGACAAGCAACAGGCTGGAGTTTGACCTACAGCAAGGCGCGGAGCGCACCAGGCCCAAAAGCTTTTCGCTGCGCTGCCCTCCCCCTTCACCGCTCTTGTGGGAAGGCCCCTCACCTTGGCAACGTGCCCTGGCCCAGTCCAAGGAGGCGGGAAGGAGAACCCGACCCCGCCGCAGCTCGCCCACCCTTTCTCGCCCTTGCACTCGGGCCGGCAGCCCTCGGTACGGGCTCGTCCTGGGGCCCGGAAGCGGGGCAAGCCCGAACGCCGCTGCCACAGCTGCAGCCCGGGACGCGGCCGACAAGGAGGCCCAGGCGCCCCCCGCGGGCCCGAGCGCCCCCACTCACCAGGGAGGGCGAGGTGGCGAGCTTGGCGCAGGCGAACATCTTGGCGGGCGGCGTCCCGGGGGTCACTATCCGGTGTCTCTGCGGAGAGAGGCAGAAGGTGAAGGGGCCGCGGCGACGGGCAGGCACGGCGATGGAGGCGGATGGCGCGGCGCCGCCACTCACCCGCTCCGGCTGCTGCACCTCAGAGCCGACAGACTGGGACGTCTCAGCGCAGGCGCGACGGGGCTAGCGGCGAGCACCCGGATGCAGCGCGGCGGAAGGGGGCGGAGCGCGCCGCCAAGGTCACTTTGTACCGACTCTATTGGCAGCGGCGCCCGGCCCCACGCCTCCTCCTCCCGGCGCAGCCGCAGTGGCGCGGCGCCCGCCTCTCCGCAGGGGCGCGGCAGGGAGGCGGGGCGAGCGCTGCGGGCTGGGGCGGGGACCGGCGGGGCGCCGCCAGGCGGGTAGCCACGGTGAGCTAACGGTGCTCGCCACACGGTAGACGCAGCCCGGCGGCCTCGCCGCCGCTGTAACTCCGCATCTGGGGGCGGCACGGGCGGCCGGCCTGCGGAAGGAGAGCGGGGTGGCTGGCACCGCCTCACGCCGCGGCGCGGCGACTAGGAGGAAGCCCGTTAGTGATGTAAGCTAAAGAGCAGCGGCGCGATCCGCTGAGGGGAAGGAGGCGTGACGTCACCACAGAGCGTAATTGGCGCGGGGCTGCCGGCTGCTCCGCCCGGTGCCCGGGACCGCGCGTGCCCCGCTGGAACAGCCGCTGCCGGGCTGCGGGGCGCTCGGCCGGTGCAGAAACGCGCCGGAACGGCTCAGGCCCCACCGGCGGGCCCCCGAGACTCCCCCGAAAGGCTTCAGAAAGCCAGCGCTACTTAATTAGCCGTTTTTGCAAGATGAGCAAACGTCACAACCGAGTAACGAAAAAACCCGGTTTAGTCAAGCTTAACCAAAGCAGGATTACCATTCCCGAGCCCAGCAGGCTGTTCCCGAGGCTCCCACTGGAACAGCCTATGCATTCTTCGGGGTTGGGCACTTGCCACTGCCGGTAGCATTGGCGCGGAGCAGGACCAATGCCGAAACCCCCACGGGCCGAGTAAACCCTGGGAAATGTGTTCAAGGTGTTGCAAAATTCGTGTTTGATGTAGTCTGCCATGAAAATAAATTCTACAATAGTCCGTGTGCCACAAACTGTCTCCAAAGGGGCGAGTAAGAGGATATGTATGTTGTATTTAGGGATGTGAACATGGCATAGACAGTGACGTAGGAGTTAGCTGCTGGCCTCCTGCACGCTTACGTGAGCTATTGATGTTGCTGTCACTGATTAAACCACAGGTGCCAAGTAGCTGAGACATACTCCCTATCAGCAACTTGAGCACCCACCAGCAAGTGTGATCAGTAGGCACTTTCAACAGCTGCATAGTAATAACCATAACATAGCTCTTATAACCTACAGCACAGCGTTGTCTGATCCTTCTGTAGAGTGGAGCTGTACTCAATCGTGTGCCCTGAGGTGAGAGACAACAAAAGTACAGTTCGAGTTTCCTGCCTTTCTGCTCCCTGCCACCATCCCAACAGCAGGCTTGGTTTGGTTCCAGAGTCTTAGTAATAGAGCAAGAAGGCCTGCAAAAGAGGTTATAAATTGCCTTTTTTGATTGGTTGGTTGGGGTTTGTTGAGTTTTTTTATTCCACCCATTGGGAACAGAGGTGAATGGGTAGATCTGCAGTACCTGTTGAGTGGCTCTGCCATAGACAAATGCACAGTGAGAAGTATCAGTGGCAAAACCCCTGGATTGTTAGCTAGAACTTTTCACTATAAACATTTTTTCAATCTATGTGCTATTGCAGTAACAAATATTTCCAGCAGCCTTAGAAGTGTAGCAGTGAGCAAGCCATGTGCAACAAATAAATTAATTTGTTGATGAAAGGAAGCACAGCAGTTAAAGAGATGTTTTCACCTTGGGAGTCTAGTGGTGTGGACTTCCAGGCATGAAATAGATCTTCCCACAGCTCTCCTGAATGGGAAGGAAAGCAGGTGCTACACTCCAGTGTATGCACAGCATAAAACCACATGGATTCAAAAAAGTGTTCAATCGATACCATCCTCTTTCACAAAGGATGAACCCTCTTCTGTCATGATTAAAACCCTGGAATGTTTTCCAAAAAATGCATTCACATGCTGTTTGATCTGAACAATGTCAAAATGTCCATTAAACCTTTGTTTATTGTTGCTTTTAAGGCACAACAGATGATATTATATTTTACATGCAACTCAGCTGTTGCTTTCAGGAGGAGTTAGAAGAGCAGTTATTGATCTCTGGGGACCATGTTCAGTTTAATTGAAGCAGATCGTCATTAAAAAAAAAGAAAAGACTTCTGATAGTCTCACACTGTTTCCTAGCTGGTTGACTTACTGCTAGGTCCCCAAGGAAGTGCATCAATGCACTAAAGGGCAGTGTAATTTCTAATTGCTCACCATGTTTATGAAAGACTATTCCACTGAGAATTTTATCTTAAAATCCTCAAATCTCTTAGAGAAGGTTCCCACCTTTCCAACTGTTACACATTTGGACAGTGGCCAAGGCTGCCAGAGGAGGTTTCCCCCTTGCTTTATGGTGCAGATGTTTGAGGAGTGCATGGTGCCTAAAGAGCTGCACAGCTTCTCGCCCATAGCTCTCTGCTGCTGAGCCAGGTTGGTGGCAGGGCAGTAGGAACAGCAAGTAACTGCTAGCTGTGGTTCAGTACTGTGGCCTTCTCCTTTCCCAGAAAGGAAAGAGAAAGATTTTCCCAGATTTCTTGAGATTTCTGAAGACTTTCTCTGGAACCATAAAGATTCTCCCAGTCATTTTGTCCTTATTTTTAGAAAAGCAACAGACTATTTCATCTTCACTGCAAGCAGCTCATTTCCTAGGTATGCCATGTAATGGATCCATTGTACAGTGACACGTAGTTTCACTTTGCAACCCTGAAATTAGTTGGTATCTCTACATACCAGACTCTGATTGTGCCGACATAGTGGGTATCAGCAGAACAGACATTGCACACCAATGGAATTTTTCCAGTGTCAATGTAAAGACATTTATTAAGTCTCTACACCTGTTTGGTTTTCCATGCAGAAATAAGGTAATAAGGAAACTGGGCACAGTACCTGTAGACTGGCATGTCTGCCTGGAAGATTTGGGTTGGTTTTCCTTTGGGTACAGTTGGATTTTTGTCGATTACAGATTTGTCCAATTGAACAAGTAAAAGCCTGTACAATATTGAACAATGTCCAGAGTGCTTTGCACCAAAAGGTATACCAAAATTCAACATTTATTATTAATAACTTGTGAAAGATGCATGTCTGTTCTATATTTACTGAAGGAGAAATCTTGGCTAGTCAGGAGAAAAACTCCTGTCCAAAGCCTACATAAAAAAATTCTTCTAGATAAAAACCTATTCCTTCAGGTTAAATTTTATCTCCCAGCAGAGGATTATTACCTCAAAGCACGTCACACACATTAGTCTTTTTTTATAAACCTGTTTTGAAGAGGAGATGTGTCTGGAAAACCAATATATTCCAATAACCCTTAATTGCTGGAAGAGCCCCAAAGGATGAAATTAGATCAAAGGCCTCATGAGATTGTTTGTGAAATGTTTTAAAACATAAAGGGGTGTTACTACCTCAGGGTTAGCTCTCTAGAACTTCCAGATTTATGATGTACTTTGCAGGGCATTGATTGATATTGATTTACAGAGTCAGGGTTTTTCAGTGTTTCACAGCCTGGGCCATGTTTCAGTCCAGAGAGCATCCCGTACTCCTGCCTCTTCCATTCACAACTGTGTGGTTGAATCTCCCCATTCAGGACTGCACAGGTTCTCTCAAATAATTGGAGCAATGGCTTGTGGAAAGAAGGTATATAGAGCAGAATTAATAACTTCAGAATATTTAAACTGATTTAACTCAGGGAAGGAGAAGTGAAACCATTATTAGATCGCCCAGCTGTAAGTAGAAATTCTCCTGGTAACACACTCTTAACACCTGTTTACCTTATTGATTATTACTAGTTGGCAAATCTTGATATAAGTAATGTTGAGAGTTTTAATTGCTGAGTTGGCTGGATTGGAAGGGATGCTTTGTAGGAAAGCAGATGAGAAAAGGTTTTTCTCCTCACTGTAAACTTCTCCTTTACAGGGAAAGGGACAATCAGTTTCTTGAGTGGTTTTGTCCCCCCAGAGTACTTACCCAAGCTATTTTTTTTTGCTAAAATTATGGGGTTTTTTTAGTCTGAACAGCTCCTTTTAGTAGAGACCTAAAGGCAATTAACAAATTAGGGCTAATTCAGGCTGCAGAACAGTCTGCTCAACATGCCATTGATTATTTTAACACCTGAGTCTTTGAAAAGGATGCCATTAACCACTTGTTCACACTTAGCAAGATTCTGAAACTATGCTAATACTGTTGAGACCACTGTTGCAATTTGAATTGAAAATCGTGATAATCCTTGTCATGTCATTTTGGTAAGATCTGCTTTAAATGGTTCAATATATACACGGGGTCTATTACTACCGTGGCCATTATATATCTACAATGAGAAGTTGTCAAGGGGGAAACCATTCTGTTCAGCAGAAATTCAGCATGGAAAAGGAGATCAAGGCTCCAAGGCAGCTTTGTCAAAAAAAGAGTGCTAGAGCCACTCTCACTCCAGATAACAAGCCCTATTGTCCAGCATTCAGGTTCTTCTGGTTAGCTTCAGGATGTTGTGCAACAGTGTAAATATGTAAAGATACAGCCACCCTTTTGTAAACCCAGCATGCCACAAGGAGGAAGGTGATCATCCTCTATTTTAAAAATTCATTTCATATATCAGAAAAAAATATAAATTGTCCAAAAATTCTGATTCCACATTTTAATGTAATATTTATTTGTAGTTGCAATGTAACTCAAAGTGAAAGGAAATGTTAGGTTAGTTTTGCTTTAGGCGTCACAGCTGTTACAGCGTGTGTCAGGATCGCCACCTTCAGGGGGAACTGCCATGTATTTAAAAATCATTATTATCTACCTACCCAGTGGTTTTTGGAAATTGATTTTTGAGGAAAAGAAGGTATAAAACAATACAACCCTGATGCTTAATCAAAGTAATAACTATAAATACACAGAAAATTCAGAACCTTTGGAATTAAAGTTCAGCTGATACCTGAGATGGTCAGTCAGACTGGGAATGACACACATAGATTTCTAGTTTACAGAATATCACTGGATTAAATGAAAATAAATTCAGCAATGCTTTTTATTATTTATTAATACTAATGGCATTAACCACCTTTTTCACAGAACACAAAATTGAGCTGTAACTGGTTAGAGCACAATGTCAGCAACTGGGTTACACCACCTTTCATGAGGGATGCGCTTGCTGATAAATCACAGATCCAGAGGACAGCACAGGCCGCCAAGACTTTGGCCATATTAGAGTTAGCATTTCCAAACATACCCATAAATTTTGGTTGCTGAAGTTGAGGAAACCCAAAATAGAGGGATGATTTGTTAGTGGGCTCTTCTGAAAGTACAGGCTCTTTGTGCAGGGAGAATACCAACACCAGATTCTTAGCTTTTAAACAATAGTACCAAAACTACTTTTGTTAGATCTTTTGTTCTTCCTCTTTCTCAGAATCATGTAAATGGTCCTAAGCAAGTCTTGTGGAGAAATACATTTGGGCTGTTCACAATCTAAGAAGAGAAATAGGAAAGGTAGCTGTTCCATGCTCAAAAAGCATAGGAATTACTAATCCCATTTGGAAATTAAATTGGTGTTTTGGATAACTGATCTGTTATGGCTATTTGTGCCTGCAAAATCAGGGTACACATGTATCTGCCAGGATTGCAGCAGAAGGATTTTGTCTTCCTCCACCGTCTCCACAGAGACTATAGCTCCAGTTTATAATCCCTGGTGGGAAGGGTGATGGGACTATAGCCCATTAATACATGCAAGATTCATTTGCGTAATTGTAAATTACATACCTTCCAACTATGAGCTTAAATTATCGTACACTGGTGAATTGCTTTGAGATCACTGCCTGAAAGTCCCAGTATAAATGAAGAATATTCATCACCTTTGGTAAACTCTTCAGGCTGAGCCACTTAGGAGAAAACCTGTGGCATCAGTTTGACTCCAGTGCACAGGTTCTGCCCTCTAGGATCTGGTGCCAGTCAGAACACAGAGAAACAGTTGTTCTAATTCAGCTGAATACTGTCATGCCTTGCATAGCTCAGATGAGCTAGTTTTAAATTACTATAATTAATTTTGGTCACAGTTATAAAAGAGATCACATATTCTTAAATTCCATACCTAAAGTAGAGAAACTCTGGACAGCCTGCCATTTCTAAATTCTTGGAAAGGACTCTGTCCCTAATATTCAGGCTTGATGAACATACTGGTTCTCTGGCATGCCTGCATCTGCTCCCATCTGTCGTGCTGGCATTGTTCCCACTTGGAATTATCTATGCCAATTTCAACAGGGCATAGGTGCTAACCAAACATGGTTTTAGAGGGACAGCTTTCATAACACAGCAAGTGCCATCTCTTTTGCCAGGAGATCCTGCTGTTTGCAAATAATTCCAGCTTAAGGCCACATGCTTCATTACATGGGATCACATCTGTAGATGCTTGTGGGCATTATAAAAAAAAAATAATCAACAAATGTCTACTGTATTTCTCTTTCAGTTTGGCTCAGTGCTTGGAATTTTGCATGTGGAGAATGAATGCTCTGCACCTTGTTAACGTGAGAGAGCCATCAGCTGTTATATGCTCTGATCAGTTTTAACAGGTTTCTGCATCAAAGCTGGGGCAACAAACTGCGGAAGTTTACCAGGGCTGTGCTGCTTTTTGATTGCTTTGTGTCTGTGGTATATTCTGAGGGACGGATAGAGCATAGCCTTCTTGCATCACTGGAAAGCTTTCAGCTCTCCAGCTTCTGAACAGATTTGTATATAAGGTGTATTCTGCCCCTACCCAGGCATATATGTACAGCAAAATTAGTGCTGCTTATAAAACTTAATATTGTGAATAATGCTCTATATAATACACATAAATATTGTAATAATGTTACACATATGTAATTAGTTTCACAATAACCTATTATAGCTGTACTTGACTCCTTTTTTGCCCCACTCAACAGATTACTTGTGTTAGCTGAATTACTTTGTGCTGTATAAGGCTAGAAATGTCTTATGAAAGAGCAAAACCTGTTCATGAGCCTCACCTGGACAGCCCACTATGCTCAAATTTGAAGTACAGATTTCTAGACAACAAAACCAAATATTTTGCACAGAATATTCCCCAAAAGAATATTTGAAATAATGTAAGATTCCGGGCAGATAATTTGCAGCCATATGTGTCCAGTCACGATAAATGACTTTTTAGATATTTCACCAGCTAGCTAGGATCGATGGCAAAGAAACAAAAAAAACCAACCCCCTTGACACCCATAGTCATTTTACAGCAGCATGCTTGCAGCAGAGCAGTAGGAAAGAACATGCTCCCATATCCTGCATGGAAATGTATTTTTGCAAATCATGAGAGGTATTTTCAGTTGTTCTCTTTACTTGCAAAGCACCTGAGGCTTGTTTTAATTATATTTTAAATCTCCCTGAAACAATATTGAATTTAAGAACGTGTGGAAGATTCAAATTTGAAAAAGGCCCAGCATATTCTAGTATGCAGAGTGACAAATAGACACATGAATATATTGGAAAATTCTATTGAGGATCAAGGTCTAAATTTACCAAGCACTTATACTGACTACATATTTCAGAGTGGTAATGTTTACATTTCTGATCATTTTTTCATTGCATAAGTTTATGAAATCAGGTACAGTTGACAAGATTTCTTAGGCTTTGAAATATAAGTAATGTGCTTCTCCTAAACTGTTGAAAAGTTAAACTTCAAAACGCTGCGGTGAGCTCAAGAAACAAAAATAACCAGTCTCATTTCACAATACATTACTGTATCAATTGTTCCTAATTTTTACCTCCTCTCACCTGTCTTCTATTCTTAGTCTTTCTGGCAGCTAACCTGACCTTCTAGCCTGTTAGCCCTGATTTGTTTCCAGTACCCCCTGGATTCACAGATTTTTTTTTTTTTCCCCTTTCTTTTTATTTGTCCCCTGTTCCCTTGGCTCCTAAAAGTACTCCCTCATAATAATTGTGTTCCTTGGAAATCACTTGTCTCTCAGGGAAGGGGAGCAGAGTGGCAGAAGATCTGTGTGTTATCAGTGCCATGGAATGAAAAGCCTCAGAGCACCTGCCTGAGGAACCAGGGTGTTTCCAACCCAACAGCTCTTGAGGGCTGGAAAGAAAGTTTGACTCCTGCACAGACTGAGCTGTATTTTGATTGTTCCTTGCCGGTCACAACAGCAGAGTTATAAGAAAATAATCCGTATACCTGGTAAGAGTCTCGTCTGTGAGATGTGGCCGTGAACAGCCAGTCCATTTCTCTACTCAAACCTCAAATCCTTCCCATAAAATATGAAGGCAGCCACAGTAGTCTCATTAGGGAGCACCTAATGGCAGCATAGACAAGGCAGGCAGTGGAGTAGTTGTATAAAATGACCTGTGTTTGTCTAGGCAGCTGGGAAGCTTTGGTTCATCAAAGCTGCTATCTCAAGAACACCAAGAACTGAAGACACATATGCTAGCTAATTTGAAAAAGCCATGGCTGGATTGTTCCGATTCTTGGCTGCGTTGTGTTTTAAATGCCTCTAAAATGACTAATAGTGTGTATAAATAGTGACATCCAGTGTTCAGTTAGATCAACCACAGGTCTGTGTTCCATAAGGTCATTCAATTAGAAGATTTATTACAGACTCTATTTAAAATGCCTGTGTAAAGATAGTAGGCTAATTTGAATATTAACTACCTGCCAACTTCAACACACCTCCACAGTAAAAATTTCCTTCCTGACTTGTTGGGGAACAAGAACGGTGTGGCTCTTGTATAATGCTTTAACTTTTTTTTTATGACAGCATATGTCTGATTATACCCAGGTGTTCTTGATTTTGTCTTTCTCTGCTCCTGTTGCTGTGAATGTGGCCATTAGGGCAGCAGTCATAAAGGATGTGTTCACCACTTCCTTCTCTGTCTGTCTCTTAACATAGCCACAAGTCCACCATCTTCTATCCACATTAATTCCCTGAGGTATCCACACAGTATTTGTGTTGACTGCCTTAATTTTGATCTTCTCTAATCATCCCCTGCCAGATGGCAGTTAAAGTTTAATGGTCCCTATAAAAATAGTTCCCTTTCTTCTTTTAATCAGTCACGTGTGTTTGCTTAGCTAACTGTTAGATGTTCAGAAAGCATGAAGGGACCACCAACATAATTACTTCCAAATACACATCCGTATTGTGATCTCAATGTTATGTAAAAGTGAAGGGTTACAGGGGAAGCAAGATTCCTGGAAATTAGTTTAAATTTTCTGTGTTTCTTTAGGTGTATTAGGAAGACAAAAGTATTAACTTCTGGCATTTCATATACTCAAATGTGGATTATTTTTACTATCTTTTAGGCTCAAATGTTTGTGTATGCTATACTAGAAAGCATATGAGTATTATGCTTTTAGGGATGATTGACAAAAACACTTAAGCTAATGCTTAATTTTAAGCACCCATGTATGGCTAACAATAGGTAATACAGCCGTGAGCAAGGTACTTTGGCATATGCTTAATGTCAGGCTCCTAAGTTGTTCTGCTGAAGTTATTTACCTTCTTGCATGGTTAGGACTACATGCTGACACCTAATGACACAAACCTAAAATTCTCCAGTACATGTTTACTTGATTAAAGCTTATTAGAGGTTTGAGAGTTTTGCTGAATCAAGAATTTAATTCAATTGCATATTCATGCTATGCCTAAGTAGCAAATCACTTTAGAGGCAAATGGTTTAAGCCATATCAGACACCTCTGGAGTGAGCAGGGATATGGAGAGCCTGGTAAAGCGATAGGCTAGAAGTCTAATCCAGCTCACACACTGCCACTGGAAAGATTGTCATGGAATTAAATGGAAGCTGGATCAGGCCCTGAATGCCTTGCCTAGAGCAATACAGGAAATATATAGTAGAGTCACTAACAGAACACAGATCTCCTGATTCAAATTAGACTTGTTATGTACCCAACATCTGCGTACACTGCAACTGGATGTGTCATTGCAGCCTGCACAGGCTAGATTCTAGATTAAAGCTTGCGTGAGAACACCTACGCACACTGCAGGCATCACACCCACCTACACATCCCACTAAAATGAGGCTAACAGAAGTGCAGACCAAGCTACATTAATCTCCCTGGTGGAAGGCCGAGAAAATAGGGATCCTTGTACCTTCTGCCAAAGCATGTTTTAACAACCATCTCCAAAACAAGTTACCAGATACGACAAAGTATGCATAGCAACAGTACTCCCTGCCCCATTTTTTGTTTTAAATGACAGTGACAGAACTCAGTCATATGGAACTTAAAGTCACCACAGTGCTTTTTGATTTTGCCATGAACGCCTGGGAGTTGGACACAATAAAAGGAGTTGCTTCAGCTCTGATTCCTCCTGTTGTGCATTAATTATTGATAAGCAGTTTGGTTCTAAAATAACAGAAATAGCTATGATAGTTTGCTCTGTGATATTTTGCTCAAGATTTTAATCCTAAAGGAAAATTTTCTGTGCTTCATCTAGGTATTTTTCCTCTGTTCCTCTTTACAAGCAGCTTTTTTTGGGTAAGACCTAGGCCAGAGAGCAGAGATGTGGATGGGACTGTTTGTATTATGATAATAACCAGATGACCTCATTGAGATCAGGGCCTCAGGGTACTGAATGCTGGGAAAAATGTAATAAAAGCCAATCCTTGCCCAAAGGAACATGAAGTCTAAATACACAAGCTATTTTGTAAATCTGGGACACAGAGAGGTCGATTTGCCGAGTGTCAGGCTGTGGCAGTTGCTAGTGACTCACACTGTATCTCTAAGGCAAATGGCCTTAACCTCAGCAGCATCCTTCTTCTCTATTTAGGTTTAATTAAAATGGCAGCAGAGCCCAGATCTGCTAAATTTCCATATGTCTGAGCTGCGAAATCTGTCAGCTGTGGGAAAGTGGATATACCTTTATTTTTCTCTTCTCTAGTTTCCTCTCCTGTTTCCCTATCAGAGAAACATGTGCTGGTTCCTTCCTTGCTTGGCTAAAGACTACAAAAGCATAAACGATCAAAGCAGAGCTTGCTGGGCTGATGAAGGCTGATAGCAGGTGTCGAAGTGAAGGTGTTCCCCTTCAGGCACTACCCATCATGGTTTGGCCGATGCCCAGTTCATAGGAGGGCACGTGAATCTTTCAAATGGAGAGGGAGATAGATTGCATCTAAACACTCTAATGATGATAATGTGGAGAGACAGATGTGGTAACTGAGTGTTAGAATCCCTCAATACACTCTTTGCTTCTATTATACTATCACATTATATACTATTGACTAATATAAGCCAGATGCAAATCCAGAGTGTTGTTTCAGTTTACCCTCTGGACTTAGGGTTTGCACACCTTTTAGACAGAAATACTATTAATTCACTGGCAAACTGACACAAAGGTCATTTTTATGAGCTCCTACAGCGAGTGGATGGGAAAGCACCCGCTGCCATTAGTTTCAGCTGCACAAATTTTGTTAAAGCATTTGCACTATAAAAACTGAGACAACAGCAGCTCAGAAGTCCTGATTCTGGGCAAGGAGTTTGGTTGCCTTGCCCCCAGTGTGGCCACTCACACCCGTGCAGAGAGGGTGCCACACAAAGACTTGTAATTCAGAAGTGGTTTGGATCTGCCGCACAGGAATGGGAATGACATAATGGTTTCACAAGGTGAAAGGCAGCCGAGGAGAAGGTGCAGAGCGCTGCCAAGTGAGTCTGAGTGTGGAGAATATGCAAGAACCACACGGAACGTTTAAACCCTGATACAGTATATGCCAGTTGTTGAGGCAGAGAGCCAAAGGTAATGAGCACTGTGAGAATTCCGAGAGCTCCTTTTTGGCCCAGGTTCTTGCCTGTAATTGAAGCACTATCCTCTACTGATCCTTCAGGTGCTATTGGACTGATTTTATCCAGGCTTCAAGGGAGAACCAATCCCTAAAGAGCGAAGGAAACTCTTTACATTATAGCTCTGTGCTAGAAGCAAGCTATGGACATGACTCATGAGTATTCTTAATAGTTTTCAAAGAAAGAAAAATTCCTCAGTGAGGTTTTGATTTTAATTTAGAAGGTGATTTTTATGTGTGCTGCAAGATGAGTAGAAAACCATATGTATGTTTATGTATTTATGTTATTAGATCCTATCACAAAATGTATATTAAAATTTCTTTATTGCATTTATTAGAATTTATATTAAAATATTTCTATACAGTATAAGAAAAAATACGGCCAATAATAGCTATCCAAGAATATTCTCCATCAGTCTGTGCTCTCTATCAATTTTAAAAATAGACTACTACTTTTTCTTTAGCCAGCTTCTACTATATTCGCAAAGACCAGTTATAAGACATTCTAATATTACTCCTGAATAAATGACTTTAGATATTTCTTAACCTGGTGAGCTCCTTCTCACCTACAATATTGAGTTTCCAGGAATTGGTGGCTACTCTGTGGTGGTGAAAACTCCTATTTCTCTGGCAGTTTCCAGCCTTGACATCTTTCTTAAAGGATAATCTATACTTGGGAAAATAATCAGACTGAGAAATCAAAGTAACTAACTTGGCAAGCTCATTGAAGTGCACATAGTAGTGACTTAGCTTTCCTCACCTTCCACATTCTTTCTTCCTTTTTATACTTCAATTACAAACTGTTTAGGACCAACTTTTACTTTTGGCAGGGGACCTAGGACAGTTGTATGCTGCCTAAATAAGCAAATCTGGGTTTAAATAAATTCATTTTATGCTTTAGGTATGGGGCACTGAGCTCAGAAGCATCCTTCAGAAGTGTCCACTGTTAATTTAATTTCAAACTGGGAATTCAAAACAATGGACTTTCCTGCAAATTGGAAACAATGGAAATTGCCATGATTCAGTCGCCAGCAGCCAGACTGGCCAAAGCACTACACCTCACTGCACACTGCAAGGGTGAGCCAAGCTGCTGCCTCTATTTATTACTGCTGACATTGGTCTGGGAAGACACATATTTAATAGTAACATTAAAGGTACCATTTCTGTAACAGGACAGTGCATGCAGTTCCTAGTCAGATTACAGGAAGGACCTGCTTAGGCTGCCCATAGCTACTTAAAGACATTGCATCATTCATTTTTCTGTTTATCAGTAATGATCCTTTGAATCATACAAAACCAAGTACACTGGTAGAATAAAAACCAAGCAAACAAAAAACTCCAATCAAACCACAAACCAAAACACTCCACCTAAAAGAAAAACAAATCCCCCCTCCCAAGAAACTAAAATAAACAAAAAAAACCCAAACCCAAGAAAGGAGATAACATTAAATGATACTTTAACTACTAGTGGAAGTAGACTAACAAGTCTAATACCAAAGCACCATGCTACCTCATACCGTGTAACCTTTTGGTGACAGTAAGTGATGGCTTTATCAGAAGGACATTTGTACTCGGTTTTCATGCAGGAGGCATTTCTGAGAAACAGAAACCCAAATTTTATTATTAGTTAAATACAGCAAAGCAAATCCACCTTCTGCAGAAGAAACAGTGTTAAAGAAAAACAAGTAGCTGTCTATTGTAGCATTTCTTCTGTCAAAGTGCGTAGGTGACAGTTCCATTGACATATTAAACTTGCAACCTAACCCCCTTTGGGTACACTGTACCCCCCTAAGTCAGGAGGAAAGCAGGAGAACATAGAGCTGCTTTTGCACCTGTTATCCTTATATTACGCTTTGCATTTTTAATGCTTAGCAGAAGCTGTTGGTGTTTAAAAACCTTCACCAAATGTATCCATGCAGCATGGAAAAAATGAAGTCATTAAACTGCATGTCATACAACAGAATCATCTTGCATTTAATGACTAGATTTCTAAAGCAATTACTAAATTTGGCCCAGGTGCCTGCCTAGAGGGGAGCCAAGTTTTTGTTCCATTTCGAGAAATTAGCCTCCGTTTTCTTCTCCACAGAGGAGGAGTGGGCAGGAAGAGTGCTGTGTGGCATAGGTGCCCACAGGCATGCAGGATGCCACACAGGGTGTCTGAGCACAGGCAGGCGCAGAACATATGAATCTAAGGACAATTGTCATGTCAGAGCAGGTACGGGTGCCGGCCTCACCTGTCCTGTGGGCATCAGGAAAGACTGTTACAACAAACCTTCATGCAGGAGTGAGAACAGAGTCAGCCTTCCCTTTTCAATTGCAAATAACTATTTGCTTCTTTACAGAGGAGTCTGTGTCCTTGAATTTTTCTCTTATTTTTCCTATATGTTCCCATGATAACTCAACACAGAGTAAATATACAATTTGTTTTAAACTACAGACAGGCATTTAATAAACGCCAGAAATAACAGAACACTAAAAGTTTCGAAACAAGTAAATAGCAGTCATAGAAAAACTGTGTTAAAGAAACTCTCTCATCTAATTTAAAATAGTAAAATGACCAAGTTCCAGGGCTGAATTATTCCCAGAAGTAAAACTATTACTTCACTCAGGAAGCATTACTCAGTAGGATTATAGCTGGAACATTTCCAACCTTAAGGATTCATCTTCAGAAACATCATTCTTGGAGTGCAAAATATCCTGTGCCTCCCAGTCCTGGAACAGGCTTCTGTTAGTGACTCACATTTCTGTATGTCACAAGCTTCAATTTGCTCGTGAGTCAGTTCGCTCTTCAAGAACTGTATAAAATCTAATTCTTACATCAGTGAGGGTTAAGAGTCCAAGGAATTCAGCTCTCATTGAAGTGTGGGATTTCCCTACACAATCCTGGAAATCCTGTCTCTGATATTTGAATATTTCACTTTTCTGATCACAGGAGAAAATTCCGTGCATCACTTACGGTCTCCTTGTGAGATGTGATAAGGTATCTCTGGAGCTAAGAGACAAGAGGGGGTCTCACACAATGAAGTGGACTGTTTAGTGTGGCGAGGAAAATAAGTTGGTTTTATTTATTAATTAAAAAAAAAAAGTTGTCCAGAAGACTGACAGTAATTTAAGTGTGGAAAGCTGTATGACAAAGAACTTTGGGCAGTTTTTTCTCCTTGTGTCTTGGATACACTGTGGAAATTTTTCACCTAGTGAGATAAATCAATGCATTAACAAAAATACAAACCCTACCTGACAGGAGTTCCTGTAAAGCACAGTCTTAGTCCAGAGTGCAATAGAGAAAACATCACATCTACAGAATCCTACCTTTCTACTACCCAAGAAACCAGACTGCACAAGATCATGTTAAATTCCACTCATAAGAGCAATGTAGAAAACAGGCAGTATCCAAGCTTTTGCTATTTTACTTTACAACTGATATGGGGGTGGTGTTCTTGAATTGTTGTTGAGCAGTATTTTCTCCTGGAAATGCATGTGAAGTAACTTTCACTGTACTAAAGGTTTAACCTCAGTTAAATTTATTGTTACTTTAATGCCTGCCATGCTTCTGTGATTGTGAAAATGTACTTCCTCAGAGGATCACTGCCTGCATGGAAATTGCCACATGGAATTAGGTTAAAGATGCTCTTTAGGAAAAAGTCAAGAAGCTGCAACTATGTTATAAGCTTTCATTGTATTCCTCTCAAAAATACTGTGCTGCTGCAGGTTTCGCTCTGGACTCCCAGTGTAAGGATTACGAGTCATTGGGAAGTCTTTCTGCATTTGTCAGAAAACTGTACTTAGTGTTAGCAGCCGAGATCACTAATCTACACCTGGCTCCTTATGGACCTGCATGCAACTGTGTAGTCATCGCTCCTGTTGTCATGTCACTGCTTCCAAGCGTATCCTTGCCAGGTGTCATTCCCCATTTTGTGTGCTGGGGTGCACACTAGGGTCCAGTTTCAAGGGAGTACATGCACATTTCCCCATTTTGTATACTTGGGACACTGCACACAAAATGGGGAACCATGCGTATACTCCCTCAAAACCAGGGCCCTACTGCTTTCTTGAGGTGAAAGCAATTTAGTCATGATTTTCAGTCTGAAAAGCTCATCTTAAATTGAGATTATCAACTGGGTTGAAATGTTTTTATGCTACACACTGATGTGAGACCAACAAACCTATTTCAGTTAGGTGCCTTAAGTAGACAGATCTTTAGTTTTACCTGTGTGTCCTGAAAGCTCCTTATCCATAAAAGCCAAAGTAAAAGCAGAAACACCTTTTCTTGTGACCTAAAGGCATTTGGCTGTTGGTATGTATCTTCTTCTGTTGAGAGAGTAATGAGTGGGGAACATACCTTCGTTGCACCTGAGTGATCATAGCTTACATAGCAATGTGATTTCCTGTACACGTAGAGGCACACGCTGAGTGCTAAACACTGAAGTCAGGCTCAGATTCGTCCTTCAGATGCACATGTGCAACTTCTATAGCAGCCAGTGCAAGGTGCATACATCAACTGAAATGATATGGCATTGCATCCATTTGCCTTGGCTGAGGATTTTAGTTCAGAGAATTGCAAACAAACTGTAATTCAGGGCTTTAGCTCTTTACCATATTCGTATCATGAAAAGAAGATGACCTTTCACTCAAGTGGTGTTAAACAAAGATTTAGCAGAAGGTGTGGAATGGTCTCAGATGGGAAAACAGATGAAAACTATGCACATACATCTCCTGAGCAAGCTGTTTATTGTTTCACTCATAGTACCCCTGAACAATTTCTTTTGGGAACAGGGTACTGGCCAAACATGCACAAAGCTATGGGGACAATCCCTCCAGGATGCTAGTTTCCATCCTGATTTTGAATTAGTGGCTGCATCAAAATGAGTATTTTTATGTGAGATAATATGGTTCTTTTTATGAAGAACCATGGTTGAAAACGCGTAATATTGCAGTGGCTAAGTCAGAGTGAACAAGTCAGATGAAACAGAGCTTAGTTTTACACCAGAAAATGTTGATATTGGCTAATTTACACATATAAACTGGGAATATTTTACTTTATATTATGAAAGTTATAAATCCATAGTTTTGACTGTAATGTTATGTTCATCTTTCAGTGCCAGCAGAGGGAGCACCAGTGATTAAACAGCACAGACTTGGAGGTTTTGTACAACCGATACACTGCACAACCTGTATCAGCCAAACTCTGTCTGCAAGCACCCAGACAAAACTTCTAGCACTGTCAGCAGGAACCGAGGAAAAATATCTGAGGGTAGGACTGATCCTTGACTATTTTCTGCAAAATAAACTCTTGCCTACCTCCCAACTGAAGGAGTAGCATATTTACAGCTATGTGGAAAAACCGTGGCGCACACAAGCGGTATTTGGAGTGAGATCTGAGACCTGACTACACAGACCATGTCCTTTGCATCCTGTAAGCTGAAGGCATGCTCCAAAGATGTTTAGCAAACTCCATTTCTGATTTTGCAATTTAAACCACAGTTCTGTGGGGAAACACGTTACAAATAAGAAAACTGTAGTTACTCAAAACCTAAGGTTTTGAAAGATGTTGGAATGCATTTCAGAGTAACCATTTGTTGCAATTAACTTTCACACAGTGTTTAAAAGTTTCAAAATTATTAAATCAGTCCTTAACAGATATTTTAGCATTTTCATGTAACCACCAAATCTAGCAGAAAAATGTAAATTTATAGCTGTTGAAAAAACGTTTAAGAGAGCATTGGACATAAAGCAATATAGATCATCTCCAAAGCTCTAGATTTTCTTCAAAACTTTTCCTGGGGGGAACCAGTATAGAAAACTTCTGTTAAACAGCTCCTAGTTGAATCCTATGTGACATTTGATCGATTTGAATAATCCTTACAACCAGATATGAACACCTACATTGTTGTCACTTCATTTAAAGTAATATAAAGATGTACAAAAAACTCCTTTTATCAGCTCGGATTTAAGCTTATTCTCCCGTATTTTCTCACAACAGCAAGAGCACTTAATTTGAGAGTTAAACCAGTGTATATTCCCACCAACATCACCCTAACCAAAGATATTTTAGGTTTGATGGAGAGGTTGTGCACATGAAACCTTTTTCTTTCAACTTTATCAGCCCTTTTAATGGAAGATACTCTCTCTACAACTTTACATGCTTACAAACACAGCTAAAACAAACATAGAAGCTCAGTTCCTACCCAGTTCAGTCCATCTTATCTCCCAGACAGCCAGCTAAAACTGAAAACCGAACTATAACCATCAGCCTCACTTTTATTGCACTAGTTCTAATGAATGTAAAGCAGTGGTAAAACTGGGGAAATGGCAGTTGTGGAGATTTCATATTACAGGCAGAGGAAAGATCAAGAGTTTTGCTGGTGGTCTTGCAGGAAAAGAAGTGAGGGATCTTAGAGTTTCTGTGAGTTCCCCATCACTGTGGTATCACACATCTATCTGTGGAGAAAGCACATAAGGAAGTGTTGCTGCAAGTTGCCCTCAGCCTTTATAACCTGCTAAGGATCCGGTTAAAACACCTGTCATGCGAGATAGACACATGCTATCTGAAGTGCTTACAGCATTGTACAAGTAAACTATACTTATTCACCAGAATTCATTTCATGTATGCACTCTCTGCTTGTTTACACATCACTGCCACTCCTGTAGTATTTACTTCATGACGGGTGTCAAGAATATGACAAAATTAAACCTTCTTACCTTGGGTGGCATTGGAATAATAACAAACCACTCTTCAGCATCCAGTCAGCATGGTCCTCCCAGTTACTGATTTGATGGCTAGGCATCCATCAAAGATTTTTTTAGTACCTGCAAAGAAAGAATACAAAATTCATATCTTTCCTGACAAAAAGTTTCTCTGATAAAGCTCAATGTTGTTGTATCCAAATGGTTTACTCATTGTGCTGCATGGCCATACGGGCTAAGCAAAAAAAGGCTTAATTTTGTTAAATAAATATAATTTTAGCCAGTTTTGAAGAAAGGGCAGAGGATGGAGTACCAGTATAACTGGATCACAGAATCACAGAATTATCAAGGTTGGAAAAGACCTAGAAGATCATCCAGTCCAACCATTCACCTATTACTACTAGCTCCCACTAAACCATATCCCTCAATACAACATCCAGTCTTTCCTTGAACACCCCCAGGGTTGGTGACTCCACCACCTCCCTGGGCAGTGCATTCCAGTGCCTGACTACCCTTTCTGAGAAGTAGTGCTTCCTAATGTCGAGCCTGAATCTCCCCTGGCGCAGCTTGCTACCATTCCCTCTAGTTCTGTCACTGCCTACACGGGAGAAGAGGCCGACCCCCAGCTCACTACAACCTCCCTTCAGGAAGTTATAGAGAGCTATAAGGTCTCCCCTAAGCCTCCTCTTCTCCAGGCTGAACAATCCCAGCTTCCTCAGACGCTCCTCGTAAGGCCTGTGTTCCAGACCCCTCACCAGCTTAGTAGCCCTCCTCTGAACGCGTTCCAGAGCCTCAATGTCTTTCCTGTAGTGAGGGGCCCAAAACTGAACACAGTACTCGAGATGCGGCCTCACAAGTGCTGAGTACAGGGGGACAATTACCTCCCTGCTCCTACTAGTAACACTATTTTTGATGCAAGCCAGGATGCCGTTGGCCTTCTTGGCCACCCGCGCACACTGTCGGCTCATGTTCAGCCGTGCATCAATCAGTACCCCCAGGTCCACTTCCTCCACACAGTCCACTCCGCCCCAAGCCTATAGCGCTGCCTGGGGTTGTTGTGGCCAAAGTGCAGGACTCGGCATTTGCTCTTGTTGAACCTCATGCCATTGGCTTCAGCCCAGCTCTCCAGCCTGTCCAGATCCCTCTGTAGGGCCTCGCTACCCCCAGGCAGATCCACACTCCCAGCCAATTTAGTGTCATCTGCAAACTTACTGAGGGTGCACTCAATGCCCTCATCTAGGTCATCAATAAAGATATTGAAGAGGACAGGCCCCAGCACCGACCCCTGGGGAACACCACTCGTGACCGGTCGCCAGCTGGATTTAACTCCATTTACTACCACTCTCTGAGCCCGGCCCTCCAGCCAGCTCCTTACCCAGCCGAGGGTGTACCCATCCAAGCCACGGGCTGCCAGCTTCTGCAGGAGAAGACTGTGGGAGACAGTGTCAAAGGCTTTGCTGAAGTCTAGGTAGACCACATCAACAGCCTTTCCCTCATCCAGCAGATGGGTCACTAGATCATGTCTTCTCTTTGCCACCTTTACAGTACCTTCTAATTCTTAGTCTAATTATTATTTGTTCACACTTTTTCAAAAAGAAAATCCTGAAAAAAGCAGTGCAATTTGGTTTACAGCATGTGATGCTATCAATTAATATGCATTCATATTAATAATTCATATTCAAAATTGCTGTGGTTAGTTTTTGTCATTGGATTCTTGGAAAGGGAATTTGGAGCATATTTTAACCATATATTTAACACATTAAATTTTCCCTTTTTTTCTGTATCTGATTATTTCTGAAAATTATTTACCATTTTTATAATCAAGCAGAATTATTTATCGTGTAGGAAAAAACCCAACAGTTTCAGAATTCAGAAGGCTGAGTGGCTTACTAATGGAACTCAGTAACTTGAATGCTGAGTATTTCTCATTCAGATAGCTCTGGTTACTGGACATCAATGAATTACAGGATATTTATTAACATAGCTAAAGCAGGTCTGAGTTGCTGGATCCAGAAGCTATGTTTGTCTGCACTCTGAAGAAGTGACTATTTCTCAATAAAATTATTGCTCTACACAGTTGCTTTCTGACCACTACTTAGTTAAATGCCACTAATGGTTAGTTTCTGTATACTTTCAGTGTATACACGGTCATAAGCAACATGATTGTTTCCTTTCTTCAGTTGAATTTGCCCAAGTACAGAGAAAGCTGCTACAATGTTTTCATTGAAAATTACAAAATACAGTGATACCGTGGCTTTTCTGCTTTTGGCTGTGATCGTAAGTGTATGTGCCATTTAACAACCAATAAAATATGACAGGCATATACAATTCTGTCTGAGCAGGAAAGGAAATTTTATTGCTCGGGTTTTAGTCACACATGCCCTACATAAAGTTGTACAGTCAGATCAGTATTTTATTGTTACTTACCATATGTGTTACACCCCTTAGGCATAAAAGAGCAAGTTAGACAGAAAGCATTAACATTATCTACAGAAGAAGAAATTACTGCAAATAAGTTTATAGTCAAAACAGCCTTTCTTTAAGAACAAAACAAGAAAAACTGGTAGCAAATCTACAGATCTCATAGAAGAAAGGAGACAGTCCTAACAATCTTAGATTTATTAGCTTTTTTCTTGAGCACCGTATCTCCTCTTGCATGCTGAAATACTTGGTGATGCACTACCACATGCCATCAAAATCAATAAATGCTACCTGCTATATCCATACCCACTGTATTCCCCCGAAAATCCTGGTATTCAGGGCCTCCTCAGCCTAACACAGAGAAAATATTCATAGTCTTTGGTGGCGATGGGCATAAATTTATGCATAGAAGCATCGGAATCACCAGGTACGTTGTGCAGAGGTAGGTCAGCGGCAAACAGGGAGTTTGTCAGGACACATCTGCACTCTGTTAACGCCCTTCGAGTTCCTTGTACAGCACAGTGGGAGAGGGCAAAAGGAGAGGTGATGATTTTGAGGCATTTCTGCAGATAGGGAAGGATTTCAAAACCAGTTCCACTGGCTTGTTTTCTTAGAATACACAGGTTATGTTTTCTTTAATACACATATAAACCAGAATTTATTTTTACTGATGTACTCCCAGCATTTGTCTCTGCCAGTTTAAGAAGTATGTTAACAGCCTGCAGTGCATTAGAAGGGCAGGATATGGCCCTGCACAGGATATGAATTTATAAATGCTAAAGTAGTAGCAACATGTAAATCAAAGTTCATAAAGCCAGGAAATATCTTACTTTAGATCAGCTGATGCAAAGTACCAACATATTTATTGTTTAGGGGAAACAACAAGTAGCTTTGTGGACCGGACTGAGGGACTGAATGTTCAGCTAGGAGTGCCTTGGCAAGGATTAATACATGACAGAAGAAAGGGAGAGAAAACAAGCCATATTTTCAGATTCCAGCATGCAATGTATCAAAAACACTGAGCAAGGCCTCTGAAAGCCAAGTAAGGAACCTTGTCAGCTTTTCTGTTTCTTTGGGCACTTTGTCTATCAGGACAAACTGAAAAAAAGGAAAGCTACAATACCTTCACATTTAAAATGTCCCAGGTAGCTGGCTGAGGTATTTTTAGTGACATTGGCTGAAATAACAGAAGAATGAAGAAGCACCACCAAGAATCTTTGGGACATTTATGCTGGATAAAGTTACTAACCACAAGCTGCAGATAAACTCATACAGTTCTTGCTCAAGCAAAACTCCAGTGCAAGTTCCTTAAAAAGTGGGGAAAAGTTCGATTTTCTCTGCAACCACGTATTCCCTCAGAAATAATGTATCTGGATGTGGCTTTATGGCTGACTGTAGATGTCTGAAGATACAGAACTACTTCCTGAAGATTAAGCCTTGAATTTAGTCATATTAACTGATAAATTTTTTTTAAATCACAGTGATTTCAGATTTCTGAGCATCTACTCATAATAGGAAACAATCCATTTGAAACACTGGAGAGTGTAAGTAGGAGGTGTTAATTATAGCTAAATGCCCAATTCCCCTCCCCTCCTCTGGGTTAAACGCTACAGTTTGAGGTTGCTTTCATTTTAGTAACCATTTGATCTTTCCCAGGAGAGGATTTTGTACTGTTTCTTTTAATCTTCTCTGCATGCAGTTCAAAACTGTCTCCCTGAACTCAATTTTAAGTTAGTGTTTGTGTTTATGAGCAGAAGATCGCAGGATCCTACAACAAAAGAAATAAAAATGCTTATAAATGCCAGTTAAGGAAAACTGTGAGGAGTAAAGTTAGGTGCCTGTGATGAAATGATGCTGTTACTCCCTCTGCTCACTATGATCTGTGGGAAAAATATCATTTATAAACCTTAGACCTTTGTAAAAAGTACTATAAGCTTTTACCATAATGCCTTGTCAACTAGTGAACAATCTAGCAACTAATTTTAAAAATCTGTGGAAAATAAAACAGATTTATGTTTCACTCTATGCACATGAGGATCTTCAGCAACTAGGACTAATTAACCAGACAGAACAAAATTAAACAAACTCATAAATCTTTGCAGGCTGGACATTCTCTGCAGTAAATAATGCAACACTTCTGCTGTCATCAGATATTGTGCACTGTGCTAATTTCCACTGAGCCAGATTTTGGCAGTAGCACCAGTGCCAGGTAGGTGTATCTTGTTGCTCTGAACTTCCAAGCATCAAAAGTCTTCAGAAATCAAAATGGCTCTGAGAAATCAAGCTAGATGGGATTTAAGATAAAGTTGAAACAGGTCATGCAATCAGCTAAGAAATTGCAAAATGTGTTTACCCACCTCAAAATACTGTCCCAGATCTCATTCCTTTTGTAAGCGTGTCTATAAATCCAAAGAAAATTGTTTTCCACATCCATTGTTTGAATAAAGTTCCAAAGAGACATTCATTTCCCGACTTCCTTCTAGCAGCGCAACAGCAAAATAGGCTGCTGGTGTCAGCCATGGCCATCTCCACAAGCTGGGTTCAGATGAAGTCACAAATCAGCTCTGAGACCCGAACGCACAGAGGAGACGTTGCAGCAATCATGCTCACCACAGAAAAATACACTGCCAAAAGTATTGAATAAATACTTGACAAAGGAAGGAGGAGGGAGGGGGGGAGTCAGATATAAGGAAAAGTAAAAAAATAACAAAAAAGAAGAAATGAAAAACCGAGCACAGCACATCCTGGTCTGGGCCCCACAGAAGAAGGTTTCCCATGCAATAATATACCAAAAGCAGAGTTAGCAACCTTATTTGGACTAGCTCTACTTTTAAAACCTAGCGAGGCAAATTTATATTCAGGATCCATTAACACTGACTAATTTCAGAGCTGTTGAATTTGGGAGCATTGTATCATGTAACTGGAAGCAGAAGTTAATGTACTGAGTGCTGAGCTTCACTAAGATGAAATATTAATTTGCCTTTATTCAGAATGTTAATTGTTTTGATAGCCTGAATTTATATATAGAATACTATACGTAATGGGTTGTTTCCATATGTCATAAGTAGCCCGGTTGCTCTTTTAACTGTAAATTCTGCAAGCATTTTTTCCCCTACCTAGTAAAACAAGCAAATGATTTAAAATTAAACCATTTTTCTGGCACCTGTAAAAACGTGCAAATGACAGAACTGGCAGTATGATGATAGCTTTACAGATAAGCATTTTCTTCATCATCTTCAAGGACATCCAGATTTATGATCCAATCACTCCGCCCTTTAGCAGGATGCATTTGAGTTTGATTAAAAAAGAAAACAAATAGCGCTGCAGACTTATTAATGAAATCTGTGTGACCTTTTAGCATATGGAACTCTCTCAAAATAGCAAGTCTAAAACCGAGTACGGCCTCCTTAGCTGCCTTAGCTTTGCCTGTCCCAGTACGCAGCATGTTTTCGGCATGCCTTCTCACATTGGCAAGTGCAAATTTTGGAAAGGCATCTCCACCCTCCCCCTCCTTGAACTTTAATTGCTTAACCTACATCCTAATTCAAGTTGCTCATAAACCTTAGCCTTTGTTGTAGGTCTGACAGCTGCATTATGTCAGTAGCAAGTAAAACCTTCACAAAGTTCCGGAATGCTGCAAGACATTTTATAGGTGCTGCAATAAAAGGCAAATTGAATTTACAAAAATGCATTTGTCACTGATTAAAAACTTACAAAGTTAATTGGAAACACTGTGTAGGTGTTGCCACACAACTAGAGGTGTAACTGGTGGTTTTAATTCAGTTGGAGCACAGGGGAGAGTAGCCATTGATGTAAGGCCAGCAATCTTATTTCTTTTCCCCTAAACAAGCAATGTTTATTTACTGGAAGATTTGCGTGAATGGTCAATATTTAGCAGCATTAAAATATTAGCCAAGGAGCACTGACCACTTCCAGGCTCTGCTTTCAAGGCTGCATCGATGTAAATTTTGCAAGTATTGGTCAGTGCGTGTTAGTAACTGCAGCATCCCTTGGGAAAGTTTTCCAGGACTTTTCTCTCCCCCTCTCCGTTGTTTTACTTTGGCAAAGTTGACACTACTGGAGCAACCATTACTTCAGCAAGTGAGGAGGGGAGAGGGAGGTGACCAAAAGCCCAGGCAATCAGCACCCTCCCCCTGGAGCTGAGTGAATTATCTCCACATAATCCACTTAACCTTTGCCATTGTGGGACCTGGGAAGCTGAAGGTATTTTAAAACTTGAGTCCTTTAATTGCCAGTTTATAGTGTCACTAGTCCAGCTCAGCTGGAAAGAGGATGATTGGAAAATAGTTCTATGAGGCAATAGCTTTTCACCTCGGCTAGGAGTCCTAATTATTATTAGTTTGTGGCTCACTGTCTTCTGTGTCTGTGGGGACATTGATCTACTGTGAATCCACAGGTGACAGAGTTTATTTAACATAGGATTGTTCCTGGTTAGTACAGTTAATGTGTCACAGATTTCAAGCTACTTACAATCTTGAACTCAGGTAGCACAGATCTATTGTCATTAATCACCAATATGCAGAGACATCCAAACTAACAGGAAATATTGCGGGAACAACTCCGTAATAGCACAGTTGAATAATTTGAGAAGACTCTGACATTTCTACTCTTAGAAACCTCCACACGCTAAAATATTTTATTAAAATCCCACTTAATCCCTCTATCACACTTACAAGGAAAAACAACAACAAAAAATGCCTCAAGCAAATGCTGAAGGATGCTCGTTGATAGTTTTGCAAAGACACGCTATGGAAAGTTTAGTTGAAAGTGTGTAGTTCAGTAGACTGCAGTAGGCAGTGAGAGTCTTCTGATAGATTTTTCAGTGTGGCTGCTGAAATTTTAAACAAATTAGTGCTTACCTACTTTATTGATGAATGTTCTGCTGTGCTGGACTCTAGGTATGTCCACATTTCAGTGATCATCAGATCGAGCAAGCAACCTTGTATGTAGCCTTAGCAGAGATACCAAGAATTGGAAACTGCACCTTTTCCTTAAGCTGGAATGTCAAGAGAAATAGGCATTAACAACATTAACTTCTTTGGAAATCTGAATCTTAGAATCCCTGAATCACATGGGTCCACCTTGTCCCTTTAAGATCTCTGAGTAAAAATGGGATACCAATACCTTTTAGAAATAGGGAATCCTCAGCCCTAAAGATTTTGTTCCTCATTCTCTTCAAAATTTCAAGTTTCCCACTCACTGGTAAAGAGAGCACATGGATGTCTGGTGCTGCTGGTTGCACTTAGGCAAGAAAGTGGCAGCCCACTGCAGACCTACACTGTTAGTTATTTTTCAGCAATGCAGATAATCACATGCTTACACTCTATATACCATTCCAAAATCCCCAGTAGTACATGTTCCCAAAGAAATTCTGCAAGGGAATTACTCATTTAGCTATCTCCTTGGTCAGCATTCTCTGGTGTGTACTCCACCTAAAGGAAACCTCCCTATGTGATCCCTTAGCACCAGTACAGAGAGAGAATTGTTCATGCCAAAAGAGAGTTACTGTTTCTCACCACAGTCTCTTTGTCATCTCAGTGATCTGTTATTAATCATAAGGAAACAAACTGCAGTAGTCGAGGTTCAGCAAGAGCAGCAAGGATGATCCAGACAGTGCATTCCTACTCCTGGTATTCAACAAATCAGCATTATACAATTTCATGAATGGGAGATGTTGATCTTCACAGCATGATAGGTAAAATGTAGTGCCATTTGCATCAGTGAGGGTTTTGCCATGGCTTTCAGCTTTTCATCTTTCCGGAATATTATTAATACATTAAATAGGATCCCTTTGTGCTTCCTCTTGTGAAAATGGGCAGAGATGGAAAGAGGGAAACAAAACACCTTCACAGCTTTACTGTTAGCTGCTGAGCATGGGAGATGGTATCTGAAGTGATGTTTTATACAGCTGGAGAAAAGTTCCTTTTATATATATTCTTCTTTATCAGTTTAACTTCTCTCGCATCTGATAAGATGGGTCTTTCACTATATAATTATAAGGTTGTTATGATTTTGGCCATTTTTTTCCCCACAGAGGAAAAACCTCCCGTTTTCAGCACAAGGAACGTAACTCCAGATTAAAGATAAAGCAAAAGAGCAGAAAAGAAGTCCCTGTGAAAGAGCACGGTGTCTCCCTCCTTGTGAGAGGCTGCAGCTGACTAAACCGCAGACAGACAGCTCCTAAAATTGTACGTGTGCATTATACCATAAACTAAATTGGAAGTTACATAGCCATATACCCCACTGCTTTCCTTCCCACCACACATGAGCATGCACTGCTGCCTTTCCAAGCAAAGATTTTCTGACTTGATATGAGTGAAAATACCAGGCTGACGTAGCTAACTGCTGAGCGCTTCAGCCAACTTGATGCATTCCTTGTGAGGAATATGAGGTATAATATTACCACAATTAAATTAGCAACTTCATTCAAAGGTTGGAAAATCTTTATCACTGATGTCTGCTCTCAGATCGGGGGAAAGAAATGAAACCATTCATTTCTTACATTAAGCTTAAGAGTAAAGTCAGGTTGCCAGAAGAGGCCTAAATTCTGCAAGATCCCACGGACATGTGCTCAAACTGTTTTGATTAATGAACCTACGTCATGAACTGCCATCCCCTTTATATCCCCTTTATATTTCCACTGCCGCTATAATTATTTCTTTTATGTTTGTGAATATGTATGTATGCTGTGTTTGCTCATCTAGCTAGATACAGCATGTGATATGCTGAGTATTTCTCTTGGGAGGGAAATTGTGAAATGCAGAAAAAGTTCACAGCATAATTAAGAAATGAAGTATTTTTTTCCGTCTCGAGATGTATTCCTTGTGTCATACCTCCTCAACTGAAAGATATTATTATAGTGGTGGAGACAGAAATTGTGATCACATTTCAACAACAGAGGGCAAATATGATATATTTAAATATTGTTTTATTTTCATTTGCAGGAAGGTGTTTTTTTCATAAAAATATTGACTTTGGTATAAGGAGTAATAGGAAAACAAAACGAAGAGCTGTGAGGTTTGTTGTTAGAAAGACAGAGAACTATGCCTTGGAAAGTAGGGGCTATGAAGATTTGGGAGTCTTGGCTGGCTGAAAATCAGCTGGGAAAGATGTTTCAGAATGACAAAGAAAGGCCTTCCCAAAGATGTAGATGGAAGTACTAAGAAAAATGTGGAGGATGGTAATACAGTGATGCAGGTGGTGTCAAGTCTGTGTTTGAGGTACAGTGCTCAGTGTGGGATGTACCTACCCTTTGAAAGTATGTTGACAAATCAGAAAACCTCTGAGGAATAAAAAACAACCCACAAAACAAACCCTGAGAAGTGGGAACCTGCCTTTCCATAGAGATTTGGAATAAGCTCGATCTGTTTAGTTCATGTTCATCCACTGTTAATTAAGAGATAGCTTGATCATGGTCCATAATTATCTACAGATGAAAACATTTGATACTTATAAGACAGTTAAGCTAGTGGCATGAGCACAGGAAGATCTAATGACGGGAAAAAAGACAGCGAAGCATAGAGCGAGGATGAAGTGCAAAGGGTACTTGAACACTGGAACAAGTTCCACGTAGCAGATTCATCTTCATCTGAAGATTTTATATCAAGTTTAATGTCAGTCTGAAGAAACAGGATACTTTGCCAAGAACTTAGATTCTTGAAGCATGGATCATGAGGTGAATTTCTACTGCCTGTTTTATCCAGGAGGGCAGGTGATATCAGATCAATGCAGGATGGATGTAGGATTAATAGCAGCTTGCTATCACTGGTGATGAAAGTGAACTCCTAGAGAATGTGTTGGTGACTGTCCATACCAAGATTAAAAAAGAGATTCTGAGGATGTTTATTAGCTTGTCTGAATGAAGAGTTATAGACCATAAAGTTTCCTTTTGAATCAGAAAACAAGGTGTGTGTGATCTGTCTTTAATGTCAGTGTGAAAGCCTCTTGGCAGAAGCCAATGTCCATGAAGTACAGTTTATTACCTAGGCCACTAAAAAAAAAATTAATAGTTTTCTAATTACTTACTTAACTTAGAATTCTGCCTTCCTAGCTGGTTCTCTCATTTGGCCAGAGTTTCTTCAGAGTCTTCACCTGCAAAAGCTGCTTCAGCACACTGAGGTCCTAATAAATGGAAACAAAAGAAGGAACATTCATTCTGGAGGGAAAGTGCACATTATTAATGCATTTTTATGTTGGTTAGAGCTCAGGGCTGCATTCCCCGAGCAGTCATTGCCTTGGAAATCAGGGTTGTTAGTGAAGCAGCAGTTTCCATCCTGGGTCAGACCGAAGGTTCACCCATCCTACTGGACTATCTCTGGCAGTTGTTTGCAGCAGATGCCTGGCACACATGGTGTGATCTCTCATGTGGTATGGCCATGGAGATTGCCTCTGGGTGGTTGTATTTCCTAGTCAGCAGTGCATTTATACTTTGTAAACGTGTCTAATTGTCTATGTTAAATGCATCATCTCCTTATTTCAATATATACTTCTAGTCTTCCCATTACGAGCAATAGGAACAAGCTTTGCTTCCTTCCCCATATCATTACTTCCTTCTGGACCTCCCTCAGCCATCTTTTTAGGTAGTTTTAAAAAAAACTTAAGTCAACTCAATCTGTTGAGTTATTATTTGCATGGAACTGCTCTGTGTCTGATCATCCTCTCGAACTTGAATTTTTCCTAGTTCTGCTGTAACTTTCTACCATACTCTGGTCACAATAATAACTTGTATCCAAGATACGGACACATCAGAGGTCCAATCAGTTCATTTTTTTCTTTAAAAGTTCTTTCCAAATTCTTCTTGACAACGTTTGCTTTATGGAAACTGAGGAACACCAAGTTCATGTTTTTTTAAAACAACAGTCTGAGATCTTGCTTGAGCGGCAGTAGCTTGCTTAGGGCTGATTTCTCCATACAATTCTTTTTACCATGTTCTTTTCCCCTTATTGACATGAATTTCAGCTTCCATTTTATTGCCCAGCCTTATGAAAGTCATAGGCAATTTCTACTTATGACTTTACATTTGTCTACCCTCATTAATTTCATTTCTTCAGCCTTTGGCCTCTGACAATATATGTCCCTTTCCCAGCTTAGTATTTAATTGAGAGAATAGAGATAAATATCTTTTTTATAAATATATATGCCAAATTAGAAATGTATACATTTAAAGACCATTTCATCTGCTACTATTCCTCTTAATTTCTCTCGGATTTTTTCTGGTTTATATTATAAGAAAGTTTCAATCTGTGGGGAAAATTAATGACCGATTATGAACATTTCTTCAATCACAAATTCTAAGTGCTGGTAGCATTATTCCTAAGGTATACGTTATCTGACTAACAAATCTTACATTTTATTGGCTGTCTTATTTTTTTTCTCCTTCATATTTCACTTTTATGATATGTTCAGACATACCCCTGTTTTCCTAAGTAGGAATCTGTGTGGTCTTTGATGTAAGACATAATTTATTTGACAAGGAAATATGAGATGGTGCCCTGAATCTGCATTTAATTGATGGATTGAGAATTTTTAGCATTGCAACAAGACAGATTCTCATCCACCATGTCAAAGAAGGAGTATTCTATTAATCTGTTCTCCTGTGAATTAAAATACATGTATATATATTTTGAGGAGTAATTTTAAATATTCTTTATTGAAGGTAGTTAGCAGGATTTTCATCCATGTCTGGCATCCAAATACTAAAAGTGATTGATGCTATTATCTGTTCATAAGCGTATTTTTGTATCTGTGAGAAGCAAATGCTCCATTCTGACAAGTATTCAGTAAATATCTCTAACACTGCAAATGAAGACTAGCTCTTGGTAGTGCATTACGGTTGGATATAAATATAACCCTTTTTCATCAAGGCAAACTTGATGGGAGCTTGTGCTTGTAATTAAACTTCCTGCCACTTACCCATCAACCAGTTCCATTTAAAAACTCTTAATTGAAAATCGCATTGTTCTTCCACATGGTTTTACATAGGACAGTGTAACACACCAGGAGCCTTCAGACACTTAGGTGAGGTGCCCACTGCCATCTTAGTCTTCTGCTTGTTACTACTTCTGTATAGTATCTTCACAGATCTTTCAGGCATCACTTAAAACTTATGGGATGCCCTCAATCCAAGACAACTGTCTCAACATTTGTTTGTTAACCCCAGTGCAATCCCTTCCTAGTGGCTATTCTTGTGATGTTTTCGTATGGAACACAAGGACAGATTATTTTAGTCATTTTTCTGCCAGGATTTCTGCTTCCTAAGTAACGATTACAAAGATATTTTAGAGCTGTATGGGTGCTGGTAAGTAACCAGGTCTCTGAACAGTACATTTACAGTATGCCTTTGTCTACTTTTTCTCTTAGCAAAAGGAAATTTTAAATGTGGCTATTAAATGAATAGTAGCGTTTTGCCTCAACTCCTGCACAGAAACAGTAAAACAAGACTATAAACAAGGCATGCAATTTCACTTTTTCCACATCATTGTAACTTCAGAAAACTCCACAAAGCATCTTACAGATATTCTAGTGTCATTAAAGTTAAAATAGGAGATCCTGGAACATATTTTTTCCCCCAAAGTATCAAGATACATGTGTGTTTATGTATATGTTAGTTTAAGACTACTTTAAAATAATTTCTCAGGAGATAAATAATAAATTAATTTGTGCACTCCAAGTAGTTGACCTCATCCTTTTTCTTTATTGATTTGATTAATTTTCTACAACAAATAGTCAAACAAAGCCATTTTTCATGCTTTAATAGTTTTAACAGCTGGTTTTCCATTAAAAAAAAAATTAGCTAGGAGATGGGATTTGCTTTTGAGAAAGGACTAAAATTGCCAAGCAACTGCTGATTTTTTTTATGCCATATTGAACATAAGAAAATAGATCCTAAGAAAGCGTGACAGTCAAACGAGGAATTTCTGGTTTTATGCTTTAAATATATTCCAGCATTTTCATGTCTGTATGTAGAGACTGAGAAAGAAGAAGGAAGGCTAACAGTTCAGGTGTTTCTAAAAGTTGTTTAGAAAATTCTGGTCACTGAACATTTAGATTTTTATGTTTGTACATTAGGCAAGGATACATCATGGTTATGACAGCAAAAGATTTGGAAAAGAGAGGTTATAAGCATCAATTAATATGAAATTATTTCACTGAATATTGTCTCTTGATTTCTTTCTGCCATGATTCTTTCTTTCCATCAGTATTTTCATGTGACACTTGCAATCAGTAGTTGCTTCTCTCATACTTTATTTTATCTTCATTATCACTGTTTGAGTTCAGTAAATTTCATTTTCCCTAGGTAACCCTAGGATCATCACATGACCCAGAACGTCCCTCCTTTTCCCCTTCAATCCCTATTCGGGTCCTGCAGCTGGCTGGATGGTTTGATGACTGCTTATTCACGGAACTAGAGGACACCTAACCCATGCAACCCATTGGTTCACAAGGATTTCTTGGTTATATGTATCTTCCTTTTCAGGCCCTAAAGCAACATAATGAAATAAATCATACCTTTCTTATGTCTCTGATGCTGATAGGCTGTCCCAGTAATTGGAATTTGTAGTATATGTAGAGTCTATTCTTCAAGCCCTGTGGGAACTCTCTCCTTTCGCCAGCAAACTGTAGTGCTTTCCTCCCTCTTTACCCAGTCAAAAGGATCCAGGAAACTGCTACTAGCCTAAGTAAACTGTTCTTTCCTGACATATTACTTGTTCGGTTTTCTGGTAGTTTGGAGCGGGTTTTTGTTCCCACCCCCCAAGAGCACAATTTTAGCTGCTTTATAGAAGACCGTTTTGCGTCTAGTCCTTTGCCATAATTACAAAAGCAAACCAACAAACCCCAAACCAGCAGCGATGGCATTCCTCAGAGAGTGTCCCATAGCAGCACTCCCCAGCAGAGAACAGATGTGACCACAACAGTGGCATTACAGAAGTGGAGAACCATCATCAACTGTCGACATCAGAAGGCCCTTACTGACTAGCTAAGTCCAAAAGCCAAAGGAAGAGGCAGATAATGTTTATTTGCTAGTGAGACAAATGGCAACAAACGCATCCAGTATCCCTTAACAGAACAAAGGCAACCTGTGTTACAATCAGTATCAAGACTGCACCTGTAGAAACTTCCTGAGAAGCAGATTTTTTGGTTTTGTGACATCTTACAGAGCCTTTAGGACCAGACTAGTGACCTGGAAAGCCTGTCATTTTTTGCCTGAACGAGGATTGCAAAAATCAGCCTGTATATGCCAAAATTAAAATAAAAATAAGGTGAGGTGATATACAGCAATGGCCTCCTTCAATTCTAACAACCTCTCTCTTGTTTTTACCTTGCCTGCAAATTTGTGCAATAAAATAATCGACATTTTTCATCATTATGTCTTTATATCTTTCATAAGAGAACCACTCTCCTTGTTATCTTTATTCACTGCTGTAAAAAAAAGAAAAAGGAAAAGGAAAAAAAGGTAATGTCCCTTACTTCATAAAACAATGCTTTTTTTTTTTTTCAAAGCTTTCATTTTAGAGGTAGTGTTAGGCCATGATGAATTGCTGAATGGGTGATTTCCTGACACTCTTCCTTACTAACCTTTCCTGACAGCTTCTGGATTGCTCTACCTGGTAATTTGCACTATAATAATGGCTACAGTGAGATGTCTCCTAACTATTTCCTTTATTTTTAACAAGATTCTTAACACCCTCTGTAGGTGACAAAATGCAATTACAGACATGAAGTGTCCCCCCGAGGATGGCTGTTCACAGATGCCACCAGTACTTTAGTAGTGCAACTGTTAAATGAAACAAAAACAAAGAATCAGATTCTTTAAACATCCAGTTCAAATAAAAATTTAATTAAAAGTTATGAAGGCATTTTATTGATTAACAATCTTAGTAATTAAATAGTGTAGTTGACATTTTTTTTTGTTGGATTTGTTCTTCCTTGGAGATCTCTAATTGTTGTATGGCTTTACATTTATTGATAACTCTGTTTGATGAATACAGATGCCACCTTTTATGGTAGTCGTTGACAGAGTAATCATATTGTGAGAAACACCAGGCTTATGTAGTAACAGCTGTTGCAGTTATACATGCTGATATCCATTGGGAAAATGTGTTTGCTGCTATCATGGGTACACAATAAATGGAAGGTGCAATAAAGCACAAGCTAACATTTTGAAAATCCTTACAACTCTAGGAACTTTATTGCAGATTACAAGCACTTTGATCTCTGTCCAGTACTTAAGTCTTAATTATCAGACTAATTGCACAGACTATGTTCATTTTCAGTGGTAATCCTTTTGTGATTAGCTTCTGTGTTCAATAACTGACTTATCCTTTAATTAAAAGGACTATTAACCTTAAGGCTGCTGCTGTGGCTTGGGATTAAACCTATACAGAGTTAATATTTAATATCATTGTAAAAGCCTTTGGTGAAAGGTATAGAATGAAAATATAGTGATTCTGTCCTTTACCGTAACTTGCTTCAAGAGATAGCTTCATTATATATCAGTATAATGTATTTTACTTTGACATACTACTAGCTCACATCCATTAAGGACATGCAAGAATATGTATGCACTTGGAGCCCTTTCCTCATTTACAGGCAGAGCATACTCACATTGGATATTTCCCAAGTCTTTCTATACAGTCATGATCAGTGGTTGATCTGCAACACACACACACACAAAGAGCAAGCATTCAAGGTCCTGCTTTTTTCCAACATCAAAATAATTTCGTATTAAAGGACCAGGCTGTTCAATTTTTGCTGTGAGGAACTTATTTAGGAGGAGGGAAATGCTGTGTGAAATGATGTGCTATGGAAGAAACGGTTCTGCAGTTTTACCCAGGGCCACTCCAATCCAACTGTTTGAAAGACTACGAAGCAAATCCAGTGTCATCAATGCCCAAGTGTGTAGACTCTGCCAAAAAGCCAGATGCTGCTATGGGAAGCATTATGTATATTTTCGACTTTGGCATCTGGGTCCTGCTATAAGCAGCCATGCCTAATGTCTGTCTGTGACTTGAGGTTCTCCTGCTGCATTAATAACAACTCTTTTTTTGGTGAGGACTATATATAAATTCACTTCTACTCCCTCCCAGCCACGATGTACTCTTTCAGAGGGCTTCAAAAGCAAGCCAGGTGCAGAGTCCTGAAACACCTTCTCTCCTCGATAGCCTCTTTGACTCATGTGGTGGTGTGGTATCTGCTGCTAACTCCAGGCATGTTTTCCTCTTCTGATTGTGACGAAGGAACCTGATCAAACTAAATAATCACAATCTTCTTCACTGAAATTTCTATACAGTTAATCTGGGGTTAAAAACTTACCTATTGGCTACTTCCCTTCGATAAAAGCTAGCAAATAGTAACCAGTTGCTCAAGCGACTAATAAATTGAAGAGGAAAATTTACTATCTCCCACCCACATTTAAGGAAGTGACAATAACTTTATCATTCCATTGGGATTATTATCCCACTTTCAAAGAAAAAAAAAAATCCCTTTTATACATGCCCCATTCTAGGAATTATTATAAAGCAGCATTGCCTTTGTATGAGAGTTTCCTCCAGTATGTTCCTTTTCTTGTATTACTCAAATGATATATACAGTGAGGGTGACCCAACCACACTCTTTCCTGAATGGAGTGGAGATAAAAGCAGCGTTGTATTTGAAATCAATAGAAGTGACTTGTGGCCTGTGATGGGAGTGTCTGGCTCCAGAATTATTATCTGGTGTTAAGTGCTGACAGTGCAATAGGATCTTTACAAGACATAAATACAGTGAGGGATCTCCAAAAGCCTAATGCTAGCCTGGGAGGCGAGTCTGCTCCACCTGCCTGTATGGGGTATGATGGGAAGAGCCTCACACCCACACTTTTCCAAAGACAGGCCAAGAGCACAAACTGGACCGTCTCCTTCGAGATACAGAATGAAAGGGTGAAGTGTTCTGTGTTAAAATTTCCACATGTGATATTCTAAGCACTTTAACAAACAGCCATCTTGAGTTCAGGAGGTTGGGAGTGGACCAGGTATTTGGACACATTTTTGGAAGTTACTGACTTTGATACATTGGAGGATTTGGGATTACCTTGCATTTAGCTACACTCCTCCAATGATTATACGTAATTCCCTGTTTGGTCTTATCAGTCTTGTCTGCCATAAGATCAGTGATGCTAATTGCTGTTTAGCCATGGCTAGCTACTTATTAGCTGCCTGCTAAAAAAAAAACAAAATTGAAAGATCACGGGAAGGGAGCAGTCAATAGTTTGAGAAGCAGGAACTGAATAAGGGGGACACCTTTCCCTTTTCACTGACTGGAGAGAAAGATAAGCCTGCCTACATTAAAGTTGGTAACTCTCCAAAACCCTCCCTGTGTATGCCAATTGAGTAGCTGCACGGAGCCACGTCCCCTGGAGGTGCCAGCCCAGGCAGGGAGCCTATTGGTGTCTTCTGCTATCTGCAGGGAGATCTGGAAGCAGTAGAAAAACCCTGACATGGCACAGTGGTATGAAGGCCATCACCTAGTCTGCAGTTTTAGTCATGTTTGACATTAGTGTGCTCCAGTTATTCAATTAGGATTAAAAAAACTAAAATCACAGCTAGAAATGAGCACATTCACTTCACTGAGAGACAGTCACGGACACCGTTACAGATATGAACTGCTGCCAAGGCTACCTGCTACTGGCATTACCAAACCACAAGAGCAAAGGGATCTAGTGTAGCTTCCAGCTATGTACATACAGATACAAGTACCAGAATGCCTGCAGTCAGGGAAACAGATGCTGTCCTGCCATCTTTTCCAGATGATGAAGACAGAGCACCAGACTATCCAGTACAACTCACTCAACCTTGCCAGCACTACATACACTATCCACAAGAGTGGCAGAGCACAGGGCAAAAGAATTCCACAGAAATTCTGACAAATCAAGTGTGGATGATCCTGGCTCATTATTCCACTTAAAGTCACAATGATTATTGAAGGAAGTGCCTTGCTACTACCTTGTGACCTGCCCAGTGCAATGTTGGTTTTCCTGTGTATTTGTGCCCTTGCTTCCTTCCTCAATCTGGGTCTCAAGGAAAGATAAACTGTTATATTCTTGAGCATAAAGGAAAAGCCCTTTCTTACAGAAACATTTACATGTTTGTGAATGATAAAAAGCCAACCTGCTCAGTGGGTGTAAGAAAACCACTACAGAAAAACACTGTAATCTTAAGAAAACTGAAATCTCCTTTTTCACCTACAGTCGTCACAACTCTGCACCAACACCTTCAGCACTGGGGCAGCCCTGGAATGGCTTGCTGCAGTCTCCCTCAACTCATCTACTTCATAGTTATCTACTTCAGATGATGCACAGAAAATGCATTTGTAAACAGAAAACAGCATCCAGTTTTGTTGTCCTTGTTGGGGGTTTTGTTGGGGGTGGTGGTGGTGGTAGTGATTGGAACAGAAGACAGAGGTGGTCTGTTGGGCTAGCAGATCACTTAAGTAACACAACTCAAAATATCCTTTTGATTCCTGTCATAACCCAAGTATGATTACACAAGTATTTGTTTGTATGTGATCTCCCATATCTCTTACCTAGCTGACATGTAAGTGTTTCATTCACTCTACAGCACTTTCCTGGTTGTGCATGCCTGCATGCCTGATGGTGTTTCCAAGACCCCAGCTCAGTATGGCACTAAGACCATGCTTGACTTTAAGCATGAGTGTGAAACTACTAAATAAGCTTTTCTACAGGTCTAATAACATACCAAGTCAAGACTAACATCTCAGGAATATCAGTGCACTTCAAATGATAGTATGAGAACCCTATATTCTTATGAGAACTTTAAAACCACCATGAAATACAGCTAAAGCATGTCAGTACTTACTATAACTAGAAAACTGAATAACAGAATAAAAATGAGCAAAGAGGTTGTTATGTGGAAGTAATTACTGACATTCAGCACAGAAAATACAACTAAGCTCCACATTTAAAATAGAAGATATTTATAGCAAGTGTGCTATTTAACTACTGAAGTTGGTAAACATTGCCTTTTAACAGCTTTAACCTCATGTTTTCAGATTCACAGGATTTTAGGGGTTGGAAGGGACCTCCAGAGATTATCAAGTCCAACCTCCTTCCAAAGCAGGCTGCCTAGGACAGATCACACAGGTAGGTATCCAGACGGGTCTTGAATATCTCCAGCGAAGGAGACTCCACCACCTCCCTGGGCAGCCTATTCCAGTGCTCTGTCACCCTCACTGTGGAAACGTTCTTCCGCATGTTGGTGCGGAACTTCCTGTGCATTTTAATAGATGGTCATTCTCATCTGGGTGCTCCCATAGCAAGAGAAGCTCCTGGGCCAATAGAAGCTTTTGTCCCTGACTGAATTCCAGTTGTCTATTCTAGATGGCTGGGAAGCGGTGGCCTCATCTGCACCAGAGCAGAGGTAGTAGCCGATCATGTTGTTCCCATTGCTGCCAGCTCTTTGCTAATTTGTACAATGATGAGCACCTATTTCCATCGCTCCCGGTAATCTTGTCATTGTCATGATGTCATCAGCGCAAGTCAGAAGACAAAAGGTCAGTAGTACAATGATGTACTGTATAGAAAATGAGCCATTAAAAAAAAAGAAAAGAAAAATGGCTAGACATTTCAGTGCCCGAGCTCGCCAAGGCACAGCAATAGCTATGCTGCCCGTCTCGGCCTGTTCTTATTATGTCATTCCCAGCACAAGCAAATAACTTCCCGCCGCTGCCCTGCACCATATTTACCCACAGTGGTACAGCATGGGCTGCAGAAGGAGCCTGCCTGTGCCCAGATGGAGTCTGGATAAACATACATTTAACGACAGTCTCTATGCATATTGACTGAAACTCTTGAGAGCCCCTTGTTCTACCTTTTAATTTCACTAATGTCTATACTATAAAAATATATATTTAAATATAGTATATAGATTTTTCCCCTTCTATAAAAAAGAAAAAATAGAATAACCAAGAGCAGCATAACAAACATTTGGGTACCAGAAATGAAACAGAAAATAACATCAAAATCCAGACAAAATACGATGTCATCAATACTTTTGAAATGAAGTTACTAAGTTTATACACAATGGAGGCAATAAGGGAGGAGAGGAGAAGACGGAGAGACAAAGAGCCATGATGACAGACTCCCATGAGGTAACCAGTGCCATGGCACTGCTCAGCCTGCAGACAACCCTCCCACGCCCATGCATTACTCTGTTATCAATGAAAACAAGGCTAGAGAAGAATGCTGGCAAGTGCTCCTTTCAGGAGGTATCCAGCTGCAGTTACTGGAAAACAGGGCTTTTGCTGGAAGTGGAAAGCCAGGGATTGCAGTAGGAGAGCTGAAAGGTTGCCACGTCCTTGCCTGCAGGGACACGATCTGCAGCTCTGTGGATCAGCAAACATCACATGCAGAACAAGAGAAACACCTCATTGTCAGATCTTACACACTGCCTAGGAACAGTGATTGTTGCTGCCTACTTTGCCCTACCCTTTCCTCCAGTCTCCCTTTTTAAAATTATGACTCGTTTTTTCAGCTACCTTCAGAGCACATCGCCCTGCTCCCTTTTGCCAGCAGCTCTTTGCAGTATGACAGAATCAGCAGGATTTGGTATGCTGACCATATACAGGCATATTATCAGCATTTTATTTGTGGTAGTCACAGTACTTTGTGGATTTCCATCACTATTGCTTCCAAAACCAGTGATAAGGAGAATATGAGGTTTAATTAGCCTCCAATAAATATTTGACTCACTGATTCATTGCTACATTTTTATGAGATACTCTTGCTGAAGGTAGGAAGCAAATGAGTGAAAGCACAGTGCTGTTCTACATCAGAACTGAGGGATGACCAACGATATGCTGTGGATAAGAGTGACCAGACATTTGCTCTCAAGGCTAACGGTGGCACGGTAAGGCAGCATATTGTATTGCTGTCCATATTTATTAGTGATCTTCAAACACAGGTGAGTACTGAGGTGATAAAGTGAGAGATGACTGAACTATTCAGCTTGGTAAAAACTAGGGAAGGCTGTGGGGTTGAGATGAACCTATATAAACCAAATAAGAGAGCAAGAGCAGCTGAAATTCAGTGCTGACAGACAGAAGTGATGCACACAGAAGAGGATACCCTGGGCTTATCATCAGTTAACTCCCATCACTTAGGAGGCATTATCAGCGTGAATACTCTACTGACAAGCTGACTCAGCGCAATAAAAGCTAAGAGTCTTCCTCCACGTGGGCTTTTTATCATGTGTTCTTCTGAAACTCTAGGGTTTGGCACCTTCTACCAGTGGTGTTTTGGTGAATGCAGATGACCAGTTCCTTTCAGCACCACAGTCCCTATATTCTTAAGGTTAAATATAGCTAGTTTCGTACCACCATTTTTATTGCATATCTATAATTTATTGCTTTTTTTAAATGTGGGGAAGTCATGTGATTTTTATGAAGACTACACCACAAGTCTATTTGTATTGTATTTTTAGAGACATTGTATTGATTGGAAGAGAATTGGCTAACCTGAGATGTAAACAATGACTGGCATTGGCCTTAACCCATGTGGTTAATATCACTGATTTGTCATGCTGAGTGATGTGAAAAGAGGAACGATTGGTTGTTGATTATTGAACAGCTCAACACAGGGCACATTTGGCATGTCAGATGAGAGGCTATTCTAACGAGCGAGAGCTGCTGCCAATTACTTAAGAGCCAGTGCCTCCTCTACAAGCTATTCTGTACATCTCCAAGATGTTTAACTGGATTCCAGTGCAGTAACAGCTTGCAAATAAGATGGTTAGATTCAAGAATCTGTGCATATAGGTTCCTTTAACATCATCTCACACGCGCCTGCCTGCTAATAGAGCCCTTCATTCTCTGGTGATGACTAATTAACATATAGCACAGCAGTCAATTTAAGAAATGTTATGTTCTTTGTTTAGGTTGACAGACTTGTGTAATTGAAACATCCCCTTGTACTTTTTATTTATTTATTGGATTCAGGAATGCAAATTGTATCAGCCTTGGGAACTGTTAGAAAAATTAGCTCTGGGAAGAGACACCTCTAATAATAATGGGCATGTGGCCCATTATTATGACACTGTTTTCTTTCAGGTCAAAGCTGTAGGCATTAGAGAAAGTATGACAACCAGTAAGGTATAAATATTATCTCCCTGACTGTACCTCAGTGCTGAGCATGATGATCATAAATATCTGCAGCTCAGCCTCAGACAAAACTCCTGTTTTATTTTTTTCCCTGGATGTGAAATTAAATTTCTCTTTCCCAGTAGGACAGACAATATCCATGCTCAGACCTTTCGCAGACCTGCCTTCAAACAAGAAGTACTCTGGCCCAGCCCATTCAGCTGCTCAACTCCCTCTGCTTAGAGAGTACATCAGGATGCCTGATTTTGTGATGCAAACACATGATCCGAAAGACTGAGAGTAACACTATTGCCCTCACATATTTTTAGTCACTGCTGATCAGGCATTAACAACTATCCAGGACTAGTTCAAATATGATTAAGTCATTTAAAGCTGTACAGGACTTAATCTAGACTTTCCAGAACACCTGGTCTCCTCACATGAACATGGGACTCATGGTGACAACAACCTATATTATGTGTCCAGATAACGATAGGAGAGAGTGCTTTCCAGTGCTCCATGCATTTCGTTAGGCCAAAACCAGAGTTTATGTTAGTTGCCATGGTACACATTAGTAACTTTAAAAAAAGCAAAATCATACAATGTCTTTTTGACAGAAGAGATTAATGAGAAAATATAAATAATCTTATGTTGATGAGGAGACACATATCTCTTCTAATAAAGTGTCTATGAATTTTGTTTAAAATACTTAAATTTTAGACTATTTATTTTATTCTGAATTTAACAGAACTGGTATACTTTTCCTGAAAACTCACAAGTTCCTTTCTTGTATAAAAACCTCCTCATTTAATTTGAGATACTTTTATCTGAAATTCTTACAGTATCTATATTGTTTTCACTTAAAAGTGCCCTTATGAAGTCTGACTGTAAATTGAATATCGAATAAATGTGAAGTTTTGTATGCCTGAGGGGTCTAAATAGACTCTGTAACCATTAAATTTAAGGGTACTTCAGTGGTATTCCTGTTCTGGGTGTGTGCGCAGAAGAGCGTGCTGTGTGTTAACCTGCACAGAAACACATACTGAACACATCCCTCCTTTGGTGAAAGCAAACGTGGAACAACTGAAAACCTATTTGAGTCAAACCTCACTGCAAACACGAGTCATTTTGAGGTGCACTAACACCTTAATATATGGGTATTAAAATTAAGCATTTTTCTTCTCCTTTTCATCTACATACATAGCAATCAAAAGGCTTTTAAATTTAAAAAAAAACAACCCAAAATAAGTGTTTGAAATCATTTGTTTCGGGTTCTGCAGTTGAAGCACCTTTATATTTTTCCTGATGAAATATTTGCTGCCTCCAATCACCTGGGGAACATTACCTTGATGAAGCCACTGAAATATGCTCCATCAGTCTCAGAGGGTTTTCCTAGCCTACTTTTAACCTTCTTCTTGCCAATTAAGCTGCCACATTATGTATGATAGTGAGGGTCACTTGTTTTTTCCAAGTGTTATTCTGAATTGGTGAAGATGACAGAAGAATACTGGCCTAGTGAATAATTAGAGTGGATCTTAAAGTCCCAAACCCCCATCTTGCAATGCCACATGCTAACTATCTTTAACCTCAGCTCCTGTCTTCCAGCAGGCTATGCTCAATTTTGCCAGGGAAACAAACCGCCGTATTCTGCGCTGTGCACCCATCTTATATACTAAAAATCTAGCTGATAAAATAACTAGAGAAATTATGTTGAAAAACAGAAAACATTTCAAGTAAATAAATATGCAACACAGGGTTTACTTCTACAGAGTAAAATGTAGCATTGCTCGAGGACCGCTTAACACCAGTTATACTGTATTTGGCAAATATCTATAAGCAACCCTTCAGGTTTTGAATTTGCATACATCAGTTTATAAACCCAGTTGAAAAGTAATTATTCTTGGTGCTTTAAAACCAAGAAGTGCTGTTCTAATAATCCTAAAGCAGTAGTCCATGAGAGTTTTAGACCTGATGGTGATTTTAAAGTTATTTTTATTCTTTAAAAATAACTGGCCCAGAATTTCTGTACAGTTTTGCCACCACACAACCTCAGAACAAACAGGAAGCACAGAACAGAGCAGGATTTAGTAGTGACAAACATTTACAGGTCTAAAACAGACTTCCCAAAAGGGAGACAAGTATCTTGAATGTTCAGGATTAATCCACTGCCCAAGACATTTAACAAAAAGGCTTAAAGGAAAATTACTGATGTTGAGTAAAGTTTCTAGTGAAAGAACAGCGCTGCTTCAGCTTGGATAGCTTCCCTCATGTTGCCAGTCACAAGTTTAACTGCAGTAGTGATCACCAAAAATGAAGGAGAAAACGGTACAGCAATGAAGGGCTGCATAGTGACCTTTCTCTCTCTTTTCCCTTAGCATTCAAGTTGAGACAATGATGCACCTCGTGACCAAGCTCCTTAAGTGAGCTCTAATTCTGTACAGAGTATGAGAATGAGAAGATTTGCAACACAGATTAAACATCTAGAACCAAAGTAAGAAAGACTATTCTTCAGGTAGTAATCGACTCATTATCACTAACTCTAAAATAAACACTATATTCAAGTCATTCTTTTATAATGTAGCCATACAATTGTATAACTTGCCCCAACCTCACCCTATTCCTTAAACTCAACTCCACATAAGTGATTGGGGAACTGTCAATCAATTGTGGTTTATACAGCTCTGGCATAATGGGATCCCTTACACTGACAGAGATATTGGAGTCTTCTCTCAAATGGAAGTAAATATCCATCATGTAATGGAGGAGTTCCTTCAAAGGACATGCAGCCTGTGATTTGTTAGCCAAGAAACAGGTCCCACGTGCTAAGGCAGAGAACTACAGGTTCCACCTGTCTTATACCCTGGGTCACCTCCATCTTCTAACTACAAGAAAATATCTTCTCAGTTCTACTAGAAATAGGGCTATTCATTACTTGTAGGAGTGTCTGGAAAGTGGAGACCCAATGTTCCACATTATAAATAGCGAGATGCTGGGCAGCTGATAGCAGAATTACAGCTTAGCCCATGGTCTATGCCTGTTTCAGATTACTGAGAGCTGCACTGATTCAGCCAGCCCTAAATAAACATGCAAAAAGGTCCTCCCAGCCTCAGGGTGCAGCATACCTTATGGTTCAGCAAGTTTCCCAGAGAACACAAAATATTTTTTGTCTCAGCATCCTTCTAATAAGGACATTTCTGTATTGGTTTCTATGTGGGAATTTGCCTTTTCTACCTAGGATTTCAGCTAGCAGTTTTGGTTTTATTTCTCTCTTTCCCTCTTCATGCAGTTTGAAAAAATAAAGGTGGCAACAATACAGAAACTGAATGCAGGCAAAAAAAGGGTCCACAACAGCCAACCCACATCAATGTTCATATATTGGTTCTTTAAGATATTCTCAAATGGCATAGTAAGGGCAGTAGCAAGCAGGTAACTTGAATATAGTGTTTATTTTAGAGTTAGTGATAAATCACTGTGAGATAATAATGGGAGCATATGTCTCCAACAGCTTTTCAGAAAAGGTGTTCTATTCTAAATGTAAACTAGTGGACCAAAGAGATAGTGAAGATTTATTTCCTTTTTTTCTGGCAGAAATAGATTTCTTTCCTTAGTATATTAATGATGATACATTAATAATGTTTTCAAAATACCATCACTTGAAATTATGAAACGAATGTAATTAAATTGCCTATAAGCCCTTAGGGCTGCGAACACCAGCTTAAGCATTAGTGAGACAGATTGCGAGCCAGGATTCTAGTTGTTTCTCTCATGCTGGGCAGAAATGGAAAGAGTATTGCAACTGAGAGCTGTACCACTGCATGAAACGTAGTGCTGGAATACGGCAGAGAGGAAAATTCCCAGCAACAGCTAGCACCAACTTGAAATCCTGCCCACACACAGCACTGCCAAGTTGTGTCTCTGGCCAAGGTTATCCAGGAGAACATTTACTGTTACCCCTTTGCCAAACAGCTTGCTTGGAATTTGCTTTGGTGCCACCAAAAAAGGCCTTGTGTGGAAATACTAAATACATATTAAAACATCGGGAGCAGACCTAAAAGGGATCTTAGCTTGAAAAAGAAGTTTTCCAAAGGAATGGCATCATCCATTTGGCAGAGAGCTGTCCTGAGGATAGAACCAAGCTCTTCCACCAAAGCCATGTGACAAGACTAAAGCATATATTGGTTTGTAGACTGTGGAGTCACCACTCTCTTGGGGCTCCTCACTTTGGGTGCTCATGGCCACCAGTGTCCCTTGCAGCTTCTCTGTGGGCTGATAGTCTGTTGGATGACTAGACTCATCATCCTAAGCGACCTTTCTTTGAGCTAGAACATAAGGGGATACTCCATCCACTGTTTGTCAGATACAGCTGCTTGTTAGCCATGGATACAAGTATTGGGAAAAGTGCTATGGTCAGCAAACAATGGAAGGTGGGGAAAAAAAATAAAAATCAGTCAGCAGATGAGATGGGAGTGGGGATGGATGTCTTCAAAACAGTATGTTAAGCAACTATTAAGACCTTATTAACAAGTCAGCTCCATCACCTACAAAACCAAATCCTCCCACCCCCTTTACATCTTTGAGAATGAATACGGTCACCCATATTCATCAAGACTCCTGCTAGCCTTGGCAGAGCAGCTCTCCTGGTCAGACAGAGGGCACAGACCTCCAGCAGCCCCCTTGGTTTTAAGCTTCCAGCATTTCCAGACCTGCCTGGACCCAGACAGCATAAGCCACTGGCATCTTGTAGATGATGTTGAGAGGGAAGGTGAGAGCATCCTTCTGAACTCATGACAGCTTGGCACTCTCAGCTCTTAACCATTGCAGCGTCCCCTCAGATCTAGAGGTGTAAGTGAGACCACATGCAGCACATTCAGTCTGGGTGCCTGACAACTGTAGGCTCAGAAGCTAAAAATCCATGGAAAACAGGAGAGAAATTGTTTGTATGTGTATGATGCACACATGAAAGAAAGTCTCATTGGCTGCTCCAAATCTTTCTTTTGCATCTTACAGTATTTGATGTTTTAATCAGAGAAACATCTGGCACAAACAGTCCCTGTGCTGCTTAATTTGTTAGATAGGATTACTTCTGTCCTTTTTCTTTCAGTTCTCACTTGAGCATCTATTAACAGCCACCTTCAGAGACAGGTTACTGACTTTGACAGTCATTCATTTAGTGGTTCCTGTATATTTATTTTTCTCCCACTCCTGCCCAGAGTGTTTTGGAGTCTATCAAATATCATTACAGAGAAAAGCTGTGAAACATTGTTTGAGCTCATTTTACAATTAAGAATATTGATTTGTAGGTGTGTTTGCATACAAACATGCCCTCCTAAGACATCTTTGCAGATCTGTGCTGTAGATGATGTTCAGAGAATAGCTTATTTACTACAAACTCTGAATTTAATTTTTCTAAGTATATGTTGAAGAGAGTGGTCTCACAATTCAGACAGTTGTATGTGACATATTCCATCTCACTTTGATGGCGATTTCAGCAACAGCACAAGTGCTGAGTAACATGCTCAAGAAAAGTTTGTCCAGAAGAAAACACAAATCAATGATCATAATTTATGGGTTTTTTTTCCAGTTTGGGAACCATGCAGATTCCAAATGCATTAGACATGTGTGTTGCTGAAGTAAAAGTATCTGTAAAAAGAAGGGCAAGACATGCTGGGAACAGGAAGCCCTAAGTTTAATTTTGATGGGGGCTATGCTGTATATTTATTGTGATCTTCTCAGCAAGTCACTCAGTGCTTTCTTTGTACTCTCATGTATAAGTTAATGAAAATAAAGCCTGTGAACCTGTCCTTCAGAGGTATCTTGCAGCTTAGATAACTGATGCTCAAACAGTGCTTTAAACACAGAGTCCCAGTTTTTCCAAAGGTTTGCTTAGAGAGAAGTGCTCTGTGTTTCAAAAGGATGTTTCAGAACTGTCTAAAATTAATTGAGATTTTTATCTCCCTTTTTCAGCTTGCCTGTCTGCATATACAGTATAAGGGCAATTTCCAAGATGAATACATTAACAACAGCAAGCTGTAACTCTGTAAAACCTCTATGGGCAATGATTCCTTCATTAAGCACCTGTCCCAGTTCTTGGGGAAACAGCCATCCAGTGGGATTGGAGTTTGGTGTAAAAGTATTTAAGATAATGTAATGAAAGGTTCCATTACACAGGGCATGTCCCAAAAGGGTCAGATTTGAATATGAATAAGTTGTCAGTAATAAGTTCTAACACTATAAACTCCCTAGGGCAAGGATTCATCACTCCGTTCAGGAGGTCAACATCAAGCACACTGGCACAGGTCCACATAGTGAACAGAATAAAAGCAAGACCACTGAAAAGTTGCCTTGGTTCTTGGGAACCATCCATCTAGTCAGATTTGGGGGTCATGTAAAAGCGATGTAAGAAAAGGTAATCATAGTAATGTAAGAGATGATTTTATTACACAGTACAGGCTGAAAAAGGGTCAACATCCAATTTCAAAAACTAATTTCAGATATATATGAGCAGCTAAGCACTGCAGACACTCTGAACACGAAGGGTATATATGATCTGCACAGCAGTTTTGTCATGTGCAGCAGGCTTTTCTATGCCCAGCACTCAAGCAGGAAACGCCTTCCTGTGCATGTGAGAAGAAGCTCCAATTACCCTTTCCTTCTTCAGGCCAAAGGGACTATGCCCTGGTCTGCTTTCTCCCTGGGAACACATCACCCACACCACAGACGCTGATGAAACAGGCATCTTGATGTCTGACATGCTTTGTCCAAGCCTGGATCCAAAGCTAGATATCCTCAGATACTTAACTGCCTCCCAAGCATGGTCTGCTGGTGTCTTCACCAAGCACCACCTGATGATTCCCATTCACACAGACTAAATTGCAATTAAAGGAAGGATGTGCATGTGACCAACCAAACAGCCATCTCCTCCTAGCCAATGAAAAGGCAGGCCTGTTACAACTGAACACCACACCTAAAACCCCACCTTCTTTACTCTGAGCTTTCTACCCCCACAACCAGAGGGAGTTTTTATAGGTTTGTGACAACTGCCAAGATGCACAACAGATTCTGCATCCACCTGGACAACTCAGCTCTCATCTGATATGATGCTTGTTTCTGTAAAGCAGCACATCGAAACAGAAGTACTGAGTTTCATACAAGCGATTGCATACTGAGCCAACATCACCGTTTCTGTATTAGATATACTACTATGAGAAACCTGAAGATAAAACCTGAATATTTCACCAGACAAATATTTTCACTACGGACACGTCAGTAGATCTGAAATGTTCTCCCAAAAGCTGTGTCACCAGTGTCCTACCTCACGCTGCTCCTCTCAGATTCACCAGAAGCCCTTTCAGCAAGTATCAGAGGGTTGATCAATCTCAGTGGTGAGGTCCAGAACACAGTTACTTTGGGCTGCTTATCACCACATTCCTAAAAACATTTTTACACTTAATTAAAGGCTGCCTCAAAACCTGGAGCTCTCCTTTTTACAGGGAGTCCCAGTTGCTGCACTGAGAGCAAGTCCCAAAGGGTTCTTTTCAATTAGCACAGTCACCTGCCCCCACACACCAAAAGGTATGGCTTTCACTTAATAATGAATGCACCTGCCTACAGCTAGTGAAAACAGAGCTAGATTAACACTAGTATCTTTTCACATAAGCAGCAAAACTACAGGTTAAAGCAGTTGCTTTGCTGCTTTATCAAGTCAGTGTTCCCCTTTAATCATTGTTTAAAACCCAACTTATTTTCTGTACCTTTGTGGATTGCAGAAGCACTACATGCTGTTAATAGTGGCACTACATTTGTTTTCTACATTACAGCAATAGCATCTCTTTCTCCAATATCTTCCTAAAAGGCATATTAGGGCAAGTAAGTTCCAGTTATTTATACAGCTAACCCCAGCATGACTACAGGAAACTAAGAATAAAAGCATCAGGTTACTAGTAGGAGTTAAAAACCAAAAAAGCCAACCCATACCACACTTAGTATTTAGCAACTACGGCATTTTCAGACTCCACCAGATGTGTTAGAAACACATAAAGCACCTCCCAAATACTTGAGAAGTACCCATTCTCCTGCAAACTCATCCCTGCAGAAAACAAGGAGGAAAAAACTCAATATTGCATTTTCTTACTTTACTCACCCCACTAACTCCTCCTACATGAGCTTTCCAGACTGCTACTACTACCCATCCAACCTTATTTCAATAAATAAATCAAGGTGCTGGGTCTGAATTCAGGTGCCAGCTGTTAACCTGTAATTGTAAGGGTTCCTCCCAAGACCAGGTTTTACCTCCATCTCCATGGAATTACTATAAAGCCTCGATGCATCGTTTCTCAGAGGATGATCTCAAATACCCATGCTTGTCACCTGTGCAAAGGCACGTGCAAACTTAGCTCAAGCACCGAGACCAATCACACTAAAACCAGACAGTGATATGCATGACTTAGTCTTCAGGCTCTGCACTGATAAGCTGATGTAGCTGACTGGGCCAGGAGAAGACTACAACGCTACAGCCCTTAAGACAGGGCTGTGGAAATATGTTGTCTTAGACTGGTAAAAGATATTAGTTTAGCTCCTCCAACATGGGAAGAGATCCTCTTGCAGGAACAGAAATTAAGATGATTTCAGATCAAGCAGCTCTTCAGGCTCTTTTGAGGGAAGTCAGGAGCCCTACTCAGGGCAGCAGCGTGTGACTGTGTGCTTCCCTCAGGTGACTACTCTCCTGTGGTTTGTGTTTCCTTTGCCACAGTGATCCAAATTTGGCAGCTGTAGTGTTAGGACTCCATCCTAAAGCTCTATGAAATATCCAGGGTAGCTCAGTCCAATGTAGGCTGCCTCTTGTTGAAAGTTATATTCTTTCCATCTCCGTACATCAGGACACACTTGGCCATCTCTTGTCCCCTCCAAGAAAGGCTAGTGGACAGGTCTGGTCCAGGGCACTCTGCAGCTTGGCTGCTCTGTCTCCTCCCTTCTGCTCAGAAAGTCACCTTTATTTGTGCCTTAGAGTACCAGAAATTAGACATAGGTTTTACCAAGTGAGATATGTGACCACCAGACAGTAGTTATCTCCTGCTGAGCACGGAAATATGCTGTTTGGAGTAGAAAAGCAACAGTAGAAAATACTGAAAGCAGCTCATCTTAGAATAACTTCACCTTGGTGGTTAGGATTTAATTCCTGCATACCAACAGGGGAACCTAACTTAATCTCAAGTGAGAACTTTGTATTTACAGGTTTATAAGATTAATAAAAAAAGGGGAGGTCCTCCTCCATTCCCTGAGCTTAAAATTAAAACAATGGCCAGACAGAAGTATCAAGAGTACTTAAAAACAACCCACAAAATGTTTCAGTTCACCTGGAAAATCTACTCTAAGAAATAAAATCATTTACAAGAGCATAAAAAAGTGCTCTATCCAGAGGGAGTGACATGAATTACAGTTAAGGCACATCTATATCAAACTTTGAGGACTCCATACAGACCTTCTCCATAAACAGGCGTGTGCATTTTTTGAACCTTTGGATACGTATTTTTGATCAGAATTGTGTCTTTTTTCATTTTGTGTTCCAACGCTCCTCTGAGGCTACTCATGTACCATACTGGCTGGAAGTGGTACATCTGTTCCTTCATTATGCTCTGCTCAGGTCTTTAAATACCTGGAGCAAACCCCAGACTCCAGATTTACCTGCTATTTTAATATAGCTGAACTATCTCGTCTCTACTTGGCAGTCAGTGTTATTGCACAGGCTGTATAGTTGAAGATCATAAATTTTTCTTGGTGCCAAATAAATGTGCTCTTTCAATAGGTTAATGCTTGTATCCTGCAATTATTTCAAACAGGTGGGCGCTCGGACACTTGCCATTAGCCAGTCCACAACACGCAAATGTATTGATCAAGTCAAAGATGCACTTCTGACTCGTGCTAATCAATGTATCAGTTCTCCAAGGGTTTTTACAGTGTAATGAGCAGGAAATATATATACCATTGCTAAGTTTCTCTCTCTTCAGGGAGCAACTGAGTGCACTTATAGAAGAGCTGATGTACTGGTTCGCAGTAAAGTGAAATGACATCTCCAAATAAAATTTTAATCTTAAGTATGTATGTAAAGTTTTGAGGAAGACTGATGGGCAAACTTGCAAAGTTTGCAGAATTATAGTGCTTAATATACAGCTATGAAGCTCCTGTGCAATCCTACCTTTAATTGTGAGTTTCCAAAGTTAGATAGCCCCTTCCTACCCCCACCCCCAAATCCAAATGATGCAACAGAAAGTGGATCTGATGAGGAATTAATATTTTCTGTTCCCACTAAACTCGAGCTAAACGTCTTCCTCAGTGTGTTCTTGGGCTTTTTGCTTTTGGAGGCGATAGTCTCAAGCTGTATCAGTGGCTGATCTTTAATTTATTGTGCTCCACTCCCAGCCTTGGAGTTGCAGCTCTGTGTTATCAGTGTCAGGCAACAGTCATGCCTTTTCTGTTGGTCCAACGTTATTTACAAACATGAGCAAATCAGGTCTGCACGCAGCCACGTGCTCAAAGCTTGCTGCAGGTTGGCATTGCAAACCTATTGTGTTCAGATGTGCAGGTAGGTTTGAAAGTCTCTTTTCACATGAGATTTGCTGAGCTGCTCTCCAGTGGATCTTTCATTAAATATTCAGACAATAAATATTTCATTAAATAGTCAGGCAATAATACATCTTACCTCCAGTCAGTGGTGTTATTTGCCACCTTCAGTAAAGTTTGGTGTGTAGCCTCTGATAAGGTGGCAGATAAAGGGCTTTAATCAGCTGCAGTTAGGATTCTGGACCAGTGCAAACCAGCGTTGACCCCAAGGGAGGTCATGAAGAGCATCTGAGGTTACCTAAAGTTTAGGAAACACAGCACATATGATGTAGAAGGGGGAAAAAAAGAAAAACAAACCTGTCTAAAAACTTTTGTTTACTATTAACTGTTTTCCCTGAAATAGATGACCAAAAAGTATACTGTGATGAAACCTATTGTTTTTACTGTATTCTCATACCTAGATTCTGCTCATAATGACAGGCTAGGTGTCCAATAACTTTTTATTTCTGTATCTCAAATTGCATACACCAAATATGCATTTATGGTTCTTAGGGGTCTCTGAACCAGAGATAACCAAACCAGACAATTTTATAAAGATACCTGAACACTTATACAAGCTTTATGTAAAAACGTAACTGAGCACTGTCACCAGCTGACCCATTTCTCTTTGCCTCCTCTATTCAGGATGAAAAACTCCTTCTGAGAGGCACAAAAGGAACCTAGGAATTCTTAATCTCAAAATTCAATGTGTAATCCACTGGCACAGCGTGTGTCATGTATTTTAATGGTCAGTGTACATAGATGTAAGTGTATAACTGCAGGCAGCTAATGGGTTTACTCTTTTAATGGAGGAAGTCTTGGCTGCTAATCTGATGGCCCTGGGTTCAAACCCTACTGATGACCCAACTTAAATTGCTGTTTTATTAAGTAAAGACTTAAATATGATTGATATAATTTAAGCTATTTAATCTTCCATTATAGAATGATTAAGATTCATCCATCTGTTCTATAATCAAAGATGTTAATAAAGTTATGAAGCTAATAGTATAACAAGTGTTTTTGCTAATCCCAAATTGTTGGGATAGTTCTCATCTGGGAGCAGTGAGGGACACAGCAGGAGGAACAGTCCATCTCTATTAGGAGTGATTAGTATAACTTTAAGCTATAATTACTTGGATACATTCACACAGGAGACTGCTACCCAGCCATTAAGTATCCTTAAGAGGATGATCTTTTGTACCAAAAGGTCCGGCAGTTTTTCTGACAGTTGAGAAGTTTATCTCCACCAAGTGCCTGAAGGGTGACTCATGCATAAAAAGTGCTTCAGATGGACAGTGGCTTCTTCTTTTTTAGTGGCTGACAATTAAATAATTTTTAAAAAAAGATGATATATCATCTTTCTAAGCTTGTTCCTCTAATGTGATACCCAGCAACTAACTGGCATGAGGGTTTTACTAAACTGAAGGCACCTTGTACAACCTACTCTCTCTGTAGTGACCCTGGAGGATCAGGAACTCCTCTGGCTGCTTGGCATTGCCACTTTTCCGAATGAACGAGAAATAAACCAATAGAAAACAGATGAAATCTCAGGGGAAGGTCTTCTACCCTCGAATCTGGAAACCAGTGTGCAACCACAGTGTGCCACTCTTAAGGACCTGCTCCAGGCAGCACAGGTCTCACAGATGGAAGGGTTATGACAATGTTTTCTGGACACTGAGTTTAGTGGTCAGTTTTGATTTCTGACAGGAGCTGAAGATGCACCTGCTGAATCTTCAGTTAATGTTACAAATTGTTAAATGAAAAAAACATCACTGGAGGGGGCTTTGAAGCCAGGTCTTTGATACCACAAATAATCATGTCATTGTAACTGGTTCCCCTTAAAATCATGCACACTCTGCTTTCCTTTGGTCGAATGTTATTTAACCCTCAGGTTTCTGGTGAGTTGGCTGGGCCTTCTTCTAATTTTACATTTAAGTTTTAGATAGGCCTGAAACTTGTCTTCTCCTATTTGGTGTCAATTTTTAAATAGAATCTTCTTTCTCTCTGTTTTTATTTCTTTGCTATCATATATCCTTCACGGCTTTATTATTACCAGGCTAGACAAAGCTTGTACACCCAGAGCATATCTATGTTCTCAAACACAAGAATGTATGGAAGTCCAGAGGGTGCCCCAAACATTTACATCTTCACCAATAACCTCTTCCCAGTAAGTTTCCTGTTCAGCTCTGCTACATAGTTTAGCCAGTGTCTTGCTCATCTTATTCTTTTGCCAATCTTCTGTTAACTGACCTTTCATGAGACACTTTACCAAAAACTCAACTGAACAACTAGTTCAAAACATTTACTCACAGTCCCACACTGAAATTTTCAGGATTTTTGCCTTCAGGGCTCTCAATTTTTATTAAGATTGTATTCTGTCTTGTGCATTAGCAACTGAGTCTGGGGGAAAGTGGAAGGACAACAGAAGCATGCTCACCTGGAAAAAACGGTGAAGAGAAAGGAAGGAAATATTTATTGATTCTTAGAGTTCTGAAAGTTTTTAGAACTCAAATACACTCAAAGTTGAACTAAGGAATAACAAGATAAGAAATGAAGACATGTAAAATATAAATATAAATATTTCATATAGAGTCACCCAGGAATTTCTCCAGTGTCTTCCCAGGCTTGGTGCCCTCTGGCAGCTTTAAGAATCTGTTTACATCCTCACAGTCTTTGTTAAATTTCTACTCTTTATTCAATTTTCCTGAGAAAGAACTGAATGGAAACTGACCCAGGACCACAGTCGGTTTTGACATCTTATTTACTCAGTAGTGAGATAACTTTCAAAGAGAAAATATCTATTTTAGTTTTCTTCAGAATAGTAAGCTTTATGGAGTTTTTTCCTACTTACCTCCTTTTGTGTTTGTAAGCTGCATCCATTACTGCCACAAAGGTTTATCTCATAAGCAAATAATCAACACTCATGTCTGTACCTACAAACAGGAATACAGGAAAAAAAAATCTATCCTTTTCCACCAACTGTGGAATCAGCAAATGGAATTTATTTAATCACAAAACCAAACATAGCTGGAATTTTGTACTTACACCAGTTTACATTCTAAATCACTTACTCTGGCAACCGTTTTCTTATATTTCAAAAGCATCTATGAGTTGCAAAGTTCCTGATACAATGGTTAAAATGAAGCCTCTCTGTTTGTAAGCAAGCAAAACCAGATAAATGCAATATAAACAAAATGTCAGCCACTTTTTCCTGCCTCACAATAAATAGCAAGTGCTCAGATCTGCACACATATCAAAGAAACAAACATGCATGGATTTAAGTGAACACAATATAAAGAGCAACATGTCACATAGTTCAGATTAAACAAAGTCACTGCTGTGGTACAGTGTTGTCTCTACTACTCTTACATCTACAGGAATAAAACCACTTGCTTAAGAGTAAAGGTGCTGTATGTCTGAAAACTGCAGAGCCTTCCTGCTCCTCCTTTGCAAGCAAATGGTTAAGTCTAACACTATATGTATGCACAAAATCTGCCAGGAGTTGTCTCTATGGTTAGATGCTGTTTTGGTGAAATGAAGATTTGCAATACACTGCATCGGGTTCACTTGAATCACTTTATCTCTCGTAGTAGGAATAGCCCAGTACAGGAGGGTGCCCCTCATTCTGGATCACCATTGCTAAAGCTGTCCTAGCATCTCTGCCTGACTGTAAAAGTCACGAAATGTCAAGTGTTCCCTGGATCTCTGTACACTGAGTTATAGTCTGGATTAGTGCCTTAATCCAGAAGAAGGTAAGTAGTCTCATCACTACTCTGTTCAGATGGTGTGAGATTGAGGCCTTTTGTTTCAGCCCTCCCATCAAACATGAAAATAAATGGAGCAGTTTATTCCTCAGAGGTCCCTGAATCCCCAGAACTTCCTGTGTGATGCCCGGGGATAAGCATCAAACCTACTCCCTGCTGTGCTGTTTCAGAAGTTGTTGTGTCCTTCAGCCCTAAAGATTTGGGCTGAGCTGGAGCAGTGAAGGCTCATGGTCCTTATCAGTGTTTGTGAGACAGCCAAGGTGGCAACATAATACATGCTCTGAAAAGCAACTGGTTAGCTACAATGCCTGCATACTGACAAACCAGAGTACCACGGCATCCTGAAGACCAAATCACACTATTAATAGTGATCAGGATATTTGACAAGCTGTAAATTTGAGGTTCACAAAACAGGTAATGGGAGTACCAAACTTATTTTCATTTCTTTGTTTTGTCTTTCAGCAGGAAGACTCCCCATTGCAGAGCATTACAACATGGGAAACAAAAATAATTTGTCTATCAATGCAGATGTGGAAATATGTCAGAGCCACTCTGAACAGGAAAAAATGCTAATCAGCTCACATTGTAAAAACTAAATATTGGACCAAAACACTGAACACTTTGCAGAGTTTTCACTTTATTTCACAAAAGAGATTAACTGGATTCAAAGTGGGCTTGCAGACAGGCTATTGTAAATTGGACCAGAAATCATCAGCCACCTACAGTCTGAATTTGACCCCATTATATTAAACAAAGAGCCCTGAGAAATAATTGAGCTGGGAGCAGCACAACAGCCTAAACCCCCGCTGGCTGGCCGTGTCCAGCAGAGAACAAATGAACCCACTACTAATGGTAGTCAACAGCTTCTTCAGAGGACTGAACTTAGCAACCTCGAAAGAAAAAACAATATTCTGCCTGGTCCTTAAACAGCTAACATGATGTAGAAAACCAAGAAAATTCTCAGCGGCTCTTGATTGTTACAGATCTTCTGAAATCAAAAGATCAATAGGAATTTAGATCAGGATCTTGGCAACTTCTTTCTAAGCTGAGCAGGTGAAAAGAGTAACAAACGAGCTCCAACGTTATCCAACGGCAGGACTCTGCTAACTCATGTAGGCATTATAGATGGCACGATTTCTCAGCCGTCTGGGTACAAAGACAGAGCCCCCAGAAGCACTGATGCACAATTATCATATGTCATTATGCACACAGGTTGACCAAACAGGTGTGCTCCCCCCCAGGTGAACATGGCACATCGCTAATGTGCCCATAGCTCATGACAAAACCCTGTCACAGGCTCTGAACTGGTCCTTCCCCACTGACAGCAGCGCTCTGAGAGACGGAGGCAGGTTCAGGTTTTTTCACTTGTACGTTTTTAACATAGAGGAGCATTAAGTGCCGCCTGCTCTAGAATAAATTGTGTGGATTCAGAGCTATGTGTTTTGCAGGCATAATAAGGAGCACTGTGAATCTACAAACGTGAAAGCATTGATGGCTTTCTGGCAGTGGTCACCACCATCAGCTATAGTTGGTGACATTCGTGCTGCAAGCTAATGGAATAAAAACAAGCTTCCTACCTAAATTAGTTGGGATACAGAGCCCAGCTGCCACGCAGAGAAGAGAGAATTAAATAAACCATACCCCACTTAAACTCCCCGGTATGCAGTGATTTCTCACTGAACATGGCATCTTTCAACAAAAATGCTTCCATTCTTCTGCAGGAGTCAAAAGAGCAGGTAATTAAGCCAGAAACTGAAGGTGTTGCCCCATGCTAGGCTGGATCCTGATGCTCCTGTGGTGCTGAGGCAGCTGCCCCGGAGGCAGAAGGCACAGGGAGGCCTGCAGCCCTACTCTGCTCCTACCTCCAGAGTGGGCAAACCACCACGACTAGGAGGATGCCATGGAGGGAAGAGGGTCCTCCTTTCCCACCCAAAATTGTTTCAAGCTTCACCCATTCCTCCATGGGGCCTTGAGCTGTAGGGCTTTTCCTTGGCAGGGTTTACACTGGTGAAACGGTGCAGAGATCTTAGCTAATCCGTAAAAAGAGCTTGCACGTGCCAGGAGAGTCTTGCATTTTGTAAGAAACTCTTTTTGTATTTAAGGTTTAACGGTGATTTTTTTCCTTGACAAATTGATCAGTTCAGGTCTGCTCAGGTTCTTCCAAATGCCCTTCTGAGTACAGGGACTCGTGGGGTAGCTCTGGATTTCAGCAGTCTGACACAGAGACAGTATATCATCTGCAGCGCGCACGTAGGGTACACCGATAATTCCGGTACCACATAGCAGGTCAGCCTGATTAGGACTCTTTTGCCATACACTGTGTTTTGTCTTTTTTCTGCAGCTGACGAGGGAATCTCAGAATTAATTAAATCTCTTGATGTACTTGGACAGCTTGTGGAATAAGTGGTAAGATATTAGAGACACTGAACTTGTTCATTTGATTTCATCTCTGTAACCTGAGCTCCAATTTAATGCTGTATCTTCTACCCTCTTGAAGATTAATTACCACACCAGTTAGCAAGTCATCTCACCTTCTTTCATTTGTGAGGAGTGCAAGCCAGTAGAAACGTAACTCAGGTATTACTGTGGCTTTGTACATGACCAGTGAAAGTTCAGTTAAAGATTTAACAGTTAAATATATTTAGCACTACAACACTCTTAAAACCAACTCTAGGGCTAACTCCAGCATGGTCACGTAACAGGTGAAGGAGTATGACTAATATTTAAATGCTGCTTTCAGTCGTCTCAGTACAGTTACAGACATCTCAGCATAGACACAGCCACCCTCATCCCCACCTCCCAGTATCAGAGGAGTTTTCTGAATTTCACTTGTGTTGAAGGGGACAGATGTGAATGTTGTAGATGTTTGTTGTTTGGGGGTTTTTTATTTATTTTAACATATCAAGGGCTTTATAGGAACAACAGCTTTAATATTGGCAGGAGCATCACAGAACTGACTTTGCAGTAATAGCATGTGAGTGTCTCCAGGCTGTGCAGTGGTCTGATGACACAGTGGAAGGTGCATGAGCAGCTCTGAGCTCCAGGGTGCCAAAGCACCCCATTTGCAGATACCTCTGCTCCAGACCCTTCATCTGTCTAAATAAGACAAGGTACCATGTCTTGGTAGCTCTGCCATGAAGATGCTCCAGTGGAAAGTGACTGGCTAGAAGCAGGTTCACACTTGTGCCAGAAACACAATTCTGTCAGTAAAAGAAAGCACAACTCAAAAACCATGAGGTAGAAACATAGGAAAGCAAAGTGGTATAGATGTGCTGCTCTTCGGCCTAAGAGTGACATGTTCAGAATGCTTTAGCTTGCTGGAGAGTAACTCCTTTGAAAAATCAGTGGCCAGAAGAACATTAATTTTAATTTCTCAGACACTTTGCCAAGCATATTTTCCTGTCAAAATGAAATTAATTAATTCACACCCATTTTCAGAAGCCCATAATAGGTGCAACCCTACCCTTAAACACAGCTGAGTAATGGCATCAACATTCCCATCCTTGATATCTGAAATACAGCACTTGCACGGACTTTTCACAACACAGACACCAGTGATTCTTTCCTAGAAGCCCTTGTCTGAGGAAGGCCAAAGGTGGTTTCTTGATTTATGCCCTTAGGGTTAATGAATTTTTTTTTCTCCAAGGGATCTTTCCCCCCCAGGATCCAATCTCTGCATCATCTCTCCACACAGCTCCTGAAGGACTGCTTACATAACCATCTGGAACCCACAGCAGTTGCCTACAGGGGTACTCTGAAGACAAGTATTTGTTTTCTTAAGTTTCTTTTAGGTTCCTTCAGCTATGTACCCTAGAAGTGCATCTGCTGTCTGCTTTAGCAGGGCACCAGGTTGCCTGCTACAGACAACATGCAACAAGTCTTACATTAATTCAGACGTCCATCCCTTATCTTGACATCTGAAAATGGCACCTTCTGGCAGCTTCCCCTTTGATATTGTCTTTCTTTTAAGGATGATGTATAGTGGCAATTTTGCTTTATCTGCTAAGACCACCAGCAAAGTGGCAATCCTGTTCTTTCATTGGCAGTGTTTTTGATAAGTGATTTGGGGTTTTTTATTGCACAATAATATGATGTCTGAAAAACCCAATGTGTGCTGGAAAAAAAAAAGAGATGTTTGATTTGTGTGGCTTGTATGCATTAGTAAATGCTGGTGAATTTTATATATTGCTGCTCAGCGTCAAAATTCTGCAATTTTTTCATATAGTTAAACTGGGCTTTATCCCAGTATTGTTTTTACATCTAACATTTTGAGCCTGAGTATTACATCATTTATATACACCAAAAATGCTGGGTTTGACTTTCAGTTCAGCAAGATCTGTGGATATGAAGAAATTATTAGTTGTGATGGGAACCTTGAAAGAAGTCCCTTCTAAAACTAACCAGAAATTTTTGTTAGAAAATTCCTAATCTGAATTACCACTTCTGAATTTCACTATTAGCAGACTCATATTTTCCTTCTTTCCATAAAACCTATAACAGACACAGTCATGAATCTACTAAGAAGTGTTGACATTTCTCATACCATGATGCACAAGGTTTCCAAAGCACCTTCAAAAGGCCGGAATCTACTACTTAAAGTATTCATAGCAATAGTAATTGAGATGTTTCAGAGACTAGGTAGAAAATTACATATATATTACATAAACTATATTACATGTAAGCAGGGAGCAATTAAGGAGTAGAAAGAGTTCATTCTGTTCTCAGCTTTGAAGGAGCTAGTGGCTTAGAGCAGCTACCTCAGCAGCTTTTGTTTGTCATCTTGAAGAGGAGGAGCAGGACATCTCAGAGCTTCCTCTGCCTGGGGTAAGAGGAGGAAGCTGATCAGGCAACATCGCCAGTGAATGGCTATGCTGGAGTAGCCAAGAAAGATGCTTGTCATTGCTTGCCATCTTAATAAGGCACCTTTCCTTTTCCACCCTTTCTAACATCTGCCTGTTACTGTAAATCTATGCTTTCAAATGGAAAAGAGATCCTATAACATAAAAACTCATCTAACAAGGAAACTGATAAAGTATGCAATCTTTCCCAGTGCTGACATCCTTAAAACTGGGGTACAAGGCTTATTCCTCAATATCCAGCACCCTGATGTATTTCTTCACAGTGCTGAGAGATGAGGACACCAACAGGTCTTCCCCCTTGAATGACAAAGCCCAGTTTAGGAGCTGGAAACATGGAGATCTCTGTGGATGACTGTCTTCTGGTGACCTACATGGCTCACAAATGCTTTCTAGTATGAAGAAATCAGTGGGGAAAGTGCAGGAGTCTTCAGCTTGTTTGGATTACAGGAGTTTGTAGCTCTTAATCTTGCACTATGAGGGATGTTCAGCTGCCTGGCTTTCCAGAGACATCTACTTTGAGTTGTTACACAAACAGGGACACTGACCACTGCAGCAGGAGAGCAGGGTTGTAGCATGCTCTGTGAAGCTCTGTGGGCACAGCAACCCCTCTCACCATAAACAGTCTTACTGGATGCATGTGAAGCGGGTTGTGAGAGCAGAGGGCACAGCAGCAGATAATTAAATATGCCTGTCGGCACGTATGCCTGTGGCTTTCCTGGGGCACATGCCGGGTAACACACAGTGGGAGAGATGCTGCTCTGGCCTGTGGCACAGGGGCACAGGTGACATGGAGCAGACCCACAGCAGTGCCCTTGTAGCACCAAAGCACCTCTGGCTGCCCTGGGACCTGCACCAGGACACCACGGGTTTTCCCTGGTAACAACCCACCGCACCTTTGTGTCTCCTCTCCCTGTGGTAAACGCAAGGGAGCTTCGGGTACCTTGCTCATTAGTGGAAGGAGAGGAGCACATAACATCCCTTAATGGAAGAGTGCCAACAAAAACACAGGCAGCTGACAGCCTTACCCGGCCCATGTCTCTTGGTAGCTGTTTGATGCAAACAAGGCAAAAACAGTTTTAAAGCCTAAGGTATGCTGAAAAAGTCACCATGGAAGTGTTATAGAAAGGCTTTCCCTTGTGGAATAGAGTGGGCCTTTGGATTTTAAATCCCTACAGGTTGGGAAATTATCTTTCTAATGTGTCTATATAATGTTAAACACTAATCTACAGACACTGGTAAGTTTAAGCTTTTGATAAGAGAAGCTTTTACCTACCATCATCACACATTGTTATGCTATGTGATCTTCTAGTCTTCAGAGAAGATGGTTTTAATTCTTCTTTTTCCTAAAAGAAAAAAACCCACAAAAGTCAAACAAACAAAAAACAAAACCAAGAAAACCACCCCACACCCCAACCTAGAACTACATCCTTGCCTCTGGACAGCCTGAAAGGTCCTTTGCTTCTTGCTTTGGTTCAAGGCTGACTGACAGTATTTTCCTCCCTGGGCTAAAAGGATTGATGCAGTTTGATCAAAGGGTCTCATCTGGTCTTTCTCCTATCAGTGCAAAGAGAAAAATGCTACTTACAGGGCCCAAAGTAGAAATCCCATTTGGTCACCAGTATTAAGTTGTCCATGGTTTCCCCCTTCAGGCCCATTGATCCCCAGAGATTTTTCAGCGATCATTACCTATGACTGTTCTACCAGATGTCTTTTTATGGTTTCTTTTACTGGAATTTGTGACCCAAAAGATACTACTTACAGTCTTGAGTTATTTTTGAGGGGGGGCTGATAGGAGTGACTCTGACAGAAAAATAATAATGAAATTTTTTTTTAATCTTCCTGGCTTTTCAGTGGAGAATTTAAAAAACCTGAAAGGTCTGAATTTTCCACAGAAATTCTGTCTCCTCACTGACACTTTAAATGAGATTGAGACTCACCTTCCTATCAACAAAGTGGCTTCTGATTTTTCTGTTTAAATGTATCATTTTGTGCCAATTGCAAGCTGATAATAATCAGAAGATACCTGCATTAGCCACAAGCATGTCTGCCTTTTTGCAAAGTTCGTATGTTGATGAGGATCCAAATGTCTCACCTGAGGCCCATGGCCAGTGGACATCAGCAGGTTTTGGAAAAATAAAGCTGTGCCATGATGGTGAACATCAAATTAGATTATCCTGGAAACTGTAGCAGCAACGACTTCAGCTCGCACAGAGGCGTGAGGTTCTCAGGCACAGACAAAAGCCAGCTGCGGGGAAAGCAGAGCTGGGTAAAGGCAGGGTGCTGGCTGGGGTTGCAGCCCCAGAGCTGAGCTCACTGCAAAAGACAAGTTTACGAATAGCCTCACACCCCTGCCAGCCTGCACATCTGACAGAGGTGAGGCGGCAGCCAAGCCTCCTAGCACAGTAAAAGCAGAGGCCATCAGAGAGATGCAGAGGGAATTGCCACAAAGGCTGCAAACAGCAGATGATGCGAGCTGGGCAGGAGCCCCATCCCACCCCAGCAGAAACTAGAGGTGCTGCTCTGAGGAGCTGGAACCATGCTCCAGGATACACCCTGCAAATGGATGGTGTGTCCAATCCCTCAGGCAGCAAGCCCATTTCCCCACATTTCAGGCTTAAACTCATCTGTACATGGGAGAAAGCGCTTACCAGTTGCAGTGGAGGCTTTGCCATCAGGACTGCGGCAGCACTTGTAGGAGAGCTCAGGACTACCACAGGGGATGGCTGCCAGGCCTCCACCTACAGCGTCAATACTCCACGTACGGGGTACCACCTATGCATGATTACGGTTGAGCACCATTTGTATTTTAACAAGGGAACGACTCTGCAATTTGGCAGGAGGGAAGTTTTGCCTCATGTCAGAGTGACTAAAGATCCTCAGAGCATATTGCTGGCTTTACCCTGGTCACAAAGCTCAGGGGAATTAAACCACTTGGTGTGGTTAACAGGTACCGTTCTGAAGGCTCTCAGGCGCCTCTTTACCTGCAAACAAATATGCCCCCCCCTCCTTCCGCTTAGGCAATGCGGCGCTTGGTGGGTTTTATTATGGTTCTGTCACTTCACACAGTCCAGTTTTATTCCAATAATAAAAATATAGAAATATAATTAGCATCTTTGTTTTAAGGCTCTGAGTTTTTAAATTACCACGCGTGGCAACTGTTACGGCAGTGAAATCGTTAAAATCATGTAAATGTTTAAACCATGTAGGCCTGGGAGATTATAGTTTCATTAGAGAAAAGGCTATAAAGTTAGACCTAGGTAATTACCTTTCCCATTAATGCTTGAAAATTCTTTGCTCCACTGAGAAGTGATTGTGGTGCATCATGCCTTCTGTGCTTTTACATTCAAACTGCAGGAGCCTTTATTTCATCAGCACAAACTGCAAGGAAACAGCGGCAGCCTTCCAGGTGTACTTTGCAAATTGGGGTTTAAATGTGGAACACATCAAATTAAAATTCAATATTAATTATTTTGTCTTGCTAGGAGCCTGAGTAGTTTAAAGCAGCAAGGGTAATTGTCTAACTCATTGTATGTGTCTACAGCGAACTTAATCATTATGTCAGCTTCCTAATAAAAGGTTATTATAGAAACAAAGATCCCAATTTTACATATGGTAGGCAAGGGAGAATTCGAAGAGCTAGTCTCCAAGGTAGACTTGAGGTTCTTGACAAATGATGCCCATGCTGTGATCAGATACTTAACAAGAAATCTCGTTATTAACTAGGCCTGTACAGATAATTAGCACTTGAGCTTCAAATTTTAAATCTGGCTTGAGATGTATAATTTATCAAAAGCCCTAGCTCGCTGTCAAAGTCCTATAATAAGGCAGTGTTATTGATGAATTGAGATTAAGAGCAGATTGAAGAGAAAATTAGGCCACTGGTTAGTCGGAAAGGTCTGATTTCAATATTTGCAGTACTAATTTGGTATTATTTTGGTAAATGGATGTGGTCCCCAAGTGCTGCATAGTATAAAAGAATAAACCCTACGTCATTATTCTAACAAAATAAAAGTATTTTTTACTGTACGCCGAATTTTGCAGCACTAGCAGTCTGGTTAATAAGCTTCTTTATAGGATAAGTGTACCTGGTTTTATTGCATTAATTTATTATAACGCATAGAGAATGCCAGGCTTCTAATTCAGGGCTAGAAAACGTGGCTTCTTTACATTAAAAATTACATTACATTAGGCTAATGATGATTGAGTATGCCAATCCCTAATTTAGCTGTTCCACGTGTATCTTGGAATTGTCTTTCAAGCATTCTTTACACTGGAAAGCAGATCAGTACCCATTTTGTCTATTCGAGCTACATAAAAAAAGAGCAATCTTTTTTTAATGATCGCGGTAGCACTTCACTGCAAGCAGTTCCAAGAAAGAAAATGAAGGAGCGACTGTGTGCAATCTATCTACAGTAAACCACAGCTGCAGAGGTGTTGGATACACGCTCATGACCCTTAGTATGCTAAATCTTTTTGATACACATAATAAAATGACATCTAGGGCAATATCTGATTTCCGGAATTATGTGAGGTAAAATGTAAGGTTGGGACAAATTCAGGGTTTAGGTCTTAGCCCAAGCACATAGATTGTGTCAAAAAGGCCCTTGGTTTTACTGTATATCCTGTCAAACATATATCAAACGCAGCCGTGTATCACCGTATACATCTTATATATCACATCAATATCCTCCAGCAAAATAATAATGTCAGTCGCTGCCGGTTTCCAGGAAACTTTGCGCTGACAATCCCTTGTAACCCGTTATTGGCAGCAGCTCCTTTCCTCTCAGTTTCCAGCTGTCCGGTGGGGTATGCCAAGTCACAGCAGGACCTGAGGAGTGTTTGTATTCAACTGTGGCACCGAGCTTTATAGAGATTTGCCTTGTATATTGTGCACTTGCAGACAAGGGGGATTTCCAGGACCCAGCAGGGGCTCCCCGGTGTTTATGCTGAGGTGGTTAGCTAGTTGGCAAATTGCTTTGGGCCAGAAACGTGTGACAGAGGAAAATGTATTGCATTAGCTTTTCTATCAATAACATCTTAACGCTGACTTATAACACAATTGCTTTCATGCTGATCCGGCCTCCTAATTTTAATTTCAGGATTGATTGAATTTTGCAATCAGGCGTCTTTGGAGATAGCGGAAAGCAAGCCTTTTCTTCCTTCCTTAGACATAATAAGCTGTTAAAAATGTAAGTGGCAAAATATAAACCACTTCAACCGTTCTAATAAGCCATTGACTAAAATGTGTTTACACTGATTTGGAAAACATCTAATCCTTTTGATATACATATACACATACACTTTATCATTTTAAGATGACTTAAAATAATTTATCCTTTTAGATTTTACTGCTATACATAGTAGAGTAGCACTTTGCAGGACCACATGAGTCTTGCAAGACTTTTAGTAGGTTTGTAAGAGATCCAAAAAAGGAGGGCACTACAATTCTCAGTAGACGTAAATGCTAATTTATGCTTGGGGGGTGGGGGTGATTTCATTCAGTTACTTCCAAGTGCTGCTCACGCATTATTGGACTGATTCTGATCTTTCCTCTGATGAACCTACTTCTGCTGTGCATTAGTGCAGTTTGAGATCAGGATACACTCTTGGTTGAATTAAGAGTTATATCAGTGTAAGAGATAAACCTGAGGGGCTTTAAAGGTCATTTAAGATAAAAGTAATCAATAAGCTACAGTCGAACTTTGTTTAGAAAAATAATTTAGGAAGCATTTATATCTTTAGCTTACATTTTCAAGTGTACTCAGAGCTCAAAAATATTTAGATATTTCAGAATTTGGGAGAAAAATGAGCATGTAAATGCTGAACAGAAACACGGGGGCACATCTCAAGGCTCTGTCAATTCAGGACACTTTGGAACTCCTGAGAGAAGGCCGCTTTCTAATAAGCTTAGCTACCCAATTGCTCGACTTGGAAGTCCTTTCACATGAAACATTCCTACAGCTTGTAAGGGGAGCTCTGCACACAAAAGATCGGCACTGGAACGCATGTTTCTATATTCGATTATATCAATACAGCAAATGTTATAACCATGTAACACTTTTCATGAATTGAGGTAGGAAATAGCAGCTACCAGTGACCACTGTGCAAAGGAAAGAATGAAAATACTATACAATACCTGACATCTTACCCTGCCTTATTAAAAACAAATGGGCTCGGTACTCAGGTGGTTTGTACAGTCATTCCTATATTCCTTTCTTAAGCGATTTGGTAGCGCTGGCATAAATGACTACACGTAGGCTGTATGAACAATAACACAGGAGAGAAACAGCCTTGAGAGTTCCTATCGCTGTAATTACAAATAGCAGCTACTTAATCCAGGGCAGGATAATAAAACCAGGTTTTTTTCCGAGACAGTTTCCTTCAGCTAGCCCAGACCCAGACACCATTGTCATCCGCACGCTCTCAGTGAGCGCGGCTGCGGAACTGCAGGAGGAGGATTGCCTGCACTTAGATATCGCTGGGAGAAAGGCAAAGTTGTGCCTCCGCTCGGCCTGTAAGAACGTCAGCTTGGCTGCAAACCCGTTAACTTGGCGTTACTCGTTCGGAACCGGGGGGCGAGAGCGGCGGCTCGGCTGCTGCCCTACGTGACGGGTAGCCGTGCACCCACGCACACGTTATGAAACGCTTTTCGGGAGAAACACCCACGCCCTCGGCTGCCTGAGGACTTCGGCGTGACCCACGTTTGGGACCCTCCGCTCCGCGGCCCGGCTCCCGCCCGCGGCGGGCGGAGCGGCACCGGCCACGGCTGCATCCCGGCGCCCTTGCGGCCAGCCGCCGACAGGGGTCTCCAGCGCACCGCGGAACCGCCGGGCCGCGCGGCCCGGGATGGGGCCGGGTCTCGCGGAGGGACGGTGCCCGCCGCGGCAGCGGCTTCTGGCCCCTTGCAGCGGGCGCCGCGTTTTGCTTCCATCGGGCTTTGCATTTGGTTTGCGTGAGGCGCCGGTTTCTCGGCTTTCGCCAGGAGCGCGGTGCCGGGAGCGGTGGGTTTTGTCTCGCCTGGGAAAGGGCAGCGCGGCCGCTTGGGAGGGAGGAGAGGGCTGGCGTTGGACCGGGGACCTAAACTGCAGTAAAATAAAGCATCTCTGATACAGGGCGAGGCAAAATAACGCACGGCTGTCACTTCGCGTGCCAGAGCCTTCCTCTGTGAGCCCGGATTCACCGGCTGTTTCCTACAGACCCAATGCTGGTACTTAGCACTCGGGCAGAACAACTCATTTCGTTATAGGGGGTAGTAAATAAAGGTGCCGTTCTGTTAAGTGAACCAGACATTTGCAGTCAGGGGTTTTTAAAAGGTACACAGAATTTAGGTGCCCCCCCTATCCTATTTTCTCTTTTTCTTTTTTAAATAAACGCTTCAGGAAGACAACTGTCCGGAAAGCTTAGGGCATTTCCAACCGGAATACAGCTCTATAGTCTGTGACAATGTACGGTGGTTGATGAGTTAGTTCTAGAGGCTTCTGAATTTTAATGATGTTGGAGATGATATTGTGTGTCCTTCAGCTTGTTAGAGTGACACTAGCACTCCATAAATCATAATACCTGTGTATTGTAAAATCAATACAAAAGTGCTATCTCAGCGCTAAACCTTAATAAGTTTTTCAGTGCTCTAACAGCTTAAACTTTGCTGTAATGCCATTGGACCTGTGGGTTAGGATCAGGGCATGCTTAATTTGTTTTGTAATAGAGACTTTTCTTTAATGAAGGACCGATTAGTAAAGCTTTGGTTGCCACTCTGGTGATCAGTTGGCAGAACAGCCTCTGCAATTAAACTCATGTATCTCTGTCCTGAAGCAAAAAAGAAGGCTTAAACAGTCAATAAATGTTAATCCAGTCAGAACCTGTCTGTGCCTTTGAAGGCTGCCCATGAGGGGTTTTTCAAATCGCATTTTTTTCATCTTGTTTTAAATATGGAGGTCCCCATAGAGCTGGTACGTAGTGTACAAGGCCTCCCACTGCTCTGTAATAAGATCTGGCATACTAACAACGCTCTGTACAGATCTGTCATCTTTAGGTTTGTTTGTCCCTACCCATCCCCGCATACCTATCTGTGTAGTTACTGGTTATAAAGAAAAGCAATCAGTGCATTTTGCATTTCCTACACAAGAGTAAAAAGGCTGCTTTAAAAATCTTTTTATAAAACCTTCTACTATGGATACATACAAATTTATATATTACAAATATATCCACCAAAAACTTTTTCCCATTATTCTTTGTTTCTTTATGGGGCGATGCTCAGGGGAGGAAGTTTACATTTACGCATAAACTGCAAAGCATACCTGGGAAGTGTGGAGCTGCCAAACAACTGTCCTTAAAACTCGCAAAAAGAAGTTGAACCTTATCTAGATTGTTGTAGCTCTCTCTAGGATATACTTGTCAAGAAAGGCTGCCAGATATTTATCTAATCCTGTTTTCCATTCTTTTTTTCTGCTTGCTTTCTTTTCCCATGAATAGGGAAAAAAAAAAAAGGCAAATTGATAACTAAAAGCAGGGGGAGGGTCAGCAGAAAGTTGGCTGAAAGAGTTGGGAGGGGAACACGGGTAAAAGAAAGAGGCAATTCCCAGTCTTTAAATGCTTTCAATTTGGGGAAACCCAGCCTTTGCTATGTGCTTCTTTTTCTTCTATTTCCCAGACAATATTCTCTCTATCCCTTTAGCCGTATGCGAAGCTGTACATAAAACATTAACATACATGGAGGAGTACATTAAATTAGCCTAATCATAACTGGCATCCCCTTTATGTTGCTTTATATAATTTAGCTTTTGCTCTTCACTGGGATACCGAGAGCTTGAGATAAAAAGATGAAGAGACTTGTATGAGTCACTGGGCTGGAAATGAAAATTTCCTGCTGGGGAGAGAGAACAAGAGGGAAAAGAGGGATACCAGCTTCTGTGTAAAAAGGGCCAAATCCCTCACAAGCCCGACTCTCTGACTGCTCTGGAGTCACTCTGTTCCTTGCCAGTGTGACCTGGGAGGGTTCAGAGGACACGAACTCCTAAGGGCCCTCTGGACAATGCAATCATGCAAGGTTTCAGAAAGTCCGACAAGAGTGCCAACACTGCAGTGGGATGTGTTTGGCTGCGTCCTGGGGGCTGTCAGAATGGTACAAACCCCCAAGCTGGCTTCAGTTTGTGTGTGCCAAGGAAGCAGCGGCTGAGCGTAGCCCTGTAGGCATTATTGTTAGCCACCTTCATATCGCTCATAGACAGAAATGTATACACATATCCTCCCTATTTGCTGGTTTGAAATTATTAGGTTCTGATGAAGAACGTTGTGATATTTTTTAAAACACAAAATGTATACATTTTTAAAGGTACCACTCTTCCTTTCCAGTTTTTTCAAGCCCTATTCTATCACAAGACTGTCGCAGGCGGTGACAGACACAGTAGTGTAACTACCCAGGGTATATCAGGTTGGGACACATTCAGCCTGAGGTACACATCTAATAATCCTTCAAAGTTGAGATTTAATAAGGAATATATTTTGTCCTATCCTTTGCTTTGCTTCACTTTTCATTATACCAGAGTGTATCTTTGGCTTTGATCATTTAACTCAGACTAGTTTATGATACAGGTATTTGCTCTGACTTACCTCTTGTGCCACCTCTGATTTTGTCCCTCTGTGTGCATTTCTTGTAGCCAGCATCACGCAGCCAAGATCTAGCTTCATTTTTGTCTTCATGCACCCTCCTGTGATCTCAGCAAAGGCACTGGCCGCAGACTTTGGGCTCCTATTCTGTTGGGCTGTGCACAACCTTGCAGAAATCATAGAGGAAATTCTTGCAGAAATATGGAAATCACAACTGCAGTCTGCAGGTTCTGATTCACTAAAAACATAAACAGGTCCTGGGAAGAGAGAAAAAAACCAGTCAGATAGTGCCTTTCAGGTGAAATAGAACAAACAAAAGGATTCCAGTCAAAGGAGATCTCTCAACACTGGGAAGTGTTTATTCAGCGTACGAAGCTCTAGAGACCGTGCAGTCCTTGGCAATGACATCACAACAGCATAGACATTGATGGTCTGAAATTTCTATTAATCCACAAAACGCACTTACAAACTATGCTCCTGAATTATAATGCATTAATTGTTGCAGTTTAGAACCTTTTTTTTCAAGTGCTATGTGATCATAGAGTTTTTAGATCCTTATAATTTGATTCTCCATCCAGCATTCTACCATAAAGAGCTGGGACACACTTGGTTAGTTGTGTAGCTTAGTCAGCACACCCCCAAATTCAGGAAAACATGATTTGAGCATGCTGGCTGGTGAGTACTGCCAGTAGGGAATCAAAGGGAGCAAACACCTCTTCAAACAATGTGGTAAATGAAATATTTATTATCACAGAAGACCTGATAAAACATAAAGAAGTACATACAGCATTTGAAGAGGAAGAATGCCTTCATACTCATGAGGTTTTTAGTAGGAAAGGCTAAATGAGCATGAGGATGGACAGAGACTAGCCATGGCCATGGGCGTTGGCCCCAGGCTGTTGACCCACAGCTGTCTATAAAGTCCCTCCAGATGTTCTCCAGTGTATCTGCTCACTTAGTTCTGCATCATATTTAAGCACAAACCAACCTTGTAAGAAACTGCGGCTCGGATGAGCAGAACATGGATGTTGGCTTCTTTGCTTGGCTCCAGGAAAATGTCTTCTGACTGCATGGACGCAAAATTGGCTGTGCAGGGTCAGTGGAAAGCAGCAGGATTAGGGAACAGGGCATACTCTCTCAGTTCCACAAATCCAATTTGTTTGTTTTAAAAAGTGCCTGGTTTCTGGGCCAGCATTTCCATCTGGAAGAATAGTTACTTGTGCAAAGGTGAGAGCTCTCTACATCAGCTGGGACTGGAGCGGACAGGTGCATTCAGAGGGAGAAGGGGGACACTGAGCACGAGCTCTTGTTTGCTCTCCAGGCGTGCTAGTGCTTACTGACCAACAACTGCACAGTCACAGCCAGAGCATGGCGATCGCTGCAAACGGAGAGAAACCAGAAAATTTAAACAGGACCTTGAGGTAACAAACACAATTCAGCTTGTGCCTGGACAACCGTGTGTCTCCTATGCCCCTTCACATGCCTTCCCACTGGCAACTCTGAGGCTCACAGGTGTACGTCAAAGTCACACCAGCTATTCAGGGTGGGTGCCACCTTTAGCAGCTGGGAGGGGTAAAAAGAAATTTGGAGTAATCCCCACATGAACCACAGCGGTCTGGGCAGCCTCTGTAGCAGTGAGACACTCAAAGACTCCCCCAGAAATTTAGGAGCCTTTGCCTGTTGTTTCAGTGGACTCCCGGGGTCAACCTTGGGTGGCTGCAGGAGGTGAAACTTTAAGTAGACTACAGCCTTATAAAACATCAGCAGACACATACTTGAAAGCCTAATGATCAGTTTAGCTTGGCTTAATTGGGTTTATGTGTTCAAGGATATCCTGGCAGCTACTCGTGGAGAAAATTAAACCTGGAACAAAATTCTGCTGATCTGGAGAGCTTGAGCTACCGTTGCACGAGAGTCGGCTCTCTGGGCTGACTCCCTGTACTCAGGGAGGTGAGCTGAGCCCAAATATTTCACTTGTTTTTCTGCCATCAGCTCTCTTTTTGGGGTGGTGACAAAGCTGTGTGCTTAGGAAGCTGGCGAGTCGCCTCAGTGCTGCTTACTCACTTGCCTTCTCTCCCTTTCAAATCTCATCCACCCATTGCAAAAAATGAGTCCATGATTAATAGATTTTTGAATTGGCTTATAATTGGTTATTCTACTCTATAATATTAATTTTCATCTTCAACTGTTCATTGATTGAAGACTACTGGATGTGGATTGTTAGTTTTCTTCGTGACACATATTGAAGAATGATTTGGAGAGCATGCTAGTGCATATTGATGACATTTTCCATCTCCTATGTGTTTTTAGAGCATTTCTTATTTGCTTCTTTAGGAGAGGCAAAGCTAGTTTCCGGGCCTTGCTTTTTTTGCCTTTTTCATATTATTAAAATAGTTTAAAATGCTTTTAAAAGAAAACTCAAAACATGCAACAAAATTTAAACAGCATTAAACCAAAGAAGACTTTCCTGAAGAAAAATGAGTCAGCTTTGCCTGTCTCACTACTCTTTCTTTTTCCTTTCAAATGCTTCCACTTCTCTCTCTGTATCGTAGTTTCAGGTGCACGGCAGCATCCTGACTCCTTGGGCCTTTCTACAGATGACAGTGAAGCTGAAACACAAACATTAGCAGTAAGATTATCCATGCTACTCAGTTCAATTTTAAAATTGTGGATATCGATGGGTTACGGGAATGCTTCTGAAGTAATGTGCTGTGCTCATCCATAATGAGGAAACCTAACAAACGGTGGATTACCCCCCACCACGGGAAGAGAACACTCCGTTTGATCTGTGGCACAAGCCAAGTGACAGTGACGTTGCCACTGCTGTGTGCAAGGAGGAGGAGGAGGAGAGTGATGGCTCCTCCACCTGAGTTTTTAGTGGCCTGGACACTCCTGCAGCTCTGAGGATATTGCTCCTCCATTTGGTTACCAGTGGCCTCATGTGAACTGCTTTTGCACAGCCTTTTTCTGTCAAGGCTACTCGATGTCTTCCATGGAGTCAGGATCAGGCCCTGTGAAATAAGTTCATCACACATGTGCAAACTTTCATTGAGATGATTTAAATTTAAAACAAAAGAGCGTCATGAGGCTGCCTGCTTCTAACCTCAAACATCCATACTTTTTAACAAAAACTTGCTGCAAGGGTCTGCCAAGGAATGTAAACTGCTGATTTTAAAATTGGTTTATTTTATTATTGTCTTCCAAGAAGTGGCAAAACTAATTTTAATGAAAATTTGTATTTAGGAAACGATCAACAAACCACACACATTACCACATGCACAGCTCGACTTGCTGCTGGGGTGAACCATGGCATGCCAAGTTTCAGCCTGAAGCTAATTTTTTACAGACAACTTATAAAGCCCTGAAAAGGGGGTTTTATTGTGGAAATGCTGACAGAACCATAGTGGTGCTACTGGCTGCCTCTCTAATTAGTCTAAAGAATGGAAAGTTATATTTTGCAATATGTGGTAAGCACTATTGTCCTGATGTTGCTGGTTTACGGCAGGCTTAATTTGGTGCTACATATTCTATTACAAGTTCGAAAGGCGAGTTTGACTCACTGTGATGAAATGTTAGCACTTTCAGGCAGCAACCTTGATTTGTATTTTCAATTATATAAATATTAAAAGGTGCAGTTTGGATTTGGTTTTGGTGACAGTAGCAGAACCCTGCTGTGTTCACTCTACTTTGAAGAAGATGTGGAGTCCACATGGTGTTTCTTGCATGTTTTCCAGAGACTACTTTTAAATTCCTTCAATAAAAGTTACTTTTATTATTGTTTAAGTGTTTTGTGGTAATGTTTACGGAGAAACATCCTGCCAGCAGACTAAAGTAAATAAAAGACAGGACACCAGTAACATAAAACACATCATTTTACTACTGTTCCCCCACCACCTGCACCCCACCATCTCTGCCAGAGCTCCCCACTTGTAATTACGCCTACCTGGTCTGGCTTCCACTGGTTTCAAATTTGCAGAACATGTCGAAGGGGGCAGAAGCCATTTACCCTGACACCCGATCATTTCTTACTGCAAGGTTGCTGTAGTATCACTGTGACCAAGCAGTTTCTGTGTTCAGTCTGGAGAAGAGAAGGCTGCGGGGGGACCTCATTGCAGCCTTCCAGTACCTGAAGGGAGCTTATAAGCAGGAGGGGATTCAACTTTTTATAAGGACAGACAATGACAGGACAAGGGGAAATGGATTAAAACTAAAGGAAGGAAGGTTTAGATTAGATATTAGGGGGGAGTTTTTTACAGAAAGAGTGGTGGGGTGCTGGAACAGGCTGCCCAGAGAGGTGGTGGATGCCCCGTCCCTGGAGGTGTTCAAGGCCAGGTTGGATGGGGCCCTTGGCAACCTAGTGTAGATCCAGGCCTGAGGTTAGTGGCCCTGCCTGTGGCAGGGGGGTTGGAGCTCTGTGATCCTTGGGGTCCCTTCCAACTCATACCATTCTAGGATTCTATACCGTATCTTCAGCAATAATTACTTATTGTTAAATTAAGACTCTGTTACTGCACATCCTGTTGCAACACTTAACCAGCTCTTGTTGCAAGCCTGCATCCCCCTATGCGCGCTACCCTACAACCAGTAACAAAAGAGCAGCAGCTTCTCCAAAGGTAGAAGAAACACAAGGGAAATAGATAGCTGCAATTATAAGATTACACGGTCTTGTGACGTACCAAGCGTGTCTTAAAAACATGCATAATTATACGAAAATGAGTCAACCCACTGATTTAAATGAGACACCTGTGTGATTAAGTGCTGCGTAGTGCTTTCATTTTGCTAATTTGTTTGTTTGGTTTTTTTCTCCTAATACAGTACCTACAGAGTCTTGAAAAATGTTACTCACAGTTGCTATATAATTGCTGTTGCCGCTATTGTTGGTGTGCTGGGGCTGCACAGACCTGTGCATCAGGGGCGGGCTGCAGTAAGCTTCTAAACATGCCTTTAGATTTGTTTTAGATAAACTAGTATTTCTTCAAGTGCCTACAAATCCTTATTAGGTATTACACTGTTGGAAAAAATTCTTATACTTACAGCAGAAACTACGACACTGCAACCCCTCTCCTTCTTTTTGGATAAAACTGTGGCTCCACAACAGTGCCTCCTGTTGTAGTCAACATCATGCTATTTGGCACTACAAAGATTAATCGAGTGACAATAAGAAATTAATCTATTCTCCTTCTTCCAGTCCCTGCTTTCTACTCCCATCCATTTGCAAGGAACTCCTTTGTCTGGTACTTGACAGTACCTGCAGAGGCTTCGATGCTGAATTTAGTATGTCTGCTGAGATTAGGCTAAAGGCAGCGCTGGATTATTTTCTAAGTGCTAATCCTCAACACAGAAATTTGTGCTCTTTCAGCAAAGCAAGGTCTCTGTTTCCTTCCTTCTCTGTACTTCATTTGCTGCCACCTAGGCAGGAGGCAGCCTCTCAGGAATGACCTGATGGGCTGATGCATCATGATTTGACTCAACCAGATCTGACCCAACAAGCAGTGCTCAGAATTAGATCACAGTCTCTGCATGCATTAAGGTTTACAACCTACAGTAGCTCTGTTACTTTGCTGAGCAACCAGGCTGGCTCTGATTGAAATTACCATTTCGATGCTCTGACCTTCAAATCTCTTAATAAAGCAGAAAACGACCCGTCCACTTGTCCTTCTGGCTGTGGGGAGGCAGAGTGAGCCAAGACAAGGTTTAACTTGATCTATGCTCCCAAATACAAGAAGAACAAAAGAAAACTCGCAGAGCCTGACCCTTATTTACAACAGGGACTGCTCCTGCTGCTGCAAATGGCCTTCTGCACCCCACAGAGGGTCATTAGGGTCCTGACAGTGCGTGGCTAAACGGGCCGTAACAAGCACCTCCTGCATCAGCTCCAGCACCTTGGGTGCATGTTAAAATCCACCCCGAATCACCCGCGGCAACATTCGCTCCCAATGCTTTGCGCTTAGGTCCGCATGCACGGGTATCCGGTCACAGTTGAAGAGGAGGCCAGACTGGAGGAGAAGGAATGGAAATGGGATGAGGTTCTTCAAAGGAGGCAGTAACTGTAGCAAAGGGGGAAAATTCTTTTCAGTGTTAATCTGAAGATGACATACAAAGTAGATCAAATCACAGTTGTACTCGATGAAACATGATGTGGAGGAAAAAAACCCACCACCTCATTTTTTAAACAACAACTTTAATCCCTGTATCACCACTTGGCATTAAGCAGTAGGTAAAAGCTGCTAGTCTAATATAAGCCAGAGAGAATCCACTGAAATTCATTGAGGCATTTTATATTGGTTTACGTTGGGCTGAAATTTGGGGGTGTGTTTCCAGGGCAAAAGCAGGAAAATACCAAGACAATTGCTTTCAAGGACAGTAAATCACAAGGTTCTCTTTCAAACAAGAGACAGAAAAACAATTGTCATACTATATGCAAAATACACTGAACCAAGCAACACCCATTTCCCTGTCAGACTTGCTCATCACAAAAATAAATAACCTTTCTACATTAAACTACTCATCCTGAAATTCAAAGGAGTAAAACAATTACCCAAGGTCAACTGCCAAAAAAACCCAAAGAAAACCCAAACCCTGGAGAAACAGTAAAAGCAAAGTGAGAAGACTGGTAAAAATAAAGATGAAATACACAGATACATGAAAAAAGATTTTGTGTTGCATTATCCATGAAGCTGATAATTGGATCTTATTTATTAAACATTTTCATTATTAAAACTAAAATATATTGATGTTTTTCATGAGAATTGGCAAGTACTTTTATTGCTTTGTAAAATAGTATTGAATTGTACTCTATAAATCTAATCTGTATATAGATTTTGAGGGTGTTCACTCACACATTTATAAGCACGCATAATTAATTTTGAACTGTACAATTTTTTTCCTTCTAGCAAAAAACAAATCTCACAAATTGCAGATGACCTGGTTTTTATTAATATAAAAATCTGTGAATTACTTAATGTACCTAAATAACTTGGATCTGGAAATCTCATAGGAGCAAAACTTCATGGGAGATTTCCACTAATTCCTGATTTCAGCCCCATGGAAATATGCTATAAGCAGCTTTCCCATGCTATTTGCTCTTCCAGATGAAAAAAGTAAGAATAATAATTAGCATTTTTACTATAGTATATTGTCAAAGTGGTTGAAAACATAAAATAAGCACTGAAGAACTGTCTGAAACATTTCAGCATATCAACAAACAGCTAATCAAACTCTTGATCATTAGGAGAGGACCTGGTTTCATCCGAGTCATTTTTCAATAAAGGTTCAGTTTCTTGTAGCTGACCACAGATGAACCCATGATGAAGACCAAGTGGGTGCACATTCAGGCTTTTGACATCGGATCAAATGTTACACATCGCCATTGCCCTGGTAAGGCAGAACATTCTTGTGGTAGAAAAATGACCAATGAACACAAAGCCCCTTTAAGGGTTGCAGCATTTTGTTTGTCCCAGATGTAAAGAGCACCACAGGTATGGTCCCAAAGGTGACATACAGCTGGAATTTACAAGGGGTTCCATCACACTACATTGATAATTGTCTCAGGGAAAGGACTTTGTGCCAATGGGCATACTGTACCAGGAAGGACAACAGAAATGAAGCATCCAATTCCTACACATCTTACAGCTGTCGCTCTTCTTGATGCCTACAACTACCTGGGCTTGAGCACGATGGCTTCCTTCTTGCTTTGCATGAGCAGGAAGACTAACAGTGCTGTACGGACAGCCTAGGCATCACCCCCACCCCTTTGCAGGGTCCCAGCTGAGGGGCTCTCCATCACCTAGTACTCCTGCACTGCAGCAGTGCAGTATTTCTGTGCCTCCTGCCTTCAGGGCCAAAGCCCACATCACAGTTGGGCTATGACCTCACCTCGTCTCCAGCTCACCCTGCAATAACGGTGTGCCTCTTTTCAGTGGGAAAATGAAATAAGGGGAAAACAATGTGTGGGGAGTGCGCTGGACTGAATTAAATGAAGTTTAGTTTCTCTCCTCCAGAAATGTACCTGGGGGCAGTGGGCAGGTAGCCAGGATATCTCCAGCTCCAGTTATCTGCAGCTTGGTGCCCGTGGCCTGCAAGAGATTGAACCAGCAGTGTGCTGAGGCCAACACTGAAACAAGCTGCCTTTTAAAACGCTCTGATGCTTTGTTCTTGGAGATTCATTTTCTGTTTTTACTGGTATCAATCACACATAGCAAGAGACTTTTGTGGACCCCAAATTAAAGCAAAGCAGGGCTGTTACATGCCTTTTTTTTTCCTTGAAAAATTGTTTTATACCTGAGACTTCTCTCAGGAAGAGAGTGGGCCATAAAAATTTTATGTGTATATTAGAATGTTAAAAGCACTGTAGTAACAAGCCCTGTGTTTTAAATAAAATATAAGTACTGAATCCCATATTAGGAGCAGCGTAGTGGAGCCTCAAAGGCTCACTCTAAAAATTAAGGACCACTAGCTCTAAACCCAAATAAAACGCAGGGAGCTGGGAATACCAGAGGGATTAGTAGCACTGGCACTGCATACGCAATGAGCTCAAGTGATCATAGATGAGAGATTCACCCAAACACAAATAGGATTTGGAAGCTGTGCACAGCCACACGTGGGGGCCAGCAGAGCAGCAAAGTAGACTAGACTCGACCGTCTTCTCTGCTGAGGGAAGCAGAGGAGATGCAGACCTCCCATCCCTCTGCCACCTTTCTGCTAACCTTGATCCTGCTTGTCCCTGTCCCACTTCCCCACTGCCCACCTGTGACCCTGTGTCCATACCCAAAAGACCCTCCTTACACTCCCAGAGCCCCAGGCAGATGGCAGGGTCTGCTGCATCCCAGCAGCCCACAGTCTCTTCTCAGTTCTCTGTCCTTCTATCACCTTCATAGCACTTTGTGTCAGGTCCCCTCAGGATGGTGCAGCTGGATCCCTGCAAGGGAAGAGGCAAGAGTTGGTGTGAGCTGCCACGTGCACTTCTCACTAGCATGGGATCGCTCCAGAGCAGGGCTGTGGGTTTTACTGGTGTTATTCTGCATTTGTACTCACATATCTGAGGCCAAAACTTGACACAAGTGAACCTCCAAGCAAGCCATGCATAGACATAGTGAGAATTGCTCTCTATTAAGTCTCACCAGTAATGCACATTAGACCTGTACCTGCACTGTAGCTGGGAAATTAGCTCCCTTTTTATAACCGGGCTGTATACTGTATAGTGTATTGGTATCTACAGCCTGGCTCTCCCAGCTTACCCTTCCCTCAACATTTATCCCTCTGAAAAAGAGGTGCTAAGCAGACCTGGAAGCACACTGCTCTAATCTGATAGGCTTCTATCTCCTTCTTGTATTGCACAAACCACATGAATTTTAGGCAGTTGGGATTACATGGAATACATTTAGTGCTACACAACACTGCTCTTACTGAGTGATAACTGTTCTAGTCCTTCATTAGTCAACAGGCAAAGAACAACAGACAAAATATGCTTCAATAAGCAGAAAATTAATTACCCCAAAAATGAGCAAGAAGAAGAAAATACTTAGCACTATGCTTTCCTCCTGCTTCTTTTGTTAAAATTTTAATGACATATTCCAAATGCCTGAAACATTTACAGAAAACATGGGAAGCTATAATTGCACACTTTTCTTTTAGGGCTCTTTAACACATCTTCTAAGAAGTCCCAGAGATGTTAGCCAACACATTATATATAATGAATCTTGGCATGAAACAACGGCACAGCAGCAGCTACACATGAAGCAGCCTATATCATAAATTATCTCAAATACAAACCAAATTCCCGTTGTTTATCATGTATATAAAGCACCAGCGTTCAAGATTCCCTCCAGAAGTGCTGGACTGTGTGTAATATTACTCATAGCATAACAAGGTCTAGTTCTGTCATTGCAGTTGCTTCTTTCCTCAGATGATAAAGTGCAGACACATAGCAATAGGAAGGCTGTCCAAAGAAATAAAAATATCAACAGGTTTAGCATAAGTCTGGGGCAACTGCATGAGGAGGTGAGTAAGTACCACTGCGGATCTTTGTGAAGTATTTCATTAAGTCACCAAGGCTGACGGAAGTTCTTCACTGGTGCAGCACAGCATAGCCCTGCTGACCTCAACACTGAGAATGCATTGAGAGAAACTCAAGATCAGAACGTAGCAGAGAATGTGCAAAACCCACCATTCTGCTTGGAAATATATTTATATCACAAGCAATGCCACTTAGCACCCCCATTCAGCTGCCCGCGCCATCTCCAAGAAGGAGCCCACACCCGTGTCTCTGGGACACTGATAAATCTGACTATGAAAACAGCCCTGCCTGCTTCAGCTACACAGAAATCATCCCACCAAGGATCAAAATGTCTAGGATAGTGAAGATTTCTAGGAATTGGAGCACAGGCCTGGAAGCCATAGGAATGCAGAATCACAGGCATGTGTTTTTTCAGCAGGGAGTGCTGACAAGGTGCTCTGCCAGAAATTTAGCGATGGTTTATTTGCTTAGAAACACAAGAGAAACCTCACCCACTATGCACTTAAATGTTGCCTTTTCATATCAAATATTGGCTGGGTGGTGCCTTTCGGTGATCCAGGTTCCTCTGCTTTTTTTAAGCAGCAAGACTAGAAAACTGTAGGTTAGGTGATTTTCCCTCATCACCCAAGGTACAAGGTGATGCAGGTGCAATCAAAATTGCGTACTCTTCCCAATGTGATTTTGAAGTAGAGGCTCGTCCAACACTTGGGAAGGAGACGTCTCTTCCCTAGGAATGAGGTGGAACTGATGTCACCTGAGAAATACGTGGCCCTGCAATTATAACCTTTGCTGCCCTGAGATAGTCAGACTTATGCATTGAATCCACAGTACAATTTTGGTGACTGATGAGTCAACCAGAGACACTGGGTGTGAAATCTGTTGCCAGAGTAGGTGGTTCCTCTGGAACTCAGTTCTACAGACAAGGAAAATGGAAATATTTCTTTATTGGGTTGCTTGTGAGAGAAAACAGAACTAATTGAAAACTACTGGAGGTTTGCAGTGTTGGAAACAATTCCCCGAGAGGAAGAAAGCAGTACCACAGAGAAGAAAAAAGTTGCTGAAAGGTATAGGCTCTCTATTGAAGGTTTCTGCAACATATATCCACCAATTGCACCATAAAGCACGTGGATTTGCATTTTTTCTACAAGCAAATACCCTTTTGTTCCCTTGTATGTACAGGGCTACCATCTCTGCCTTGGCTTTGGCAGGGATAGAGTTAATTTTCATGCCAGCAGCTGGTTAGTGATGTGTTTTGGATTTAGTTATAATTTAGAATAATGTTGATTTGCTTTTTTAGTTTTTGATATTATTCCCTATCCCACTGGAGGAGGAGTGACCGAACGTCTGTGTGGTTGTTTTAGCTGCCTGCCAGGTTAAATCACTAGTCTCCTAGTATCTATCATCTGTTTGCACATACATACACATGACAACCTGTTATAATTTAATTACTATCAAAGTTGAGCATCAACAATATCCCTTTCAATATAATAGATATATTATTTTTTAAAAATATATAATTCCTCTGTATAATCACTGTCAATCAGTAAAAATAATCCCATAGAACAACAATGCAGGAAGCAGAGGCAGCAAATAAGATCATAGAAAATTTTAACTATTTCCACAGGACCCATGCCACTTGAGTATTTATTTGTTACCTCTTGTAGCTGAAAGATTCTGCTAGAATTTGTGTATAAGCTGTGTTAGTTTTCTGTGGCAGGATTTGTACATAACAGCAAGTTTCTGGATCTTGTTAGCTCAGGGCAAAAAGTCATGCTTTGGAGCAGTTGCCCCAGCAGGAGGATAAAAGATGATGGTTGGTAATTACATCAGTTTTGCACTGTTGAGCAGATGTTCCTGCAGATAGATTTTGGCTGGCATTTACGGAACATCGCTAGCGAATCTCATGATAACGTTGGAGGAATCCTGCTACAAGTGGATGGAGCTGCATGCTTGTAATAAACAGATTATGAACAGAAGAAATAAATGAAAATGAGGAAACAAATGAAAAGCATGCCAGCTAAACTACCTCCAAAACTGGGTTTTCTTTTTTTAAAAAAAGAGTTGTATTTAGTCTTGAGTAACCTGATTGGGGGCCAGGGAATTTAGAACTTAGCTCAATAAGCTCTACATGGTAACAGTTTGCAGTACTCAGAGAGGACATAACAGTCTGCACAGGGCCAAAATGAGAAAAGAGATTCAGGGCTGAGGGTGGCAAAGTAATAGAAAGCTAAGAATACCCCTTACTTGCATCTGGCTGACGGCAGTTTGAAGAACATTGGACAGCAACCAGAAGTAGAAGGTAAAAATTGTTAAAAAGAGAAACCAGCTCAACTCCTGTCACTGACTTTATAATGATAGATTGAATGTAGTGGGAAAAATGATTGCACTTAGGTCTTCACAGGCCATTCCAAACATTTAAAAATATTAACTAGTTGTTAACCAACATTATTCATCCCTGGGATGAAGAGGCCTTCTTTCCTTCACTATATGACATGAAAGTGACTTGCTTCAGCCCACAAGGCAACTCAAGATGTCCCACTCTCAACCCTGCGCTCAGCCTCTAAACTGGCTTCTGAATAGGTCCTCTTTTAGGCGTTAAGCTCAACATACAAGGAAGAATGGGGAAAATATGCCACAGTCTGGGAAATTCTCAGTATTTCTACAAAACAAGCTCCTGAAAACTGAATGCATTTTAAAATCATCCAGTTCAATGTATAACTTTCTACAAATTTATGTACATTGAACGATGGAAATACGATATCACAACTGGAGCTGGACCCCGGGCTGTGAGCTGCCAGCACGTCTCTTAATGGAAAGATTTATTGACAAGAAGTGTTTTAAAAACAGGGCATTTACAATTAGATTAGAATCCATTCCCCTTCATTTTACCTATCCACAGGAATGCTGACTTTCAAAAATCCCCTCTTTCCTGCACTGGGCAAATAATGCTAAAAAAAGCAACAAACCTGTCCCGACTGGCAGGCACCAGTTTGCAGAATTAAAAATGGGTGCTCAGCTCACCCCTTTCCCAAACAGGACATCAGATGCTGCACAAAGTGTCAGGTGAATTTTCCTGTGCAATGCCAAGGGTGTTTGGAGTAACGAGACTACGTTGTTACCATATCCTTTGTGATCTTGGTTACAAAGGGGAAAATTTGACCCAACAACCTAATTACAATAAATTGAAGAGTTTTCTTAAGGTATTTAGGGCTACCACATGCCTTGACTCCAGCTAAGGGCATTTATTATACTCATCCCAGGACCAAATTTTGCTGCAATACTTCAGAGTGAAGCTGGTGGTGTTACTGTTGTGCGAAAGACCTGAATAAGATGACTAGAGAAAGGCTGCTAGGAAGAGACAATATACAGAACAAGGACAGACAAACCAGCATGTGTTTACATATTAAAAACTTGAATTTTAAAAGGTAGATTACAAATAAACCCAAAATACCTCTCTCAAATGATCTATTTTTTTCTCCCAGTTGTGAACTGAACTAGAAGACAAAACAGCTGAGGAGCACTGTGGTGGGCATTGCCCCAGGACAACAGTGGGACTGTGCTGATGCAGAGGTGTCTGGTCCATAAAGGTCCTTAGAAAGAGAAAGCAAGCAGCCCATACCACTGAATTGGACATTGCCACTTACTCCCTCTGTCCTGCTGCTGGAGCTCCTTTCACTTGGAGTCTCTCTCTGAGGGATGCAGGTGTCTTCTGCAGCACCCAGCTGCCTAAAGACTTTTTGCATGCATCTCCCGGCACCAAGAGCGCTGTGCGGTCTTGCTGTGAAACATTTCTCATGGACTGTGAGCACTGCTCACAAAGCCTATCTGCCCAAACATCTGGAGGAACAAGGAAAACCTTTTCTCCCAAGTTTACATTCACATAATAAACTTTTTTTTTCCCTAACTGGTTTGACACCTCCACCTAGGGCATAATTTGGTCATTCTTAACAGCAAAGCGTACAGTTGGCCTTTGCAGATGTAAAACAGAAAAAGGAATGCAGCTATTCATGTGGGTACTTCCTAACACTGCTGGGGTTTTCTCACGGTCTCCTGTCCGCCAGCAACATGAGCTCGTTCTGGTTTTCCTTTCAACCCTCTGCAAGTGCATTGAAGTGCAACTGGTTTAGTTTTCCTGGGAACCTACAGTGCAAAAAGGAGGAGATGTGGTTCAGGGGTAACACTTTGGGTACTGTATGGAAGGTACCACAAGGAAAACAACAGGGTAAAGAACAAAATAAAACCCAACAAAACACCCCAACAAAAAAGAGGAGGATAAAGGGAAGGCTGAAGGTACCTTGCTTCAAAAAAATAAAACGAGGTCTCCTTGGTTACGATGTGATCCACAGAAATATCATGTGTTGATGACCTTTTTTGAAGAAACAGTGCTGGATACACCATACTATAGCCTATATTTGTAGTAAATAAAGTGACAGAAAAACAAATGTCACTTATTAGAACATTGAGGTTTACTGTTCAAGTGATTAACTAAGAATCATTTGTATGATTAAATGCTGGAAAATAATTTGCTTTCGCTGTGAACCTATAGCATAGATCTCATTACACAGAAGTACTGCATATTAGTTGAAGCAAATTAAAATTCAAAGACTTTCTGGAGTGGCTGCTAATCACAGGCTGTTAATTACTGTCATTACATTCGAGTGCTGAGGAGACTAACTGAGGAATCATTCTCATGATCTTGGTATTTGAAAGTGATCTTCACCAATAAAAACACGTCAGACATACAGAAATTGCAAATTGCTGAATTTGCTGATGCTGTTGAAAATTCTGCTGACTATAAGTACCCATCTGGTGATAGATGCATTCTTGACACAGTTTTAGTGTTTGGACTTAGGAAATAATGAGTATCAATGTCCTAGCTAGGGAATATGCAAAGATGAAGGAGCCCTTTGTATCCTTAATTAAGGAAAGTAGTAGCAGAGCTCGTTCACAGATAAGTGACTGTACATAATAATCATGTATTTATGTGAGGGACTGTTATGCTATATTACTATAGCAGCAATTAGGTTTTCACAAAGTAGTTTTAATAAAAGGCATACTTACATAATAAATAAACAACTAATTTCCATGGCAGATTAATTATACACGGCTTAAAGTGGTCACCATGCTAAGTGAAACCTAGAGATGCAGATTCTTAACAAACACAAAAGTTCAACATATTCTTTAGCTGTAAATCAGGGACACACACACAAGAATTTCAGCATGGATACCTCTGTAAAGAGCAGACCTGTATATCATTTTTCCATGAAAGAAAGATCTGAGCTTACTGTACTTGAGGGACTTGGTGGGCCAGCCTAGAAACAGTCTCATGAAGAGAGAAGAGAGCTCTCTTGAAGATGTCACACCCCCACACAGAGAACTGTAACCTGAAGATGCAAGAGATCTTTCCTACAGGGTCTTGTAACATCTTTTCTTGGCTTGGTCTTTAGCTTACATTAGAAAGAAAGAGGGAGTGGCTAGCTACATTTCCATCTGCATGGATGGGGAAAACTACCAACCAAAAGCCAAACAGCATTAGCATGCTTTCTCTGATATAGAATAGGCCTATGGCATTTAGAATTAATATATTGTCTGTATAATTTTTTTCACATAACTATAAATTATGTTCAAAGCTTTACAATGACATAGCAAAGCCAGATGCTGTAATATATTAACATTTTGTAAGAATATGGTTTAACTCTTTTTCGGTTCATGGATTATCTGTAAACATGGCAACCATCTTCTTGAGTATATTCGTTATTAGAAGTGATCGTACTCTAACATAAGGAAATAATTCTTAATTAGTTGCTCGTTCACAAAAATAATTTGTTGCAGGTACTCTATATTCCAGCTCACATTATGCTGTAAAAGCCAACAGGCTTTTCCAGACAGAAGAAGGGTTACTGCTGTTCTGAGATGATAACCTAGAGACAACATGTTGAGAGTTTTGCATGCTACAAATGTTTAGAAATTCAAAGAAATGTGATCTCTCATTGGGTGCTATCAGTAACCTTCACAGGAGGGGTAGCGATGGGAATAAAGGCTTACAAAAGTGCATGCCAAAGCTGCATATAAATTCAGTAAAGTCCTCCTTCATAGTAAATTCATGTTCTGTATTGTCCATGCCCTACTGATGGACAAACACAGATTAAGATCCAAATCCTGTCTTTGAATGTTCATGTGGAACTCCTGTTGTGACCTTGTAAAATAAATGCTATTTATTGTAATTGATTGGCGATTTCTTCTTTGAAATGATTGCTTTCCTGGCTACAAGGGAAGCCCTCTACTTCACCCACAAATGATGTGCTTCATGATTTCTGGAGAGCAGAGCTTAGAAGTTGAGATACCTAATGATTTTGAGGTGGTGGTAGTTTTGGTTGGTTTGGAGCAGGGGATATTTGGTTTTGGCTTTTTTTTGGTTGGGTTTGGGGTTTTTTCCTTTGCACCTCCTCCCCCTACCCTCCATTTGGAGCAATAGAGAAATAGAAACACCCAACTCATCTCAAGGGGAAAACAGTCAGGAGATACTGGCATGATTTGACACTGAACCCGAAATACTTTATTATCTAGCAAATTAATGAAATTTGGGAATCTGCATCTCTTTTGTTAGTTCTAGTAGGCATGGTAAGCCTTGTTGTGGAACATAGGTAACTGGAACTCATGTTAACCTGATACAAGCCAGTACAACTTAGTTAAAGCCCATAAGGTAACTTGAAGTCACATGTCTAGCTTAGCCTGTAGAGATGACACTATCTATATTACGAATATAAACTTACTGAAATAAAAAAGGGAGAGAACAGATGATAGATACAGACGCTTTTTTAATGTGCTTTATAAGATAAGGATTAGATGTGACTACTTAGTTCCTCCTAAGGAAGTCTGAGTTACTTGTCCTTGCTAGGCTATGCAAGGATAACAATGTCAAACTGTTGTGATTGTAGATATGAGCTGCAGCTCTGAATTAATAAGCTGTTTGGGCTTACACCACAGCAACAGCACTATGTTGGTTTAAAAAATTGCAGAAAATGCTCTGCAATGGAAACCTTTTTTCTTATGTTCATTGGACTAGTGCTTCTGAGGGGCACTAAGTCATTATTCAAGATGTTAAAAAAATATCGATGGCATCTTTGGACCAAAAAAGGGGGATAGTTTTAAGCAACATTTTCCCAGTTCTCAGCCAGCTCTATCTGCTAAGTTTATGGATTTGCCTTTGTGTATCATCACTACATTTTGAAGTGGAACATAAAGGTGTAGGCAAGTGAGACATGAAGTCATTACACATTGCAAGCCCTATCCCTTTAGTATTCCACATGAAAATGAAAACAGTGTAAGAAGCTTCCTCCACCCTCTTTCTCCCTTCTGAAGACCTCCCACAAACCTCATCCTGAAAGGTATTGGAAAAGAACTTTCCACCTGCCAAGTCTCCTCCCAATTTATAACATAGCCAACTGTGAGAAGTCTCCAAAGCTCCAGAGTGGAGTTTCCCTCTCCTTAACCTTTCCTTGCAGGATTTCCTACAGCAATGAGGATTTGGACCACACAAGTTTCGTAGGACTTTGTTGCTGCTGTTGCTGCCGCCAGCATTTAGTGCTGGTAGGTAGATGCAACGGAGTCCAGTTACAAAATCGTATACATGGGAGAGACTTAAAGCATTCCCCTAATCCCACTCACCTGCACAGAGGTCGTATCACAGTTAGCTACAATTGTGGCTAAGCAGCTTCTGTACTGGTGACCCCCGAGAATCCAGAAATTATTTAAAGGCCTGCAAGAGGCAGCAACGACAAGCAAGCTGTTTTATCAGCAAGCCGTATTCACTCCATGAGGATCCACACTTCTATCAGGTGGTAAAGCCTTGTAAAAATTGCAAAACATTGGAAGCTACTGCTCTTGATCAACCCTGGGACATTTTTGCATCTGCTTTTTCAGAAGTCTTCTTCTGAGGGAAACTCTTGCACGTCCAAGTTTGCTGGTTTTATGCATCTGGACCTGTAAATTTCTTTCCCCAACTGCATAAATTTTCTCTGTGCAAATGAAATACAAGATCTTCACTACTATCTAAGGCATCCTGGTGCCTCTGATTTCTTCATCATAATGGTAACTCATTTTTTTAAGAGATTAAAAAAAAATTCAGCAAGTTTTTTCCCTGTTTTTAGCACTTCCCTTCTTTAGCTGTGTTGCCATTATGGGCAGGAATAAACTCGAGCTGCATTAATTAATATGTGCTGTGGAGTTAAGTAATCTCAAATATCTACTGAGATGTTCTGATAGCACAGATGATGATGTTCAAGATGCCTAAGGTGTCCTGACTGAATTTTTCAATGGGAGGTGCCTGTGGCAATCATGTTCCCTCTTGAGATGCGAGTTACCTTTGTCCCCACTTACTGATGTATTTGCTATCTGCTCTCAAACCTCTGACTTACGCTTCAAACCAGGCTCTACTCATGGAGATGCAAACCACTTGACCCCTTCACAGTTGCCCCAACCAGACAATTGTCTGTCTGACCACAGGGGTAGCACTTGGGCATCTGTATGTCATCAAGAGGAGCTGGTGTCACCAAAATGCCCAAAAAACTCAGCTTACTCAAACCAAATCCTAACCATTTCACAGAACTAAACTAGCCATCTTCGTGTTTACAACTCTGCCATAGGCTGCCTGTGTTGTGCAAGGCTTTGTCCTGACTAAAGATCTAGCAGGGACATTTAGAAGAAACCAGCCTTGCTGTCCTTTTGATCCACCCCTTATTTGCATGGAAATTTTGTCCAGTTAACTTACCTTGTGTATTACATCAGCAAAGTACCTAATAATGCTTAAAACACATCAACTTTCTTCTTAAACACTAAACTGTGCATTATTCAAATGCCCGGCAGATTAACTATAAATTAAAATGTGACGTTTTGAGCTGGGGCCTGTCCTCTTCAATATCTTTATTGATGACCTAGATGAGGGCATTGAGTGCACCCTCAGTAAGTTTGCAGATGACACTAAATTGGCTGGGAGTGTGGATCTGCCTGGGGGTAGCGAGGCCCTACAGAGGGATCTGGACAGGCTGGAGAGCTGGGCTGAAGCCAATGGCATGAGGTTCAACAAGAGCAAATGCCGAGTCCTGCACTTTGGCCACAACAACCCCAGGCAGCGCTATAGGCTTGGGGCGGAGTGGCTGGAGGACTGTGTGGAGGAAATGGACCTGGGGGTACTGATTGATGCACGGCTGAACATGAGCCGACAGTGTGCGCGGGTGGCCAAGAAGGCCAACGGCATCCTGGCTTGCATCAAAAATAGTGTTACTAGTAGGAGCAGGGAGGTAATTGTCCCCCTGTACTCAGCACTTGTGAGGCCGCATCTCGAGTACTGTGTTCAGTTTTGGGCCCCTCACTACAGGAAAGACATTGAGGCTCTGGAACGCGTTCAGAGGAGGGCTACTAAGCTGGTGAGGGGTCTGGAACACAGGCCTTACGAGGAGCGTCTGAGGAAGCTGGGATTGTTCAGCCTGGAGAAGAGGAGGCTTAGGGGAGACCTTATAGCTCTCTATAACTTCCTGAAGGGAGGTTGTAGTGAGCTGGGGGTCGGCCTCTTCTCCCGTGTAGGCAGTGACAGAACTAGAGGGAATGGTAGCAAGCTGCGCCAGGGGAGATTCAGGCTCGACATTAGGAAGCACTACTTCTCAGAAAGGGTAGTCAGGCACTGGAATGCACTGCCCAGGGAAGTGGTGGAGTCACCAACCCTGGGGGGTGTTCAAGGAAAGACTGGATGTTGTATTGAGGGATATGGTTTAGTGGGAGCTAGTAGTAATAGGTGAATGGTTGGACTGGATGATCTTCTAGGTCTTTTCCAACCTTGATAATTCTGTGATTCTGTGATTCTGTGAAATACATTTGCATATGTTAAATGGTTTCTTGATCGCATTGGAGTCTCCACTAGAGTAGCCTCTTCACAGAGTTCAAGCAATTAAGCACTATTTCTTTCTGCACAACCCTAAGTTATATGTCCTTTCGGTTAAACGTGGGTTTTGTGGGATGTAGTTATCTAGACTGTTCTCTGTAATAAATCTGCTTCTGCATAATTGATTAAATATCTGTTTGCCAGTTCATCTTGTTAAAATATGTTCCTTTTATAAGTGTGGATGACCTTGGAGGACGGAAGCCAGGAATTGGGTATCAACATGACAGCTGAACACACGTATGGAAGGGACCTGCTTTCATAGACTCACAGAATCATTAAGGCCAGAAAAGACCTCCAGTTTGTGTAATCCTTGTGCTGCAAGCCTGGAAAACACAGAGGTGTCACCCAGGAAAGGCTTTCAGTGGGGACCCCAAGAAGAGCGGTTTGAGAAGGGCAGAGCGGGCAGTCAGCCGCAAACACACAAGAAACAAGTCAGTCAGCTCAGGGCACTTTCTGAACACACAAATCAATGGCAATTAAAGTGGATTATGAAAAAGCGACAGTAGATAGTTAAGTCTTTATGCGATTTAAGGGAGCTAAAGGTGCAGGGCCAGATTCTTCCCATGTGCTGATGGGTTAGATATTATGGTAGCTCTAAGGAGGCAGAGTCTCTCCTTTCCTGGGGTCCTTTGAACCTGTTCCTGATGGGAGATCACGTAATGACTGGGGCGGGGGTGTTTCTGTTACCGAGACTCCTCTGTTGCTGCAGACACAGTAACTCAACTGCCCATGATCAGACAAGACATACTGCTGTAGCACCTCTTCTGGGTCTTTAGGATGCTTTGGGTCAGATTTAATGTGTCTTTGATTAGCCTTTTTCTGAAAATGACCTTACAAGAACCCAAAGGCCACAAGCATTGTCAGAAGAATAAACTGGGTTAGGACAGATGTCCACCTCTATCTGTACTTCCTCTCCAACAGCTCAGGTTCTTTAGGAAGAGGGGCTAAAATATAAGTGCAAAGTTCATTTTTCCTCAGCTATATTAACCTAGTTTCCGGTAATCCGCTGTTGATGGACTCACTGTATTGAACGCTTTCTCTGGATCACTTAAGCAATTGCTCAAACATCTATGATTTTTTTCTAACCACTTTCAAAACTAATTTATAATTCTGGCCTTAGGGTTATCCGATGGCAATGAGTTCCTCAGGACTGCTGCCATTTGTACTTGACAGGGCTCTGCCAGTCCAGAGTCTGACCCATTGACGTGCAGTAATCCTGCTTGAAATCAAACCAGAAGTGAACAGTAACAGCCCTAGAGAACCTACCATATGATAGCCATGTATTCAAGAGAGGTAATTTGCATAAAGAGCTAAAAATAACCAGACAGGTTGTGCAGGGTTTCCAGCAGAAGAATTATATGTACTCTTTAGGAAGTAAGAGAAGTGAGTTTTCACATTTATGAAGGAACACAACTGTGCAAAGCCAGGTATAAAAGCAAATAAAGTTAAAGGTTCCCTGCTGCAACACAGCAAAATTAGTGAAGCGCTTTCAGCACAGAAATAATGAATGTGCTCAGGGCTTTTGGCTGCAAGGAGAATTCTGGTTCTGGAGGTCTGCACAAGCTGCAAATGTTTGAAGAATATCACAGGGAAAATGAATTGCAATTAACCAGCTAGAGATATTTTAAAGCAAAAAAAGGTCTGAGCAGTTCCATAAGGATACTGAAAGAAAGCTTGAGGGGATGACAGGGTAGGTGACAATCTGGAGAGATTGCTACTATGAGATGCTAAAAAGAATTTCACAATAAATCAAATCCTCAACTGGATATTTGAACTCAACAGTATCTTTCTAAACATAAACTCAGGAAATTGAAATAGCAGAAATAACCTACAAATCAAATAGATATAGTGAGGGGGGGTGTTATTTCTGCCTATTCCAGTCAATAACTACTCCCTCTTATCAGTGATCAAATTATTTAGCAATGCAAATAGTGACATTAAGGAGCCAACACAACTGGAGGGATGCTGCGATCACTAACAGCTACATCATTTTCCACTGGCACACAGAATTGCAAACCTGAGAAAGCACCATGCCACAAAAGGAAAAGTGGATCTGATTTTGTGTGTGCATGTATTTGAGTATTTAATCACTGAGCAAAACCTTACAAAATGACCAGAATTCAATCAAAACAGTGCGGGCGACAGATTATGGATTAGGAACTGGAGTTATGTACACAGTAGGTCAGTACAGAGCTACCAGCAATTAATGCCAGAACTCAGAAATCAAGTGGGACTACTCAGGTTCAAATACACTGTTTCATTAAAGTACAGGATTGCCTTGAGTATTCTCTACAAGCAAGGACTTCTAGAAACTGGCAGCCTACCACACTTGGTATCTCAACAGAGAAATATACCCCTGTATGGAAATGAGAGGAAGACCTTCATTGCTAAGGAAGGAGCCCGAGTTCCTAAATTACCCAAACTTCAGAGCGAAGTGACAATGGCACTGAACTAGAGCAGCAGCTGGGAATGGTGGGAGAGAAAAAGGCCAAAGCACAGGACAAAGGCAAATGCAAGTTTAGAGGACGCAGCAACAGTTTGTCAACATCTCTGTCAACTTTTCAAGACGTAATTCTCCATCTTCATAATGAGAGGCAACCTCAATGCATGGCATTTTCTCTGTGGTGGGCTCACTCTTTCTCCCCAAATACTTCAATGACCCTTAGTCTGTCACTGGAAAGCTACCAATCTGTCAGTCACAACCTCTGATGTCTCACCAGTAATTCTTCCTCTTGCTTTCCAAAAGCAATTGCTGCATTCGCACCCCTCGCAGCAAATCAATCTCTGCGTTCTGCCAGATCACCGACTGTTTTCAGTGCCTTCCAGCCCAGCTCCTCCTCCCATGCCACCCCTCCGCTCACTGGCAACAGCCTTCAGGAATTCTCTCTGCCAGCGCTGCTTTACTGCTAGGCTCTTGGACAGAGAGCTGTTTCAACACCAGCATGAAGAACGGCATTTCAAATAAGTCTATAGTGGATATTCATACAGCAGATACCTCACAGTTGGATGGAAATCTCCTTTACTGCATAGTGTAATTATAGCATTCTTAGGGAATTATTAGCAGCAATTCCATATAGTTTTGCTGCCTGCAGAGTGCAGCAAAAACCACACTGTCTGACTGAGTTGGGCTAGTCCTTGCTCGCTTCCATAATCTGTGGTCACCTCGAACAGGGAAGAGAAACTGGCTCACCTCATCCTGCCAGCTGTTTTCCCTTCATCTTAACTCATCCTCCTGAGCCGACAGGCTAGACAAAGCGGCAATCCCCACCCACCAGCAAAGCGGCGAGAATAGCTTAATCCGACGGATAGATGTCAGTGTGCTTTGTAAAGCAGGGCTGCCTAATTGGAGAGGGAATCCACATCAGAGAGACTGGAGGAAACCTGCCCACAGCCATGCAGGTGACAGTGGCACAGCAAAGCCCAAACCCCACACTTCTAAACTTAGCCCACAGATCTTCCCTGGGACATCAAGGTGCTGCACTGGGTTTGTTTTCTTTCAGCTCTCTGAGGCAAGTGACAGAGATAGGGAAGTACGGGGTGGGGGACAGGGTGTGGGCGAGGGTGAGTCTTGGTGCACATTTAGCATGAGTAACAGCCTCACCATATGTATGCAAAATCTAGAAAATATACAACTAGTAAATTCAGCCTGGTGTAAACAGTACAAATGTTCTTATTTGAAAGAGGCCACGTTGCATTTATCAAGATGACCTCAGTATTTGGGGCTTTTGCCTGACTATTCCCCTTGCTCTCTTTTTGCCCCAGTAATTCTAATGAATACTGTGTGCGTGAGTAGGATATGCTATTTCAGTCATCGTCTTGCCATGGTAGGTACCATTGCAAATATGTCCCCCTTCCAAAATCAGAGACACATGCATGGTACCTCTTCTGCTTTGAATGATAGGCCTGCAGTATTGAGCAGGTAAATGTTTTCTGGTAGGAGCAGTATTTTTCCTGTGGCTGTGTGCTGCTGGAATGTTTATCTTTGCTCGAGTTGCCTGGCTATTGCAAAGCTACTTGAAATGATTCATGGGTCTGACAGATGTCTGGTACAGCTGGATGTGTCCTTGATTATCCCAAAAGTCTGGACAACATTGTCATTCACCATTGCCCAAATTATCTCTGCATTGACTGCAGAAGCCTCTGTGACAGTACTGTAATGGCTAATTACCCAGGATACCTTTGATACTTACTTTATAGTGGTTTAGAAGAGTTAAAAAGAGAGAGCTGGGAAAGAATTGGAGCAAAAATGTACTAGAACATGCATATTCTTACATGTTCCAAAGCAATATACACTTTAGCCTACACGAGAATATGCTGAACGGACTAATTAAATCCAGGCTGTCCTTTTAAAATGGACAGATTTCCAGCTAAAATACCTAAGGAGGAAATGTAAAGAATCCTGACAACGATAAATCATGGACAATAGAAGGAGCTATTAGCCAGGAGAGAATTTTATGTTAAACATTCTTGGGAAAAAAAAGAAAAAAAGATGATGATGAGCAGCCATTTGCCTGCTCTGTATGTTGCTGGAAAAAGAACATGTTCTGCTTATCAGGTAACAAAGAGCAGCATGGGTAAATATGTAATATCTGGCTACCTCATAAACCTGCCTATAAGGAGGCGTGAAAGCAGAGATCTCTCTTTCTATCAATTAATGTGTTTTAAAAACATATAGTTTCTGCAAAGTAGAAATACATTAAGAAAGGGGTGAAGAGAGACAGGGTACAAAAATCTCATTTTAGTGAAAACAAGGTCCTAATGACAACTCAGGTGAAAAATTATAGCAAATCTCTGCTTTTTTAGGACTGCGTCTCTCCTCATGATTAAGCCTAGGTCTGAGCTAGACAAGCACGTGCCAGCCTTCCCCCCACACCCGAGTTTCAAACAATTCAGCAATTGTCCAAGATTCACAATGTGGGGTTGTTCCTATGAAGCCAGTGATGACATTCCCACTAGCTTTAATGGAGAAAGGATTTACTTTCCAGAACCAAACCTCCCAGTTCAGGCTTACATGCCATGTCTACTGAACTGGAAGGTGCCACCCCAGTGCCTGCTGCAGTGGTGAAGAGCAGATTCAGCCCAAGCACCAAGTTAGAATTAGGTGACCCAAAGGCATCTGCCTGATACTGCCTTAATGATGTGAGTGCAGAGAACAGAAAAAGAAAGATCACGGTTCTGATTATTGCTTGTTGTTCTTGCTTATTATTTATACTTGTTACCTTGGCGTAAGTGATATTTGCTAGGAAGTGATGAATTACTGACCAGAACATTTGGGTATCACCTCAGATAAAACTAACAACTCTAACTCAGAACCAAATAGTCAAACCTCAGTGAACTAAATACTTCAAGAACATTGCCTTTTTCTTGTTTGTCAGGTCCTTCAAAGAGCTTACATTTTTTGCAGGTATATCTGCTATATGAAAGTCTTTCACCAAAATATATGCATTCATTTAAAATGAAAAATAGAATGTTTGCTGTTTAAAATACAGGGCTTATCCATTCATCTTATTTGTGTAGAAGATCACATGCTGTTATTTACATTTCTTGCTATTTTTATAATTAGGGTTATGCTACTGTTACTTACATTTCAATATTTTTTCTTTTTCTGACTCAATTTCCTTAACTTTCCTTAAGAGCAGAAGTATATCTATTTGTCAATCTGCTACAATACCTTTAACAATTAAGAAAAAAGAAGTCAGTATTTGTACTGATGGAACTAACCACTGACAATCGCAGGAAAGCATCCTCTATCTCTTGGCATGGTTATGGCATTGCAAATGGGAAGACAATGTATTTAACATGGAGCAAAACCAAAACATCTTTTCAAGTCTCATTGCTCAAGCTTCTGGAAGCTCAGATGCAACTGGCATGCAGACAAATTAAATTTCTCCAGTTCTTGCAGTGTGAACTAAATCCCAACTGCTGCAAAAATCTTGCAAAACTATGCTTGTTACAAGGCAGGACAAATGTTTGGTAGCGTAGTCCCACCAATTCTGTGCAGCAATTTGTGTGTCAGCTAAGGACCCACCCTGACAACACGTATCTGAAAATTATTATAACCATTAGAAAGGTTCTGATAGTTTTAATTTTACAGCATATCAATACCTTGAAGACATATAGGGGAACTGAGCATAGCAATGAAAACAATCGGGGAAACCACAAAAATTCAAGTACTTTCTTCTGCTAGAAGTATAGATGTTTTCTCATGCAGCCCTTTTGAGCTGAGTGGTTTGGAACAGACTTAATTTCTGATATTTCCTCTTTCAGCGAACTAAACAGAACTGGGTGACGCTGGGAATACACAAAACCCCAAGAGTGTTTACCACCAATCATACTTGGTTTGCAGTGCCTTAGATTTCAGCTCTGAGCTTCCCAGTGGCTTTTGAACAATCAAATTTATGATTACCAATTACTTAATTTGGGGCCACACATACCTCATATAAGTCCGATATGAGTCTCAGTCTTGCAAGCTGCCCTTCAACGCAACAGGTAGGAGGGAGACATTGACCATTCACGTCCTCACGTGGAAATGGAGAGGCCATGCTTGAAAACGTGAGGGTTTTTTTCTGAAAAACTTCTGAAAAGGAGTAAATTAAAAATCGAAATAGACTCATGTACTTTGCATTTCGTACAACTCATCATCTATGGCTGTGCCTGGACAGATCAGCAGGACAGGGTGGCAGAGAGCAGTACTCTGCCCATCCTCATTCTTTAAGCCCGCTCTTAGTCATGCATATGACACTTGGGTGGTTGATCTGAGATATCTCCATAGCAGGTACTGCCCGTCATTTTTCAGTACCTCTTTCTTTTGTTCTAATTATTAACATGGATTCTATATTAATATTCCATGCCTGTGGAGCTAGCGACAAAGTGCTTAACAGACTCACCAGCTAAGTATTCAATGAGTGCAAGTCCTCTGCATTGGCTGAACTTTTCTGCTGAATCTTTCTGCCACAATTTACAAGAGACCACATATTTTAACTTCTTAGACCTAAAAGCACTTCAAATGAGTTCTAGAGAGAAGATCCATAGCACTTTCTAAAAAGGCTGTATCTGGTACTCCCAAGCTCATCTCTCACTCTTCCTTCTCTCACATCACTTTTGAAAACCTAGACCTCAAGGAAAAGAACAGTGTGGTCCAGATTTCAGACATCACAACAGACTGTTACTTTCACACTATCTATACATCACAGTATATCAATAGACATCCATCCAGCATCTTTTCTGTAGTCTTGATCTCAAACAGAATTGGTCTCTCAAAAACCATCACTCTCCCAAACTAGCTGTCAAAGTTATATTTCTCCCTCTCTCACCTTGTGTCCAGTTGTGGGTAACAGAGCTAACTCTTTTACCACAGTCGCTGAAGGATGACTCCTAACAGGAATTTTTACAAGCCTTCCTCACTGGGTTTGAGCATCCATAAGTTTATGCTCTGTCCAGATGGGACCCAAATTAGGACTATCCCATTCATGCCTGGGAAATGAGGATTGGGATGTGTAATGGCTGTACATGGAACAAAAGTGCTTAAGATCTGTGGTGATTTTTGTTTCAGGAACATGGAAAGTAGGGAAAACGTTTACTAGGAGCAGGGACCAGAGCTCTGCAGACAAAGTACCAAGCTCCGGTCACATCCCATGGCAATGGCTGCAGGGGAATGGTAGGACATTTCTTTTATGCTTCCTGTGGAAAAGAGGCAGAAGGTGAAGTGCAGAGCTTGAATTCAGTCTACACTAGGGCAGGAATTCAGAAATATTAATTTTAAACAAAACTTCCTTTAGCATGCAGGAAAGACGCTGTTCACCTAGGACAAAGCTTTACTGGGATTTTGGTTTTAGACCTTAAATCAAGTACTTGGCAGGAGACAAAAAAAATTATACATTATACACCATCATGTAATATTTTCTAGTATTTAAATATTGACAAACACGGTTTTGCTTTTTTTTAAGACTTTTTCCCAATATATAAAAGGTCTTTTTCAATGAACATCAAACTGGTTATATGTTCACTCAGAGCATTTGTTTTTCCCTTGTTTTTTTTTGAAAGATCTTGGGGGGCAAGGGGGGAAACAAACAACAACAACAAAAATCAGTTTGAAAAAATGTCACAGATCCCCATATATCTCAGTGTTACAACCACTAACGAGATCATTGCAACTTTCTTAAGAGCTGTCAGACACATTTACAATTCCAATGATTAAAAGTTGCAAATATATTATAAACTTCACCACATGATATTTTCCAATAATGCAAACAGCCTTGGTAGCTAGGGTAACATGAAATCAACGGAGACTTTGATTGCATCTAATCTGGTAAAGAAATGAAATCATAAGCATGCTTATTTCAACCAACAAGGAAGGAAAGCACAATAATACATCAAATCCCTGAGTAAGCAGTCACAAAAGACCTTTAAATAACTCAACTTTCTACCATATTTTATTATCCTTTCCTAGTTTTATAGCATTATCTGCTATAGAAATGCAGGGAGATTTGTAAAACACTATAGCATTTAAGTCATTACATTTTATAGCTAATTTCTAATGTGGATTTGATTTTTTACGAGCACAAAAAGAATCTAATTTGCATTAGTGACAGTAACTAGAGAAATTTAACACCTGGCACTGGTTGTACCAGAAATTGAATATTAGCTACTTGGGTGCTAAAAAGCACATTCATACCTTCAAGGGGGATTTTTCATTTATTTATGCTGTACTCTCATGTTTATCATTACAAAAGTGTTCTTACATCATGATGGAGGAAAACTCTCAGGAATGTTAAAATGCCGTGTACTCGATAAAGGGAGTTTGCAGCAACAGCAGCAAAATGAATCATTTATACACTAAAGAATGTACAAACCCAGAAATAAATCTCCAGTGAGATATAAAATTAGAACAGCAGCAATGTATGGACAATTCATTTCCACAAGTGCATTTTATTTATTTTTCCACAGATACTGCTGCTTTCTTGATGCAGTGCATTACACCCAAATTAAACCTCCATTTAAGGAAAAAAAACCCCCACAACCCCAAACCATAGCTGACACGAAAAAGAACCACATTTCCACATGAACAATCCACATATTTATAAAGGGTGGAAAATTAGGAGCTGCAAAATAGGCAAAGCCACTGTAAAATGATATGGGAAGTGACATTTTACATAGCCGGCTACAATTAACACATTGATGGCATTTTGCTGGGCTCCTTGCAGTGATAATGCTGTTGTCAAATGTGTTTAGTGCACCAAATCTCCTGGAGCCTTCAGCTAGGCAGCAAGCTTTTGACAGATTGAAGGTTCGGAGATAGGCTATCATGACAGATGGAAACTGGCACCGATGTTCAGCTTTCGCCGATCACAGGGGACCTGCCCCCCTTATTCTTCAGGGCTCAGCTCTGCAACCTTCCCCCTTCTGATGAAAGCAGGGGATGGCATTGTTAAATAGTGCATCTGTGTGAGTTAGACTACTCTGATGAAAGCATAAGGCAGACGCTCTGTGAAGCAAAAGACAGCCTCTGCTCTAACTGCATTTTAGATAGACTTGGGGAGGACTCCAGGGAGCTGGGATAAAACTTTGGTAAATTTCAGACAAAAAGAAAAAGCCCATGCTAGCCATTAAAACGATGCTTCTTATAGATCTGTATTCGTGGTCTGGAGGAATCCAGATACCTATACGAGCTACCAGGAGCTATTGTGCGAGACTCTCCGCAAGAGCCCCTTCATTACCATTTTGATCATTTACTGAAATTGGTTTCTAAGAACCATACACTGCAGAACCCCATCCCGACAGCAGATCCAAATCAGAGATAGCTTCTTGTAGAGGGAGGGCATGGGGGCAAGCCTGCTTTGCTGTGAGCATCCAGCTTGCTCAGAGGCTAATTCAATTATTAGGGGAGGCTGTTCTTGTGACTGGTCTTGATTCTTGGATGCAATGTTAGAACCGGGGTGGGAGCTTGCGTTATTGAGCTTTACACAGCTGGGCATAAACAGGCAGATAATACAGTTAATTAACCTTTCACCCCCCAACACCTTTTGAAGAAAGGCATTTGTTGTAGGTTGTTGTGGTTTTTTTAATCAGCCTCAGGATATTTCAAAGGCACTTGTCCCGACTATATTTGCTTCTTTCTATCCCTGACAAATTCCTGTTTGATTTCTTTAAACTGGGCTGTAGAGCTTTCTTTTTTGCTGTCTTAATCTTCAATTCCACTCTCGCTGATATAGTATTTGGAGCAGCATACTGCAGCCCATTTGAGGTATGATAATCAGCTGATTAGCTAGTGAAGTCGTTTTCCCTGAGGCTCTTTTGTGTGCAAAATCCTCACACTCAATTGACATGTGGACATCATAAAGCTGATGAAATGCAATTGTAATGAACAAGAGGGAGAGGCATCTGCAGCAGTCTAAATGAAAGACCCTTCCCTCTCGACATGCTAATTCAGAAAATCTGCTCTTAACTTCAACTCCCTCTGGATCCCAATGGATGTGAATCTCCATGAATGCATATTCAAAACAGCGTATTAGCCTCAGTAGCGAGTGAAATTTGAGCCTGGATGGACGAATTCTAATTTCAAGACAGATTATGCTGCATCAAACGTAGTAATGATTTGACAGTTCATTTGTGACGAGAGTCCTACAGTCAAGGTTTAATGCACGCACAGGCGCAGGTGCGCAGCCAGTACCCACAAAATCCAAAGGCTACCAGTTAGGAAGCAGCGCACATGAGGAAAGGTGAAAAATGTTTAAGAAATTAACACCATCTTCTTTAAAGCTTCTTCTAGCAATGGCTCGCCAGCCACACCTTCCTTACGACACCACTGAGCCCAGGCTGGGACAGACCAGAAAGGGCAGCCCGATACACTACAGTCGCTACAAATTAGTTCCAGGATGGAACAAATTAGGGAACAAGACCAGAGGACGGTTTGGTTTCTTAACCATATTCTAGATAAATAGCTGGGTGTGCCCTCTGGAAAATTAGGCAAGCTCTCCCTCTGTCCCTGGAGAGGGTGCATGGGTACAAAATGCTGTGGCTAAGGCTCTGCCAGTGTGCACAGTGGATGCAGATTTTCAGTTCCTCTCTACTGGCTTCCAGGGTCTGTTTTGGGCTCCTCTGTCTCAAAATTATATAAATTGCTAATTGCTTTTACCAGGTGGACACCTTACATTACTTCATGATTTTTTTCATTCCTTTGTGGTTTTTAAGACAGGAAGATAAGTTTAAACCTGTGTACTCAGGGAGGGTGTATTTTTTATATATATATATTTATATATGTGCGTATATTTTTACATATACATGTATGTGTATTTTTTAAATAAAATTTACCTTGAGGATTAGATATTCTTGAAATAACATCAGATAAACTTATATAAATTTAAAATGCATGAAATAATTTAAATATACAATAAAAGTCATATATGTACAGCCTTTGCTACAAGACATTGAAGTACTAATTAGCTGACACAGTCTGGTAGCCAGAAAACTCCACCTAAGCTCAGGAAGTCATTGCTTGACAGGATCTTCACGTCACCCAGTGAAGTTTGTGCCGTAGGGCAGGAAACTGAGCCTGGAGGAGGCTGCCCCTCATCTCTCCTCCTTCCTGCCGGGTTGGCCAGGCATGCAATAGGCCAGTACAAGGGCCGTGGGTGCCCCACGTTTCCCTTCAGTGAGACCCGGCCCAAAACCAGTGCACATTAGGCGTGACAGGCTATTGGTGCCACACTGTATGGTGTGAGGCAAGTTGTCTGCAACAGAGTTAAACCCCTGTCCCCAGAGGTACTTCCACTGCCAACTGTCTGTACAAATGTGGGTACATACCTGTGTCTACTCTAAGTTAAAATGTGGCATCTTCTGTTTGCATGGACATCTCCTATAAAGATTCAGAGCACAATTCCAGATCTTAATCTTTTCCACTCAACCATTTCACGAGGACACAGTTGAGAGCTTTGAAACTTCCTTAAATTACAAGAGTTTCTACTCTTCCAGTGCATAGCATGACTCCTTCAACACAAAAACATCTCAGCATACACCCTAAATAAATATCAGCTGTAATGGTTGCTGGTTAAATAGGATCCTCCCAAAAAGCAGCGGGTTGCATTTTCCCTGTTACATTGCCGAATGGACAAATCATCAGGCATCCTGGTGTCCTCTACAGGGTTTTTTTTTTCCTATTCCAAGGTGGTTTTGAGGAAACAAAAGGCATAAGTCAGCACCTTCACTGTGTTAGGCTTTTTATTTTATCCTCATAAGAGGAAAAAATGGTGTGGGAGGTGCAGCAAGGCTGGCATCTTGAAATGGCACAGCTCCTGCCCCAGATGTACTGAGGATGGTACTCCCTTGTGCTAGGAACTCTGCAGAGAAGGGTGGTTTCTCCCAGCTGCCCTCCAGTTGTCTTGACTGGTTTTATGTGTGACCAGCTGGCTGCTACCAGAGCTCCAGTACACCCATTTGTAAGTATTGCTCTCCTCCTGAGCCAAACGATGGAGTAGCTACCATCCTTGTGTTACAAGGTGGCAAAGCTACCAGCAGTGGATTTGGGAGAAGCCAATGTCCCTGCTAAGAAGTACAGCTTTGGGAACACGCTAGCCCTTTATGCAAATGTGCCATGGGAATTAATCCATATTTATTGGTCTCCAAAGTAATGGCCCTGAGCCAGTCTCCTCTCTTGGGGGAGGGCTGTGTCAAAAGTTTTACTACTTGTTTATAAAACCTACTTCCCACCAAAAAAACCCCACAGGTGCCATTTTGTAATGGGATCACTGCCCTGTATGGAAAAGCAACATCATCAGGAGAGGTGACTACAGACCTTTTCTGCTTACAAAGTATCTGCATAAGGTATAAATTAAATAACAGATTAATTTGTGTGTCTTTAGCTTGTTATTGAGCCTCACCAAAATCAGGGCACTATAAAGTCTTTCAAGAATCAGGGGCCAGTAGCTATTGCAGGGAGATCAGAGACCATAAACATCATAGACACTGGTCACACACACACACACACAAACATCATAAGTGCACATATAGCATCTTTAAGCATTTACACTCACTCACCAACGCAATAGGTGAGTCATGGCTTGGATGTCATCCAGTTAGTATCCACAGTGTATTTTGAGGGCTGAGGGAAGATAGGGAAGCCAAATACCTGCAGAATTCCTTTAAGTTTCTTTGGTAGTTCTACTTATGTTTTTCTGAATTCATCAGCAGTAGTGGCTTCAGTTCACGCAGCTCCTTATCTCTTGGTTTCTGCTGTGCATACGTACTGAGGTTCAGAAAGCAGACTTTTATTTTCTTCTTTCCAGTGGTCTAGAAGAGTTATATGGAATCATTAGTTATGAAAATTAGTATAATCCTAAAGTTTGATAATAAAGGCCATTCCTATTGTATTTCATGAGTGTGGATCATATTTTGTACCCTCTTCAAACATGCTCAAGTACTGTATAAACCAGTGTCACATCTAATAAATTACTGCAAGGAGAGGACCTGGTCTTCATTGCCTGTTTCTTCAGAAGCAGCAGATTAAAATTAGGTTTAACTGAAGGGCTTTTGCCTTTTTTTTTTCCCCCTCCATTGAATGCTTCAAACCAGTTTGGCAATCCTTAAAAGGTTAATGAGTACTGTCTGCTACAGAATGCCAAACTGATTTAATTCAGAAAATGAGAAAACATTCCTAAAACGTAATCAGCTGTCACTTGGGAAATGACATACAAGAAGATAGGGGTGTTTTACATTTTGTTTCCTAAGCAGGGCTTCTGAGAGGTCTAGAGAAAATGTCAGATGGTTCCCTCACAAGATGCATCTCTCTCTCCAAAACTGTTTTTACCTGGAAGACGAAGCAGCCATGATCCAAAGTCTGGGTTTCTGTCCCTACAGGTAGTCGCAGCCTCGATCCTTGTTTGCTCAATTCACCCCAGCCTCTCAGAGTGCAGTGGTTTGCCTATCTCCTTGAGTGGCATCTTTTGTGCATCCCAGTGCTCCTCCAGCATCTCAGGGTGGTCTGGGACAGGACAGGGAAGCTCAGCAGTTTCAAGACCTCCCCTTTGCACCTCAGGATGGCTGCTGGGGGTGGAGGGGGTCTCCTTGTCGTTCCCAGAAAAGAAAAAAGGGATTGGGTGTGTGAGTCAGAGTGGTAAGAAGAGGAGAGTACTACTTTGCTTTGTGTGACCCACGCACCCAGGAGGAATCCTCCACCGAGCCTTTTTGACCTGGTAGACCTGGGGAAAATGACATTCTTCAACCTGGGCCCCCACCTCTCTGAGGGGGTACACATAGGTTTCTGGAAAACTCACCATGCCCACAAGTGCTGCAGAGCTTCAGAGGCAGCGCATTCCTACCCCAACACCTGATGCAGATCGGTTTGGCAGGGCCAAACCCAGGAGAGCAAGTCTTGATTAGAGTTGTAGAAATTACATCATTTTTCCTGATGAGTTGAAATGTTAAGCAATTTTACATCATTAATGGAATGAAGACAGTACTTTAATACGGTACGATCTCAGACCAAAAGTGATGTCTCGCAGACCTTCAGAGACTATACAGTTTTCTATGATCCTGAAGTTCTTGTGATGGAAATATGCTCTACAATGGGTGCCAGGCCTTGCCCCTTTTCACAGCACCATGTTGCTGCACTCTTTTCACTCTGCAAATCATCTCTGCACCACTAAAGCATTTAGTAGTGATATCTGACACTTACAGAATGCTTTTCATCTACAAGCATTACAGATAAGTCATCATTATTTCTTTCATAGAGTGGAATTTTTTTTTTTTAAATAATAATAAAAAAATCCATCCTGGGTGACCTGCCAAAGGCTGCTGCAGATCCAGGGCATGGTCCCATCTTGCCGCCTTCCCAGCTCTGTTTTCCTGCAGCCTCTGTGCCCAATTCCATACAACTCCTGGGAACAAACACCCAGAACAGTTCTGATGCAATACACAAATAAATCATTTTGAGGCAGAAGCTACTCACATAAGCTACTGGAATATGATAGTATGTGCTTACAGCACTGCTCTTTAAATCACTCTACCTAGGCTATTTTCTCAGCTTTAATCCCCGTAACGCCATACACTGCACTCTGCAGCAGTCAAATATCCATAATACTAGCACGTAATCCAAAGATTTCGTCCATATTCTCACCAGAATTTATTTTTTTTTCCTTCCCAGGCATATTTAGTGAGCCTCACTTTTATTGTTGGCAGAAGGAGTGCTCCTTGCTTGATCTCCAAGCGCACAGTAGTACAATGTGTTTCTTCTTGCTGGGTAGCATAAACCACCTTCCATACATTCTGAACGTATCAAGAATGCTGTAAAGTTTAAATTGGGCTATCTGTAATTAACTATGTTTTTAAGAGTTTGTAGGCAATTTCAGCGCAGGGCTCTACCATATTAACAGTTTCACAAGGAGGAAGCAGAATTTAAACAGAGGAAACAAACACAAACATGTTCTTTATTTGATGGCAATGAAATTCATATTAAAAAGTGGGGTTGCAGTAAACTGGTTTTTTCATGACAACTTCCTATGGACAATATCTAATTAACTAATCAATTAATTATATTAGCAAAAACCCAAGTAAATTGTTCATGTGTTTAATTCTCAGGAGACAATGTCCCTAAAAAAACATATTTACTCTTTTTCTTGTCACATTTCCAGTTTGTGTAAATCTAATTGTTGGGGGATTGTAAGTTTGCCTGCAATAATGATGTTTTCCCTTAATAGTCTTTTATGTAACAGCTTTTAGGGAAGAGCAACGCTGGACTCCTGGAATTTGTAGATAGGCACAGAAGTTACTTGCTCCAGCTGAGAGGTTCTCCTGCCTGCCAGCTCAACATAAAGAATGACTTTAAACAAGTATTTTTATTCTGGATCCTTTCAGAGAAGTTCCCTTGTTGGTTATATTTTCCATGGCTTTAGCAGATACATGGAAAAAGAAATAATTGCTAAATTTCATGTCGCACTTTGAGAAAGTTCAACCAAAAATTTAAAAGCAAAATATGACAGAAGAGAAGTTGAATGGTTACTGGTGTATTTCTCATACCCTTTTAAATAATACAGAGGCCAAAAAGAATTACAATAAAAACACATTTCCCATCCCACCTATGTCCAGGCATCTTGTGGATTTTTCCCCCACAATTTAGAAACAAAGACAAGGATAGTGGCAGAGGGGGACAGGGACTAGACAAAACCCATAAACCCCTACATGCACATTAGCTCATGTAAGCTTTCCTCAAGGAATATCCTACACCTTACTAAACCATGAGAGACACATCCTGAACAGCTCTGTGCCTTGCCAGGGTTCTGGGCAGGCTGCAATGCCCATGGAAGGTTTGGGAGCGAGACCCCATGGTTCCCCTGTGCCTGGGAAGCCCAAATCGGTACAGCCTACACAGGGGCTGGTGCACATTTCTTAACATGTCTTACCTTACCGTCCCATCCTTCTCTTGGATTGTCAAGGCATAAGTTTAGTAGCAGAGAGCAAACTCTGGGGCAGGCAGGAGGGCCTGACTTAAAAGAGTGATTTTGCTGCAGTATAAAGGAGTGGTCATTAGTAACAGTAGTACCTAACAGGATACTCCTCAGTAGTATGCTGGCTGAGAATAATAAATTTCTAATTCATCAGCTGATTTTTTTTTTTTCAGGATCACCAATAACAGCTCCATGTCACATCACACTCTGCAGATGTAGTAGATGCATAGGACAGCAGCTCTGGTGAAACACAACGCCCACGGCTACCCACAGTGTTCACAGGGCTGGCAATCGATAGAGAGGATCTTGCCTCTCTCATTCCCAATCACCTCTTTAATGTCTTTATTGACATGGTACTTAAAATTTGTCATTAGCTCGTACTCATTCCTAAATCCTCACTCTTTTGCAGTTTAAAGCACCATGCCAAAAATAGAAAACAAAACATATTTCTTTTCAAATCAGGCAGAAATGTTTGAAACTTACTGCATGGTGTCGTTCAATAAATTCGTTGACTGTTTGGGAACAGCACCTCTGACCACGCAGAAACCACACATTTATCTAAGGATTCTCACATTTCTGAAAGGATTTTAAGTTCAAACCTATTTACAGACACCTATTTTAAAGATGACCAAGAATCAAATAAACCACACAGTGGGACAAATGGCCATGACACAGGGCTGCACCAGCTCTCAGAGCATCCCATGTCACACACCAAAACTGCAGTGCCCTTGCCACTTTGCCTGCCCGCATCCTCCCACAGTACCAGGCTTATGTGCCCTGCCAGGCTCCAGTTGAGCCTCTATTTTGGAGCCAGAGAGCCATGAGCCACTTGGCTGCCCTCCCTGATGTACCTGTGTAGCATCTCTCGACTCATCCTCCGAAGACTTGCATATGGTTCTTGCCTGAAATTTAGAGATAAATTGTGGGCTGATGAAAATGGACATGGGTGAAGAAGGAAAGCTAGAGACTGCTGGATTTTAAGTGTTTTCAAAATAAATTACTTGCTTCTTCACCCATACCTAGGAGTAAATTTATCTACAGCTAATATGGCAAACCAAATGCCATCCCAAGTCATCTTCCTTGCATGCCATTAGCTGGCAAGTACTTCAGGGTACACAGCCTCAGATCAATGGCTGAGTGCTGGACTTTACTCTCACATATGACAATTACACTATATCAACATGACAGATATACTTAGGTGTTCACTGATATATTTCTCTGTTCAGATAGCTCCTCCCTTTTACATGACCTGGACAAAGCTCTTTCATCTCACTGAGATTTTAGAAGTCTCTCAAAGCAGCCTCCAGCACTCCCTTCCTGTACCACCATCACCACCTAATAGTCTAACAAATTCATGTGCTTTCCTTCCTCCTCTGACAGTTATGGGGATCAAAGTTTAGATTGGATATTGGGAAAAAATTCTCCTCCCAAAGGGCTGCCAGGCATTGGAACAGGCTGCCCAGGGAAGTGGTTGAGTCACCAGCCCTGGAGGTATTTAAAACATGCACAGATGCAGTCCTTAGGGACATGGTTTAGTGGTGGACTTGGCAGTGCTAGGTTAACTGTTGGACTTGATGGTCTTAAAGGTCTTTTCCAACCAAAAATATTCTAAGATTCTGTGTTTCTAAGGTCAAAAGTATTGCCCAATGCCAGGCAGGTCTGTGGTCTGAAGAAAGAGGAGGCAACCCAAGAGGGTCATGGCTAACACTGTGACCCCCTCTAAGCCCTTCATCATTTCTTCTTCAGCTCCTGAAACTTTGCATCACCTTAACTTCCTGTAATTGTACTGAAAATAATTTTGCCCTGTTTTCACATGGAGTTGTCTGGGTTTTGCCATACATCAAAGGTGGAGAGGTGAAGGTACTGCTGCCAGCAATGGTTTACTGTCTTCCTTGGAGATACCCATGCAGATACTGCACTGGACCACAGGTGCTCCAGTAAAACCTGTGCATGACAGCAGTGAACTCTGTAAGTCTAATAATTAAATGAACACAGACTAAGAAGGTTGTCTCTTTTCTGTTTCCCAGTATAAATTATAAAATCAAGTAGGAATACTTTCCCTAAAGTCACCCCAAACAAACACAAAACCTGCTTATAAACTCCAAGCTCATTTTGGTCTTCAAAGACAATTAAAGAACAAACAGTTCTGCTTAAACACTCGTAAATTAATCACTGGCCTAGAAGCCACTGACTGTCTAGTTGCCTAAACCTCTCTCCATTTTGACAGACCAGAGGATGCTCTCTGCTGTCTTGGCTGTTCAAAATCAAACATCTCTGAACGGCACCTCTGATAAAGCAGCTGTACACTCTGCTGATGCTATTGCTGCTTGAGAATGGCTCCACAAAGACAACAATAATAGAAAAAGCTTTTCTACAGTTTTGTTTTTGTCAAAACAAATCACTACATTGATGTATTTTTATTCCCTGGCCCCAAATATCATTTCACAGTCCAGAATCATTACATCCTCTGCCGTGATTGCTTTCACTAACAGTAATATTTTCACAAACCACTTTGACTAATATGTTTTTCCTATTTCCCAGTACTACCCAGCATATTTTCCCTGCTGCTGAAACAGCCAAATCCCCTCCTGAGTGAAGCACCCTGCCACAGCCAACAGCTTTGGGGAGTTATGGTAGAAAAACCACTGAAACCATCAACCTGGTGCACAGCAGCACAGAGAGGCAAACACCAAGTGGTATTAGCAACGGGATAGAGCAATAAGCAAGAGATGATACACTTTCTATATAAAACTATCTTTAATAGCTCTAACCCATACCAAGCTTAACTAGACACTATGGTACAGAAAGCACAACACTGCTTTGCGAAGTGTGCACCTTCAGGCAGCAAAGATAGTATCGGGTCCCTAAAATCTAAGTTGTAAGAGAAGGTTGAGGGGGTTGAGTTATTCTCCCTAGAAAATAACAGCAACAGATGCAACCTAAAGTAGTTTTTTGAATTCTGGGTAGGTTCTGATAAAATTCCCAGTGATACTGTAGTCACAGCAGCAAGAGAATCGTAGACGGAAGCGTAAACACTAGAAAACGGGGATTAAAGAAGAATTCGGAGAACCGAGCTACCTCACGCACAGAGAATAAAAAATAAAGGTAGCATTCATTCCCACTGAGGTTAACGAAAAATAGTCATTGATCTGAAGGAGGTAGAGCTCTCCTGGAGTAATTTCCAAGACAAACAAAATCATATTGCACAGCAGTTAAAATCACGTTTTCCTCGGATACTAATTTCTGAGCAAAGAGCAGCAAAGGCAGAGAGAAACACCCAGAAGAAATGGTCAAATTACAATAGAAAGACTGGGTGACATTCCTTCTTTCTGATGGGGAGATCACATCTTAAAGGAAGTTTCTGGGTCTGAGTTTTCTTTGGCAGGCATAGAGAGCTGTATTTGTCCCAGATGAGAAGCAGACGGCCGTAAACCAGGATTTTACTGCCTTGCATCCCCTGTCTGTGCATCCAGAGAGGGTGAGGATAAATTGTCGGAATTTACCACTTTGAACAGAAACCAAGGACATGGGTGTGGGGGCCAGTCCCATGCAAATCCAGTCACTGTTGAGGCTGATGGTTTAACTAAGCTGGCAACTAAGCCCCACACAGCACTTGCTTGCTTCTCCCCAGCAAGATGGGGGAGAGAATCAGAAGAGTAAAAGTGAGAAAACTCTTGGGTTGGGACAAAGCCAATTTAATATGGAAGGCAAAAGCCACACACACAGGCAAAGCAAAACCAGGAATTCATTCCCCACTTCCCATGGGCAGGAAGGTGTTCAGCCATCTGCAGGAGAGTGGGGCTCCATCACACCGAACAATGACTTGGGAAGACAAACACCATCACTCTGAAAGTCTTGCCCTTCCATCTTCTTCCTCCAGCTTTACGTGCTGAGCATGACATCATATGGTATAGGATATTCCTTGGGTCAATTGAGGTCAGCTGTCCTGGCTGTGTTCCCTCCTTGTGCACTCCCAGCACTCCTCTCCTCACCCCACTCACTGGTGGGGTGAGAAGCAGAAAAGGCCTTGGCTCTGTGTAGACACTACAACTACCTGGCAATAACTATAAACACCAGTGTGTGATCAATATTTTTCTCAGACTAAAATCCAAAACACAGCACTATACTGGCTACTAGAAAGAAAACTAACTCTATCCCACCTGAAAGCAGGATACTGATCTAGGTAGGAAGGTGCCTGACACTGAAACAAAGGAAGTGTGCTTCTCCTGTCCAGGAGCTGGTGTGGGGAGAGAAGGAGCTTTTGTGATCCCTCACCAAGGAGGGGTATGGGTAACCATCAATCCTGCCCGAAGCAGGGGAGAAGTGAGTGCATCCAGCACACTGCAGGGAGGGAAATGCTTCCCAGAGCTCTGGCAGAAACGCTGGACAAGCAGCTAAATTCCTTCCCAGAAACTGCTCCGGTGACAATGCGATGCCTCCCGGCTCCCTCCAGCCCACCTCTTGCAATAAATGTCAGCCTGCAGCCGTATTGGGCATAATTAGCCTATGATAATAAATTACCCACATTTTCAGGAAAATATTAGAGACCATCATTATTTGGAATAGAGCTGCATTCAGCTGCACAACCCTACCTAATATGATGGATGGAGTAGTCATACCACTGAATACATTTATCTAGAATGAAGTGATTATTTCGAAGATGAACACAGTCAGAAATAAGTGCATATGAATCATATACTACTACACACTGGAGAGTATCAGAGTAGCAGGGGTTGTAGGTCAGCTGACCAGCCCATAGCTTTTAGTTGGTAGATTATTTCATACATATACCCTAGGATTTTAAAGCTCAGTCTCAAAAGCCCTCTGAATTTAAAAATGATTCCATGTTTTCTCTTGGAAAGAGGAAAGGAAAAAAAAAAAAAAGGAGATCCAAGAAGGGCTATTTTCCCCTACCTTAGAGAAGATCTTTGGTGTTATTTGACTCCAATGTCCACCCACAGATGAATACACATTGCCCAATATACCAGGGCCAAACATAGTTAAATAATTTTGATAACACCCAATTATCCTATTAAAAAAACCTCAGGTCTTCCCACAAGGACTCACTGCCAACCGACTGCAAGGAAAAACAGGAGTCGTGGCAGTAGAAGAGTTATCCACTCTACAACAAAACTGCATGTTCTTTTTTGATGCATTTTAATTCCCAACAATATTTCTTTATCCTTTTCTAATCATTTTAGTAAAGAAAACCATCCAGGACGATGGACAAGGCTCACAACTCCACTCTGCAAGAGTGCCCTGGCACCAGCAGCATTTTGTCTTTCCCCCCGCCCCTCACATCTGATAATAGGTAGGGTCACTTCAGACATCGATCTTGCATACCTGTGACCAAAGATAGGATCCCTGTTTGGTGACTGTGGTCTCCAGAGGGCTCCAAACCAAGTTAAATGCTTTGAACAGCATAATTCCTACAGGTTCCTCTGAATTACAAGCATGCTTTTTTATGCATTGAGAAAGCAGCGCAGTCTTCATGCAGCTTCCTCACGACTCAAGAGGAAACAAAGTTCAATGAATTTTCAGTCATATTCCATGTTCCTGTCACCACCAGTGCTGGAAGAGATGGTGTTTTTCCTACTCTTAATCTGCCCCCATCACAAACAATTTTTTTTCACCCAGAAGCAATGTCCAGATTTTTGTATGTAGGGGTAGTGTAATCAGCTTGTGAGGAAGCTTATTTACCAACAATAGTAACTATGCAACATCTCCAGCTGCAAAAGAATAATAAATGGACCTCTCTTACTGTTAGATTAGTGAAAGTATATTTTGGGATAAGAAAACAAAACCCCATTTTTAATAGCTGAAGTTACCTGTTATTAGATGTACTTAAGGTGAGTTGCAACTAGATATATATCTGCTAATATTTATTTATTTATTGTATTTCGTGACAGTTCATCAGTTAAGGATATTTATTTGTCCTGGTTTTGACTGGGATAGAGTTAATTTTCTGTCTAGCAGCTGGTATAGTACTGTGTTATGGATTTAGTATGAGAATAATATTTATTATTACTGATGTTTTTAGTTGTTGCCAGATAGTTGTACCATCTACACTAAATCAAGGACTTTTCTGCTTCCCACGCCCTGCCAGGTGCACCAGAAGCTGGGAGAGCACAGGCAGGACTGCTGACCCAGGCTGGTTAAAGGGATATTCCCTACCATATAGCATCTGGATATAACTGGAGAAGCTAGCAAGGAGACTGATTGCTGCTCAGAAACAGACTGGAATCAGATTGTTGGGTTTTCTTTTCCTTTTGCATGTGGTGAGCTTTTGTGCATCACTTGCTTTATTATTGTTACTCTCTTCCTTCGTTATCCTATTAAACTGTATCCCAACCCACAATTTGGGGATTTTCATTCTCCTTTCCATCCCCTTGGCAGGGAGGGGGTGAGAGAGCAGCTGCATGGTGCTTAGTGATGACATCAGGCATCCATCCTAACAGCTCACCATAAATCAGAAATTTAAGCTAATTTTTGGGCATAATACCCACATCCTAAAGCCAACCTCAATCAGCAGAAACAATATTCTAAATTGCATAAGACTTAATGCACAGCGATGTTTCTTTGGATTTAAAGTAAATGCTATCTATAGGAAATGAAGACAGACATTTAATTTTTTGAGATTTGCTCAAAATATTTAAATATATTCTAAACTAAGGAGCTATTTAACAGGAAGAATTGATGCTACCCCCACATTGCAATTTTCAGAAAATTATAGTTATTAAACATTTGAAGCATTCAACCAAATTCAGAAAAGTTCAAACATTTTCAGATAATCTGAATATCTGTTTTCACATGTTCAGTAGACTTCAGAAACACTGAGGCAGGTGAAGCTCTTTAATTATGCCTGCTGAAAGCAGCATGGAGTAAAAGCACAAAGCAGTCTGACATTAGGATGTTGTACCCATGTGGTAAGTAAAAGATGGAGTGAACAAGAAGGAGCCTTTTATGTCTCAGCCTATACTTCAAGAACTGTGATGCTTGAAGAAAACAATTTTATTGCATCTAAATGTTCAGACTTTCCAGAACAGTCTCTTGCTTTTTCTTTGGGTGGAAAATTTGCACAAAGAGCTGAGTAAGCCTTTTATGCCCTCCTGCTCTGAGCTGTCTACCCAAAGCCCTAATGCGTTGCTTCAGGGTTAGGGCTCAACTCAAAGGGCACTGCTGCAGCATCTCTGCTGGTAACAGGGAGAACAATTCCCTCCTCCCCGTTTCCTGTGTGAATGCAGTGCCTCTTCAGCTCTCCTCTCTTTCACCAGCTGATGACCAAGAACTTGTCAGGCAGAGTGAACTCTAACGTGAATTGGAAATATTGAGAAAAGATGGGGTCAGTTTTGTTAGTGCTTTGGGTTCCTTACCTGCATGTGGTCATAAAGAAGAGACTTCCAGACTCTTTACTCTTGTTAGGGAGATATTTCGCTCATAGCTTGTCTTTTTGCCCAAAGGCAGTGAAAAAGGGAACATCAACACCTTTCCATAGTCAGACTTGCTTCTCGATTATTCCTGGTCAGTTGAGGAGAAAATTAATTCAAGACTGAGGGAATGAAAAAAGACAGAATATGATAAAGAACAGAATAGGAAAGAGAAAATAGGGATCTTTTTGTTTATTTGCTCTTTCATATAGCTAAGCATCCTTTTTCTGTAAAAATCAGTATTTTCAGGTGGCTGCTTTTACCCCAGCCTGGGTGAGAACAAATAATTGTAACTTATTAGTTTGGAAAATCTGAAACACAGCAGTGTCAGAAATTGCTACTGAAGCGCACTTGCATGAGGCATCATGGATCTTCAGGGGATCCATAACTAAAATACTTATCCCACACTCACAGGATGGGAGGCTGTCTGGGAACATGAAGTGCCCTTGTTCTTCTCAAGAGACTTATTTTATCTTCCACTCAACTTGTGGGCTGCTTTCTGTCCCTGCAAAAGCATACAAAGCTACATCACTTGGTAGTACAGAGACTTAGCACCTGAAGTGGGACACTTTCCTTCCTAATTTGAATTATTTTAACTACCAAGAGCATAGATGTTGTTCCATCAGGCCAGGCACACAGAAAGCAGCAGGATTTCTTTCCATTCCTTCAGGAACTGGCACTAACACCACAGCAGGGCATCCACCAGCACCATGATGGGGGGAAACAGCCCTCTGAGGTCAGTCAGGGGATAAGCAGAGGAGACAAATAGAGCATTGAGAAGATTGCTGGGGTTCTTACTTGTCAGAGGATTCTGAGAGATAAAATTTTACAAAGAACAGCTATGTCAAATGGAGCAGTTTCTGGGTGTGCTTTTCAGATACAGCCAGGCAGCACCGCATTTCCTATATGCAGCTTACCTAATGCATGCATGCACATTTGCAAAAACACACACACATAACGCCTTTGAAACTGAAATAATTTGACTAGAACTCTGTGGCTAGAAGAAAGAGGTTGCTGGATTAGAAACACAAACCAATACCTTCTCTGCCAAGGCAGAATTAAGTCAACATATTTGTTTAAGTGTTAAAAATCTTCCTCCGTAAAAATGAACTGGAATATGGAATAGAGATGCAATGATCAGCTGCTTTGCTTTTCTGATAGGAGTTTGACTCAAATCCCAAATCTCTGAAGGTATAAGACAAATAGGAGACTTGCTCAAATTAATTTGCTAAAAGAACAGGTAATCATGAAAATTATCCCAACATTTGATGACAGGGAAGCCCGTGGTCATGCACACCCAGTCACCCACACATCCTGTCACTGAAAACAAAGGATGCATATCAGAATTGAATTGCTAGGAAACCACTGCAAAAGAGCTATTCATACATACACACAGGTAAATTAATTAGTAAATAAGCAGTAGCTTATATGAAGCTGCTGCATCCTAATCAAACTTATAACAAAGCCACCAGAGGCAGAAGGTCAAAGATGTACTTTTTTTCATTGTCATTCCGCAGGTATGTGGCAATTATTCAGTGTAATACACTAAATACAGGGCCAGGCCTCTTCCACAAAAGGCGGAAATGTCAAAACTCCAATTGACTTTGGTGGGAAGAGAAACAGGCATTAAGTGGGTGGGCAGATTTTCCTTCATGTCCACTAAGACACAGTTACTTAGGACATTCTTTGTAATCTTTCTCTAAAGCTTTTAGTATTTCACGAGATGTGTCCCCAAAATATTTGTCTAATCTTTGGACATTGGCTATTTAGAGATTACTAGATATACACTAAAATTTTCAACTGACTGCCTTGTGGGAAGCTTTCCTATTTCTCTGGGATTTCAGGCTCTTCTGTTACTGGTGGACCCCTGGGAAGTGTGCTCTGTATAGTCTCTCTTCTTCCTCCTCCTCTCGGCAGCCAGAAGGCTGCTGCAGTTGACATTCACCCCAGTCAAGCTGATCACAGACCTGTTCCTCTGGGATAGTTGCCACTAGGCAAAAGCACTATACAGAAAATTACATGGAACTAACTCCCATCTATGTCCATGCAGTAGATGTTCCTCCAGACCAGGATGACCCATTAGGTGTAAAACCTGAGTTTAAGCAATACATATAGTTTTCTTTTTTTTTTTCTTTTCCTTTTTTCTATGTCATCACTTCTGCTTTTGATAAACATTTGTAAACTACATTTTCAGGTTTTGCATTTTTACAAAGATGCATTTTATCTTTGAAGGGTTTGAGTTACACGTGAGTTAAGAAAACTGAGGAACAGCGAGGCAGTCTTCACCCAAAGACACACAACTTGTGTCCTCCGCACCACCACAGCATTCTTACCAGTGTCCAGCAAGCCACAGAGCAAAGTTCCACCTGAACTAGGTGGAAAACCAGCACCACGGAGGAGGAGAGGGAGCAGTTTCTCCCAGAGGCTCTGCTGATGCTACACAGTCTCCAGTCAGCAATAAGGTCATCATGCACCTTCAAACCTGAAAAGTTAGAGGGAAACTATCCATCACATTTGCATGCACACCTGCGTTAATCCTTTCTTACAGCACATTTGTCAGATATTTATATTTTATATGGACATCCAGACTTTCAATGTATTTCTCTTGATTTTGGCTGAGGGTTTTCAATCATTTCCGCTGAGCAACCATTATCTGGCATGGCAGCCACCTTAAGCAACAACAACTATCTTACATCTCTTCTCAAAATTATTTATTACTGCTGCGCAAGTATTACATATCTCAATAAAGTTTTCCTATGGAATTTACTTTAAAAAATTCTTTCCATCTAAAAACATTTTTTGTAACAGCAAGATCTTTCTATAAGGTATTACTGCTTTTAAAAAGTTTTAGTTCCTTTTGAGTAATGCCAACAGACAACATGATGACAACATCCTTTGGGGGGGAGTGGGAGCTTTTTTGTTGTTGTTTGGTTTTTGGCAAGGTTGGGGGGAGTACCCTGTCTTGACATCTGCAAAAATATTGGGCCAACGGTTCATAGCCAACTGACTATGCAAACCCAGAGAAAGCCACTGGTAGAAAGCAGTCTGTTGCAACTGGAATAGGAAAGTTGCTACAGCCAAGAATCTGCTGAGCACTCACCCTTATGCCTCAGATTTACATTTGAAATAAAACCTTCAGGAAATAAAATAACACTGTTAAAGAAGCATTCATGTGAGTTCAGATGATGCTTCTCTTAAGTACAGAATTCGACTTTGACTATAACGTTTTATTAAAAGAACATAAACTCTAACTCAGCCTGTACTAAAGCTACCAAGACTGCAATGGCTTCTACTCCAATCAGTGAGTTCTTCCAAACTTGGAGAGTCTCCATATTAGTGGAGAATTTGGTATTTAAAAAAGCAACAATCACTAGAAGATATTTAGGTAAACATTAAAGAAATAGAACCAACCTAGGCGCACCCTTGGCATGGTTAGTCCTTCCCAGCATCCAGCAATTTATTATGAGGGGTTTTCTGAGCTGGAGGATGAACCCAGTCAACTTGTTAACTGCTGGTGAGTTCTCCTCCAAAGTTGTTTAGTGCATTTTGATATTTAGCCTCAATAACATCACGAGACTATGAATTCCAGTCAAAGGATCCCTTTATGTGTGTCCTGTTTTATTTCTCCCCAAGCATCTTCAGATGATCATTGGATCAGCTGTAGTTCAAAACATCTGTGCTTTGCCTAATACAGCATTGCAACAATCACTACAGTAATACAAGCAGTAGGGGATTATGTTCCCAAAGTACAACCCTGCGCAATTAATATATACTATTTCATTATCTTTGTGTCTTCTGTAAAAATACATTCATGCTACAGCAGGGATTTATAAATAGGTAACATGTTCCTCAATTTTAATCCATTCTATTCTTGCTAATCTAAATTTGTAGTACATTCAAATCACAAGCAAGTTTTTTTGGGGGTTTTGGGGGGGGTTTTTGACTGCTCTCATAGTAGTGCTTCTCTCATTGGACTTGCCTAAATCTTACCTTATTCCTTATTTAATCACAGGAACAGCAAATTTCAGTTTCCATGACCACTCGTACAGTAAAACTCTTTCTGTGTTCTTTCCACAAAGGAGATGCAAGAGAGATAAAATCAGGATCAAGGGGAACTCATGGTTAAACAAGGCTGGAGCCACCAAATGTTATTTTACTATTCACCCACTATGTAAAATTTGTATTCTAATATCCTCACCCTTATAGAAAAGGGGTAGCATACATGTACATCCAACACATAGGCTAAAAAATTCAGGTAAGTTTTCTTCAGCATTTCAAAACACCTTAAAAATCACATTAGTATGTCATCCAAAAAAATCATTGGTCATAACACCACGCTGATTCTCATCTGCTATAAAGAACCATAAGAGAGAAGTAAAGAATGCCTCAGATATACAAATATTTCTGCCTAAAGAAACTGCATTACTGACGTGCTCGCCATGGCCTCGGAAACAAGGGTATACCTCAAACCTCTGTAATCTGCAAATGTACTTCCACCAAACTGAAGGCAGAACTTTATTTTAGTTTAAGCTCAGAGAGCTCTAGTACAGCGCCAAAGCTTCTCCTCTCTCCAGCCCTGGCTCACCCCCTCCATTCAGACTGGCACTGCCTATTTCTCAACAGTGGTTCAGGATCAGCTCCAGGATCCAGATAAGGATTTGGTCCTTACCAAACACCCAAAGCTTCCAGTCCTGATGCAATGCTTTGGAAAGTAATTGCTAACAAGGGTTTGTCAAAATAAATTTTCAAATACCCATGGGAAAAATTTACGGTAGTGGCAAGTAACCCTGTATCAGCATCAGGGGGGAAAGATTTAAAAAAAAAAAATATCAAAGATACAGATAGCAAAATGCAAACAGCCTTCCCCCCCCCCCCCCCCCCCCCAGAAAACACATCCTATTCTCAAAGTTTGCATTTCTGAGACAAACGCACAAAGCGTCACTTGATGTCGCTAACCATGGTGTTCAAAGAAAGTGGCTCCTGCTTTCCTTTTACAGCATTTTCAGTCCAACCTTTTTGTCTGTGGAGATAGTCTAATATGTAAATGTTCCTCCACAGTCTCTTCAGAATAAAAAGGAGGTCTTGGGAATTTAAATTCTATTTATATTTATCATAACTTGATAAGAGTAGAGTGTGTTTATTTAAATACTCTACCATTATTTCTTCTTAACAACAGGCAGCTCTGAAGTGCAGTTATAAGTCTGTTTACACCACACAGATATCAAATTGACTTGCTAATGGTAACTTTTATTCGGTATCCATGGGTTACTGTGTCATGTGATTTGACATCAAGTACAGACAGTGCTGATTAGTAGCATCCAGTTCTGTCCATCTCTGTGCATCACTGAACCATCTGGTCATTTATTCACTAATAAGCCCCTAATGGCCCAAATATTCACCGGCCTGTCATTGTGACATGGCATAAAATGCCTACATCTTTCAACTTGCTTTGACATGTTGCTTGTTTCACATCAAAACCCGTCATTTACAGGAAAAGAGCTCAGAGGGGTAAAAACTTGACCTAATCTGCAGTGTTAACACAAAGACAGAGGCTTTGTTATCTGGTAGCCTGACTGAAAGCATGTAAATGGGCATGAATTCATTTTGTACATTTTTCCATGCTCATTTTACAACATTCTTTAAGTTTGGTATCATTCCTAATATAGGTTTTTATGTGGGTTTTGCTGTGAAATCTCTTTTCTTTACCTGTTAATATTCTTAGGAGTGCTTTAAAGGGAGCTGGATTCCTAGAGACGTTTATCAGTTTTCTATATGGAAAATGTGTATCAATGGGAATATTACGGGCAGCTTTAGAACTTTTCACTTCCTTCTATTAAAAATTAGCATCGTTTAATAATTTTACTTTGTGTTTCTCTCTTTTACCTTGCCTAGATATCAGCAGGCAGTGTAATACTTTCTGCCCTAAAGGACAGGAGATGCATTAAGTATTTCCAGTGTAAGATGTTAGATTTTGCAGAATCTTTCTAGATGAAAAAAGCCTCACAGTATATTATCACCCGACAAAGTCAAACACATTATTATTTAAGAGCCACGAATGCTTAGTAACTGAAAATTTTCTCTCTTCAGTCCCATCACACAAAATTGCTGGAGAAGAAAGAGGTCACAATCAATGCTTTTTTTTTTTAATCTTACTGGATATAGCCACAGTTAAAATAGTTTAAAAAAAGCAAGCACCCATTAAACTAATTGCTGTTGAAATCTTGGTTAATACATCATTAAAATGTGATTAAAGCATGATGTAATTGATTGTAACTAGAACACTTAGGGTGGTTTTATGGCTCTGCAGTCATTGGTGTGATGGGACACATAATTCACCCAGTATGTTAGCTTCACTTGATGTGTGCTTCTATTGGCACACCAGCTCCTCGAAGTGAGCGTACTTTGCTCAACAAAAACTTCCATTGTGTTGCCTTCTGGCTGTTAGACCAGTTGTAAGGTGATAAGTAAAAAAAAAAAAGGAAAAAAAGGAAAAAAAAAGCCAAACCAAAAAATATTTTAACATAATAGAGCATTTGCTTTTAAGTAACTGTCATGTTTAAAATAGTTCTTTTTTTGTGGGTTGACATTATGTGTATGTTGATGGTGGTAGTTCCTGTTAATGACATGAACATCATCCAGGATAAATCCTCTGCCTGTGCATGCTAGCAAATTTTAGCAGAGAATTCAGGTCAGCTAATGAATCAATTTGAATGTTGGCATCTTCATGCTGAGATTCAATCAAGTTTAAATTTCATTTAAAATTAGTTACTTTACAATACTTACAGTCAAACTCATAACCCAGTCTCAGGACACATGCACAAAATTTAGTCTATGCATTCAAACATTTCCACTTTTTGATTATTCACTTTACCAATCCTTGCTACACAATGTTATTCTCAAGGGCATTAATAAACACATTCACTCCTGTCTTATAAGCTTGAGGATACCTTCTGCACTTACTCAGAGCCCTCAAACCTAGAGAGGGCTGGAAAACAATCGTGGTTTGTGAAAAATGTTAAGGTTTTGAAACTAATCTCTATTCAACATTAAAATAAAATCCAAAACAGAGCCAAGTCAAGCAAGATATGAGCTGATACCTTTCTAACCCCCTAAATGCGTATCTTATTGATAATGTTGTTAATTCCCCTTGCTCTAAAGAAAAATTCCATCTGACACACGCAAAATCTTTTTGACAACATTTAACCACAGTAGAAAATTGCTATTAAAAAATAAAGCTGTTTTGATGACCTGTTGTTTTCTGATGGAAAAAGCGGTTTTGTCAACAACATGCACCCTGATCAATTCTGGGTATATTCCTGTTTGCACAAATAGGACTTAAAGGTAACAAAATACTAAATGTAGGTTCTCAGCTCCTTGTAGGATTTGTGGTCTGGTTTTAACTTTAACACAGGGAGCATTTTCAAACCAGCCTTTACAGTAAAGTTACATACAGTTGCTGAGAATGAGTGGCAGCTGGAGAGAGGTTCTTTACCACATTATTTCTGTTTTTTCTATTGTGAAAATTAAATAAATTGATGTTAGCTGAAAATTTTCATTTAGCTATTTCAGTCATTTAGCATTTCTGAAAAACTTTTAGAATTTTAAAATCTTTTTCATACACTGATTTTTTCAAATTTAGTTTTCATTTTTTATTTGAAATTTAGTTAATTTAAGTTAATTTAAGTGATTCCTTGAAATAAGTAATTCAGAAAAACAAGAAAATAGGGGTTTAGTTAGTTAAATTATTGATTGCATTGAAAAAATATCTTCACTGTTGAGGAAGAAAACAAATTGTAACCACTTCCATAACCCTGGTGTTTCTCAGGAAGATGTTCTGTTTGTCTTACTATGAATCTCAGAGAAATCCCAGTTCTGCTCAGCACCTAATAAGCCTGGGCTCACCACCAGCTCTCAAGGAAAAGTGCTGGTGCAGTGGGAAACAGAGAGAGGTGTTGACTTCTGAGATTTAGAAAAAAAATTTCCTCAGAAGAGGTATTCTGCTCTGTCTGGAACAATGGTGGTTTTTTTCAGGAGAATATGGCACAGGACAGATCTTAAATGCATCTTGGACATCATGTATTATCAACTAGTGCTTATTACAGGGCTTGCAGAAATCTTGTCATCAGTAGCAGGTATGCAGATACAAATGGAACATTTTTTTAAATCAGAAAGGCATGATTCATTTCCACAAGCACAAATGTGTCACGCAGAGACAGACTCATAGATACTGAGTGGTAATATTCATGATCATCAGCTGGCCGTATTTTGAATACAGAACACTTATAAAAATTTCATCCTGTTTTTAGCTGTATAAATGCAAGATCATATTTCTAACACACCCAGTTAACAGAAGAACAACTGTGCCCATATTGTTCATGCATAGGTATTTCACTTACCATGCCAGGAGTTCACCTGGATCCCTTTGAATCAGAATTAGCAGAACACAGCACCACATGTTTTTGCGAAAACAAAACAGAAAATGTAAACCAATTGCTCGGCTGCTGCTAAGACGCAAAAGCTATCCTTTTTCAGGAAAAGGCTTGTTCAACCACTGATCTTTTACACTTTGCCAGACGCTTGCTTTTGCAGCCTCAAAGTCGCCACTTAAGAAGCTGGGTAATAAGTATCTAAACGAAATCTTATTATTACCTTCTTATATACAAGATAACAGGATTGCATAAATAATAGCACTATTTAACCAAAGACTGCTCACCATTCAAAATGGGAATAAATGTTATTCATAAATTCTAAACAAGGGTGAGAAGAAATCACATATGAACAGCTGACACGGGATAAAGTGTGGCACACCCAATCAGTAGAGAAGCATGGCAGTCCTGACTACGTCGCTGTTCCTGACAGGATAACTTTGGCCATCTCATCTCCCCCAGACCTTCTTTGCAGAGCGTTTAATTCCCGGCTCTTCACAATAAATACCAATATCTTAACACTGGTAACATTACACACACTCCACAGCACAAAGAGCTGCTGCTTTTTTAATACATTTTAAAATTCAACATAGGAACAAGGAAATGGTTCCTGGCCCTCGACAAAAAAAATCTGTCACCAGCTTATATATGCTGAAATAGCAGCATATTCCTACTGTTTGCTTAGATGGAAAGTAATATAGTAACAGCACAATGCAATACCAAAATCCAAGGATGTAAAACCTGAACAACCAGCCTCTGAATACTTTTTTTGAAAATATCCACATTTTCACTTGTAGAAGAGTTTGTGAAAGAGGTGCTTGAACAACAAACTGAAATAGCAAGCATTAATACTGCACCCTTTTATATTAGATAAGGTCAAAATGGTATTTGTTAACATTCCCCTTAATTACTTCCCAATCCTGCAGACATTTATGCATTTGCTTAACTTTTCATATATGAATATTTCCATTGATTTAACATGTATCTAAGTCTTTGAAATATTACGGCCTGAGCACAGAGCTAATTATATGCAAAGAATATTTGTAACTAGTTTAATGGCATCAACTATCCCATACTTGAAACTAAACATACCTATTGCCATGACTAATTGTTGTCTTTCCATTAAATATTCTACTTTGAAATAGAGTGACAGAAATTGAATTTTAAGCTTGTGTATTTGTGTATTCCGGCTCAAAATGATACAGATCATTCGGAAATAAATGCTGTTTGTTAATGCAGCAGAAGTGCTGTCGATACATTAACCACACTATAATCAAGAACAGCAAAAATAGCATATGGCTCTGCATTGGCAGGCATGCTGGAAGTGCGTACGTACGCACCCACAAGTCAGACAAAGTTTGCAGAATTCAGATCCATTAGTACTTAGCAAACAATTAAAAGCTCTCTAATTCGATAAATCTCAAGTGGGGTCAAATATATGTTGTAAGCTACTGAACAGGCTATAGTCATATCCATATGGTGATGAGAGATGCAGACCCAGATTTTTAATGAGTCTGATTCCGTCTTTTGAAATAGTCGTCGACAACTTGCCGCTGCAACTCAGAGTATAACTACTCACACATACTGACTGCATGTCCGCAACACCAGGCAAAGCGCCCATTGCTCATCTCAAGGTCACACTTTTAACTACAGTGATGTCAAATATTTTAATAGGTGGTAGAGAAGAGTGAAAGAACAAACAGTGCACCTCCACATGTGTGTATATGCACACATGCACAATGCTATCAGCCTTCTTGCATTTTCAAACCCGCTAATCACTCACAAATGATCTGATCCCACGTTTACTCCCCGAAGTAATTAACTAACAAAGGTGATTATCCCAGGGTCACCATCAGGCTACAAAGAAATGATTGTTACCACAAAACAGAAAGAGTGGAAGCCAGAGAACCACAATTTTCTGATCGAGTATACAGTTAGGAGCCTCTCTTCTGCAGCCAGAAAACAGTTACTTAAAGTTCAGCATGTGCCAGCCACACTTCAAACGGACAGAGGCTCAAAAGTCTACAGCAAAGGTCTCTAAATGCTGCTTCATTTCCTTACCCTTGTGTGCACTCATTTATTATTTTCTACCAGAATCCATTGTCCCCTGTAACTTTTTTAGGTTTTAATGGGAAACAACAGAGCCCCATGATGGTTCTTGGGTGACAGGCTCTGCCACACTGCTTTTTCTGCCAAGACATTAATTAACATAATTAAATGATCCATGACAGCAAAAAATATGATTGTTACAGCATACGTTATGGCATCACTGATGTTAAAAGAATTTAAACCTCCATCATTGAAAGGCATCCATAAGAAAATTAGGTAAACAAATTTGAGACAGACCCATCATATGGGTCTCTAATGTTTGTCACCAAGAACACACTATCCTGTTTCAGCAGTAGAAGGCTTTATGAAAATTTAATTGACCTGCTGTATCTGATGCACACCCTAGACTTTTTAATTGACATCTGCACAAGCATCTGAACAAAAATTTCATTTACAAATTGATTTTCTGTGGAGTTTCTACTGTAAAAGGCACAGATATTCTCCTTTCAGCAGTTGCCTGGCACCCTGGTTGGTCTTTTCAGAAAAACCTCACTTGTTCTGGAAATCCACTATCTAGCAATCTACCTGGAGACTCCTGAGAGATTCTTACATCCTTAATATGTACAAATTAATCCAAAAATCAATGACATTTAAGGATGTACTGTAATTCTGACAAGAGAATCAAGACAAACTCAGGTGGCTCAAAATCACAGGCATTTAAGTGTGAGGAAAAAAAAAGACCCATGACACACACCCACCAGAGGTCAAATTAAAGCTGTACGTAGCACAAGTGTTTATCTTGCTCTACAACTGAGCATAAGAGAAAGCATCCATCAATGTGCATTTCTCCAGGGACCTAGTCATGAAGACCTCACTCAGGCAAATCTTCAGGTTTGGATTTAAGAGTTCAGATTTTTACCCTTCGACAACTGCTCTGCTGCATCCTTTTCACAACACCCTTCACCAGTGGATTAAAAGTATGCCCTGTTTTGTAATGAAAGACAATACCAAAGGAAGGCAAAAACTGCTCTTTTTCTTCAGCCTCTCACACATACCTAGGACCTATTTCTGCTGAGAAAAATCCAAAGGAATGTTTACCTGCTGCTGCAAGAAGGACTTGGAGGCGAGAACAGAAGTGGAAGGAGCATGGGAGCCATTCCATGTGGGCTATTGCTGCTGTGACAGATCTTGGGAAATAAAGCAAATCTGCGTTTTTTAGAAAAACAAGGGGTTTAATTCTGCTTATAATACAGTTACATATCTACATTCTGGATACAGTTAAATTAAAGTGAAAGAATTCCTTGTTTTTATCAAACTGGTACCCTAGTTTTCTCTTATCCATTTGTTCCTCCTAGTCCCAAATTTATGGACAGCATTGGTGGCTGTCCATTGTCATCACAGCAGCAAGACCTATTATGCTCTTTCTTTGCATGCCAAGTTCTGAGTTAGATTCTTTTCTTCCCTAAAGCATCCAAATGCAATTCTCAGAAACAAGCATCAGAGCACAAATCACAGGACCTCTCTCCCTCCCTTGCTGTGTTGCACTGTTAGCTTATTTTAAGAGAAACATGAGCTTCGGTTTAGCTGGCTTAACTCCAGAACCAATTATCTGAGATTACTGACCTGCACAAACCTTGCTGATTTCAAGGAAATTCACCAAGCAGGCTCCACAACAAATGCAAAACCCAAGTTTTTCACATCAGCTTGTGCTAAGTATTCTTCCCTCCTCTAAAATCACAGGGGGAAAAAAACCCACAACAACAGAGATCAAAACAGAAACTAGAAAAGTGTCACTCTATGGCTTAGGATACACTATTAACAAATATTCCTAGTTTTAACACTTTATTGACCTTTCTCCTCATCGATTTATTTCCTTGTTTTTCCCCCACAGGGTAAATCCTAATAAAGATTATATCCTGTAATTATTCTGTATCGGGTCTCAGTTTTGAGTGTTTTTGTTAAACAGTTAAGGTCATGCTTTACCCAACCAGCAAAATTTTCTTATCACAATTTTTAAAAGTGCTTCACAATTGCCAGGTTCACAGCTGTTTGAATACAAGGTTGAACAGTACCAAGGGCAGCTGAACCTCAGCAGCGGATGGACCCTGCTATCAGACACAGCTCACTGACTTTCTCCTTGTCCACAGTTTGCAGAAGTATTTTCATTATGGCCTTTGCATGGGAGGCTACAGCTTTGAGCAGCTGACCATTATTGTTGATTTTTAACAGTATTTAGACCACAGCAGCCAAATCTGTCTGGGACATCAGGACATTCAGTCACTTTCACAGGGGAACATTGCTGTCTACAAACTGGAGCCAGGATCACCCCCAGGTTCACGTGCAATATAAGGAACTTCAATATACCCAAGCTTCCCACATGCAGTGAAGAGACTTTCTCTCCAAGTCAGGACCTCCCTTGATGGAAATGCAACGTTTCCATAAGTTTCTCACCATTTAAGAGTTAAATGGAGAAAATGGCTTGTTAGCCACTTCCAGTTAATTTTTGACAAATGAAAGAGAAGCTTAGTTAAGACTATGTAGCCAAACAGGCTAAGGATGCTAGGAATGAAAAGTTTAGGTTTGGAAGGATTATATCCCTGGAAAGAGAATAATCAGTTCTATTTAGGTTTGGCACCTTTATATTCTTTTAATTTCCACCTACCATAAGAACAAACAGTGCTGTTCAGCATTCCAGAAAATGTTACTGAAACAAAGTAAGTATTATACAGAGCACTGTAACTCTTAATAAATAAATAAGCAACCAAGAGGCTGAGATAAATCATTCCTATTTATTCATATGCTTGTCTGTAGAGGGAGCATAACTTTTACACTTTTCCAAGGCTCAGACTTCTCAGACTTTTGATAAAGTTTATACTGTCAATATTCTGTTCTATACTCAAAACTTTATCAATCTCTAAGATTGAACACTAAAGCCAGAAGGATTATCTTCATATATTATTAAATCCAAAGTATACATAAGTAGTGCTTAGATGCAAACTGTATTCTGGGAATAACCCCAAACCAGGCTCAATGAAGCAAGATGAGTGTATAGTATGCCGTCTTCATGAAGCAAACATTATAATGCAGTTGCAGGACTCCACTGACCGCAGCATGGCAGGCAGAAGTGCTTTTTATTTGTTGTACAATTAGCTACGTTTGCACATTTTGTTAAATTGCTATTGGGGTCCATCGGGAAGTGAAGATATACACGTGCTTTCGTTTCACTACACTGTAATTTCATCTCAGTGAATAAAAAATTTTTGTAGCACTGCAAATGGGGATGATAAACATTATTTGCTTTTTTCCCTTAAACTTGTCAAAAACATAGCTGTAAAAGTGTTCAAGCACTTATATCTTACACAAATGTACTGGTTTAGTTTTACTTGATGTTGATCCATTCCAGAACTTCAGCTCAGAAGGGCAATCTCCACAGCTGCTAGGCAAGATGCAAGAAGCATCCTGATATCAGATACTAGATGATGTAAGAGAGGAAGTCACTTCAAGGTACTAATAACATCATTCCTATTCATAGATGGATGCAGCAGGTATTTTCTCTGACGTTGATCAGAGCAGAACTTTAACACCCCCCTCAGTTTAACGAGGATGAGTAAGATTCCTGTCATACAGTAATAATTTATGTTTATGATACAGAGTGTCATGAGAAGAAAAGGCAGAGGCACTAAACTGAGCAGACCAAGGACCCATCATTCCCAGTTCCACCTCAAGTCTAAATACTTACTGACTGGAATGATCTTGTGTCTGTCATTCATTTCTTAACGGCTTTCTTCACAGAACAGAAATACAGGTAGCAGAGTCATGGGGGCACTGAGGACGGGGAGAAAGTTAAGATTAGCCCAAGGTCCCAGGAAAACATTAATTTCCCTCCTCAATTTTGTAGGCCAGTGAATCTGCCCAGAGATGCAATGGTTGTCTAAGTAATGGTTATATACATCAGCAAGTACACTGATGATACAAAGCTGGGAGGGGTGGCTGACACGCAGGAACACTGCGCTGCCATCCAGCGAGACCTGGACAGGCTGGAAAGCTGGGCAGGGAGAAACCAGATGAGGTTTAATAAAAGCAAGTGTAAAGTCTTGCACCTGGGGAGGAATAACCATCAGTATCAATACAGGCTGGGGGATGACCTGCTGGAGAAGAGCTCTGTGGAGAAGGACCTGGGGGTCCTGGTTGATGACAGGTTGGCAATGAGCCAGCAGTGTGCCCTGGTGGCTAAGAGGGCCAATGGGATCCTTGGATGCATCAGGAAGAGTGTGGCCAGCAGGTCTAAGGAGGTGATCCTCCCCCTCTACTCTGCCCTGGTCAGGCCCCACCTGGAGTATTGTGTCCAGTTCTGGACTCCCTGGTATAAAAAAGACAGGGATCTCCTGGAGAGAGTCCAGAGAAGGGCTACGAAGATGATTAAGGGCCTGGAGCATCTCCCGTATGAGGAAAGGCTGAGTGAGCTGGGACTGTTCAGGCTGGAGAAAAGAAGACTGAGGGGGGACCTAATTAATGTTTATAAATATCTTAAGTATGGGATGCAGGGGGAAATGGCAGTAGTCTGTGGAGATAGGACAAGGGGCAATGGCTGTAAACTGGAGCACAGGAAGTTCTGCAAAACATGCAGAAGAACTTTTACCCAGTGAGGGTGACAGAGCCCTGGGACAGGCTGCCCAGGGAGGTGGTGGAGTCTCCTTCTCTGGAGATATTCAAGACTCGTCTGGACACCTATCTGTGCAATATGAGCTAGGGAGCTGCTTTGGCAGGGGGGTTGGACCCGATGATCTCTCGAGGTCCCTTCCAACCCCTACGATTCTGTGATTTATACACCTTTCCTGAACTGCATTAAAGCTCCTGCTTGCAGACCTCTAGCAAGAGATGAGAAAATTCTTACTTACCCTCCAGGTGAAAGAAAAGCCCTCTGTGTGCTTAACTTACGCTTTATTTGTTTTTAAAATACATTCAGATGTTCCTGTGCAATTTGTTGCTAATGCTTAATGATCCAAATCCTCTTAGATATTTGTCTACAACTGTAAAATTCTCTACTGGCTTCTTCCTCAAACTAGAGGTTTTAGCCCCAACTTATTAATAGAAGCCAGAGAAAAACACCAACTCTAGAGACCTTCCCATGGCACCTTGTTCAGCCCGCTGCCCTTTACACTTTGCTTGTAAGCGATAGAGAGTCTTAAAGCGTATTTCCACAGGTGCGTAAGGCAGCCCGGGAGCTAGTATCTATGCACTAATATCCCAGTGAAGGACAAGCCAGGCAATCAAGCATCTTGATTTAGCCTCCATGCAAAAGGTCAGATTAGGCACTCTCCTGAGGTCCTCACTGCATTTCTGATTCTGCGCTCATGCTGTGACACCTGCAGGAAATCCAATAGCTAGGTAAAGTGGACTTGTAAAGAACTTGGGAATTAAAAAAAACCCCAACCTGTTGTTACTAAATGATGAAGAAACTCGAAATTATCAAATACAATCCTCTATCTGCCCTTTCTCTTTGTTTTTATTATTCTCTGTACACTTCCTAACTAAACAAGCCTGTTACGCCCAAGATGGCAGCCAAGCTCCCACAAAGCAGCTGGAATGCTCTGTGTCACCACTCAGGTAGGGTCTGCCCACCCAGAAACACAGCTGCCAGCATCAAGAAGGGCTGCAGCACTGCCTCCATCAATGGAGACTTCTGTCGCAGGGACTCTCTTCCCCAGCACATTGCCACAGGCTTGCACAGAGCCCCACACAACATGCTACTTACTCTTGCATGTCGAGGCACCGTGACGGGTGCTTTGCTCCCCACTGGACATCCTACTCGAGGGCATCATGGACTTTACCACAACCCAGGTATGAAAAGATGCTTTGGAGGCAGACAGCGTTGCTTGTATCAGCTGGAGGTTCAACACTGCTTTCCAGGGTAGCCCCATATGGGGAACACTGCAGTAATTCAATGTGGGGGTGAAGAAAACCAGCAGAGGACCCGGTGAGGTTCACCGAAAGAGCTCCCTTGCCAAGCATGCAGTCAGCAATCCCTTCTAAGATTGCTTAACCCCTGCCAAGAGTTAGACACATCGTGTGTGGCAGCAGCACTGGGCTCTAACAGTCTGCAAGCTAGGGAGCCTGGAAGGAACAGGGGCTGCATGTGTGGCCAGCACCATCAGTAACCAACCCCCTCTGATGTGGGGAAAGCTGGGTCCTCTTTCCCCACAGAGGATGTTACACAGCATATCTGGAGGAGACCAGCTCTCTGGAGCACCACTGCTGACCTGCACACTAGAATTACAGTAGCAGCATTAGAGTTAACTAATCTCTAAATCTGTTAAAATGGAGAAATCTTAGACAAATACAACACTGCTGGGAAATAAAAAATAAGAAGAAATTCAACTGTAACCAATCCCAACTTCCTTTAGACAAGGCAACTAAAGAGAAAAAGACCTGTAAGAGCCCTCTGTAGGCTATTCAGACACCTTATTTAAATTTTGTAAGAGGATCTGAAACCGTAATGATGGTCACACGTAAATATCAAATAGCTCGGTTATGTCAGGAACCACTTACCCACAGGAATTTTTTTTCTGCAAAGGATGCCAACAAACACCTATGGATTTAAAAATAAAATTCTAATACATAACAAAAGTTGTAATTTTCGTTATTGGCAAGATCAGAAAGAGCCCATGCCAAAGCTATGGCCAGAGATAATCCTAACATGGTTGTGAATTCACATTCTACCAGAAGTTCTTCTACTAAACATGTAGTGAAGCACATATTCAGGTCCTAATATTCCTGTTTTCAATAAATAAAATCTTCAGTGTTGAGCAGATATACCTCAGGCCCTGAAGCTCCATAATCACTGTATTTTTAAATTTCTTTCTAAATCCAGTCCAGTTGTCAGATACATGCTCATTTTAGTTATGCATAGGTGGGTTTGCAGTGGCATCATATGTGCAATTAGCCTATTCCCAGGTGAACATTCTCTGCAGATATGTCACTGGAGAGATCCCTTTCATATCTTTGCCTATTTGAAGGTGGCAATAAACCAGTTGTCGTAGGCTGCTCAGCTCAAACTGATCTCTCAAGCTGTGTTGTAACAATAACTTCCTACAGGACAGCAGTAGTTGTTCTGAAATACGCACTGCAGAGCAGGAAGGAAGGTCCCCACAGATGTACACACTCTGCTGCAGTGCTTGTCATGGGAGAAAAGTGTAGCGAAGATAGCACATGAGCAAAAAGCTACTGATAAATTATAGTACTTTAGAGGGCCTGCCTGCAAGTCAAGCACAGAAACATGCAGCTGGAGTGCCATAGCCGCCCTGCCAGTGCTAGCTTGAGAACATCTGGGTCTAACCCTCCACTGACACAGGTCTAAAGAGCATCCGCTCTGGAGGAGCCTTCAGCTCAGGTTGGTGGAGCCCCAGTTGAGCACTTCCAGTTTAACCCAGCAGAGCCCCTCCCTTCACCTTAGCACATGGAAAGTATCACATACTAAGCAGAGATATCAAAAAAGAAATATTCCCTTCCTCCCCTCTTCCCCCTTGGCTATTTCTCTCAGCACTGTCATACAGATAACTGTTATATCACTTTTAGAGACACCTCTACCCACCCACCCCTAGTACAGCTTGTAAAGATGTTAGAAACCTTTTTTTGGCCTTACTTCTTAATTTGTTACTGCAGAACAAACATTGTCTGACAAAAAAGCTCTTGTGCAGAGAAGTGCACAGAGGTGACCTTGTTTCCCTCCAGGCAACATGCTGCTGCGGGCCACCAAACTCAACTGGAAGACCCTTGCTGTCCTATTTTTCCATTAACATATTGTTTTCCCACCTCCAAGACCCTGATCCCCTCTCCCAAAAGCTGATCATGTGGCTGGGGTCCTGTGACACAAGAGGAGGATTGAGGCTAGAGGACAGTGGTCCAAACTCCCTCTCTCCTCCCTAAACTGAGGGTGCCCTTCCTCCATGGGTGCTCCTGCACCAGCTGCCTGTGCTCCTGGTGTTTGTCACCACAGGATGGACTGTAGGGCACTCCCAAGGCTTTACAACCAGTGAAAATCGGCACCAGCTTCGCAATTCTGGCACAACATGTCTTTGCTTTGAAGTCTGGTTACTGGTTTTTACAGTTCTATTTTTAAAATTTATTAAAGATGTTTAAAAGTGGCAGAGACTTCCAATAAAAGCCATGTTGTCCAGAATCAGGATGCTGGTCCCAATTTAAACTGGCTGTTAAACAATAGTATATCCAAATAAAAGTGGTCTGATTTACAAAATACCTCAGACTGATTGAACATTTATTATCCAATTTTTCTCTTTTCAGGTCTTCAGAGGTCATTCTCTCTTTATTTCTTTTCTTGTTTTTTTCTTTTAAATCTGCAAGGCTTTCCACAACTACTGTGTGGAAAACTGATTCACTTACTGCATTTTTAAAAATCAACTATTAACATTAAATACTGAAGTATCATAAAGCAAAGATCCTAATAAAAATTTACATTACTCTTGGTTCTATGCGTGATTTAAACAGCTTACAACATCATCAGAGCTCCATCTTCTGAAACACACCCAGGATATCCTGCAACCAGCTCCTGGTTTTTCTCACAGGCATTTCTATTTTCTGATTATAAATTGTTATTTAAAACTTTATATCCACAGCACATTGGATTTTCCATTTGGAGAAGTGAAAGAACATAAACAGGACAATGCCTGAAAGGGAGCATCACTCCAATGAGGAGCTGGGGCAGCCGAATTCCCTGGGTCCGCTGGAGTTCGAAGACCTTCGTCTGTGACTGACCTCCTGTTGCTGCAGTGATCCTGGGTGAATCATTTCACATCTCCATCTGTCTATCTGTTTAAGCTCCTCAGGGCAGGGGTTTTCTTTTGCTTTGTATATTTATGCCGGGTAACTCTGTAACTTAAGAACTTCTGGTGATAATATTACTGATACAAACCAAGCACAATACATGAATAAAGAGATCTAGCAAAATGTAATATACAAAGGGACCGAGTTTGATGACACATGAGCATCTCTCTGCATAAAACTTTTGAGAGTTTTATATTTATAGTTATGTCCTAGCAACACACAACTAAAACAGGCTTCCTGCCCTATCACCTATAAACTACTACCACGCCACATAATTCTGCCATAATGTTTCACATTAATATCCAAAAATTTACAGTATTTTCTAAGTACCTTTAGCAAGTACACATAATTTAAAAAAAAAATAAATAGTGGAAGTCTGAGATGTAACCATCCCCTTAAACCTTCTCATGTCAGACTCAGTGACCTCAAAATTCCAACCTAGTGATTCTATGATCTCTCCTGGCCATACCTTTCCTATAAATAGGGGGAAGGGGGTTGGTGGGAATATATCTCTATTTCCCGTTCCACAGACTGGAAAACTCAGGCAAAGGACAAACAAAAAAAATAACCTGCCCAAGGTGATGCTGACTTGCACTTGTATGTCCTCTGCAGCAGACCACACCACTTGTCAGACAAATTGCACCGTAATAGGGGAGTAGTTAGGCCTTCAAGATTCATGGTTAGCAAATATTCCTAAAATTCTGATTAAACATTTTGTTTCCAAGTAGTTTTAAATTGGATGTGTCATTTTGCAAATGACAGATGGCTACTATACTGTAAGTGAGCAGGTTTTTAGTTTAGAACAGCAAATACATGAATACATTGGCATCAAGTTTCAGGTAATTCTTTCTACTGAACTTTTGCCAAAAAATTATATATTTGCACCGCATCTAGAAATATGAAATCTGCGAGTAGGTTTAGTTGCCCTTCGTAAAACCTACCGTACTAAAAGATAGCGTTAAATTGTTGTTCAAAACCAAAACTAAACAGATCAAAGAAACATTTTCCCAGAAGTATGCATGATTTTCTCTCAATGCACCGAACTGAAAAAAGGGAATCTAGGCAAGGAAATAAAGACCAATCCTAGTTTGCCAAATAAGACCAATTTAAAAAAAAAACAAAACCAAAACCCACCAAATCATCCTAAAACAAAACAAAAAACCACAGCATACATATACATTGAGTTGAACAAGCATGTATGCTGGACATATTATAGGATGAGTAACTACGTTTAATGTATTCATATCATTTTCACTTATTTCCTGTCAACTGGTAGAGCCATCTTTGGAAACAGTGGGTCTCAACATTCACACAATACGTTCAACTCTCAGACTCAATTCTACTCACTGGTCTTACCAGCTCAAACCTTTGGACCCTATGGCACCTAAATGTTCAGAATTAATTGTTTCAGATCTTAATTGAGATCCTGATGCAGTGTGCTACAAAGTCACCATGTGTCATACAGTAGGTCAAGGTTAGTGGAAGAAAAAAAAAAGTGAAAAAAGGTGAAGAGAGAAAGAGTTGGAGGTTGGACTGATATTTCTCTCGGCAAGCTTTCAGATGCATCTTCCTCCTATAAACTCACTCCTGGCAGTGACCATGATTTGGCCATTCTTGTTCCTTGGCAGTCAGAATCTGAGCTGCTTTTAAACCAGATCTGGTTAATCTTGGTGTGTAGACTTCTACTCCCCAGAAAATGCAGTCATAAGCAGAAGAGACAAAATTGAGGCTTATCTCTATTAGACTAAATTCAGTTAACAAATGAGACCTACATAGAGTAATCTAATGGAAAGAAGGAACAACTTCCTCAAAGTATTTGGGAAAAAAAACCAAACAAACTATAAACTAACTACAGGATTGTTTTGATACTGGGAAACAGTTACACAGATTTTTAATTATATTTTATAAGAATTAGTAGACAGTAGAGAAGGGTTTAACTGTTAAATGGTGCTGCTCCTGCTTGGAAAGCCAGCCTAAAACATACGCTGTGGGTGCTAGACGAGGGAATAGATGAGGAACAGACCAGGAAGAGTGAGGGCTGAGAGGCAGCTTCCTACAGAATTAAGCTTCTATGTAAAAAAAAAAAAAACCTCACTTCATTGATTAAATGAGTCATATGAATATATGAATACCAAGAAAAACATAGCTGAAGATAAATTTAAGAGCTCTGCTGAAAAAGGAACAGGGTTTCTTTTGGTGCAACTCAAAAGCAGTTACAGACCCTGCTATAGGGAAGGGTCTCTTCTTTGTAACACCTTCCAGAGCCTCACACTAGTCAGCTGCTTAGCTAGTACGCAGTGCTAAATCTTCTCCTATGTACTTATTAGCCCTATTTTGTACAGCATATCTGTGTACAGTTTCAGGGTGCAGTATCAGACCCAAATTTCTCCATTACTTCTAAATTTAAACTTAGAAGTTGGACTAAGGTACACAGTAGTAACAGAAATCACTGTATTTTCAATATGAAGAAAATTAGTTTCCATATCTTGTTTTAACCTACAAGCCACAGATTGAGCACAGCACTGTTTCGTCGTTTGTACCTTCTATGGGGATCTGCAGTAATTGCTCCAACTGCTAATTTTTTTCCTTAGGCATTACAGTAAAAATAACAAAGGCACCAGTAGATGATCACACACAAAAAACAAACCAAAAACCACCTAGGAATCTGACAAAGAGTGGTCTTACAGCCATTGTGTGTTTGTTTTTGAGAATCTGCTGCTGTAAACTGGCTTCTGGAGCTCAATATCCACATGCAATCTTCCTAGCCTGTATGGGCAATCATAGCACTTCATTGTCCAGTGCTATCATTACAATATTGTTATCATCTGAGCTTGAGTCTGACACTTTCTCTAAGACCTTTCAAATAACCCCTTTACTAGGCTTCAGTACCAAACCATTCAGGGCAAATCTCTGCTTTGTGCTTGTCAGCCTTAATAGACTGGATGTCACTTTTGCCTGTAAAAAGTGCCCGCTCTTCAGCTGTCAGTCAGTCCTTGCGGTGTCAGCCGAGAGCGTGGCTGGAGCCGCTGGATTAGAGGGTAGTTACCATAGCTGTCAGATTACTGACAACCTGACACCCACATCCCCAACTTCCTTTGACTGTATTTGGTTTCCATCTCACTCCTTGGACCTTTCTTAAGGTGGATCCATCTGCTGAAGTTAAATAATAAATGTTGTAGCCACCTGGGAAAGTTTTGTTCTTGTCTTCGATTCCTTTTGCAGCCGAGTTTGCCTTTTGCAGGCACAGACCATCAAATGGGTTTTGCAGACTTCTCTGCTAATTTATAAGAGGAGAAAACACACTTTCTCGGGTCTCCAAGTTAATGGCATTTCTTCGAATCATGCCTGTGTGTTTGGAGGTAGTTATGTTGTGGATATCTATCTTTAGTCAAAGGTACTGAGGGTTATACATATTTCCCCACATATTCCAAAGGTACTCACCACCCAGTTCTTTCAGTGCTTCTTCAGTTGTGCTCTCAAAAGGATACAGACTATGCAATCCTCCAAATAGTTTACAACTGTTGGAAGTAGCATGCATTATACCAATGCTTTACAGAACGTGCCTTGTATTTCACATTCTGCAGTTGACACGTACATTTCTCCTCTTTTTAAAACAGAAACTAAGACAAAGCAGAAAAAAACCAAACCCAAAAACTTAATTCTATTATTTAGGACCAGAAACACTCACAACTTTTTAGCTGCATCTTCACTTTGAGGGATGTACTTAAAACCATGCTGCTTGAGTTTGTACCCCTGTTGTCACACATCCCCAGGGGATGTATCATGCAGCTATATTCTACCCATGGCTAACTGGGGTAAATGAGATATATATTCCGCCTGTAGCTGATCTCAGCCAGCTCAACTGAGCCAAAGACTGCTTTTGCCCTCTCTGCTTGGATGACAAAGGGAATTTCCTATTTTAAATAACACCTTTGTAATCTTTCAGACAAGTGAAGTGAAGAACACTTTACTAAAAGCCACCTTATGATGGAAGACAACACACGTGGAAAGTTGGCAAAATTTTGTACTCGTACCTTCCTTGCATGCATGTTAAATTTAAATGTCTCAGTAGAAAAGGAAAAAATTGAACTCTTCAACAATATTTTTTAAATTCAGTTACTTCTTTTAAAATAATTTTTATCAGCCTGGCCACAATATTTTTATCTCATTGTATGAAATTCTTGTGGAAACCATTCCATATAGGGGAGGAAAGGTCCCTCTCTTGTGCTAAATACTGCCAGGTAACCTACAACTCACCATAAAAGGGAGAGTATCCAGACTATAACGCTGTTCTTTGCACTTAGCAGTAAGTGTGGCTGTTGCATCAAAATCCAACATGTGGCAAGTAATTTGCAATGTGTAGGATATCTGAGGAAACACGTAAGGGGCATAACACACCCCTCACAGAAACCCAAGGGACTGGCTTGCAAAGTTTGGAGAGATGGATTTCATTCCTTCCTGCCCCACTGTTAGCTCTAAACATGCAGCAGTGATGAATTTGCCAGCTAGCTCTGTCTATCTGCATTTTCAGCGACCACCCACACGGGTTCTATTGCATGGCCCACTCTTTGGGTTCTCACAGTTGCAGAACATTTGGGTGTATTGCCCCATAAAATTCATATATTTTCATATCTTCATTAGATGCTGTATCTTCATTAGATGCTGAACAAGTGCACACCAAACAGCTTTTTCAGTAAAGATCAAAGAAGTGGAACACTGCAAGAATCCTTTGGTTCAGCCGAAACCTGCCTGACCCTTTGTCTCAACTTTTAATTTGCAATTCTTCTATAACGTTGTGAACACAAATAGCTTCCTTTTTTGCAAAACGCAAATTTAAACCTTAAGATAGCTTATACCTAATGAGCTTTACAGAGATACCATTAGCTCCTTCATAAACAAGACTGCCTCAAATTCGGAACTAAATTTGAATTTTTCTTTAGGTAGAAACTACATTATGACGCATGAACTTTGCTGCCTTTTCACATTTCTTTTCAGCGTTTTCCTTCTTATTACATTTCATGCTTGTGTAGCTATTGCCTTGCAAGGCAGACAGATGTGATTATGGATACTCCACACCTCATCTAACCTCACTATTCAGAAAGGCAGGCAGCAATGGTTTTCTACCTGGAACCAGAGGTTGAGTAATCCAGAGACCAGTGTCTCCAGTCGCATGCCCGTGCAACAGCCTCGGTGAAGGATGCCCTGAAGCAGCTGCTGCAGAACTGGAACAGAAAGCACAGATGGACCCAACAAGGACCATCTTCGAGGCTAGTATTGCTCTATACACAGGTACCACAGTAACTACTAGGATACAGGTAATGGTCAATATGAAGCTCGATGGCAGTCTATTTGAAGGAGGAGAAGCCAATAGTGTCAGAAATTCGATACCTTACTAAGCTACTTCCATTAACAGATTCCTGGGCTGTTATCACTACATTATAACAAAAAAGGTTAAAGCAACCAGACACAGGGTTTTGTCATGTTTGTCACTTGTTTTTTGTTTGAACTGCCACCATACAGTGCATCATTAGAATACTCTAATTTCCAAAGCCTGCTATTGTTTCAGGTGCTTTTACATTTCTTTCCAAGTCCTGACACTTTCTGTGAAGGGGACCTTGCTGTATTGACAACTGAGCCAACACCTAGGAACAGGATTTAGCCCTTTGATCTCCTGGTAAAATATACAGTGCTGGCACTTCCCAGCCACGCTTCTGAAACACCGCATGCTCTCATGAAATCAGTTACAGGGAAGATAGCAAGTACCTCCAGTTTAGAAAAAAGGCTTCAAGAACATGCATGGAGATCTTTTTTTCTTTTGCCAATGCCCACCATGATGAGCCAACTCAATTTAAATATATTTAAATTATTTCCTTTAAATCTAGAGGCTCTCTCAAAACATTGTTCTGTAATATATTTTTAAGTGAAAAGAGGGTTATAAAAATACATTATTAATCCAATTCAGCTGAACAACTGTCAGAAATGTCATACTTAATACTATTTGCAGAAATTAATGCATAATATTATCCAGTAGATAGTAAGACACAATTCACAGCAGTGGGTAAATCCCTATTTGAACAGATGGGCTGGAATGTTGGGACATCAAGCTGACTAATTTGGGTACCTCCCAAGTAACCTCTATAACCATGGGTGTGCTGTTATTTTTCTCTCTTGCTGCCAGGTACCGTTACAGAGCAAAATCCAGCAGTGCTCTTCCATCCGCTGTGCACGGCACCCGGACACCATTCACAGAATTAACTAATGCCAGAGAAGAGCTCTGGAAATGACAGCCACACCTTCCCTTTCCAGATGCAAGGAGGAGGAATTACATATCTCATGTATGACAAGTCTTCAAACCCAACTTGAGACACATGATTCCCCTGCTTAGGAACTTTCAGGGAATTTTTAGCCACTCTCCAGCATGAAAGGCTGTACGCACTCATGACATCGCTGGTGAGAAGTGGCACAGTCTCATGTACCCATAGATTGAAGCCATAATTCATCTGGAGACTGACCACATATGCCTCTCCCATGGAGCCCTTCTCCAGTAGTATTGCCTCCGTAGGTAACCACAATGCAAAATGGGGAAGGGAGTTAACCCCCATCATCCCTGTGAAGGTGGCAGACCCTGGCTTGGTCCCCTGGAAAGGGGAAAGCCCTGTTTCCAGAAGTCCTCTCACCCACTACCACTATTTTGCCATAAGGGCTTGAAATGCTTTGAGGAGAGATCACCAGCACCACCGCGCTTAGGTCTACACATGTGGCTGCAAACTCATGCCTTTGTTTCCCAGCCAGCCCAAGGAGAAGCCTAACCTGAAATTATTCTTTTCAGCCCCTGGAGGAGCCAGGGCCTTGGAAAAATTAGTCATGTGTTTGGTGACGGCAAGGTTCAGGCTTATAAAAAAAATTAAAGAAAATAAATGTTAAGAACACTCTATTGCATTCGGTAGTTACTAATTTTAAGCAGTGATACCCTGGTTTATAACTCTCTGTTGCAACGCCCAGTATATATTTCTTTTGCAGAACACTACCGGCAAGTATAACATATTAACAGATTGCTTTCTAAATTTCTTTTTCCCTTTTTATTTTTTAATAAAGGTTTGAGTTACAGAAGTGCAAAAAGTGCTTTAAACCTCTTCATTTGTTTTGTTTACTTCTATAGCTTATAAACAGCCAATTGTTTTTAATTGGTTTAAAAAAAATAGCTTGAGGCAGAAACCTAGAAAACCAATCTTCTGTCTGGAGTAAATTTTTACAGCTGCCTTTTAAACTTCTGAAAATAGGGTTTATAATGGAAGTGCTGACACAACCTTATCTACAATATATCAGTGTGAACTGTACTGCTATAATAAGCAGTTATTATGTATGTGTAAAAATAATGAGAGCCAGTGTCTGAGGAGAGTTAATGTAAAATGCTAAGCAATTGTGGCTGGTTACACAGTATAGGTTAATATTCTTTCATATAGCTACACTTTTTCCCCTTTTGTCCTCCAGAACTCCTAATGAAAATTTTGATACCTGACGGTAATGATAAGCAGCCATTCACACGTCCTTTGTGTCAAGGCTAGAGCATTAATGCTTTCCTTCATATAACATTTTGCATAGCCTAAAGCATCTATTAAAATCCTTTGTAAAATTCATGAAACAAAAGTGGTGGGTTGAGTCTAGTGGGAGAGCAAGTAAGCTGCTTATTAGCAAAAAGTCAAAAACACAGGGCCAATTACAGATCTGAACAAGAAGGGCTACAGAACAGCACGGGGAGTAATTCTTTCTTCAGCCCAATGGGCTCAAGTGAGAGGCAACTCAGATAAAAATATAGCAAATATTCTAAGCAGTAATTAAACTAAAATGTTTGGAGTTAGAAACAGCTCTATAACAACTGAAGGATATGCTCAAGTAAAACAATTGTCTGGTCTCACATAGATGCTAAATTGGAAGGATTTAAGACTGCTCCCTAAAGGAACGACTAAGGGGTAGTCAAAGAGGAGCTGTGAGCTCAGGAGATATGTAAAAAAATCTGTTTGGTATTTCAAATGCTATAAATTAGATAAAAAATGAGCTTTTCTACTGAACAAGCAACATAAAACTGAATAAACCACAATAAGATTGCCCTTTTTCTGTTATAAACTTGACATTAAGCCTGTCATGTTCAATGACAGCCTAACAGACCTCATTCTTTACCCTTTGGAATTTGAAAGATTGGCAGATGTCATGATTTTCTTAACATAAAAGACCTTGCAGATAATGTTCACCACACATACTTCTGGTTTCATAACTTCACTCCCCTACTTATGGAATCATTGGGTAAAATTTCCAAACAGAACTTGAGAGTTTTTCTCTGGTCAATAATTGTTTCTGACCCTGAGGAAAATCTTTTATTGACAAAGGAAAAACGTGACATGGGCAGCAATTTTTATGATTTGTTTTACTAGTCCAAACATGCCCTTACATTCATAATAATGAGCTGCTTTGCACAAAACAGCTCATTATTATGAACAGAGGGGTATAATATTGTTAAGTAAGCTGAGTCAAAGCAGAACTAGTTGAGGTTAGCTCTCAACTGGAAGCAGTTTTCCCTTTAAAACATCCCTCCTCCCCTTTAAAATCTTTTGAAAAAACACACATGCTTTTTTTTTTTTAATGGAATGTGGTAAGAATCACAACTCACATTTTCTAACACTAAGCTGGTAAACTTTATGTGTTGTTTTTCATTTACTTTTCAATATAAGAATTGTTCCAAGATGTTCTATAAGTCAAGGTTATTATGCAACTTCTTAGGGGGTCACACCATATTCCTGTGAATCTGAGAGATAATTTAGCACCTATTAAAACAAGGAAATCCTGGCCCTGCACTTTTGCAGTATTGAAATGCAACAGAGCCGCCGCACCATATGGTGGGAAGGAGCCAGGCAGGGGAGATGCTGCAGAGGCTTCTATGACCAACCACAGGCAGCCAGACTCCACATTCACCTTCCCGAGGTGTCTGGGGCAGACCAAAGGAAGAGTGGCAGGGTGGTCATTGTCTCATCTGCTACGAAGATGATTAAGGGCCTAGAGCATCTCCCCTATGAGGAAAGGCTGAGTAAGCTGGGACTGTTCAGCCTTGAGAAGAGAAGACTAAGGGGGGACCTAATCAAAGTTTATAATTATCTGAAGCAGGGGATGCAGGGGGAATCAGCCAGCCCCTTTTCAGTGGTCTGTGGGGATAGGACAAGGGGCAATGGCTGCAAGTTGGAGCATAGGAAGTTCCGCACCAACATGCGGAAGAACTTTTTCACAGTGAGGGTGACTGAGCACTGGAATAGGCTGCCCAGGGAGGTGGTGGAGTCTCCTTCACTGGAGATATTCAAGACCCACCTGGACGCCTATCTGAGCAATATGAGCTAGGGAGCCTGCTTTGGCAGGCGGGTTGGACCCAATGATCTCTCGAGGTCCCTTCCAACCCCTACAATTCTGTGATTCTGTGATTCATGGTCAGAGAGCACCACGCCAAGTAGGAGAACTGCTGCATAACCCTTTGCTGGAAAACTGTGCTGCGAGGAAGTCCAGAAAGAGCCCTGGCTTTCAGAGCAGGTCAGGATTTCATCCCTCCTGCTGTCCATCACACAGGTTTTGTCCAACATCACTCAACAGTCATTTGCTTCTGTCCAGAGTCTCACAGTAGCTCCCTGTGGTTCAAATGCATTTGTTAGAACTGAGGAAGTTCCGCTTCCGCAAAAGCATGCCTAAGGTTTGCAACATCTTTCTTTCTGACAGGGTCGCCATGTGGGAAGTTGCATCAGACTCACCGGCTGCTCGCATCCATGCGGGCACAGAGTCCCCGTCTCAGAAGAGACACAGCCACCCAACTTGCCTAGAGAGGTGAACAAGCAGGTCTGGTCTGTGCCTCCAGGGTGCGCAAGTTTGTCTGCAGTCATTGGTAGGTCAGTTAGGTCTTCTATATTCAAGTATATAAATACCTCATTGCCAAGCGTTCCAGGATTGATGTATTTTGGGATGTGATGGCCTTTTAGAGAGACCATCACCTCCAGTGTCAGGAATTGTTATCAAAAGTTTTTGTTGGTTTTTTTTAACTCAAATTTGCATTAACTTATTGGCTAAACACACAAATTCCTTTTAAATCTAATTTCTAATTTGTATTCTGAAGACAAGCAACAGTTTCTAACAGCCAAACTTTAAAGCTTTTTTTAGTGTTAGGTAAGACAATATTCAGCAAATAGGCAAATTTTTAAATTTTTTTTTCAGCTACCCTTATGGATACTACGATTATAAGTATCTCAGAGCAATTACCCCCAGCATTAAATACGCTTTTAAGCAGATGCTGGGTACAGAAGTTTAAGTTAGTTCTGAGTGAAAAGCTTGCAAAATCTGCTAATATAATGTAATCAATTAAAGAAACTGTAATATGTCTTCCTTAATCACTAGCTACAATATAATAATCTATTTATTACTATTCCTAATCCTAATGCATTTTACTAGAGAGGTTTGGGCTATGAGATTTTCACAAAGATTTTTTGAAAAGAACTGTACTGCAAGCAGTCATATTACAGCAGTTTAGCTACCCTCCAAACATACAACAGTCTAATTAAAAAAAAATTGTTCAAGAAGCATATAGCATGGATGACATAATTGCATTAGAATAAGGAAATCAATCGAGCCGACCAACCTTTCACTCCAGTTCACCATTTACATACATTAAAGTCACCATGTTGATAGGAGTAGCATAAATACGACTTAAATGTACCAGACATTATGTCCAAATGAAAAAAACAACACAAAACACAAAAACAAATCTCTGAAATTATTCCAAATATAGCATCAAGAGAGCCTTGTGGTTTGTGTTTGCAAAATGAGATTTCTTAAAATGAGATTTTAAAAAAACCCCAAAAAACAACACACATAACACTGAACAGAAAAAAATTTCAAAACTCTATCTCCCTGTAGTTTCACTAACATGTTAACCTACTTACAGCAATTAGTGCTTCATTAGTAAGGCTAACTAACTGTTGCTATGCCCTGTAATGATTTGCCAGGTTTTCTATATACAAGTGCATAATCAATGTTTTCCAATTACTGCTATAGTGCAACCACTATTTCAAATAAACTAGATAATAATACAAACCCATTACTGAATCTGAAGTAGCAGAGGCATTTAATTGCAAGGCAGTTCTTTTCAGCTTTTAAAATTTTTCACACTAATGAAGTGTCATACAAAAAAGTTGTATTGATTTTTCCACCACATGGCTTCAACCACAAATATGTAATTATCCCTTTTATATCTAGCAAGGGGATTAAAATAATCTATAGTATATAGCCTTTACTTATCCCTGATGGGTCTAGTAGTACTTTTACCCTTTTCAAAATATGCAGCTTTTTGATGAATGAACTTTCGGTAAAACGTTGCTTTATCTGCTTCGTATCTCTACTTTTTTGAAGCATGTGAGCACTGGAATTTTAAGTCCTCAGATCTACCACCAGCAGAGAGGGAAGCCTGAGACTGCATTGCTGAAACAAGGACAAGTCTCTGCTGCAGAGTCAGAGGGAAAACACCCGACCCAGTTGTGGTCCTCTTCCCCACCTCAGCATCCCCATCAAGTGACCCGGGAACTGATTTGGCTTGTAACATGACTTTTAGTTAGTGTTCTCAAATTCTTCTCAGAGGATAGCAGTTTGTGTCTAGTGCTGCTGCCAGAGCACCGCATACCTGTTGTATTACTTGGGCAGATGCAAGCCAGCCCATCAGTTTCAGTGGAGCTCCCAGGACCTCTGCGAGCAAAGCATCCCCTCCACTAGGAGGGTTTGGCCGACAGACCTTAGACAGGAATTGGGGCTATACGTAGCGCCTAAGGCATTTGGGATTTCTTATTTTCTAGACACTGGTTGGGTACCATGATTTAAGATATTATTTTGGGAAAAAGCAGAGCACAAGGAATGCAAACTATATCAAAGGCGCTACTGTTCTACCAGACGAAGCAGAGGCACGTGATGAAAACCAGCGGGTTTTCATGCATGTTGTACGTACTTATTTTTTTCTTTAGATGCTTGGAAAGAATTTCAGATTGATCTTTAACATTGTTTCTATTAAAGCAAGTCTACAAAATGCTTTAATCGAGATGGAAGCTAAAAACCCCACGCAGAAAAGTGGGGAAAAAAAAAGAAAATAAATCCACATGGGAACACAGCTTTAACATGGAAAAGGGCCACGTACTTCACATTAGTAGGGCCAAAGCCTACCTCCCAGTAGTTTCACTAACACAGTAATCTCCTGGCAGTTCTTTCAGATATTTTGGAATTTACGGAAATTGTCTGGTTTCCTATATCCTGAGGAATATATATTTCAAGAGCAAATTTGTGCAACTGATAATATCTTGAGATCACATACATATTAAAACTAGCTAAACATTAAAAAAATAATACAACGATATGTTAAACTCTTGGATAAAAACCAGAACTGCATTATAGCCTTTGCATGAGAAATTTTGTTGTAGGGTTAGGTATTTTTTTCCCTAGATATTTATCTACAAGTAAATATTTGAAGGCCAAATACCGAGTATCACCAAACTAATCAGATAAAGAAACCTATTTGAGGCTGTTATTAATGAAATTAGATTTTAATGATAATATATTTAATAGAGCGCTTTAAAAAGCTCTAAGAAAAGTTGAAACTTGCAAAAATTTTTTCAATATTAGCAGTATTTAATATGTAAAACAGAAAAATAAAATGCAAGCAGTGATATCTTGAAACATTCTAATGCTCATTTCTTTCCCCAATAGATGCGTATTATTCCCAGCAGTATCTATGTGGGTCACAATATTTCTCTGGTAGCACAATGGACTGGAAAATTCAGAGAGAAAATTAGTATTTTAATCATAACAAAAATCTCAAGAATACACAAAACTATGTCTTATTCAATTAACATAGAATAAAGCTGTTCAGTTATTTTGGTTTTTAATATTGCAGAGCTCCAAGTGCTTTATTTTCTACTTTCTCAAATAGGTCAGCTGCATGTTTTCCTTTTTATTTTTATGGATTTCAAAATACTCTAGAATACTTCCGTGGTCATCACAAGTTTACAGTAAGACAATTCAACATTATATCTTTGTTCATTTCTTTGTTCTTCAGCATGTAGTAATCAAAGGAATAAAAATAATTATTTCCTTTTTCTTTAATTAAAATGCCTTGTGGCCCTTGCAAAAGACAATGACTAAGATGACTGTGAGTAAAAGCAAAAAATTATTTCGTCAGAAGTTTAAGGAAAAAAAAAATATATATATGCACACACACAGTTAGTGGAAGTGTTTCCAGAATAATAAAAGGCCATTATCTTGACCGTTGACATGAAGCCATCAGAGTCATATTTATTGATGAAACTTTCAGCTCCCAATCTGCTGCAATGAATGAGCATCATACAGCTGTCAGCAAAGGCAGAGTACAGAAACAGTGATAGCTTGTGACATTTTCCTTTTGTAATTTATGAAAACAAAATACCTTGGAGTGTGTAGAACACAAAAATAAAAATTTTAGAAGAGCTCCCTTAAAGGTAAAGTCCGTAAGATACATATCTTCACAGTAGCTCCCTTCCATCAGAACCATTTCTTTGTAAAAGTGGGGATATTCATGCAGAATTAATTGATAATCCTGAAGTAATGTTCTCTATACAAAGAGAAATCCTGCCAAGCCACAAACAAATATGAAGTGAGAAAGTCCTAAAAGGAGTATTTTCAAAGTAATTGTACTGTGAGAATGCCTTGGGGATATTTATGGAGAAATAACTTTACAACCTTTTAAAATCAATATCATTAAGAAAATGTTATTATAATAAATATCTCCCCAGAGGAATTGAGACAATTAATGTTTAAGTATTATAATCTCAAAGTGAGCATTTTTCAATATTAAAAATGTCATTTGCACACATCAGAAACAAGCAGATGAGGAAATATAACATATGTTGTGTACCTTTCACCTCTTCGTTTCATGACGCTTGGACAAGATGTAAAAATGACTCTTCTCGAAGTTTCTTGGGTATCAGTACTTCTGCTCACAGAATCTTCAGATGCCAACTCCTGCCATATGACATCTCCTTCAAGCAGGACACTGTGGATACCAAATACACCAAGGAATCTTACAGCCCCCCTGCCAGCGCCCCAGGCCAAGACGCTCAGCATATGCCTCTCACTGTTTTTCCCAAGCAGGTTGAAGGAGCGCTAAAACCTGGCATGCACGCACATGGTAAAGGTCCTTTCTGTGGGGTTTTTTTTCCCCAGGTGCTTTTTGCCCACTGGCTGCCACCACGGACGAGGACAGTCAAGCTTTCAGGAAGAGTGCAGTTTCTCCCATATATGACCCAGTTTGGGATACTGGATATTTTCGATATGTGTGCATATTTCTGATTAGCTGAGACTTTCCACCCTTGAAAATCCTAACTGAGATCTGCATGTAGCTACTTCTGCTTGGTAAAGCTTTGGCAGCAGTTTTTGGGGAGAGAGCTGAATATCGCAACAGTGTTTATCCTCCAATTTATTATACTAAATGCACATTTTAAAACTATCCACTAGACTATGACAGGCACATTAAAAACATACTTGGGGAAGAGTGAGCATTTTTACTTGTTGTTCTGACTCCTCTCGACAGGTGAGAGTGGGGGGCAAACACTCCCAGGCCAGCATCAGCCCTGGAAAAGTGATCCTTCACAGGGGAATGCATTACAGACAGCTCCCTTACCCCTCCCAAGGAAGCATATGGGGGGTTAGTGATTACGAGGAACAGGCAACACCAAAATCAACTGTCAGGATACATTTTAATGGGCAGGGTCAGTGCACAAAGCAGGGCACCGAAGTAGAGTTTGGGACACGATTGCACCAATGGTGCTGCACAGTCTCCACGCACGAGACCCAGGATCCCCCACATAGCCCAGAACGGGCTGCCTCCTTACACCACCCCTGGGGAGACGGAGGAGGCTCTTCCAATTTTAAAAATTACTTTGAGAAAGATACTCGGGAAAGAAAAAATAACTTGCATCAAATTGCCTTAAACTGATAAAAAAAAATCTAGATATTTTTTGCACATTAACTGCTGCTTCCTGGTTGTGTTTTCCAGGGAACAAACCCAGCTGTCTTCTCCTTTCCCATTTTCTCTCCCCCAGTTCAGCAACAGGGTGAAAAAGCAGCGCCGTTTGCATAGCTCTCCTCCAGGCGACAGACATTCAGCACTAACCTGGTTAATAAAAGATGATATAAAGTTGCTTTCAAACATCACACCGGTCTCTTCTACAAGATTAATAGCTGCAACAAGAAGCAGTGGTAGCTGCAGACGAGTGAGGACACTTTTTACAGCCACAGACACGTGACAGGTCCAGGAAGTTTCTTGGCTCCATAGGAAGACTGATGCAGAGCAAGGCAAATGGCTGCCTGCACCCTCTGAACCTGGCAGGGGCAGTGGCAGGACAGAGGGTGGACAGCAAACCTTGGGCACATGGGTCAAGGCAGGCTTGGTTCAATGGAGAATGGAGCATTTGCATCACTTGAGGATGAGGCCTTGAGCATTAAGGTCATCGGCAGAAAGTTCGACACTGTACCACTCCAAAAAGGGAAGATTATCAAAATTAACAAATGCATGGTTAGCCTTCCGGGGGGCCAAAAATAATGAATCAATCCATGTTTTAAAGCATTATGGCCAGGACATGAAGAGCTTTAAAAACCAACACATTGCAGACTTCTACATAAAACTTCTTCTCTCTGTCTGCTTATAATCTACTTTGAATTTGTTCCCTTTCATTTAATAAAGGCTCAAAAATTAAATCTCTTCTTTGTAATATTTTACAATAATCTCTGAAGAAGCAATTAAGTTTTAAGGAAAAATGTTAGAAAAGGCAAGTTCAGATAGTCTTCAAAAACTAGAGGAACTCTGGAAGAAGCATTAAAAGCACTGTAAATCAAATATTTACAGCCATCTACATGTGCTTCGAATAAAACCATTTTTTAAAACGGGAAAATTTTGATAAGGATTTATAAAAATCACTACTATACAGCTCTGCACTGAACACAACTCAGCTGAGGAATATTTTATGGAATGAATGAGGAATACTCATCCGTACCAGCATTCTTTAGAAGTACAAAAGCATGCTATCACGGTCCAAGCAACTGCACAAAGTATCATGCTTTCACATAAATTTCAAGAGTAAGATTCAACAAATATTTTATCCGTGTCTGAAGAACACATTTTCATGCTTACCTACATATATTGCAGCACAGAGCAAATTAGCCAGCTTGGAGCCCAAAGACTAGTTGCTCTAAAGATGTTCCTTAGCATCTTTAAATTTTCCAAACTATCATCTAAAAAACTGCATTGGATATTAAATAAATAAGGAATTTTAAAATTAATATAACTATAAGGTCAAGCGCTGAAATTCTCTCTCATTGTTAAACACTCTTAATTAGGTTGAGCCCTAGGAAACAGCAAACATCTGGCAGCCACAGTGGTTTGTCTATGTCCGGCGTTTGCACTCAGCTCCCCTCTGGATGCGGCTCCCTGGGAGCTCTGTGGGACACAGGCTCTGAGAGGTGTTAGCACGCAGGAATCACAGTGGCCTTTCTAACCATCCCTGAAACCTAAACCTGTTGCTTTTGCATGCGTATGCATAGCTTGGGTAAATAATAATTTATGCCTGACTTTTTTCCTCTTGTGACTTTAGTTTTGATATCACATCATGATTCAAAGCCTGGTGCACCATAAATTTTCTCCAAATGTGTAGTAATTCCTTGGCGCAGTCTAAAGTTATGATTCATTTATACTGGAGTGACAGCATAATACCTAGGTGTCAAAATCCATTAAAACTGTTCAATGTCTTCTGTTTATTTTTAGAACCAATTGAGACTTAACTGATGGTGAAAAATATACAGTCAAGTGTGTTTACTTCACCTTTACAAAGAATCCGTTATACTCCCAATTAATTTGTTATTCCTGTCACAACAGGTACTGGATACTTCAAAACTGTCATTACCATTTCTCCTTCTTTCTTTTGCCTTTTTTTATATGAAGGCTTCTGTTTATTTTTAACCCATTAGTAGGTAATGGTTTATTGTTTTGTAAAATAAGGAATTTCACATCATTTTCCATTTTAATTAAAAATGTGGTGAGTAAATACATTTCCTAAACAACTGAAAATCACCATGCTGCTTTTTTTTCCTTCCTGTTGCAATTGGGTGTTTTAGTGCTGAATTTAATGACCATTCACAGGATGGTACATCTTGCACATCTTGCATTGGATTGGCCGGATGGAAATTAAAAACACACTATGTGACAGTTACAAGCACCAAGACCATTCTTAGTACAAATTCAGAGCAGTCTTTGCCATGATAATTTTTAACAGTACACTTTTGTTCATAGGAATTTCAGAACAATGTTTTTTGGGGGAAAAAACAGACAAAACCCCCAAAGTTACCTAGATAGGCACTACATCTCAGAGCCTGGCATAACGAAGAGCTAATCAGCAAAACACAACAGTTTTCTGCAAATAGCTATAAATATAATTCCAAAGAAGAGTTTGTAGTGGGTGTATTATAGAAACAGCAGACAAAATACTGATGTCCATACTGAAACCAAAGTAACAATACAACGCTGGGGGAAAGGTGGCTTGGAACAAAACAAGTACATTAGGAGGCAAATAGAAACCTAAACATACGTGCACACCCTGGCTCCTGATACTAATCTGCAGCGAGTGCTGCCTTCAGCAGCCCCCATCACACTTTGGGAGACAGGCACACAGCCCTCCATACTCCTTCTCCTTCCTCACCTGGCAGGGAAGCATTTAGGCACATTACAGGCACTTTTGCATGTCCTTCACCGTCAACACAGGCAAAGACAGCAGACCCCAATCACTGCTGTGAGGTCCAGCAAGAAACACAACCCAACACTCACAGGGACAAGACAAAAGTGGTACAGTACAACTCAGGACCTGTGGCTAAGCGTACCAGCCCAAAAAAAAAGCCAATGCCAAGGAATTGCTCCCTCCTCAGTTACAAGCTGGCTAGGATAGACCTCTGGCATATATATCGTAGTTCATAGTTTTACAGCACTCAGTCATCTATCTACTTGCTGCATTTCACTTCTGTACAGACAAAAGATAGGACTATAATTGACTACAGGACTTGATGTTACTTTAAACGCATCATTGGTGACCCCACCACTGCCACAGCAGCACGGATTGTCATTCATTGCTGAAGCACATTAGCTCATTTGAAGCAAAATGAGACATTGTGGTTTTTTTAAAATCTGTTAAAAGGATTTTATTACAATTTGGATGATTATACTCTGTAGTCATAACTATGTAAAATTAAGCATAAGTAGCTTAAGTGACTCATAGGAATTAGAAATTAAATAGACCCATTAGATTAAGTCTATCCTCCCATCATCATACTATGCTATCTACAGTATATTTTCCAGAGTTTTGACTTGTTCGGTTTTAAAAGTCTCAAGAAATGGGGCATTCATTATTTCTCTTCTACAATTGTTCCCTAACCTATTATACCTTACACTTAGGAAAATTTTTTTCACTCCAATTGAGTCTCCTCTATTCACCCTAAAGACCGTATCCACTTCCTGTTACACCCTTCTGCTTCTTTTACAAGTTGTAAACATACACCCTCCCCTCTCCCACATGGGCTGGTGCTTCAGCTCTTTGAATAAAATTTAGAGCTTTAGTAGCAGCACTATGTCTAAAAGCTGCAGCCGTTGCTGCTGGACACCAAAATCACAGCATGGAGGAAAGGACCTGAGCTCAAAGCTGCATCTCTTGGACCATTCATGTGTATGCATACTGGCCGCGTGCTATCACCACCCGCCTTAGTCATAACCAAGAAAAATATATTTCAATAAGAAATGGGCTTTCCTTTGCAAGATCATCCACACATTTATCAGGATGGGGGTTTTCTCGTGACAGCGAATGAAATTTTTATAAGAGATGATTTTCAAACATTTTAGAGTAACTATGCTGAGTGATGGGCAGTGCTGCAGGGGAAGGAACGAACAGTAAGACGCTATAAGGGACTTGCTGAAGCAGCACCTTCCTCCATATTAATGCTCACAAGTGACTCATTTCCTGGCCCAAACTCATTTTTCTGACTCCCATACATGTAAAAATCACATCAGTTTATCCTACCAATTCACAGGTGTAGAACGTGTACCTCTGAGCCTGGCACAAGTGCTGGAACACGCTAGTTTACCTCTCACAGCCTGTATGGCCTTTCAACAAGGAAATGCACGAATCAAAAACCCCACACTGCAGCTAATTGCCCTTCATGAAAATCAGTAACAGTAGTTTGAAGCTACCAGTATATACACGGGGAGTGGGTGTGTGTGCAAAACTTATATGCAACTCTATCAACACGCAACACAGCAAGCCCAAATAACGGAACACCAGAGGTCTCGGCACAACCACTATCACAGCGAGCCACACTGCAGTCATGACCGGAACAACATGGCCTACACTCAGATAAAGCAATCCAGCATTACCTGTCTAGTTTGAATTCTCATCAGACAACTCTGCTTTCCAGGCCTTACCCATCCATAAACCTGTATTGCTATAAATGCAGCTACTCCTGTAGTAAAGCGTAGCAGTCTAGAGAGAAGCTCAACAGCATGTGTTCGGGATGAGAAAAAGGAAATAAAAAATTTTGGGAGGAAAAGTATGTTCAATATCACAAAACAACCAACAAAGCAATGCCAAAAACCCTTGGAACATCATGCAAATATTATTTTAATAATCTGAGCACTGAATCTATTTTTAGGAGAAATGTTCGGTCCAACAACTCAATGAGTGGTTTGCATGAAACATGCAAATGCTTGGAGAAAAACTCTTCCCTCCTACAGAACACTTTTCAAACATGGGCAATGCAGAAATGAAAAAGTGTCAGGACTCAGTCACTTCAGCATACAATTGAATTTTTGGCTGTAAAGAATTAGCTTGCAGGACTGGAATTTTTAAGGCAGAAGTAATTTTTCTCTACAGCAATGTTTTTTCACAGGCTAAGAGGAGGTTTTAAACCTGAGGCATTTTATGAGCATTAGAGGTAATCTAGTCATGTCTTCCCACTACAGACATTACAAAGGCTACTTACCCAGGGATCATTAATGTCTCTTAAAGCACAGGTAAATACCCAGGTGTTCCCCTATGGGTCTGTAGAGGTATTTTCCATCTCTAAGAAGTGCTTCCACAGTTATGAGTATCTGGGACCATAAATACCATCATCTGCCACCTTTTGCTGCAACACAACCTGCTACAGAGGTACTGCTGGCCTGCAGCTTTAGTGGTTAACTAGTGCCAGACTTTTTTGGGGAAGGCTGTTTGTTGTTTTAATATTGCAAGCGGTGTCCCTAAGACAGGAGATGTGGAAACCCTGTAGAACATAGGCATTGGGTAAGGCAGTGGGGGTGGGGGAATAAGTATAATCAAACATTTGTCAACCTAGATAAATACAAAAGTGTTTACTTGGTTACTTCAGCTTTTTCTTTCCAAGGTACAAACCATGCAGAAAGCTCTCTCCAGCATTAAGGTGCTACTTGCTGCAGTTCTTTTCACTCACAAAGATGATTTTTTTTTTTTTCCTAAAGAGGAGAAAATTTTTGTAAGAGGTACCAAAGCACCCACTCCTCTCAGCGCCTATCACTGATTTCAGGTAAAACATGACATTTGACAGCAGAGCATGCAGCTCATGTAAAATAAATTCCTGTAGAGACAGTTTGTTTTAATTTATCAGCCTTTAAGATTATTTCATATCCTTGTCAATCTGAGAAGTGATTTTTTTTTTAAATGCAAGGAAAAGAGGAACCAACACAAGTTGAATGGCAAAAAAAAAATCTATTTGCAGCAACTGCCACAATTTTATAACGAACAGAAAGGTTTCTTTAACTTTTAATTAGACCTCTTTCCTCATTAATTTTTTTTTCTCCAAAGACTTGCTCCAAACACACCACCTTCTCCAGCTTTCACTATATAGGCTCACAAACAAGCTACAAGGCTTTTTGTGTGCGCAGTTATGGTCCATCATTATTAAATGTCTCTTGTTGGACGGAAGAGGTGCTTCATCACGAACAGCCATTCATCAGCACTTGCCAAGCCGGCTCACATCTGACCTCTGCAGCAATAATGCTGCATCAAGTAGGCCAACTACCCAGTTTAGCAGCAGAGCAGGGAGCAGGAGCCAGCTTCAAGATTAAGTGCACTGTTTCAGGTTTCCATTCCCAGGAGCTAGGCGGGCTGATGTTGTATTGATTGTGAAAGTTTACCAGTAAGTATCACAAACAACAATAGCCAGGTCAACGATCGGTGATGCCTGAATACAAACCCCCGTGGGATGCCAGCGCACACGGCGCTGAGGCATGGCTATCATGATGGCTGAGTGCAGGTTGAGTAAGGTTTACAGGGAAGGGAAGAGTGAGAGCCTGCAGCATGAAATGACATTTAAGCAAGTTACATGTGGGAGCAGAATGAGAGACAATGATGCAATTACATATTCCCTAGTTTCCAACTGCAGAAAAGCCCTGTCATCTCTGTTCACATGTTCAGCCAGCCCCATGTTCACTAAATAGCTTCAGGTACTCAGGAACAGAAAAAGAATGCATAACTGCAATGTGAGTATTCACAAAAATAAACTAGAGAGAGAACAAAGTAAAAATATTTCCAAGAGTCTGTCTCTTCCACCAGCCGCACGGGTTTGTCACGGGGATCTGAAGAATCTACTTATAAAATTTCTGTGGGTTTATTTTGAAAACATAAAACCTCACAGACCGTCAAAACCCCAGATAAACTTGTGAAATAAGATATTTCTAATATTTCTTCTGATACTGTGAAATTCGGTAGTCAAGATTAAATGGAAAACCTGTATTTAAACCATACTAAGGCTTATTGTATTAAAATCCAGACTCATTGGCCACCCTCCAGTGTGGAGTCATATCCCATAGCCATACAGGGTTTAGCATGTATTACATCTAATGTATACCTAATAGCTCATACTTAAAACTAGAGCTTATACTGAGATGTTGTTCAATACCTGTATTAATAAAACGTTTCAGAATAGTTTGCAAATACCTTAAAAAATTATCAAGAACTCATTACGTTTGCTTCCCAGGCTCTCCAAATTAACATCGAATAACCTTTGTAACACATACCACGTGGATCTTAGTATCCTATTTAGGGCCAAGAACTTTACCTCTTCAAACCAACTAAACCATTCCTTATAATTTCCTTTCCAGACAGTTTATACTTTACACAGTGGCAAAACATAGCTATCTGTTTGCTAATTACCACATTGTAGAGGAAGACATGCCAGGTAAAACCTGCCTTTGTCACAAAAGACTTTTACCATGGTGTCAGTAGCCCTTCCCCTCCCGTGTTTGGATCACCGTGTATTGCACACAGTAACCTTCTTACCCCCCATAGGATGAGACAACAAAACATGCCTTCTATGAAAAATGAAGGTTCTTGCAGCAGTTTTATTTTGCATATAGAAAGCCTATGCAAAGGCTTCTTTTGAGTGTTCACTTTTTATCATGTCCACAAAATTCTGCCGAGCAAATAAATTGATCTAATGTGGGTTATAAATGATTAGCAATTAGTCTTCCATAGATCTTACCTAGCGACCTGATGAAGGGCACACATTTATTCATCCTAGCACTGTTTTGCACCTGTTGCTATCTCTTCCTATGCAGCTGTCCAAGATGAGTTCAAAACCGACACGGTCAAAAAAAGTTCTCCTGCACCCCCCATGAAAATCTGTATTCTCATCTGAAATAATTACCTACCTTTTCATTTCACCACTATGCAACATTATAGGAACCTACAGAAATACCAAAGTCTACCTAGGACTCTAATAGTTCCAGACTAGTTTTAATTATTCTGCTCAGTGTAATTTGCACTTAAAATGTTGTGCCTAAATGGGGTTTAAACATTAAAAATAAATGGCAGTAGGACCTGAGTAAAACTGTTGCATTTCATTTATTTTTAGGTATAGTTTCCGATGCATCTTTTAACTGATGGAAATCCCAAGGCTGTGTCTTATAGGGGTTAAGATATGGGATATTTTTTCTTTTGCCTGAAAATGAAGACAAAATAATTGTCCGTTGTGTAACTACAGGAATAAATGAATAAAACCTGAGCAAAGTGACAAGCCTATTATATAAACAGAAAAAGGAGTATGTCTAAAGATTTTAGTACCATGGAAACAAATGTCACTTATATTAGAGCATATTACCCTCTCTGGTGTTTTCATTGTTCAGAAAAATAATATCAGTGTCACTACAAGTCTGTGTGATTACTAAAAGGGTTGCTGTATTTAATGCAATTATCTTTAACTTCTTATCTTCTGTAACTGTAGGCCTCAAATCTCAGTTCCTAGTTTTGTACTGGAGACCATGTATTTTCACTGTACTAGTTCAATACTATATAAAAATAATGAGAAAAAAATGTATGGGATTGTTGTTTTCCTCTAAGAGTATTCTGGAGTTCTCAAAGATAAGTGAGTAAAATAAAGAAAATGCATAGGAATGTCTTGCTGAAATAAGAAACATATTTAAAGATATTTTTTTCCTTTTAAAAGTTAAAGGTATGTATCATAATAAAAGACAGGTCAAGACATTCCTGATAGCTTGATATATTCTGAGATAACGTAAGGATTTAGTTACAACCTTGCCAATTAATTATATTATTTGACATTTGGAACTAGTTGAAGTCTTGCTGATGTGGTAAAATACTATTTTTATCTGCTCTATAGAAGCATTTATACTGCAGTATTTATAATGCATTCAGTTGAAAAGTGATTGTTACATAAATGTGTTAACAAGAAAAAAGAAAAAATGTGAAAATAACTGTTGGGCTTTAGACAACAAAAAATGCAAATGCCACAAAATGCAGTCCATCCCATCTATATCCTCACAATTAATAGGAAACTTAGGAAATAAGTCTCAGTCCATAATTAGCAGACCAGTTTCAACTCAGTTGGCAGAAGTGCTTAGTAAGCACATTATAACCCACAGGTTTCCATTAGGATAGTACATCACACCTGTACTTTATGAATAACACAAATCCCACACCTATAGGGGATAGCATAACTTAACAGCCCAGGAAAAGCTCACAAACATTTTCTTAAGTGCCATTGGGTAGGGATTTTTCTTCACAACTAACCCCTCAAACACATGCTGCACAGCAGCAGGGCAGGGTTGTTATTATAAAACCTCTGTCCTTGCCCCTCCTTTCCCCATATCCAACACAGCCAAAGGTTTTAGAACATCCTCACCTTTTGCTGGACAATATAGTGCAATCCCATCCTTGCTGCTGGCTGAAGGCAGCAGGATGCTTGAGTGTAAACGAGTTGTTTTCTCATTATCCTTCCTGCTTATAGGTAGCAACCATAAAAACCTCCTTCCTTTCCTCTAAGCTGAGCGTTTGCTGTTACCTGACAAAAGTAATTAAAACAAATGAAAGAGATGGAAGAACTTGTTTCTGGACACAAAAACTAACTTAGTGCCGTTGGACTATAGGCAGAGCATCAAAGCTGTTGTGGGGTGGGGGGATAGGGCATGATTTGAAAATATTTTTTGAAAAGGGCTGTTGGCATTTTAACCACTGATGGGTAAAATAAAGTTTCTTTGTCACAGCCAGTTTATCACATTAAGCCCATATTAATATTTTCAAATCGTAGTGACCTCATCCTACCAGAATATACCGGCCCCTAATCCTTGTTGTAATGTTTTCTCATTAGCTGCTCAGCATTGGCCACACTGGTTGCAGCAGCTAAGCACTGCTTCAGGCACCACTGGAATTAATTACTAGAAGAAACACTGCTGTTTTGAATTGTCATCTTGAATTTATCACTTGCCACTTAATGTAACTCATCTGACCTAATACCCGCTCCATGTCACCAGGGGCTTCAGCACCAGCCCGAGGTGGGTGATGGCAGGGGCACCACGGACCCCTGTGTGTCCAGGCAGCCCCACAGGCAGCTGCTCCCAGCCTGGCTCCAATCCTGCCTCGCAGGCAGAGTGAGATAATGATGCCCCCAGCAAATTGCAGATTACCCATACGTCAGGCAACACCTGAACCAGAGGAGGACTCTGAGCTGGAGCCAGTCCACCTAATGGTCGCTGCGCGGAGATGATCATCTTTCATTTCGCTGGATGAGGCGACACTAACCATTTGTTTCACTCATGTTACATTTTCAAAAATAATGAAACTGGCAATTCACATACGGATGAATAAATGGCTCCAGGGGACCTCGCGGAATTAGGCCTGTGGCATTTTCTTATAAATCGTGAAGAAATTGCTCGTTAAATTATTCTCAAACCAGAATGAAAGTCAGTAATATAACACAGGTATGAACTACCTCTACATGCCTCCCCCCGACATACTTTTTCCATTTGTCTTAGGAGGAAGGATCTTCCCGGGGTTTGTATCTTTAAAGTCCATAATAAACGCATTCTTTTGCTTAAGGCAAAAAATGTTTAGCTAGTACAAAATGCAACATTTACTATGCACACACTCACAACCCCCCCATCTAAATTTTTCCTGTGAAGAACTTGTAATTGCAATTGACTCATTTCACATTCTTCTGGCAAAAAAAAAAAGGAACAGCCAGAGCACCCACATTTCTGCTGAAAGCCTCATATTTGCAAGCTCTATTGAAGTGCTTAACTCCATAAGAGATGTAATTTTATTATTGCTGAAAACAAGGATGACTCAGTGTAATAAGCCAAAAATACCCTACAGATAAGATCGGATAAGTATTAAAAACTTGCCTTTTAGTAGCCTTTTAACAATAGCAATTCTGAACACGTTTCTTGAGACAAAAAGATTTCCTCTTGCTACCACACTGTATACTCAGCACAGTAAACTTAGAGAGATGTATAATGCGATATAAACATTAATAGTTTCACAATTGTGTTTTAGAAAGACTATTTATAGAGAAAATACAAAATGCCTCCCAAAAGTATACTTAGACGTAAGCCACCATAATCTTCTTGCTCATGCAGCAGGAAATCTAATACACCAGCTCAATAAACCTGTAGGAAACAAAGGTTTTATGTAGCATTAAGAGTCACAATATTAAAATACCACATATTACATTCAACTACTCTTACAACACTCATTTTAAGAGCCAAGAAAATTAAGTGCCAGCTTGAGAGTAATAATATCATAACATGCAGAAAGAGACTAGAGAAGTACAAAAATACATGGAGCCCTCATGATATCTTTGTCACTTGGGTCAAATCCAAACACTTGACAGTATTGACGTTTTGGGTTATCACGTGAAAATACTGCCCCGACACAGCAGTATTCCCCAGAACATACTGCAAAATGTAAAGTGTCATCGATGACTCAATGATGTTATATCAAAATGCATATTTTTCCTTTTTATTAAAAAGAACAATAATCATTATCATTGATATGTCAGACAAAACCCAGGTCTGAGAATAGGTACATGAGAAAATACAGGTATGTGACTGTGAGAAAGTGTTAAAATGGGGTGTAGATATCATTGACTTTGGGGTAGAGTCATCTAGACAACTGATAAATTACCCATGAAGTAGTCGCTAAGTCTTTTAGAAATTTATTTTTTTTTCGGTTCATTGCCTGTATTATTTCTATTATCTTACCTGGTAACTGCTCCCCAAATAGTTACCAGAGGTCCAGCTTTACAGGCTTCAACTCCTGGAGACATGGCTTTAAAGAACAAGAACTTTGAGATTCCAAGTTTCCCATTCCCAGAATCTGAAGTCTTCGCTCCACTTCTAGCTAAAAGGCAAAGATTTTATCTTTCAACAGGTTGTTGTTGTTGTTCCTTGGGGTTTTTTATACACCCAAAAAAATGCTTTTACATTTACTTTTAAGTTCATGACTGGATAGTTCAGAGGGGTAGGACTGGGAGAAGAAGTTGGATTAGAAGGAAGGAAAGAGCATTTTCCAGCTGGTCACATTTTGTACATGTTTTCTGGATAAACAAAGCTGCAGAATATTTTGGCAAAATGGATTAATAGATGAAGGACAAGCACAGTGGTCAAGATGCATAACAAATACATTTATCATATAATTCATACTCGCAGTTACTGCTTATATATTTATCATTATAAATTATCATTATCCTTGTATAACAACTTCATCCATCCATGCAAGTAGATGAGAAGCAACATGATACTTAATTGCCAATAAGATGACTAAAAATCCCTTCAGAGCACAAAATAAACTTTTAATGAAAAAATGGCACACCAAATTGTAATTATAAATTAATTTTAAAGACAGTATTGAACAATACATGCTGCACCTCAAAGGTGTAAATGTTCTGTGCTTGTATTTGTATCTTACACCTGAAAAATTATCCTAGACAAGCATTTGTGGAAGCTAAGTGTTTACTTCATGCCATTATTTAATTTTTAAAAATCCTTATTTTAAACTAGAGGAAATACCATCAGGCATATAAAAGAATTCCTTACCAGAGAAAAATATATCTAAAAGCAAACTGTGTGTATCTGTTGTTGGGAGACTGAGTTCATGCAAGCAATTGTCATGCAAGCAGAGTTGTAAGTAATAATGTGGCCTTTAATGACGGAATGATGGACCTGCCAAACACTAGCCCCTGCCATAGACTGCTTGTATTTCCCTGCACAAAGATGCCCATCTGGGAGTTATTAACATATCCTCGTCAATTCAGAACCTACTTTAACATAATCCATATTTGTTGGAGAAAGTCCAACATCAGCCAGAGAACAGCGGCCACGTGATCCAGTGACACATTTCAAGCAGCACACATAAAGCATGCTTGGGCAGCTAAGCAATTCAGAAATGCAAATAACAAAAGCATTCCTCTTCCTAGATAAAAAGGACAAATCCCTTTTGGCATAACATCTTATACACTTTTAATGCTGAAAAGAAACAACAGAGGTAGGAAATGGACAGGTAGGTGCTCTTTCATTTCATTCCAGGCATGCTGACACACTTGGTCTTGCACCAAAACTGCTCTTCCTGAGACCCAAGGAATGCTCTGCTGCATGGGGGCAGTGGAAGAGAATATGAATTCTGTTACATCAGCAGTGTCTCATGCTTGCTTGTATGATGCTTTAAAAAGTGAGTGCTGTTTATTTAAAGGGACCCAAATACCAGCATCAAGGAGGCCTTATTAGAAAAATTACTTAGTTCTACAGGGCTGTCTACTCTTGGAAGCTCAGGTTCTCATCGTTCTGCTGTTCTGTATAATTTTGAGTGATTCACTATATGTAAGGTTTTCTGAAGCTTGCACCTTTTTTTGAAGTCTACAGTGGTACTTCTGGAACCCCACTATGTGAACAGTAACAATTCCTGAAACTTCAATCCAGGTGAGATACCATGAGACTGCTAGCACCACACGCAGATGTTGGGTATTCCAGAATGCTGACAGCTAAAAACAAAGCCCCTTTTTAACCCTCAACGTGATACAGTGTCATCTTTACTGACTTTGGTTTCTGAATGGATAAAACCCTAGAAACCTCTTTTCCTCCTTTTTCACCCAGGCTTACTTGATTTTGTGATTTCTGGTGTTCCAAGTAATATTGCTTATGACCTTTAAAGACCTTCATGGAGATGCCACTTTTCCCATCACCCTGCTGCTATGGATAGACTCCAACACAAGTCTGTGTGCTACAAAAGGATAGTATAAACAATAGCTTCCCATTAAACTTCAGTTTAACATTAGGACTGCTGTCCAAAGATCATACTTAAAGATAACTGAAGTGTTGCTATATTCCTTTGTGTAGCTCAGTCATGACCCTAATTAATGTGTCTAGTTTGGACATGTAGTCCTTTAAGTAATGGGTGTGTTTGTTTGGACAATTAGGCAGAGTTGACAAGGAAATTTTCCATCAAACTGGGTCATAAAAAGTACATTATTCAGCATTATTATGAGTAAAACACTATTTATTACCTGAACTTTACAATACACCATTATCAATCATTACCTGTCATTAAGGTATGTTAACATGAGATCAAAGTGACAAAGCCAACTTAAACAAACAGAGGTGCAGAGAAGGCTTTTAGACTTGCTCATTTAAATCAAAATAAGTGCAGTCAAGTCCCTTGATTAGCTAGAATCTCCTTTCAACTCAGGATACAAATCAACTGATCACTGCAAGCTCAGAGCATCACTTACTCCCTGGCACAAGTCACAGCTGTATTCTTTCTGAAACAAAGTACCTAGGTAGTATGGGTTTTTTTATGGAAAAATACCACAAGGCTTTCTGGATGCAAGTTTCAATTCATTCCCACGTCAGCTCTCACCTAAAAATATTATTTGCTCATTTGTTAAAACTAATCAACAGAAAGAATCTAAGAGCCAGGAGGGGGAGGTTCTTGGTTTAAGGGATTAATTTAAAAAAAAAAAACCAAACCAAAACACAAGCATTGCTGAATCAGCAAATTATTCCAGACTTAAGCACACCGAGTTTCTTAGGCAACTATTTTCATAGTAGCAACTATGAGCAAGTGAGTTGTGGAACAGGATCCGTTTCTCCTAAGTGCCATGCAATGCTCTCAAATACAAGTGTTCAAATACACTTTGTGTCAAATAGAGAAAGATCTACGGAGAAGTGCTCGATCGTGCTCTGTGCCGCTGACCGCCATCGTGAAAATCACAAGATGATCCCCGAAAGCAGAACCCTGCTGCAGCTCTTGAACAATGCCATTTTATGAGCAACATTACAACCAAATAGCTGCAATATTTTCTTGGAGCTTGCACGACATGTGGACCGTTGAGCAAGTTTTTCACTCAAGATAAAAGATGTTAGATGTGTGAGCACATTTTGATTTTCTCCAACTACGCCATTTAACAGCCTTGCTGCAGTCTGCAATTTTATTCTGCCTTGCAAGATTCAATCGATGTTCCAGAGAGCTGAGAAGGACAAAACTAGACATCAAACTATTTCTGGCTAAATCTGTGCCAAATCTTTCTAAAATTTTTGAACTATTTTGATTCTTTTTTCTCACTACATAGTTAATCAGAATCTCCTTTTCTTTCCAGATATAAATTTATACAAATCAGACACACAACAATCCTCATTTCCATGGAAATATTTCTCTCAAAAAGAAGTCAGATACCACATGCATCCATAACGTATTCTCTTTTCTTGGCCAAAACTTCTATACTATGACAGAGCCCAACATTTACTCCAGCACATAGAACAGTCTGCAGCCTCAAAATACTTTACCATAGCTTCATTGTATACTGTACAGACGTGCAGTCCATAATAAATGGCAGGAGGTTGATTTAGGAAAGGCTAATAGCCTTCCAGGTTTCAAAAAATTATTACCATTTTTACACCTTTATTAGGAACTGGAGCCACACTTAGGAGAGTTCCTTCATCAGAGATCTTTTAAATTTTGCTAGATTTCTGGAAGCAAACTAGATCATTTTGTTAGATATCTTGTTACTCCTTCTCTCTTTTTGAAGCTTATTTTAACGCTCACTAAGCTCATTAAGCGGATTTACACAAGGTTACCATTAACTTTATACAAATACCTCCTGACCTTAACCCTTATCGGTTGGGTAAGGGGGGGGAACCAACCACTTTAAATGCATAGTTCTAAATTTTTGCATATCTACAGATTCATACTGGACTCATGTTTCAGGTGGGGTTTTTGGGGTGCAAAGGGTGGTTTGTTGTTTTGGTTTGGATTTTTTTTTTTTAACAAGCACATAGCCATTAAGGAAGTATTAGCTCAGAGTTGCCACATAGATTTCATCCTAACACTGTTCAAGGCTCTTTAATCTTCAGTTCTGACCATATGAGCTGTTTATTACTGCTTAGAGAGCAACCTCTTGGATAAGTAAGAGCTTCAAAAGTTAATAACTACACATCACTGTCAAGAAGTAAAAGGCTTCCTTCACACCCAGCTGAGGGGTGCCCCTCCTATGATGTACATGTTTCCACTGGAGGCCTCAAGAAACAAAGAAGTGAGACCACACAAACAACTCTCTGAAAGAGAGGGCAACACTTCACTACATCTGCTCTACTTTTCTGCAAATGAAGGTGTCATGTTAACATTAGTTGGCTACTCAGAGCATTTTTAAAGACCAGATAGAAATTCTAGCTATAAAAGGGAAGGTGACTAGGTGGTGCTCAAAGTGACACAACGCTGACAAATCTAGAAAGAATACCTCATGATGCTCATGTTCTATGTATAAAGTGGTCAAAAACATGACTATGAACCCAAGGGCACCTTAGACACTGAAAAAATAAGGGCTAGACTATATTTGTTAATTGTCTACTACATTTTGAAGCACAGGACCTATATATTCATTTTTTTAATCATTCACCAACTATAGTTGGGTTTTTTTTATTTTTGCAGAACAGTGGGTTTAAAAATTCTTTCATGAGGCATGTTTGGGGATCTTTAATAAGCACACCGGTCAAGACCTCTGTATTATATCACCCAACAGACAGATCAGATGGTTTCCAATGGTTCCAGCATATATCACAGCCTACTTCATTCCACATTTACAGATTAAAAGGTCTACTGTAAACATGCAGTACTCAAAATCCTGTGAAGTCATTTTGATTTATTAGAAATATTTGATAACTATTCTCACGGAATGTAACCAACAGAGTACTGCCAAGGAAATGCTACAGCATCAGAAATTTGGTTCCAAAGGCAAATAAGGAGGAGTAGATAGGCAGAAAAGGGAATGTAGTCCAAGTCTGTCAAAACAAAGAATGCTGGGGCCAATCTGAAAATTCTCAATGCAAAGAAAACAGTGGGCAGGGCCAAACACTTCAGAAGTCAGCAAGAAATAAGAGGTAGGAAAAAAAGAGATCAACATAAAACATTAATTGCATGTCATTCTTAACTGGTTAATTATGATGGGGTTGGCATTTTCATACTCTATTCAGACACCTTTAGCATCTTATAAATGCTCTAAAACACCAGATCCTGTGAGAGTCAGGTCACCTGTTGCACGATGGAGCTACTCCTGTTATCAGAGAAGACACCAAAGATTCACTCCCATTCCACCCTTTGAAGTGATTTCACCAAAACAACATTTAAGAATAGGGTGGCATTCTGCTTTCAGTCTCCTCTTTTTGATAACTGTTACGTTGCTTTACTCAACCACATCTACTGCATTCTATATAGCTACATGATGTTATGTTTTACAGCTCATTTTTAATTGCATATCATTGCTACCTTTCTTGTAAAGAGACAGGGCTCTGCTATTCCTACTAATTATCCAAATCACCAGTTGCTATTTGCATGTGTGTGGCCTTGCCTAAAGCTTCTAACCACGAGTTATGTCACTAAATCAAAGCACCTTTGCTGTAGTGACGAACTAATAAAGGTTGCATGACATTCCTTTTAAGCCATTTGGAAGTATTTTTTCCTAGGATTACAGTACTCAAGTACAATAAATAATTCTGTGGAGGGGTGGGAGAGGCAAGGGAGGTTGGAAGGTTATCCTACGCTGAGGCTAAAGCGCTGCTATTCCACCGAACCGCAGCCCCAGCAGCACTGCAGCCCTAGCCAAATTGACTCAGTTTCAAGCATGCTTGGTGACACAAAACCCATGCCAGTGGAAGCACCACACTCCCTTGGGGTAGCGCCAGGTCCATCATCACTGGTGTGTGGGAACGTTCTGCAAAAGGTGTTTCTCTTTGTCCCAATCTTACTGACCAAAGCCTGTTGCTTTCCTCACAGCGGGTTTCAACTTTCTCTGCCTCTAAATCTCTGTTATTATCTAAAGGTTTTTTTAAGTGTTAACTAATATCACCACATTCATTAAATGAAGTTGGAAGATCCAAAATTCAGAAGCAGCTGTACTCCTCCATTCCCTGGTTCCCCTAAATCTTTCATACAACAATGGATCACCTGTGGCACTGCAGGCAGAGGTGCTCATTCAGAAGGCAGCACTTGGCTAGAACTGCAGTGGCAGAAACAGCAATGCCCGTGTTACAGCCCCCAGGGAAGCCCGCACACTCCAGCTGAGTGTGCACACACAGGCTATTTGGCAAGCCTGCCCATTGGAGCTTTGATGAATCCGGGTCCCATCTGCCCCAAATATGTTAAAAGAAAAAAGGAAGATCTTTGATTAACACTATAGGGAACAGTAACTGAAATTTCAGTTAAATTACAGAATTAAATCTGTTAGAATGGTTCCCACTGTTTGATTTCCTTCTAGTTTTTTGAAAGTATTGGTTAGGAATTTTATATCCTAGAATTAAAAACATGAAATACTTGTAATACCACTGCTGCAGTAAAAATACTTAGGTTTTATGATGTTTCTCCAGAGATAGATATTTAGTACTCTACAAATAGGTTAATTTAGCATGAAAAATAGCGTAAAGCTTTCATTACTTCATTCATTTTGAAATTACAAGGCCAGGCCAAGAACAAGTCATATATCACACACTGGTCATCATGCACAGATTTCCCGACTAAGAAATGCAAGTTAACATGAGTTTGTCAGCTTTGCACTGCCTCAGAGAAGAAACGTCTGTATAGTAAAAGCCAGAACCACAGTGCTCTGGTATGGCTGGCCCCTGGAATTCATTCAGGTCATTGCATCATGGTCAAGTACATCATTGTTTCTGAACTTTTCTGGCATTGCATGAGTATTTACACTGTACAGACATCAAAATCTTCACATGTACCAGCACAAACCTGACTTCTAAGGGATGTTTGAAATGGATCTATTAATTTTTCTTTTTTTTTTTTTCCAAAGTTTTTGACAGAAATATGAGAAAATTGACTTTGAATCAAAGAACAATTTTTCAGGGGAATTTGCCTTCACTTCATGGTTATGAATGTCAGCAAAAGCATGCTGGGGGCCTCTCAAAGGAGGAAAGCATCCCCCAGATGTCTCACCAACACTAACACATAGCTCCTGAGGGCAGCAAAGGCTGTCTGCTATAGCAGAGCTGAGAACTGGCAGGAGCTGGGCTCAGTAGGTCTGGTCTCAGCTGCTGCTTGCTTTGATAGAGCTCTTTTCAAGTAGACCCAGAAAGTTCAGGGAACATGATCTTCAGTTACTATGAACATCAATCAGCTTCATGCGACCACATATTCCTCTTTCAGAAGAAACAGCACAGGGCAATTCCCCAGTAAATGCACTAAAATTAGTCTTCAGAAGCTCTAAAGTTCGCAGGAATTGTGTGCCTGTTCTCTCACGGCAAGTCACCCACCAGACCAAGAAGGCCTAAATCCTAATCTAGTTTGCAATGAAAGTATTGTGTGACGTATGCAGGACCTAGCCTCGGGGTGGACTGGCAAAAAGACAAACAAAAAAGCAGGTCACTACCCCATTAATCCTTATTGCAGATGTTACCAAGGAGAAAACCGTTCCCTTATATTTGTATTTGTGTTATTCCTTGCCCTTGGGTCAACTCAGTCTTGACTTTCAGCAACTGGTGTGTTCAGTGAGGAATAAAAGTTATACAACTGACCCAATCTTCTGTTCAGGTAATGAGAAAATCATGTTATGTGCTGTAGGTGGGGTTTTTTTGTTAAATCGCGGCCCTTGCTATTCATTAACATTCAAGTGCTGAAAAGCCAATAAATTATTACCAAAAGGAAATGTAAACAACTTTCTCTGAGGAAGGACTGCATACAGTAGGCTGGAACCTCCTTCAAGTTAATTGCAACACAGTCCACTAATGAAACTTTCCATCTATTAAATCTTAACAGGCATAACTATAAAAATGGCGCCAAGCTCCTTCTCCTGCCTCGGAATGCCCCAGACAGCATCTGCAGAGACTTTCACACTTATTGTCTTTGCAGGGATTAGTAATTATCCCTAAGTAGTACTGGCAACATACAACTAATTTCACACTGGTTATGGAATTTTCAAATTAATTTGCATACTGGAGCTGGCTGCAGGAAAAAAGTAGCAATGGTACCTGGTTCCTTACCAAACACCTTGTAGCAGTCTGACCCAAAGTCCACTGAAGTCAATACCAAAAATCTTCCTTTGCTTTCAAGGTCAGGATTAGGGTCAAGATGAGCAAGAACATCACAAGCACTTCAGCCAAGACCTTTGTTTGCTTTTGAGGCAAAAAAAATAAGTTCCTCCCCTTCCCACCCATACAAGAAGGACCACTCAGTCCTGTGGAAGTGTAACATCTCTCTTGGCACATAGCAGGGACTACCTTGCTTATTCATGGCTCTGTAAACCATCTTGATCCACCACCCTTTCAATCTCACACTTAATTTCATCCTCTCAGTAATGTTACTAGCTGTTCAGACTCTTAACTAACAGATGTGTTTCTCATCTGCAAGATTTATTCTGTATCTTCTGCCAGCTCACATCTAGATGTTTTTAAGCCTTGCTTTTCTGCCGCTTCCTTCATGTCTTTAGCTGTCCTTTGCTCCTTATCTACAAAACAGCCATGAGGGCAATCTGGAACATGTGAATTCTTTTGCGGCTAAATTTTTAGCTATTTACTTCAAAAAAACATTAAAGACAAAAAGAATTCTCTACGTCCTGCTTGACTTGAGACTTGCTGTCCAGAAAGGAAAAACACCCATTCATTCTTTTCCTCTGTTCAGTGAGACTACTGAAATACAAGCAATTATTTAAAGTCAGGCAGGATGCACTTTCAAGGAGAAAATACCAGCATTTTTCAATGGCCTGGGACTGAACATAAATACATTGAATAACCATAGCTCTGTATGCCAGTCAGTCATTTTCACACATCATATTTTAAGTAAACTAGAATGCACACATTGATATACCAAGTGAATGATCTCACTTCATTCAAGCTGAAGCCAGGAAGAAAATTTAGCTCCAGTATATACAAATTTGACTCCTTGAAGCTGAAGTATTAATTAGTTGAACAAAACAAAGAAAGGTGTATTTTGCCAAGTGTTTTTAGCTCAATTATTCTACTGTTCCTCCTTTGACTCCTTGTACCAGAGAAATCACAGTACATTATTTCTGGATAACCTTATCAGCGCAGACTTTGAACATTGATAGGCAAGGATAAACATACCCCATTCAGAAGTCTATCTTAAAAGTTACTTGGAAACCACTTTCTCCAGCATGGCTTAAAAGATACATAGTGAAAACTGAAGCACTCCTATCTCCCTTTAATTCACCTGTTTAATTCAAGTAATAAAGTTCTATTGTATTACACTGAGGAAGGAAATATTCTGTGATATTGTACGAGTGGCAGTAATATCAGGTTAATTACATGTAATACATAAGCTGTAAACAGAACTTCTAAACAAAAACTACAAATAAATTTTTATTATCCATGCGTTATAATTGGTAAGTGCCAACAAAGTGCTCAGTGCTATGTAATGTACTAACAAGAGTGGCTGAAAGAACTGAGGCTGACATACAAGAAAAGGCTTTAGAAGTTTAAAGCATAAATATTTACTACTTCTCCAAAGGTTATCAAAATTTTAGAGGTCATCTTAATGGGCAATATATGTTCTTAATGTATTTTTGCAGGCTCAAAACTTAGCCAGAGTGATAGCATAGTACCTAAAATAAAGAATTCCTGTCTCCCCAAACACACACACAATATTACATTTTTCAAGTTTACTAAAAGGGCTTTTATATAGCAGTTACCAAATGTTTAGTTTCCTACTTAAAATTGGAAGCTGTAACTCAACTTCAGTTTATCATTTGGAAGAAATGACAAATAACTTGGGTTTACAGCAACTACTTCTTTATATTAATATTACATTCAGCTAAGTTTTTCCTTTGTATGAAATAATCCTAGAGTCGTTTCATGGCTGCTAGGTGCCATAGCTATAAAGCTGAACAGTTCTGGGAAAGCAAGTGATTGCAGAAAGAATGGCTGAAGCTGCGGGGGGGGGGGGGGGGGGGGGGAAATCCCATAACGCTTTATTTTAGCAACAGATTCTAACATTAGATGCCTTGAAACAGCTTTATATCTTTACTGAGACAAAGGAAGGGTCTCAGTGTGTGCAATCTCATACTCCTGAGAAATACCCTGGGAGCATTGTGCTAAAAAATATCTCAGCAACCCACCAGCTTCTCAGTTCAGGGGCAAACATCAAGGTGAACTATTAAAAGTTTGCTAATCAGTTCTGCATATAGCAATTCTATGGAAAGTTACACTACTATCTCTACACAACAGGTAAACACCTCTTGAACTCCAAGAGATGTTATCTGACTTTAACATGTGAGTAAGATGCTCCAGGTTTAATATTAGTCCAGGCAAGCTGTGCCTAAACTTTACCATGCCTAAACTCTACCATGACGCTGAACTACCCAGAATGTTAAGAGTACTCCCTTTCCAAGACAGCTTTAAGTTACCAGTTGAGAATCATAGAATCATAGGGGTTGGAAGGGACCTCGAGAGATCATCGGGTCCAACCCCCCTGCCAAAGCAGCTCCCCAGCTCATATTGCACAGATAGGCGTCCAGACGAGTCTTGAGTATCTCCAGAGAAGGAGACTCCACCACCTCCCTGGGCAGCCTGTCCCAGGGCTCTGTCACCCTCACTGTGTAAAAGTTCTTCCACATGTTGGTGCGGAACTTCCTGTGCTCCAGTTTACAGCCATTGCCCCTTGTCCTGTCCCCACAGACCACTGAAAAGGGGTTGGCCAATTCCCCCTGCATCCCATACTTAAGATATTTATAAACATTAATTAGGTCCCCCCTCAGTCTTCTTTTCCCCAGACTGAACAGTCCCAGTTCACTCAGCCTTTCCTGATACAGGAGATGCTCCAGGCCCTCAAGGAGATCCTTGTCCTTTTTATACCAGGGAGCCCAGAACTGGACACAATACTCCAGGTGGGGCCTGCAGGGCAGAGTAGAGGGGGAGGATCACCTCCTTAGACCTGCTGGCCACACTCTTCCTGATGCATCCCAGGATCCCATTGGCTTTCTTGGCCAACAGGGCACACTGCTGGCTCATAGCCAACCTGTCATCCACCAGGACCACCAAGTCCTTCTCCTCAGAGCTCTTCTCCAGCAGGTCATCCCCCAGCCTGTACTGATTCAAACATGGGTCTACACAATCATGTCAAGTCTTGCATCCAATAGCCAAAATCCCTTCACCAAAAGGGTCTACAGTCAAGTCAGTGTAGGGTGGAACTTCTTCCTTTTTGAAGGCCAGCATCATTTTTTTTTCTCTCCCCTGAAATTAACTTTTGCTGCTGAGTACCATGGATCAAGGGACCTTTGCAGCCATCTGGTCTCACAGGAGCCAAGTTGCCCTGGCACAGAAAAGCACTTGGCTCCTCCAAGAAACTGGGAGTGAAAAATTGCTATTAAAAAAACCCCACAAATAGACTATTCTCTGTTTTTCAATTGGCACCCTATCTTCTCCATTTCTCTTTTTCAGATGAAACTTTTCCATGCTGGAGCTGCCTTCGTTTTCTGTGTTTGTTATACAGCACACAGTACATTTTTTGTAGTGAAAAATAAATAAAAATTTCATCTGAATTATTTTGATCATTCCTTATCTATCCACAGGATGTTATCAAGGCATTTCAGGTGGTATTTAAAATAGAGATACTAGAAAATGAGATGTTAATATTCCAGCATAGATCTACGATCATCCCATTAACTGATTTTGAAGTATGAACTTAAAGTAATGCTTATAAAGCTAATTCAGATGTGACATTTTCATCCAAACATCTATAGATGTGAATTGCTTCCCACTATACAGAAGAAACACACTCATACAACCCCAAGAGCAACCTACAAGTACCCTATTTGCATTCAACTTCGCCTGTCTTTGGCTTTTTTCTGTGTTTAGCACCTTTTGTTTCTACTTTTCTAGTTTCAATCTTTTGTTCCTTTAGACCCCCAATTGTAATTCCATTAAGTAGATGAAACATTACATTAAGGCAGAAAAAAATCCACGCCATCAACAAGGCAATTCAGTGTTCAGGCTCCTGCAGCACCTGGTTGAAGAGGAAGGATGTGGTGCTGTAGCAGCTGCTGACAGCAAGAGCAGGTGGTGGGGGTGAAGGAGAAGCAGCAGAGACCACCTTGCCTGTGGCAGGTCTGGTGAAGGATAACGCTCTGTCTTCCTCTCCTCCTCCAGAGCACCATACTGCAGCACCACCTCCAGTCTTCCTCCCATGTGGCATCCTTTGACAGCACTGTCACACAAGCTTGTCCCCATAGGTGGATGATGGGCCTTTGGCTGTAAGGGGCACTCAGTAAATCTGGTGTTGACTAGTGTCCAGGATCTGCGAGCCTTAAGATCAACTTGTATGCTCCCTGACCAAGGCCCGCTGACTCCCAGGACACCTTTGTGTTTTCTCAGGCAGGACAATTCTCTGTACCAAGGGAGCAGGAACAATACATAAAGGAAGGGAAGCAGGCGACTGACCTGTTTCAAGATGTTCAAAAGCAAAACTTAATGAGGAAGCAACTGAGAACAGCAAACAAAAATGGTTTCTGACAACTATTACATCCAATGAAACAACAAAACAAGCAGAGAGCTGAGGAAAACACTGAAGGATCATGGAGTTATACTTTGATGAGAAATTGCTATTTTACAAAAGCAAAACCTTCATACAGAATAAGCAACTGATTCTGAACTTTTGCAAGTACATTCTTTCTTCAACTTTTGTGCAAACTTTTCATCCCAGGCCCATTCATTACAATCTCTGCTAAAACTTAGCAGCTCTTTAGATATTCTGATTATCTAAAAGGAATCCTATCACAATGAAGAGAAACACAATATGAGTGGATGCTGTAAGAACAACCAGTAACAAAAAACATCACCACACTTAGACAGCCTACAACAGGCATTTGTTACCTCAATGCTTGTGTGCCAAAAACCAAAGAGAACAGGAAACGATTTTCCTTAACCAAAACTTGAATAAGGATTTGAAACCTCAACTTTTCCTTGTGTCTGCTAAAGTCTAGACAATTATAGGTACATCTTTTATTGCATTTTGTGACAGCCTCCCAGAATCTATGAATAACAGTGCAGTATGATTTGAAAACGTATGTGCATATGTTTAAGGAAAAATGAAAAATAGGATAAAACTGCAGTGTTCAACCTGTTACTATACTGTATGATGGATGTGGAGCAGCTCTGCAAGAATTTATGAATACTGCATTTTGACCCGGTTATTGAAAAGTTTATTGTATGACTATATTGAGTTAAATCAACAAGACTATTGGGGAAATAAGGAGGGATCACTCAAAATAAGCCATCCCAACAGAAGTCATTAGAGCTAGTTAAAAAAGCTTCAACTGTTTCCTGTGAAGATTCTGCCTCCCAAACACAGCAAGGGTGTAAACCTTCCTCACCACAGAAAACCATGTCTGGGAGTAGAATAAGGGTCATCCACTTACTATATAGGTAGAAAGTCAACTGGGAATTGTTTACACTGTGGACAACTGCCAAAGCGTTTAGATTTGTCATGCTTTGAGGGTAGAGATTGATAAATTTATAGGCAAGACTGAAACACAGGTACAATTTCAATATTACAGATTTTTTTTCTTGAATTTTTAATTTCTATAGTTAAAGAAAAATATTTAGGCATTACCAGTATTTTATGAGAATGTATCCTCAACTACAGATCTAGGATTATAAACCCAGGTAGGTGCCCTGGCCTAGCAGGCTGTTACACAGGTCATTTTTTGCCATGTTAGGTGAAAACAAAACATTCATCAATTATTCATATGAAACTAGAATTTAGAACTACAGCAATGTGGTTTAAAATAAAAGTCAACATTTGAAATTATTTTTGCTTGATTATTTTACTTCATAAAAAGACCAGTTGTTTCAATAAGAGAAACAAATATTCAGTGTCAATACTGTGGTTAAATGAAAGTTTTGAAGGCTATTTCTGTAACACATGGCACAAGTGGGACTTTAAAATTGTACCTGAAACAAATTACAACTGTTTTATTAGAAAAATACAGTATATTGAGAACGTAGCATTAAAAAGATTATGTTAGTACATTTTATATCCAGAACTAAATTACTTTAAAGGTACAGCTAATTCTTTCATTTCAGAGGATCATGGTTTTAATCAGACCTTTACCATTTGTATGCTTATTTCTAGAAATCTTTATTTTCTTAGGGTTGTCACTGGAATAAAAAAATAAAATCATTATTAGGAAAGATTAGTACATATCCCAATACATATAATAAGCAAGTTTTCATTCAAAAGAAAAATCAAGTGCACTTAGCACACATTCATTTGCCAAAACCACAGATAAGCAGTCCATACAGGAGCTAAATCTGCTGTCAATACAGTTAAACTAACACAGTCAGCAGATAAAAGACCACACTAGATTAAGAATACCACCAAAGCACAGAAACACCAAGGTACCCAGGTGGAGTCGTGATACCAACAGGCAGAACCAGCCAGCATGCACCCATTAGAAATCTGTGGATACTGGTTGCCCAGCCCCAGCTGCTGGAGTACATTGGGAATAGGTAGGTTGTGAGGTCTGGCTGCAGACCTGCAAAGGACATTTCTAGCACAACAGGTTGTGCTGGTAAATAGTGTTGTGGGGAACAGATACTCAGCAATGCATGCGAGTCATATCGGACCTGGCCAATCTCACTATCACCCTTATCATTAAGCACTTGCTTTCACTCATTCCTAGCAGGAATGGAATGGGTGACATGACAGGCAAAACCAGCTGCTTATTTCTGCTTAAGCAGTTTCTAAGGTAAGATACCAAAGGTTCTCAGCTGTTAATTGACCTACAAGGAGCTGCACGAGATGGAATTGCCTTTTTTATAGCCTCATGCTACATTTCTGTCCATGATCTACCCTGTTTAAGAAACATAATTCAATCATACTGCATCAAGTGCTGGGTGGAAAGAATGTGTTTATTATTCAAGTTTGCCTTCTTACAGCCTGGACTGAACGAGGCATCCTTTGGTCAGTTATCCACAAGAAGCCACCTTCGCTCTTTCTTTTTCCTCTGGATGGCTATGTAGCCCCCTGCACAAGTCTGAACCTTGAAACCAGTGCGGGTGCAAAGCTACACCAGACCCAGCACTTTATGCACTAAGCAAGGCATTTTGTCAAAAGCACATGATCAGGGGTCCAAAATTGGTGCAAATGACACCAAGATAAACTTTAGAGGACCCAGCCATGAGCCATAAGCACCACAGAAGGTCTGCAGCTGCCTAAGCCAAGGGACTCCCCCCTCCTCTGTGACACCGCCACCACCAAGGGAGGCACTCAACATGGAAAGCTTCAGATGGCCGTTTGCAAGGTGTTGTTTGTGGGGCCTGGGAGAGTCTGGTAGTTGTTCCCTCACACTCAGTCCTGAGCAGCCAAATCTCATGCCTTCCCAGACATTCTGCAAAAGCTGTACGTTTAATAGGGCTTGCAAAAAGACTAAGGGTTTGCTTCTCAAATAAAGGAGGGATGAAAGGAACTTTCCTGGGGTTGTGCTGGCTCAATTCCTGTTTGATTGACTGCTCATGCTGTTGCTTTGGTGGTTATTAGAGCTGGTAAAAACACAATTTCTGTCCCACAGGAATTTCCTATACTTCAACATTTGTTTTCATTCTGAAACAGCATTAAAAATTTCAAAATAATGAACACTTTCATGGAATGAGTGGTCCTAAAAATAAATTAAGAAGTGTCACCGTATGAGTGTGTATGCGCATTTTCAAGTCAGAGGTCTAACTCTTTTCTCCCCTAGACAGCCACAGCGGTTTACAAGAGGTGTTTTACCCAATTCATCATGTCAATATCCTGATTTGTCTTCCTTAGGAAGACCAGAGTGCAATACTGAGCTACCACCACAAAGCTTTTCCCCCTCCTTCAGTTCCCTGACCTGCTCAAGTCCTAGATATGTCAGGAACATAAAGTAACAATTTGAAGATTTCTCCAGAAAATTCAGCTAGCACCCAGGTAGCAGCAGATAGCTCCTACATCCCCCTTTCCTTTTGGGGGATGCATTGACATGAGGAGAGTAGGTTACAAAAAATTGTGAGCCTCAGTGTCCTCAAGTTTGTCAAGTGGTCCTTCTCAGCTACAGACATCCCAGAGCAGTCTTTATGCCAACTGGTCCAATCCCAGTTTTTGCTTAGCACCAGTGCACAGCTAGTGGCAAAATCCACCACCTTCTATTCTACTTCATGTGGCTATATTTTGAGCAAGGAGCAATAGAGAACCAGCAGTTGGCAGAAGCAGGCCTGTGATGACCTGCAGTGGTTGTCCAGCATGGTAATTGCTGTCTTGCTCTTTTCTTCCCCTATTGAAAATAATAATATGCATCCTAAACAGACAAGTGCCAATCTGCTTCTCTCCAAAGCCCTGAAATGAAGGAACCGAGTGTCCAAAGTTGCAGCAAGAACCTTGTTACCATTTTGCAGTGTCCCTTCCTCGCTCACAGATCTTCCCATCCCTTGCTGAGCCATATAGAGAGCTAAGGTTAATGTTACTGCATCACAGCCTACTAGGTGGAATATAGCCGTGTGAATGTCTCTTGGCTTAAAATAGTCTTTATGAAGCACTGTGCTTTAGGGAAATAACGTTAGCAAAGAAATGTCAGATTTTGCTCTTGTCGTTGAAGAACAAAATCTAACAAGGGTGGTTGTCAGCTATTATGCTTTTGTGCTGAAAAATTGTACAATCCTTTTAAGTTACATATCATGATTTTATAGCCTTTTAACAAGAGGAGCACCACTGGGTAGGATTTTAACAGGGGAAACGGGATTGGCGATTTATTTATTTATTTTAAAGCGGCTCAATTCCCTAAGATCTTCCTTGATTTAAGCCACGGTCTGTATTACAAACAGAAGAGATTATAAGCATCTAAAGCAGCCATGGTTTTGATAAAACTCTCTTAAGTAATGATGATCCTACAGCATTCAGACAAGTCAGGGGTCAATATGACCTTATTTGCCTGTGCCTTTCATTAGGAGCACTCGTTCTGCAGTACCATACTTCTGGTACCTCCGAATACACAGAGGATTCATGCTTCAGTTCTGCATGTATTAAGAATGCAGCCATAGCAACTACTAGCATTAATGAACTATTTGCTTATGCAGTAATAATTAACTTCCATTACATTACTTTGTGTGATTACTTTCTTAATTGCCTGAATTATGCATCCATTTAATATTTAATAACCATTCTCAGAAATCAGACACTGGTAAAAAAAACAAATTGCTCACAGTTTCCTTGCAATAATTAAGCTCACAAGAATAAATGAAACCTTTTAAAAATGAATGCCTTGTGATTATATCCTTGCATATAGAACAAGATCCTAAATTAGCTATTTATTAAGTCTAAATTTAAGACCAAATAGTACATTTTTCACTTACACCTTGGGAAATCAACCTATACAGTACCTGACATCACCAGCATAATTAAGTGCCATCTATTTACTTTGAGAGTCACGGATTCTGCATTAGTATGAACATTCAGAAGCGTGTGTGGGGAAATCTTTTAAAATGCCTCCTTGGAAAAATAGCATCTTCTCTACCTGAGGAGGCTGCTTAGTTGTGCTTAAAGTACTGGAAAGATCCATGAAGCGTAAATAGCCTTCTGATGGAGAGGGTAGGGAAGGATTTTTTTTTTTGGTCATGTTTTAATTTACATACAAACAATGGAAATACAGTTATACAGCCTGAGGTCAGGCTTACCAAACAGGATGAAATTCATTGCTGTTTATAAAAATAACATTTACAATCAAAAACAAGCAGTTTGATCTACTTGTTTTTTCATGTTGTCATCTGTCTCTCTGTGAGCCCCGTGCCCTGCCAGCACCCAAGCAAAGCCACATGCTGATTTGCAAAGTGATGATGCCATTACGTTATTGCTTTGTTTCCCAGTGGTTTGCAATGAAGTCACCAGCTTAAATAAAATGTGCAACTGTTTTATTGCACACTGATTTGATGAAGAGAGTCTACCGAGCTGGACAAGACAGATAACTGTTGTGAGGGTTTTTTGTTTTGCCTTTTTTTTTTTTCTTCTTTCCTGAGTTGCATCTGCAAAATTGCTCTGCCATTCCACATTGATTATGGCAGCCATGTGCAGATGTGTTTATCTGAACCATCACACTGCTCGGCTGAAGCTACAGGGACACCAGCATCTTACTCCCTCTCTCTTTTCCTATGCATGCATACCACGAATAAAATGTATACAACAAAAAGCATACGCCAGGCATCCTGCATCCAAATAAACTAATCCAATAAAGGAAATAACTGAAGGGCTTATCTGCCGAGAGCCCAGTGAGGGAGCAGTAGCTGCCTTCCCCCTTGCCCATACAGGTGGATCATTTTCAGTGAGATGCACAGGGAGCTGCAGGGGGCCGGGGAAGGAGGGAGGAAGGGAAGGATGTTGCCCGTTTGGGGGTGTCAGGAGCCAGCAATGGCTGCTAGCCTGAGTTCCCAAACCGAGCTAAATTGATGCCAATCTCACTGGCTGTTGTTACAGTGGGCAGCATCATTAGGATTTGCTTTTTAAATGATCTCTCAGCCTGTAAGCCTGAGAGCTGCTAGCAAGGCAAGGTTAGAAAGAAAATGATGGCAGCATGTTGATGCTTCACAGACCTCATGATAGTTTCCGTCTGTCATTATTTACATCTGACTAGATGCGTCATGTCAGCTACCTAGAAGGCACTTTAATATGAAGCTCTTGTTTTCCTCTGCTTTTTCACATCCAGACTGGGTACTATTATTTTTTTTGCATCACTACACTTAGGTGAAGCTTGCTTCAATCTCTTTATAATGACACACAAAGAAATAAAAATTGTTTAGCTCATGTTATTATACATGCTTCTATTCTAACAGACCTCTATGACATTGTTCACAAAATGGTGAATTTAAATCAATAAACAGACATCTATCAAAAGGTCAACTTAATTTTATTCTTTCAGCTTCCTTACCAATATTTTAAGCAAAACCATTTCTTCCTTTAGCTTTCAGTAAATACTGTGTTAGTGGACTGCAGCAGCAACTGATAGCTTTAATGGTTGATGGGATTTAGTAGCTCAATTAACATGTTATTAATATGGCTTTATAATGTGATGAGTTCTGTCAGAGTCAATGTAAATAAGGTTACAGCTATCAAGTATGTGTCAATTTTGCCATTATACCACCTCTTGGCTATTCAGATTCAAAAGATTCATTGGCACTGGTTTGGGATAAAGCGTGTAATTCACCCTTGAGTAATACAGCCAGCGCTGAATTAGTTCCAATAACTTTTTACAACAACGGTGGCTCACGCAATGGAAGAGGGCCTGATCCTTCAAGCCTTCCTGCAGACAAAGCTCCTGCTCAGAGGTATGCTGCCTCTAAGCATGCATTGCTCTCCTGAATGGGCTTGGCAGTCTGCAAGAAGCCCTTTAAAACCCATCCCTTTGCCATGTCCCAGGGACTGACAGTCACAGCATTGTTTTTAAATTATTTTTTTAAGTATTTGAGCACAAAAATAGCAATTCAATCACTCTGTGGACTGACTTTGCTAAATAACCATATGAAGTTATTAAGATAGCATTTTCTAGTCTTTTGGCTCACCAAGCCCACTGTTTTGTCTTCTCATTTTATCATATGAGAAATTAAGTGACAAGCTCTCTGCACGCTTTCATTTATCTGGACTCTGAGGGGGCTAGCACAGCTTTGGGTGCAGCAAAACAATCAGCAGTTCAGTGTTGCCAGAATTATTCCATGACATTTGATCAGACGGATTTTGTTCACTTGTTTAGGTTTACAAGTTAGGAAATAGGGTAAATGCAACCTACCTTCAACCAGTTAACTGTACGCTTGCATCATGTACACTGTGGAGCTTTGTTATATGTTTATATTGCTTTCTCAAAAGTACAGCTAGAAGGGTGAACTATTTTTGTTTCATAGATGTCTCACACCATCATCCACAAAATTTAGTGGGGCACCTAAGTTCCTGTAAATTTCCTTTATCCCAATGAAATTTTAAAAGTCAGCAAGTTTTCTTCTTCACCCAATCAGAGAGGAAAGGTTATATTTTCTTTCAATGGGCAAACTGGCATTTACCAGATAAAAAAAATTATTTCCTCTTAATCTCTATGGTAACATTTACCCTCAGGGGGGACTCCAAACACATAGAAGATAAAGCTTCCCTGAAGTTACAGCTGCAGCTGGCCAAGTTACTCATTGAGCTAGATTCAACAGATAGGGTATTTGCATTTTTTGGTTCCTGAAAAGCCCACAGATGAATCATGATTATTAGAAAGGTACTGGATCTTTGACATTCTCAGTGAGGAATCTATTTAAAGGAATTTTAAGCTCAGAATTACATATAAGTGGCTCCTTCCACACGGCTGTTTGTTATTCGTTATTTGCATAATTTGATTGGTCATCTTGAATCATAGGAATTATTTTTGTTACCCAATGGGGTGCTATTAGCCCTGCAAACACATACTGGTTTGTCCTCCATGGATGATGCCCTGACAGGTAATTCTTTGGGAAGTGTTAAACAGGTTTTTCTTTTTTCCCTGGAACAGCCTATAGGGCTCTGATTGAGCTTTGAGCGGTAGCTTAACATCCCTTTGCTTTCCCCCAGCAGCATAAACACAGGGAGGATAAACTTGGGTTTTTCTGGATGGTGTGAAAGGTTTTCATAGGAATTCAATCTCCCAACACTGGCACTTAAAGTGTGAGCAGGAATTTTGCAAATTAAACCCGAAGGTAATAAATTGCTTACTATCAGAAAGACTAGGACACAAAACACCTCCCTATACATAGTTAATGGTGACCATGCTGACATTTCTTGTGGGAGAACAAAAATCTTATTTACCTCTTATTATGATCTCATAGTAAATACTGATACACCAATACAGTTGGCTCCTCATTTTTGTCATTTATGTCTCACAACATGCACAACCTCAGCTTTTTGTGCAGTATCTGTTATGATTACTGTAGGGCATGAGACAATAGGGCACCAAACAACAGCATGAGCTCTGGACAGTCCCTAAAGTGATGGCATAAGGCTGCAGACTGGATTATAGCTGTTAACTTTGCAGGGGGAAGGTGTTAGGTTTTGGAGTGTTTCTCTGGGGTTTTTTATTTGGGTTTTATTTAGGTTTGGGGTTTTTTTTTTGTTTGGGTGTGGGGTTGGGGGGGTGTTGCCAGTTGGTTTTTGGCTTTTTTTTTTACAGAAATGCTACCACAAAAACATGCTGTCTGATTCTCAGGATTTCAAGACTGCACAAGGCTCTGAAGGTGTGCAGTGCCAGGTCCCCACAAGGACAGAGAAGACTGTTCCATGTGATGCAGGATGGGGCCTTTTGTGAAGCAGAAAACAGAGGGTGTTGTGTAGGCAGCTCCTCTATTTCCTCATTAACCTGGAATCAATGCTTGGCTGAAATAAAGTAACTGACAGCTCCCCCAGAAAACTGCTAGATGATGAAACCTGTAATTGGCATTAAAAGTCCAAGAACCCTCTAAATCAAGCGTTTTTTCTTTAACTTTGTAGGTTTTTTAATTCAAACGTGGGGCTTCCCCAACTTTTTACCCGTTCCGTATGCTAAGCCTATCTCTCGAGCTCTTCAGCATCTCTCACACTGCGAATCTGCAGATCGCAAGCCACGAGCGATATTTAATATTTGTAAGTTCGTCCCTAGCCTCCATCTCCTCCAAAACCTCCGAAATGGTTGGGGTTTTTCCCCTCCTCACTCCCCGGGGCTGCCGCAGCCGGCGGGCTCGGGCTGAGGAGCCGCGAGCAGTAGGTGGCACTCAAGCCACTGAGCTGCCGCCATCGCCCTCCGACACCGCGCCGCTGGTTTAGGGGGGAATGTTAAGAACAGGGTCTGCTCCGGTTTTAAAGGTATCTTTCCCGAAGCGATCTTCTCAGAGGACGCAGGCTGGATAAGGAGGAACGGACAGTAGGATGTTTCAGGTAAGAGAGTGGCCTGGGATACCTCGGACTAGCCCTTAGCCCCGGATGCCTGATGCTGAGTTCGCCTGGCTCTGGGTTTTTTGGGAGTATTTATGGGAAGGTTCACCTGATGTAAAGAGGTGCCATGATTGTCCAGGACTGTCCTGGGGATGGCTGTCACTGGTCCCATGATTCTGCACAAGATTTATCCCCACACAGTAACAGAGAGGAGCTCAGCTGGGTCAGCAGATCTGCCCACATGCAGGCTAATGTGTTAAAGCCAGAGCCCCCGCTTCAGAGACACACAAAAGAGAAAAACCCCACTGATTTAATGTTTCGTTTCCCTTTCTACAGCACACACACTGAGAAAAGCAATTTAACATCATCTCAATCTTTTTCCTCCTATTGAAGTGGCAAATATCATTAAACATAAGTGTCTAGCATCCGGAAAAAGTTACACAGCAGCACAGATATGTCACACTCACAGCGGGACTATTAATCAGAGAGGCTCCCTCCACGCATACACAGGCCTTACAGTATCTCTTTTAATCGGTCGGCATCAGTAAGTTCTCGGGTGTCTTCTATACCAATATTCAGCAATATCAGTGACAGATCAGACCAAAATTCAGATTTATTCTTCATCAGATATCGACAGCTTCATGAATTAATTTTCTAAGTAAGATTTTTATCTTACTCCTCAACCCACACATGAAGAAAGTAAACCAGAACTAAAATGAGAGACAGAAGAGATATTTTCTAATTCCTGGAGGCAAAAAACAGTGAATCCCTAGCTACCTTTTTTAAAATTCTGGAAGCTATGCCACTAACAACCCTCCCAACCCCACTCCCAGTTCCTGAAGTAATTTTTTTTTTTTGTACAGTTTCTTTTTCCATATTACTTGTCTGCATTTAAGGGACAGCAGGAGCGAAAAGTGAGGTAAGGAGGGGAGATGGTACACTAAAATTTCACTTGGATTACTCTCACTCCTTCATTATGGGGCAACTGTCATGAGGTTAAATTTACTCCTACAGGGATGCAAAATAGTTCTGGGAAAACTTTTTGTTTCTTTCTTAACTTAGGAAAGTTAGCTGGAGAAGTATTGGGAGCTTTGTGAGCTCAGAGGCAGCCCAACTATCACACCACCACCCCCACCCCCCCCCCCCGCGCACATTACCATTACCGCTCAATGTGATTATCTAAAGAACACAAGAAAACTTGGCTTTTTACAGCAATTAAGAGTATTTTGGATTTGAACTGTGACTTTTGTTGTGTGATCCACCACAAGACCACATAACATGGCAAAGATGAGGAACAAAGTGTCAGGTCTGTACAGGGATAGCTAAAATTAGATTTCACTCGGAGGTGTTTTTCTACAAGGATATAAATAAGCTTAATATTTGAGAGCTTTAACTGATTAAAGGGCTGACTGAGGACACCCTCCTCATTTTAGAAATATTTCATCAAGGGGTCAAGAGAGTGACATATCTGCCTTGCCCTTGTTCAGCAGGTAGAACAAAGAATGAGAAATTAAAGGGCTGTTGCATGAGTTATACAGTGAAATAGCGATAACAAGGCAGAGACTGGGTAAACTATTACCTGTTTCCCCAGGAAAACTGAAGAAAACATTTCTATTACAGTTAGAGTAGTAGTCCTGATAATAAAGTACAATAATAAAGAAAAATAATCACGTTTATCCTTTCAGTTGTGTAGTTGTCTTTCCTCTTTTTGCTTTATTCAGAGATACATCACATTTCTGAACTTCAGAATGAAAACTTTAAAACCTGATCAGGATTAACTTTGTAACAAAACAATTTAAGTCACAAACTTGAATCATCATCTGTAACATAGCACCATGAGCTGCTCAGGAAGCACTGGTACATTAAAGCTCTTTCTGTTAACTGGGTACACTCTCCTGGTCCTACAGAGAGGCAGAGACCCTAAGGCAGGAGTGACAACTAACTCCTGATTGAACTACAGGCAGCATTCAGACTGATATTCAGCCTTAAGCTGACAATTCTTGTCTAATGGTAAGTCTACTGTATGTCCAGGTAAGTTGGTTCAAGTTCTGACTTGGTGACCATTTGCATATTTTTCCCCCCAAAGGAAAGTGGGAAGGTAGCAAAGGAAAGGGAAACTTCTCATTATTTATTTTCATTACTCTCAGTAGAAAAAAAAAAGCCACCTCAATTGTTTAGTATGCCAGTGATAACTCCTTTGTGACATCAGCTTACATTGGAGGGTCTGAAAAACCTATCACTCTAGAAGCAAGTGTATAAAGACCACTGGGCAGCCATATCCATGTAAAATAACACAGAACCACACAGAAGAGCTGACTTGGGCCCCCAAGCAGAGTCAACATGACTGAATAGCTCTGATGATGCAACCCTCTAAGGTACTGAAATCAGGTGCAAGCTTAGCCTGCTTAGAGACCTTCGCACAAACCTCTTCACCCTTAGCTGCCTTCAACAGCTCCAGTTGGAAACCCTCCATCAGGCACTGACAGTTGTCCAACACCTATCAGATGTCCCCACTGGCGAGTGCTAAAGTGGTCAGCAGACCCCTTTTACAGCTGCCAACCTTTTCTGCTACAGATACCCAAATAATTTATTGCACATTTCTCTACTGGTTCTACTATTTTTATCCTTGATTCTCAAAAAAGATGAAGCATGGAACCAAGATGTGAAGCATTTAAACTTAGCTTTGCAAAGCACACCAAGAATTTAAGATTAATCCATGTAAAAATAAGATTCCATTTTTTTGGCCACACAACAAGATCAAACTAAGGACATCACCAAGAACTCAACAGAAGCATTAGATTAAAACACCCACAAAGATGCTACTATCCCTATAGTAGTAAGCACTGTTAATTATAAAATACCTTTGATAAACAGGCTAATAGAGGCATGCAGTCTTGCAGAAACACCCCAGCCTACATAGCAGACTGTCTGGAAGGCAACAAAAGCAAGATTGCCTTACTACAGCTCGCTGTAAAAGATTAGAGTGCAATACTTCCAAACAGCCCACCAAAAGCACCAAACCTTACTGAAAAGCACGATGTAGTCATGACAGCGGGGCTGATCAGCATGTTAAAACTAAGACCCAAGGAATTTATGCTGGCATTCTACAAAGTCAGTGCTGATAAAATAGATGTAAAACTAGAAAAAAGAATGCAAATTCATTCTTACAGATAGAAAGCTGTTGGGTTTTCCTTCACAGTGTCATTACACTCTCCAAAACAGAATGAGTATTAGGGGACAGCAAAGGACAGGAAAACATTTATCAGGCTTTTTTGAAGAAGTCAATAGCAGCCTGTAGAGCTGCAAAGATGCGTGGCCAACTGCTGCTACACTCACACACAACAGCTTTTCTGGTTAATGCCAGAGTCAAGCTTTCCTTTCTCTGAAAGGAAACAAAATGCTTGACATGAAGTTTTCCTTCATATGCATACGCTAAGCAGTGCTGCCATTCGGTTGGAGTGGCACTTGCACTGACTATACTACTGCCAGTGTTTCCAAACTCTCCTTGTGGAGGGTTGCAAAACTCAGAATAAGGAAAGAACCTATTCACATGGAGTCAGGGACTGCGGTAAGGAGTGTATTTTAAGAAAGTTTGTATAGGCATGCTAACATGAAAATGGTGTTGGGCCATGCCAGTTTCTACATTTTCTAGACCTCAGGTTCATCGGTTATCAAAAGAAGTCATGATCTGTTGCTTGAGCACAATAGCTGGCATTGCAACATTGCATTTAATTTTAAAATACATGGTTAGCAGGATGCAAATTCTCAATGCATTTCAAGATAATACTAAGCCATAGGTATAAACCAACACTCTAGAACTTCTGTGATTCTATGATTTAAATAGGTCATAGTACTTCTGGCTGCATAACGCAGACCTATGGACATAACATGATAAATGAACACTCAGCTAAAAATACTCATCTACTTTTCCTGCAGTATATATGCTTAGGTATTTTGCATTTGATTTTTCTGCCTTTTTGAAAGTCAGTAAGAATATTTCCTTGTGCTAAAGAAAAATTCCCTATATCATCTGAATAAAGTGTCAGATCAGCCTTCTAATTTTCTAGTTCTCCTCTTCCCACTGTTTGCAGGGCTCCTCACCTTGCAGTTTCCTTTGAAGACAGATATAAGATGTTGATCAAAGAACAAGTTCAGAAGAGAAGGACAAATGAGTTTGCTCATACCCAAAGAAAAACTTACATTCTCCTAGCCTTTTAGAGGTTCAGCTTTTTCCTAGAGGGCAGATCAGGAACACTGAGCTACAATAAAGTTTAGGAGTAACTCAGTAAGAGTTCTTGCTCAATTAGCCTACAAGATGATTGGGAGATTTAGGTAATTCCTGGAAGTTTGTCCCCTCTTCAGTCTTGGCAAAAAAGAATAAAAATATCTTGGCTCACAATTTTGATGAATTTACTAATCATCATTTGTAGCACAACACAGGTCTTTTGCACATTGGTCACTGCTTTGGTTCTTTGTGGTACACATCTGCAAGTCTCAAGTCAGACTGTCACTGAGGCATCTATCTGCACCAACAGTTCAGAGCAAGAGGGACATTGTCAGGTGGTCAGTACTGTCTAGAGAGAACACCCTGCTAGGTTGAACAGATTACCTATTCTGTTACCAACCAGTTCACAGAGAGCACGTGCCACAGGTATGCTACACATGGAGACAGATGTGAATTATTAAGTTTAGGCAAGGCACTCCACTATATGTTTAAGTCTTTCCATCACTAAAATGACAGGAGAAACTCATTTACCATCCCAAGTAGGAACGTCTGCTCATTCTCATAATCATGTTTGCCTCACAGCTATCTGCCCTCTCCAGGCAATGGTCACAGGTTTTAACAAGCAAAACCTCAATTCAACATAAGGAGGAAAAAAAAACCCCTTTCACCATGAGAGCAAAGTAGAGGAAAGGGTCCCCAGAGAGGCTGCAAAACCAAAGCCCTTCCCTGTCTTTCCATGAGAGTCAGAATCAGGACTTTTAAATCAACTTCTGTTCTCAAGACTACTTCACTGCATTGGTTGACATTTAGTCAGTTATGTTTTCCTTCAAATGTCAACTTATGCTCTGTTAGAACAGATGGGACCTACTACAGTAGCACCTAGCAGTTATTTTTAAAGGCTTTTAGCAATTAACTGGACCCTTTTTGCCTCAGGCTGAGCTCTTTCCTCTCCCCACGCACATGTAACATCCACTCCCCACACCTGACTATCAGCATGGCTTTCTCTTTCATAATTTTGACATCAACCACCTCAAGAGAAATACTGAATTCGGTATTTATCTGTCTTATTCAGCAGAAACATTCCAATCTAGGGAATGGAAGACAATTAAGGTGTAATATTCCAAAAACTAGTAGAGGTTTTCAAGGAAACTTTACTCATTTCAGTTACCATTTCCCAGGCTTTACACACTTAACTATTGTGCACATTCCCTTTCCTCCCTCTGTATCTTCCAAGAATTTGTGTTGTCATATTTGTGATACACATTATACTATTTTCCTCATTCATAACAGATTTCTCTTCAGTCCCAAGAAGCACCACTCAAGTAAATCAGCACGCTCCTTTAGAGACAAGTTAAAAAAACAAGTACTTGTTCCACAATTCTTACATAAGATTCCATTTATTGGACTTGATTGAGAAATACTTCAGTTGTCTCTAAATGAATAACTATATGGTGAAATGAATGCTTAGGCAGTAAATGTAAAGAGAGCTGGGTTTAGAAAAGTGTAAGTGTAGGAAGGAGGACGTATTATTTTTTCCAAACTTTATAGGTCTATATATTTGGAGGAGGTGCCAAACAAAATCTTTGATTCCCACCTGTGAACACCCTGTGTTACTTCATAAGCTATTTGATGTCCTTGAATACTACTCAACTTCACAAGGTATACATTTCCTACAGATGCTCAGAGATTCCAGCATCAATCACATTTGAATCCGCACTATAAGCATTTCCTGACACATTAACGTGATCCACGTGCATAAGACCAGAACAATTGGCTGTGCTACAAAGGCCAGAATCCTTTTTTCTGTAATAATCTTCATACTCAGTATCAGACAATGAGAGATCCAAGTCCTGCTCGTATTCAACTGATGTCTAAGTCAGGTGCAGGTTTACTCTTCATAGATTTCTGACAAGGCTCAAATAATCAGCCTGTAGACCCTGATCTTCCCAAACCCACTTAGTCTCAAACACCAAAAGTGAACACAGAGGAAAGTACAGGACACCATACATGGTATTTCTAACATAAAGCTCTTGGATTCTCCAACACTTTTTCAGATTTCTCAAGCTTGTTGGGGTTCCTGCTTCTAGCAATCTTTGACCAGACATTTAACCCATTTATGTGCCCATTCTCCCAAGACCCTCTGCACACCTTTAGCAAGGCACACTACTCACTTCTTAGAGCTTCCTGTCCCTGTTTTGAACCAGTTCTCTATAAGCATCAATGACCCTTAACCCTTGTGCTGAAAGATATAATGAAAGATCCATCCCTCTCCACCCATTCAGAGTTTTGTCAGCTTCTGCCATTATCACCCTCAACTGGCTTTTTCCCCAGACACAAGAGCCCCAGCCTACTCAGCCCTTAGCATACATCCCCCTTTCCCTCTTCTGAATCTTCCCCATCCTAATGCATCCTCATTGAGATGAGCAAGTCAGACCTACGTGCAGTATCCAAGGCACAGGTGAACCATAGATTTATATGGCAGCATAATGATGTTATCTGTTTTGTTCTCTGGTCCTTTCCTCATAATTCCTAAAATTTGATTTGCTTTTTAGCTTGCTGTTGAGCATGGGCTGATGTTTTCATGGAACTATCCATCATAACCCAAGGTCTCACTCCTGAGTGGCAACAGACAGCTCAGAGCCAATCATTTTATATGTGAAGCTAGGATTGTTTTTCCCCACATGCATCACTTCACATTTATCTACACTGAATTTCATCTACTATTTTATTGCCCAGTCACACAGTCTCTTCAGATCCTTGTGCAATTCTTCACAGTCTGCCTTCATCCTCACTACCTTGAATAATTGTTTATCAACAGCAGTCTTAGTCACCTCACTGCTCTCCCCACTTTCGAGACCATTTATATACATGTTTATAAACAGCACAGAACCCGTGGGACACCACTGGCAAACCCCATCTGCTGCAGTAACCGAGCACTCACCCCTTGTCTGTCTCCTGTCTTTTGAGCAATTGGCCCTCTGTGCAAGGACCTCCACCTGTTAATCCTAAGGCTTCTTCATTTCCTTAATACCCTTTGGTGATGGAGATGTTAAAAACCTATTGGCATTTCAGGTAGGAGATATCAGCCCTTCCCTTAGACTTACTGACCTCTTCAGGTAAAGAACAACAAAATTTCTCTTGCGTGAATATCAGTCTAAAGAAAAAGAAAGTATTTTTAAAAAGGTTGGGTTTTTTTTCCAAAGCGGCTCCATTCTGAGGCATTAGAGACAAAAATAACCAGATAAAAGAGGAAAGAACAGAGGCAGAAAACGCAGTTTCCCCTTCTGGGGACTGAAATTGTGAGTCTGACCAGGGAGCATGACTGCTGTGATCCTCCATTTCCTAAACTACAACAAGTAGTCCAGTGAATGGAGGAACTCAGCCAATCCTGGCTTCAAGCAATTTATTTCTGACCAACTCTGATGCCTTATGGAGTTCAGAGCTCTCTTGGGCTCATCACTCCCATTCCCCGAGACCTGCTACAAAACCAGCAGAAACAAACCCAGTAAAGCCTCCTGACAGAACCAAAGCTACTAATTTGCCTGAGCAGCATTACTTCTTATTCACTGAACAGGTGACAGGAGGACACAGAGGCAGTGGTTGCATAAGCCTTCTTACCACGAGAAACAGGTTAGGCATGGAGATATAAACTAAATACCTTGGTAACATTAGATATTTCTAATATACACTGGTCTCATCCAAAAACACTCTACGAAGGTTCAATTATTTTTACTTGTTTATCCTGATTTGGCTATAAAATAACAGCAATGGTAGTTTACATGGGATAAACATTAAGAGCTTTTACGACTGAGGGTTTGGAGCTCAAATAGATTGGCAAGAGTCTTTCCCCTCACACAATGAGCCAATCTCACTTTGGCATGGGAAAGTGAGGTTTGACCTGACTAAATGAAGCTGTAACCCATTATTAAAGGCACCTGTTTGCAATTATATCTAAGTGCAGTGACCACACCGATTTCTCCACATTATTCTTTTGGAAATCTTCCTCAAAGGAAAAAAACACCACACATTTTGCTTGCTTACAAAGGAAGCTTATTATTCTGACCCAGCCACAGCACGGACAAACACCACCATAAATTTACCTTCAGAGAGAACACTGGCACGGAGAAGCAATACAGGACCACTTCGTGTGGGCAGTCATGGATATACAGGGCTGGCTCAAATTATCTACTCCAAACCAGCTATTTTCAAGCATCCTTACAGTTCTTTAACTTGAGCCTTTGTCTACAGGAGTGAAGTTGATTGTGGGACACCTTGTAGTGCCTCTGCAAATACATCCATGCACAGTAGTTGGCAGGAGCACCATCTAATCAGGATCTGACACTACACATCTGCTTTCTGATGAGCATCTCTGGGGACTGCACAGGCAACACAAAAGGGGGGTGGCACAGAGAAACTGGTTGTGAGTTTCTAAGTAGCATGATCTTGGCAGAGAGGTGAAGCAGCAGTTTTACCAGTTGAAAACCTTTTTTTTAACATATATTCCATATTTTAATAATTCAAACTTCAGAATTAATTTGAAGAGAATAAACAATTCATTTCACACAGTCAGAGCAGTTTGCCCATCCTGACACTCAAGCATGGAATAACTTTAGGATGTAAAATAAATTAAGGGCGATATATGATCTGGCAGCTGTACTCAGTGGCCACAGAAGAGCATTACGACTCAGTTCTTCACAAGTAAGCAGTTTAGTTTAGAGTTTGCTGATGTATGAGCAGGACTGCACGCCTCCCCATTAGCAGAGGAAAATACCTTGGTACAATAAAATTGAGGTTAAAAAAATACCAAAGCTAGCTGCTTGAACTTGTTCTTCTAACACCCTCTGTAGGCTTCCAAAATCAACCTGTTTTCACTTCTGAGAATCTGGACACCAGTATTTAAAAGCCTGAGTACAGCTCTAAAAGCCTAATTTTAAGCACTCAGATTTAAAACTTGCAGCCTTATTTACTAAAGGAAAATAAAGGGAGTGAGATACCTTGAAGACAATACTGGGGAAGGTATTAAGCTGCTTGCTTGTAAATCTCACAGTATGATACTGTTCACGCAGTGAGGGAATACAGTTCTTACCTTCAAACAAGCACTTAAAACTACAACACTTGAAGACAACTGGAAAGATGAACTTACTGACCCAGTAATTGCTGGGACCTTTTTTCAAAGAGCAGATTGAATCACAGATAATAACTAAGCCTATTCTCACGTATTTATGAGTAATTATTCCAAATTGTATAGGGACAGTTTTCTGGATTAAGAAGAGTGGTTGGGGCTTCTATATTTAAGGCATAGAAAAACAACTTTGCAAATCAAAATTTGAAATGGAAGAACTCCTTAAAACTTACACTATTTTAAATAAACCTTTATGTTTTAGAGTGAAAAATATGATTCTAGAATAAACACATATAAAGCAGTTCTGAGGGGTTCTTTTATTTTTTGCAATGGTATACACTGATGGATCTGTATGTACAGATATGTAGGGTTTTCCCCCCTTCTTAACTTCTTGGTTCTTAAGGTTGGGGAAGATTGAAAATAAAATATATTATTGAATTGTAAATGCATCATAGCCCTTTATGGGTAAAATGCTTTTTGAAATCTAAATCCTAAGGCATGGAATTATATTTCTTGACAAAAATCATGTACAAATGTGAAATTTGCATCATTATTAAAGCACAGTATTAAGAAATAGAATAGAATTTGTTTACAGTACTTCTAAATTGGTAGCTTGCTATAACAATGCTAATATTTTAAAGTATTAAAATAATAATCAAGAACTGTCATTTCATTCTTCCCTCTTCCCATTTTTCTCCCCCTTCCTCCCCCACCCCCCCTCCCCCAGAGCAGGAGAGTGAGCTGAGAACAGCTGTTTTGCCATCATCTTTCCATTCTAGAGTCAGGAGTTTTCAGTCTTTCCAGGGGAAGAAAATGCAGCAGATGCATCAACCCAACAGCAGCCTGGCCCAGCACATTTCTTTCCCTTACCTGACCAGCCATACACATTTGCTCCAGGACACACACCAGAAGGATTGCCAACACACCTTCATTTCAGCAGGAAATTAATGGTGAGAGGAGCTGCAGTCCTTCACCCATGCTAACATCAGTGCACACAAACTGAAGCCTTTTTGTAGCAGAGTGAACAGAAGAGTTAAATCCTTCTACAGACAAATACATTCCAGCTAATCACCCGTAAGGCATACAACAACAGCTCGCCAAACTGAAACCAGTACTCATGTTTCATAACCAAGATACTTCTCCATACGGTGTTTTTCTGTGTAAACAGTGCAAGAAGCAAGCGCAATGTTGGATAGGTTTTATTAGCATCAGCAGCTACATCTATCTGCTGGTCTCATTTCTGCTTTGCTCTGAGGATCAATCCCTATCTCTGTTGCCAAAATGGCTTTTGACAGCAAAACCAGTGGAGTAACTTTTACAGACAGTCCTGCCTGAGACATTGTAGAAAGAAACATTACCTCACCCTGACACAATAGCTGTTTCTGGATTATCAGGGCTACCAAAGCATTGTGTTTGGGAGGACCATGCTTACACCTTTCAGAGTCTGAATCCACACTTAGTTGAGGTATAATTTTTAGAGAGCTACAGGCATGACCTATGCTTTATGCACCAATAAAACCAGTGATCTGCATCCCAATGTCTGCCTTGGCTTTTTTCCCCTCAGAACCATAAGAATCTTCAAACACTTGACTGATTGAAGTCTCAAAAGTTAAGCAAACAAGAGCCTCTGGAGTACAAAAGATAGTTTTCCTACAAGTTCAGCTATGGAACTCACTGCTGCAAGAGCCAAGTGAAAAACTCAGCCGAGCAACATGCAGTAAGAGAATAACGTTTCCTTACTCTTTTGACTTTCATGCAATAAGGTCTTCATCCCTCTCCCCTCATGCAAGTACGTGCAATGCCAAAAAACAAAACAATTTCCTCTACAGCCTCAGAAAAGGAGAGGGGAAAAAGTTAACAAAACTTGGTTTTAAATCCTTTAATAAAAATAGAGTGGAGCACTAAGGCTAGGGAAATGCCTGTCAAGTCAGGTCAACTTAGTTTAGTAACACAGCTGGTAACAGTAATACTGTAACAGATATCAGGCCGGTTTCCACCAAGTCAGAATCCCAGTGTGTCATGGGACAAGCTTTTACTGGTCAGTGTTGTGCCACAGAAAAAGATCGGGGTAAGCAGCCATGACTTCAGGCAGCACATACTAGTCAAGTATGACAGCCAGGACCCAGGAAATTAAGAGTAACTTGAAATTTTTTTCTTTTGTGTTACTGCCTATTATGACAGTCAGTCATAAATCATAGTGTTCGCGTAGGCAGCCATCTCACCTATCTGACAACAAATTATCTTCTCCCTGATGAGTCAGTGATCGATAAGACAGGAGATAAAACCGGCAACAAACGAACCAAAAGTTTTCCCTTCAATATCATATCACTCAAATTTCCCAAAGTTGCTGTGTACTAGGAAAAGTGCAGACACTCCATGTGGAGTACCACAACATGAGAATCATCAGTTAGAAACACAAGACAAAAAAATCTTCACTTGGATTTAATCACAGGATGCCACAACAACTACATGTCTAGCACTCTGATCCTTTACAAACAAAATTGCAGGCAAATGCTGCCTTCTGCAAGGTCTCAAAGCTTATATTTTCATGCATGGTGAACCTATTAGAAGAGAATTAACTTAACATCCAATAGTATAGAATACCCCAGTTTCAGATTAATTTATAAATCCTCATTTTAAATGGGTACTGTATATTACAAGAATCGAAATGTTCCCAAATTTAATGAGTCTTCATAACCTGGATTAAACTCTGCATCTTGAAGCCAGGTCTGGTTGCCACTAATTCCTACACAGCCATACTGTTGGCTTCATAGGGGAGCAGTTTAATTCTCACTGGAGAGAAAGACAGTCACACTGCAAAGTAGAACCAAAGAAAAAGATTATATGCTGTGGTCTGGTTTGCAGACTCCTAAAATGCCATATCACTTGAGTACAATATGGTTTTATATTAAAAGAATTTGGTTTTTTCCAAGAAAACAGAACACAGTGAAAAATAAGAAAATATTAAAGTAGCACTGGCCTTGGCTGTAAGTACTGGTTTTATTCATACTTCATCATGAGACATAAGAGAAAAAACCCAACACTGTCTTCCAAATATGTATCTGCAGTTTTTTCCTGGCAGTATTTATTTTAAAAAAGAAAAAAGGGAAAAAGGGAGAAGAGTAGCTTTTTTTTTAAATACTTGAAACATCTGTTTAAACTATTGAAAGTTTTATTTTACATTTTGAGATGCTATATTCTCAAAAACCTAGAAATTGATTTGCAACTAGAATGAGTGTCATAGATCTGACTAGATTCAATATTCCAGCAGCTATGTGAGTTATTTCTCCACATGGAACTGGTTCATCTTGCTATATAGTAAGTGGCAATTATACCTTTTACGTGGTAGATGTGGTGAAGACTACAGGCAATGCATGGAAAACCATGTAAAATCCACAGATCCAGTTTTAATAGTCTCAGGAATTTTTTAAAGGGCAATTGCCACTTTCAGGAGAGAATATTCAAACTGTCACTTTTCCTTATCTCTTAACTCAGGTGGTTCTTATCTGCTGTCCTAAATTCCCTAGAAATTAAACAGACTTGCATAGAAGTCACTGAAGAACAACATGTGGCTTTAGGCCACCAACTAAATTCTGGAGTTTTAGGTCTGGTTTTGCCTCCAAGCTCTACTCAAAAGCATCTCATTTGCAGAAGCATCCATTCCACTTTTATTCAGCCTCTTCAGGCTTAGCTCATTTCTACGGCATTTCTTCATCTCCCATAGCAGGGAGGTATCCGATCCATTTTCCTCACTTACCTCCAGCAATTCTCATAGACAAGGCTCCCCAAATCCTTCCCTCCTGTTTATACGGTCTTTCACTCAAAACCTTTAGAAGAGGCCATTGATGGCAGTGACACTGAAGCACTCTGAACATCCTTGGCTGCTCTCAGCACTTGAAAAAGTCTTCCCCACACCCTTCACAGCACCATGCTTGACAGGGGTCCTCAACCCCACCAAGGTTCCCCATGGGCAGAGGGATAACAGCTTTCCTTTGCATTGGCCCACCTCAAAAACTGGGTTATGCTAGCAACTAAAGAACTGGGGTTTTCTGCATCACTCAACTGACTGTATGAAATTTAGAGTAATATGTTACAATATCATAAATGAAACATCATTTTTGTTAAGCTTTTTTGTAACCAAAGATTGCTTGGTTTGTTGGGTTGTTTGGGGGTTTTTTTAATACTTTAAATCTTCTGTGCACTACCAGGTATGGTAAAACTGGACTACACAACATGCAAGTCTCAAAAAACAGTATTTGAAGACAAGTGACAGACTAAACTATTGCCTTTAAACAAAGCAAAATTTATGGGAGGAGAGAAATAAACTGTAAAGGGATGGACAGTGCAAGTCATCTTAGAAAAGCCTAAATGATCCACGCTGAAGAAAGGTTTCCATATCCCACCAACATGAGACAACAATCCTGACCAAGTCATACTCCTCCTCCAGCTGTGAGGAGATGCTGAGGTAGCAAGGCAATTCCTTCCTTTTCTATACTCCCTCTGTTAATTTTGTGTCCAGACTGAGAAGATTCATATGTCCCTACTTGTGATTCCATACAGCTCTCACTGAAATCTGGTTTCCATTTTTTGTCATGTCACCTTTAGGATCATGGTAATCAAAAATCCAGTTATTAAAGGATTTTTAAAGGAGTTTCTGGGGTTTCTTAGCTGGTATTTTTCTTTCAAGTTAATAAGAATATCATCACAAAACATATCAAGCTGCTTCAAAAAAAAACCAATGATGAATGACAAATGATCACAGGAGTAGTCAAGAAGGTATCCAAGCAGCATCAGCCACTCCTTTCCACTGAAGCAGAAGTGGCAGAGGAAGGAAATTGAGGCAAATCTGTCTCCTTCCTAAGGTAATTCCTTAACTTCTCAGAACAGCTCCACAAAGACTTTAAATTAAACAGGTGATCAAACTCTAGTGCCATTGCTACTGCATCTTTTCATTTTAGAATCTAGTTTGGTTGTGGTAGAATTCTTTCAACACAGCCTTTTTCCCCTCTGCTGATTTTGCTAGGTGATATTTTCTATACACATTTATGTCATTTTATCTCTGCATTTTTTATGAGGCAAATACATTTGGGAATGAAGCAGAAGAGACAGACTTGGATACATTGAAGGTGGCTACAGAAGCCTTCTGGTGCCAAAGCCTTGAATTGGCTCAGCTATCCTGCTGGTTGCTATTATGCAGTTTCCAGTTTTCTGAATTTTTTGCAGATGAAGTACATGAGGGTTGCTCTATTCAGGGTGACATGTAGTTATTCACTCAAGGATTCATTTACTCCTGTGGCTCTAAACCAAAGCAGCAACAGCCATCAGCTGCATGAAAGAATAAACAGAGAATATCCATAAATACCCGCTTCTAGCAAATTTGTAAATCTGGACTGTAAAGTACAGCCTGTCCTGAGGTTCTTTTGTGTGTACATACTGCAGGGCTTTTAGGAGGCAGAAGAAAAAAGGGCTAAGAGACTAAAATGTACCCACAGAAGCACACAGCAGAGCAGCAACGGAGTCGCAGGATCCAGCGCTCACCAGGAGCAGAGGCAAAGAGAGAAAAGGGTAAAAAACCCTAAAATACATGGAAGTACATGGGTTGAAGAGAGGTTACTACAAACCTAGGAAAGTAATTTTACAAACAAAATAGGGGTAAGAAAGCATTTCAGAGGGAAACGCTTGAAGACACATAAAAGCAACACTAGTTTCTCCCTAGAGATAATATTAGCATAAAACCTGCTTTAGCTGGGTGTTAAAAGGTGCAAGTAAGCTGAGGGCAGAGCAACTGGTAATTGTCTATGCTTTCTCCCTTTCACTTCTAAATATCCATTTAGATTTGGCCTTCCTGGCTTACATCATCTCTGTGATAGGAAATTTTTAGTCGGACTAATACAAAAGCATTTATATGCCAGTGAGTTAAATTTGGACATTGCAAATACACTTATGTTTCTGTAACAAAACATGTTGCCCTAATGAAGACTAAAAGTTACAATCTGCATCTGAACAAGACTTCTCATTTTCCATTAGTAAAACTAAAAGTTAATCCATTTCAGAACACAAAGACTTGCAGAAATGATGACGGTGTTTGTTCAGATCTCCCTCAGTTCCTCCACAATCTGTCCAGCAGCATCTTCAAGTGCTCTGTAAGAGGTTGGAACTGGTGTGCCAGGCTGGCAGATACACGGCAGCTTAGTACTTCATTACTGTTTTGTTAATGTTGTTGAGATTTTTAGAAACTTGAGTGCATTAGGTAGCCCATTGCTGCATGGAAGCTATCAGGCTAATTAACACTTTGACAGGCTGCACCATCCAGCTCCAGCCAAATCAAACTCCACAGCAACACTTCCATCAGCAGCACGGGAGCATGACAGAGCACTCTGCACAGAGCTGCAGAACACCCAGCTGTAGTTCACTCTGTTCAAACCCTTCAGCCCACATATGGAGCTGGTGGTGATTCACACATGTTTTTGGAAGAGTTGGAGACACGCAGAACAGACCAGATCAAGATACAGAACCGGGCTGTCCTTAACGCTTTGTTGAATCCAGGGTTTATCACAGCAGATGAGCCCTGAACAGAGCAGTGATGTTTTTATTATGAAGTTTTGCAGGATTTCTTTAAAATTCCAAACGTAGCACAGATTTATAAGGCAATTACTTTTATTTTAAAACAAAACACTTAAGGCTCTTATTGACTGAGTATTAGCAGTGCATCAGAAGGTGGAATTCATCCCTTAGGTTTTCTTCAGGCCACTCTAACATACGCTGGTATACTGTACATATGTAAAAAGAGAAATATAATAGTGGCAATAAAAAGCTGCAGCAGCTAACAGTAAGCCAAAAGAGATGTGCTCTGCAGGAAGGCTTAAGAGGTTCCTCCATTTCAAAGTACTACCCAGACTACTTGCTAGGTACAAACTTCACATTTCTACAGATGAATGATAGGAAGTACTGAAAGAGTTCCACATTTTAACTGCAACATTTTCTCAGTTCCTTCTGTATGTTCACTCAAATTGAGAAAGGGAAGGGGTATTCTGGTAAAAATTAACTATGAAGAAAAAACATAAGACAATGAGACTGACTTCTCCAGCACACAGAGACTCTTCTGATCATATTTCTTCTATAAATAACACTATCTGCTTCAACTCAGATTAAAGGCCTTGCCAATGACTGGTACTATTTTCCCTCCCTTTGCCTTTATGATAGTGCTCTGAATTCGTCTCACTTAAAGGGGACACACATGCCAACTGTAACATCCTTGGCTTTTGAAGAACAGCTATACTAATGTAGTCATTTTAGCTTGCTATCTAAAAGTTAGCATCTTTCTACTAATTTAATCTATTTTTCCACAGAAGCTATTTGAATTTTTTCCATTTCGTTCCCTTCAGGAAGCTTAACTCTAGGTTTTATATATTCCCCCTCAAAGTGTCTGTTTTACAGGCTAATGGTGATAAAACCTTCAGAGAACTTCCAGGTTGGAATAATGAAATGTCTAAACACAACCGTGCCTGATCTCTCTCTACTACATTACTTCAAAGACTGCATGCTGCTTTCATTCATCCAACCCCCTCTGTCTTACCCCAATTGATCTAGTATGTCTTCAAGACACTGATATCAGCGATGTCTCCAGTTTACTCCACATTTCCTGTTTTTCACTGTTACCTATAGAAAACGCTTCCTCTGTCATTACTCACAATCTTACAATCACTTGCAGTGACAGTAAGTCATGCTGCTGAAGGAGACCACAATAAAGAGGGACACTCACTAAGCCTTGTGCACAAGTCCTTTGTTGGACTCAGTCTGACTTACGCAGCCCAGTGCCGTAACTTCTGCAGTCCTCTCCAGAGCAAAATGCAGAGCTTTGTTAGAGTTAAGTACAAGCAGCATTCCCTCATACCAGTACAAATACTCCCAACTGTTCCCCATTACACAAGGTGAAAATCCTTCACAATGCAAAAGCACAGGAACAATCCTGATATTTTAGTAAATACACTTAGCTAGAATGCACATGATGTTCTGAGCTGCTTGGGACACTCACATCCATTTCACTGTTTCATTAACTTTCCTTCATTTCCAAAAATCCTTTGCATGTTTAAATGCGTGGCTACTATTCCATCAGCTATAGTCATTGCCTCTCAACACCTCCACCTCTCTTTCTTTTTATTGTGACTCAAGCAACAGTCATAGCAGCTGCATTTGTAAATCCTCTGAGCTGTCACTTCAAACAGCAGCGACCCACTGATTGCTCCTTTTCCTCCCTCCATTCTCAGCCCCCTTTTTTTCCTCCAAGAAGTTTGTTCAAAGTGCCATTATTTTGTGGAATAAATTCTCCTTTGAAATGTGCCTCTCAGTTTTGAGCCCCCATTGAATTTTAATACAGGGTTTTTAAAATACACAATGAAATCAGCATATGCCAGCTCCCTCTGAGTACTCATATCACACGTCTACCATCATTTATCCACCTCAAAGCTGATAAATACACTGTATGTGTCAGCATTTTAGCCCAAAGGTGCACCAGCAAAGTCTTCACAAGTCCCAGGACAGATTCAGAAGGAAGTGACTTCCTTCTGATTTACATTTGTTGAAGCTGATTTTGTCTACCTGTAATCACTACTGGCTTCCCAAGCTACCCTTTATCCTCCTACCCCTCCATTCAAAGCAGAAAAAGGCCAACCTAGGAAGGTCATGAAGTTCAGAGATCAATCAGGGATTTTCTGTCCCAGCTTCATAGTCAGAGGAGAAACAGGTGGTTGTGCAGCCCAAAGTATGGCTCACCAGGGCAGCTGAAGATGTCAAAGAAATGGCTACAAAGACTGTGTGATAGGAAAGGGAACCCTCCAAGGTTATAGAACCAAGATTCTCTTGATATATTACTGGAAAGCATTGGTATTTTCTGGCTTTGAGATAGAATTATATTTTGAAACTACAGTCCTTCTAGTCTCACTACTGGCTTGCACAGGTCCAATTCTGTTCAAGGCAGTTTCTATTTGAGCATATTAGCAATGTTTTAGCAAAACTCATAATAAACATAAACAAATTTCTGAGAACAGAAAAAACAGTATTTTAGGCTTACTTACAAGGGGTCTTCCATCAATTTTTACTCAGGCTTCTTTTAAATACCAATCTAACAGTAGCGTTAAGGATGGTCTGAGAGACTCTGATGCAATGGACTGCTGGTCAAACCCATAATGATTGTTCATGTGTTACTGGTATAGGTTTATATCAATTTTATCACCCCCAAAGCAACTGTTTGACATCGGAGTATCATGACTAGAAATTCTGGATGGTCAGCCAGGAACTTGTTGTCAGTAAAAATAAAACTAAAAAACCCAAGATGAGAACTACAGCAAGTTGCCAATACAGAACAGAAAAAGTTGTTACAGTATTCTCTGGAATGGCAGCTGGACCTTAACCAAATCCTGAAAGCATCTTTCAGGATACTTATCTGCTTTTCCTTATTTATGTGCACTGAAGTCCTTCAGGAGTTCTAAACTAAATTCTTGTGTCTTCCTCCTCCATCTCATGATTCCCAACTGGCACCAAATGTTTCACAGCCTCTGAATGAGCTTCTCCCTTTCATAAGAATTTCTCTACTACTGATCCTTTTCATATTTTGTAACTATTAGGAGTGAATAGCATTTCTTAACATTCTCTCCTCCTTAGTAATTTACCTTCAGGGTTAAGAAAAATATTTGGAAGATTTTTTGCTAGTATTCAGGGTGCAATTTAAATTGTAAAAATAAATCCTATTTGTTTCAATAAAATCATAAAGCTCTTCTCCCTGGGGAGTTTTAGTACACAGGCATATCATCTGATTAGCTATGATATGATGCAGAAAACCAAAAAGCTGGTATTAATTCACTACAGGGGGTTTTTTGACCATCCTTCAGTGAAAGGTATAACATTAATATAGAACAACAAGGTTGTTATAGCAGAAGTAAATGTAACTGTAGCAGGAGGAAATTATTAACCAAATCCATGACACTGAGCAGTTGCAGTGAAAGTTTATTCTCCTTGTATCACAATGTTATATCATCTGAAAATTAATATTATTTGAATATTAAACATTTGGCATTGCCTACATATAGTCAACCAGAATAATTACTTGTCTTTTTGAAAAAGTAATTTCTCTTTTCAAGACTATATAAAAGAAAGTTTAAAACAAAGTTACTTGTATCAGGACTTACCATTTTGCTGAGGATTGTTCTGGTGAGGGTGCAAGTGCCATTGAATACACTACAGTGAAATACTATCCCTTTCAAACATTGCAAAGATTATTAAAACAAAAAATATTTGGGAAGAACATAAATTTAATGTCCAAAGTTTTGTTCTGAATGGTTTTTATTTTACATCTGATTTTTATTAAGAAAGTACACTAATAACACAAAGATGACAACTTTTGTTGAAAATAGGAAACATTTATTTTCATTATTGAAGAACCTGAAAAACCAAAGTGTTTCCAACTGATAGAGACTTGTAGAGTTCACACATTTAAATACAGCCAGACCATCACCACAATTCTAAGATTTTCTTTATTTGGAAACTCAGTGGTACAGCTTTTTTTGCCTTATTCTTTGGAAAACAAGCTTTGCAAGATTGCTTTCATTGAAAGGCATGACAAAGGGCAGGGGTTCTCAGTAGTAACCCGCTTACTCACAGGTGCTGAGCACAAATTCTCATTCCTTTGAAAGCAGCAAAGGAGAAGTGACAGCATACCCTCCCATTTAGAAACTGTCAAATTCACTCAATGCCTTTGACACACCAGAAGTCATTCCTCTGCCATTTAACAGTTTTTGCTCTAGCAAAAGACAAGTCTCTGCCCATGGCCTGTCCGAGTAGCCTAGTGTCCAGCCCTCAGCCACCAGTTTTCCCAGTTGCCTTGCTAGGGCAAGAAAGTTTTGTTTAACCTGGATGAGTCTTTTACATGTCTTCCAGATTAAAAACCGCAGGGTCAGTTTTGGATCAAAAACCTTCCCTATATCAGAAATAGGCTCCTTGGGAGGGCAACAATATTAAATACTAAGACTAGTGGCAGTTTTCTGCTGAACACCTAACAAAAGGGGCTCCTTTTATACATTTTTATAATAGTTCATTCATTGAATATATTTAATCCTCTTCCCAAAATACCTGATTGTAATCACACAGGATCAGCAAAAACATTTCAGCATTTATGGAGTTTGGAATTTGTATACGGCTTTCCCTAAAAATAAGTTTTCCATGATATACAGATCTTCCAAAAAGTTCTAGTCAGGTCACTTCTTTGCAGTATGCTCAGCCACAGGCTCAACACTGCCATCCTGGATGGCAGCACTGAGCCCATTGCTATCCTGTAAGTCATATCTATAAGGTGCTTGAAGTGAGATTCCCTCAGATCCCTTTCTAAGGATCTATCCTCTGGCTTTAACTAAAACAGCTTACAAAACTGATTTATTGTCACAATTTGTTTTCAAGAGCTTTATTGCCTGACAATAGATTAACTTGGCTTGCTTTAGGCATTAACAACAGTACATTAGTAGGCCATTATAACACTCTAAAAGTTTAATTTGTAAACTAGTACAAATCATTATTGTTTCACAAAATGAGGTTTCCATCCTATTACGAACATATATTACCAATGCCAATTGTAGTCTAATTGTGGGCTTGATTTAAGATGCTTAAGTCAATTTTATTGATAAGCAGTGTCATGTACAATATATTACAGATTACCTGGAAGTTTACATCCAGAAAGCTGAAGACACAGCCGCAAGAGTACGTTTTCTTGTTCCCTACACCTTGATTTGTTTCAGGAACCAGACATAAATGATACCAGAAACAATCCAGGGTGAGGGGTGGAATTACTGCCCAGCAATACAATTTCTCATTTATTTTTATCATTTATTTATCACTGATAACTCCACAGAAGTTTTCTCCTGCCAGTGGAAGAGGATGTAAATGTTTGCTGTTGTATTCATGCAGCTTCCCAGTAAATCAGTAGAATTAGGTGGTTCAGTAAAGGATCAAACTCAATCCATCAAAATCAGGGGTTTTATTTTCTTACATTCAAACCACGTGACTGCAATAATCTTAAAACAGCACATTCACCAATTTTTCTTCCTTGCTGTATTTAGCGGAGTTGTCTGGGTTATGGTTAGAGACCTATGGAAGCACTTGCACCTGTCAGCCAGCAGTAAAGTTCTGCTCTTATTACTGTAGGAATTGTACTCCTAGGCTTTCCAAGGAGGCTCTACTCTGCTAGAGGTTGCGAAAATGTATTAAGTTTGATTGGTTTAATCTCTGATTACACTTCTAAAGCATGCAATGAGGCTGTCGTTCTGTTCAGTGTTTGCAGAGCTGTAAGATGAGATCCTGAGAAGCTACAAGAAGCACTCAAGAAAACAAATAATGTCCCTGTCGCATTCCTGGGAGAGAGCTGTCAGCTCCATTAGTGGAGAAAGATGTAGGTCAGGCAATATGCAAGATGCTTAGTGCCTTCGTTTTCCATATTATAAAGAGAGCTATTATAGATGACATACAGGCTTGCAAGCAAATCTCAGAATAAGTGGCATAATGCCTGCTATTAACTGTGTTGAAAACATTTTAAATATCTCTATCAATACAAAACCTCATACTTTCCTTCAGCTACTAGCTCTTTTAGCTTAGGCCCCTCCAAAAAATCAGAAAAGCAGTGGTGCAAGATGGGCCAAATGACAGAGGCAGGGACACATTGTCATCAAGACTGCTTCTTTAATGGAAGCAGCATCACCACAAGGAGTTAGAGCATTAGAAGAGGGCAGAACTTGTTTTGCCTATTTTCAAGTATTTACAATGTCATATTTAAGTATTATTATACTTGCATTCCAGGTAGGAGATGTGGAAGTAGCAGAAAGATTGTGAAATAAATTATGCAGGGGAAAACAGATAAAGGGAGATGAAAGAGCTGAAAAATTTAAATCCTAAAAAAAGACTAAGTAGTATTCCAATAGAAAGTCCACTACAGATATACATGAGACCTATTTAAGGTATTTCATTCTGGCAAGAGTGGGGAACATCATAATCCTTCAGGCAACAAAGTCTCCCATTGGCTAGCAAGAGATATTTATGCTTTTGGTCTACCATATGGAAGCAGAAAGGAGGTGGCAGGGGAGGAGGCTGTGGCACTGAAACAGATACTACAGTGGCTTGGTTCACCTGGCCAGGCTTCAGATTAAGCCAGCACCACCTGCAGGCTATTTAATTGTACCCATCAGTGAATGGGTTTGCAAAGCCTTTGCAGTGTCATGAAAACATTGACAGTATCTTGATGGTATATTTAGACACTGGAGAAGTCAAAGACTGGCATAAGTTACTGTAAGAATATGGTTAGTCTCTTAGGCAGGGGAGGTCAGCAGTATCCAAAAAGTCCCTGGAGAACACCGCAACTTGGAGATGGACAGACACTTGGGATTGCACACTAATTCAGTAGTTTGAACTCAATCCCAGGGTGAAATTAAGAATTGAATCTGCTTGTTCATATCTCCTTTCATCTGAACTTTATCATTCCTTTCTAGGGCCCTGTGAAGCCTACTGTCACACAAAGCTGTAATTCATACCTCCTTCTGTCAGCAGTACTAAGTTCAATATTTTTAATGGGTTTACCCCCCTTCTGTTTAAAGAACACAGATAAGTTTCAGTTCTGATCAAGAATTAAAGCAAGAAATGTGTCAATACAGGAGTGGAGACATCTTGAAAGCAATTGGTTTATTAATCTAAACAGCACATAGCTTTTCCCCCATTATTTTAAAGCACCAAAATTGCTGGCATGCATAGGAGCTTTCTTACCAAAGAAGGGCTCACAAAAACAGAAGTTTGCACTGTGTTTTGCTTATTAAGCAGCCTTATTGTTTTAAGCAGTAGTCAATTAATCATTGAAAATGTTGCCCTGACTATAATTAATAACTACAGACAAAAGACTATAGGCAAAATGACAAGGTAGATCAGGAAAAGCAAGAACATCTCCAAGAATAGATTTTTGCTCTCTTTATCACTCCTGGAACTCACAGATTGCTCTTACAGTGCCTGTGGGTAACCTACTGAAAGTAAAAAGATTGAGAAAAAGGGCTGTTAAATCACAGTCACTTCTGAACCTTCAGAGGCATAGAGACAAGCAGCAGAGCTAGCAAGAAGGATTGAACAGTAATACTTTGTAGATAAAAATGGATACCAAGAATAAAAAACCAAGTCCTTTCACCCTTCATATAGAAGCATTAAAATAAACAAGCACATAGAACTATTTAAAGACACACAAATCTGGAAGTCAAATTTTGCATGAACACACAAGTTCTATAATTGCTTTTCATAAAAACGTAACTTGCAGCTCAAGGCAAGTGGGGCTGGAGACCAGAAGGGAAAATAAGGAGTGAATACTTGGAACTACTTCTTCAGATGCCATCAAATGCCCCAGCTACTCCAAAACTGAGAACTCCTTGGCACAACATGCAGATGAGAGAAACAGCCTCTTCCTTTTTGCTCCTCAGCAGATGGTCCTGCTCCCTCCCCAGCAGCACTCTGAAACTGCCCAGGTCCTTCCATTCAAACTCCCAATTGTGTTTTGTGTCTCAACTGCCACCCAAGCCACCACCCTCTGGTGTGCACCAGCTGAGCTGCTCCTAGGGATCCATAATCCAATAAGCCTTCACTCAATGGCACTGATTTCAAAAGCCTGGTCTACATGCAAGAGGCACAATATAGGCTAATACAGTGTAATAGCAAAACCCTCCCAGTTTCTGCAAAAGCTTATATTGTTCCACGGCACTTTGGTTGCCCACAACAGCTTATGACGACATTTCTTCTGCAAGAGAGTTCAGAAACAAAAAGATACATAGTCCTTTAATTCCAGCTATACCAACCAAAGTTCCAGTGTAAATACTTTGTATTTAAAACACATCACCACCCAATATTGCTAAGCCTACAAATATTTATACTATAGAGTTGGCAAATGGATTTCTATGTAAGTGAAGATGACAGGCATAACTGAGGAACTTGTTATTCAAATTCATCAGGGGCTATCCCCACTACTTCCAGTGAAATCCAAGACAGTCTTGGTCTTTAAGGTTAAATTGAATACTTTTTTCTATACCACATTCTTGCTCACTTAAAGTAGGCTCTCTACATATGAAATGACTACCAAATATTTATGGTTTCCAATTTATGTATGAGAACATATACATCATGATATAATATATTCATTCCTATCCTGTGTATGTACTAAGTAAATCTAAAGACTAGAAATGTATGCATTATTCCTTGCTAATTTTGTCATAAGAGCTATATATTTAACTCCAAACCCAATTTCCATTCTTTTCTTTGCAACACATTTCATATCTTAAATTATGACTGTGCAACACAGGATGTCATTTGTATGTCAAAGAAGCAATCAGTTGAAGAAGACTATCATTCAGAAGACATTTAGAGGCAAACTGATACCAAAATTTTTTTTAACCTTTAAAAATGCTACAGTATATAAGGACTATAAGAATTGCTTCTATTACTGCCTGGAGTGCTGAATTTTTATTCATACTTAGGATTATTGCCTTTACAAAGTACTAAATTCAGCAAGGACATGTCAATTTATGACAGTGATTTCTATGTAAAGAGACATGCTGCTGAACTCAAGAAGTACAGAATAAAATACTTGGAGAGAAATAAAAATCCTTGCAAGCTGCACAACACAGAGTCAAAACAGAGTCATCAACAAAGTCCACCTGTCAAGCACAGTTTATAACCCAGACTAGCACCAGAAGCAGCCAGGTTTCTGCTCACTCCATCTACAGCAGCCCCAGCAGCTTTTTGAGATGACCCAGTGCAAAAAATCTCTAACTGGGACCCAGAGATCTGCTCTCTGATGGACAGCCCACCCCTTAACACAACGCAAATGCTTAGAAAGTGTCCAGCTGCCACCTCACACTGAGTCCAAGGCATTTAACTGGAAGGATGACAACACCTACACACAAAAAGTGTGGAAGGAGAGAGGTGGACCAGGATCAAGCAAGGTGACAGTCCCAGAGATCTAAGGAGAAAACCTCCCCAAGCTCCAATGCAGTGAGGTCCGTAGGTATATACCCAGAGATGGATGGATAGTTACACATCTCTGACTCTCAAACCCATTTTGAAATTATATTTGGGTCAGTAATAATCATCTGTAGATGCTATTCATCCTGCATATGAAGCTGCCAGCAAGCCTCACCAACACAATTTGCACATTTCAGACACTTATTTGAAACTCTCTAAAGCAGCAATACACACAATCCAGTTTTGGTTACAGATTCAGGACTGACATTATGAATGTAGCACTAAAGAAGGTAGAGGAATAGAGGCTTGCTGAGGGACAAGTTATGGTCAGGGCAAGCTGGGAGAGACCAAAGGTAGCAGACCAAGGTGCGGAACCTGCCACCACTGTAGGGAGGCTGCAGCTTCATGAACAGCACCAAGAAAAGGAGAATAACCTGAAAGAAGTAGAGGGGAAGCAGAAAGATAAAGGGAAATTAAGATAAGGGACTCTGCAAAAGATTCAGAAAGCATTTTGACACTAGGTTTCTTCAACAACCTACCAACTTTGACCAAACTGCCTGAGGCATTAATAAAAAGCAGTTTTGCAGTGTTTGCATTGTGCTGTGCACTTTCCAGCTCAATTCTAGCTATAGAAATAGCACTAGTGAGACAGCTAAAGCCCACAACAGGCCTAGCATCTCTAGCAAGTCTACCTGAGATGTTATGAATAGGTTATCTACTCAATTTTTAATGAAAATGGCTACATAGTGGTACAAGGTGTTGACCAGGACTGCCCAAAGCCAGAGTGAACACAAAACTATAATATGTTTTGATTTCAATTGTTTCAAAAACTAGTTCAGAGAGAAATTGCAGTTAGAAACAGAGTTATCTTGTAACACACTTACAAATGCAAAATTATTTTAAAATTACATGAACTACTTCACATGCAGAGTGTGTACTAAGCTCCCCAGTGCCATTCACACAATCACTTTCACAGTCTGATAAGCCACTCAAGTCTGCCACATCAGATAGTTATCTGCAGCCACTAAAGGCAGATCACAGCATCACTGGGAAGTGGTTTATTAAAAGCTCGAGATGCTACAGAACAAGGAACTGACCCTTCTAGCATTTTTGTTTCTTAAATATAAAATATATTTGCTTTCATTAGAATAGTGTTGATGGCTTCTTTTTGCACTGCTGTGGCATTCAAATGTGTAGTTTGGGATCATTAAACAAAAGTTTTCCAAGATAAAGTAAATGTTAACTTGCACTGCAGAGGCACACCTGCACACACACACTACCCCAGCTCTTCCTCCCTCTTCCCCTCCTACTGCCAAGAGCATTTCCCATGCACTCATCTTTGTGTAAATGGAGTAAGGATTTACACAGCCTCAAACTGCTCCCACACAAACCCAAACATTGCTCTCCCTCTTTTTAAACCTCACCTGATATACCTATTTTGCTTTCCCTTTACAGGTATAATGCTGGAGCTGAAAGACTGAAATACTTAAGATCTTTTTGAAAACACAGAATCATGGAAAAGTCTAGATTTCAATATTCACACTATGATGTCAGCAAGGAATCATGCTTATTAGAAACTTTGCAGCACGTACTCACCATGATTTAATCACCTAACTTTTTGCCTCTTCTCAGTGATACTCTGGCTGTATTTACTAGAGACATGTACAATGAAGACACCTCTCTGAGAGGCACCTCATAGGAGCTGTACGAACAGGATATTTTACATATTTGAGCTTCTCCCTGCCTACTGTATCTCTATCTTTGATGGGAAAAAAGGCTTTCATTATAAAAAACACATTAGATGCAAGGAAACGGGACTTGAGTTATTTGGTATATGAGGGGAAAGAGGCACCAGCCAGCTCACAGAATTCAGAGTCCACAACAAGTTGATGGCCACAAGTCCTGACCTCGGTAGGGAATGGTTACACAGCAAAGGGTAACATCAGGAACTTGGACTGTGCAGCTAAAATTAATTGCAACAATGCTTAACACATCAAAAGAGATGATGCAGTTCCAGTGCTAAACGATTACTGCACTTTCTGGGACAGTTAGGTAACTGCAAACAGAACATCCAACTGCATTCATGCATAGGAATTTCAGATATATATTCTTAGACTTTGGATCTATAGTGAAGCAGCAGACCTTTGGGGGAAGTGGCATTCACCTTCTGTGTAATGATATGGGTAATTGAAAACTGTTTGGGAAGGATGGACTTGTATTTTCTGTGACAGTGAATTAACCATCAGGGACCAATTCCTGTCCTTTAGTAAGCATTTTCAGAGGGAAGAAGGGAAACTCCACATTTAAGAGTACAAGGTCTCCCCACAGCCATTTTCCAGCCCTAGACTACAGCATCGGAACCTCATAACAGCTACAGAGTCTGGGCACAAGAGGAAAGTTTTGGTTTATGAGTGCAGGAATACTTATTGATTTTAACTTTCTATAGCTATAAATTTGAACGAGAGTTGAACTATGAAACATCTGGAAAAACATTTGGAAGAACACCTTACTCCACCTTGCAGGTGAATCTGCTCAGAGACTCATTCCCACCTGTGAAGCTCAGCCCCAGAGCCTCAAGCAGATATTGCAGGCAGGCAGCAGAGCTGGCAGCTTCCCACCCTACTGTAAGAGTCTGAATTGTTCCCTCTAAAGCAGGGCTTCACACATTCAATTGCATGAGTAGTCCAGCGTTTTTCCTAAAGCTCCAGCATGGAAAAGTTTTGTGATGTTTAACATAGTTGTTATAACTTTCCAACTTTCTTGAAGGGTGAAAAACACTGACCCCAAAAAGCATCTGAAAGACCCAGAAAAGACCAACCTAAAGGAACTTAATGAATCAATTGTTCATTTCTTGACTGGGAGGACTTCATTTTTATGTTTAAATTCCAAATTCATAGTATTACATGGGGATTTCTATTCAATTCATTTAATGAACTATTGAAAGTTATACTCAAAGGGCAATAGTTTAGTTTTTAAAAATCTTATTTGAAATAGAAACAATACTAGTTTTTTACAAATGCATTCTACTTGTAAATTTGCTGAAAGGTGGAACAATATTATTACCAGCTGAATCCAAAATGAAGGTCAGCACTTAAATTCCCAAAGCCAAGAACCCATTGTTTACTTTGATCTCTTTACAAGCTTTTATTATTGAAGGAATAATACCCTCTTGCTGTCAGAGACATTTTTTGCCAATTTTGACTCCAGGTAACAGAGTATAACAACCAAGCATGTTGTTTTGTAGACATTTGTTAATGCCCAATTTTGGCACTCCTTAGTCAGCAGATCATATTTAACCTGCTCAACTTTCACTAGCTCAGCAAAGGCATGTTGGTCTAAACTAGTGCCTCAAAGGATTAAAAAATTTAAAATGATGCCTTGTGAAGAAATCTCAAAGCTACTCAAAGATGTTATAGTAATGGTATTACATAACAGCACAGACTCAGATCTTGTACAGTGGGCTCTGGAGCAGACCATGTGCAAGGAGTGTCAGAACACTGTGCAGCCCAGTCACTGAATTAAAACAGAATTACTCCTTAATGTTGTCAGGGTGGTTCAATAAGTGTCCCACTGTTTCTAGAAAGTCATCATTACATCAGATCTGGACTGGTAGAGGCAGACTTCCCAAATGAGACCCATACACAACTGTGGTACAAAACATCTTGCTCGTCAAAGAGAGGCTCCAGTTGTCTCACTGACCCCAGCTGTAAGGGTCCTTACTGGCAGCCAAAATGCTGCCAGAGGTAGGAGACTCCCTCCTTTACAGCACAGTAACCTCAGTCTCTTCCTCCAGGCAAAGCACAAGCAGGGCTCCTGCTTAGGAGCAGAAAATAGCTTTTGACCCTGGGAAACCGTACCTGAGCCATAGCACCAGCAGATTATTTTTAATCAGTAATAAGCAACAACTAGCTAAAGTCAACTTTAATCAAAACTATCAGTTGGCAAAACTTCTAGAATAGCTATACTATAAGTCATCTAAACCTCTGTTAAAAATGAGATGAATTACTACAATATCAGAGGGACATTCTGTTCAGAGCCCTGTTATTCTAATCTTCCCAAATGTACAGAACTCAGAGGTAATGCTGAAGTCGGGATCTGTCATGCAGAACCAAGGCTAGTACTTTGCCCTAAGTAGTCTATGCTATGTGCTGCATTATATTGCTTGAAAACAAACTGTATTGATAGGCAGCAAGAATAATTTTACCTAATCTAAATATGTAGGATTCCAGAAAAAGAAGGGCAGACAGAAGGCCAAAAGCATGAATTATGCATACCATATTGGCAAACTCCTATCCTACTTTAGAGCTGGAGCAGGTTTTGCATGGAAAAGGAAATTAGGATGGAACATATATTGAACAATTTTCTCCATAACTGGTTCTTACTCACCTTAAATGTAATATTTTATTTAGCTTATATCACAGGGAGACATCCTTATTAAAGTAGCACATTTATGTGGGTCCCTTTGAAAGGATTTAATGCAAACAAGTCTGAAATAATTGAAGAGAAGACATTTTCTGCCTGTTCTCAGAAGAGCTTAGTGAAGAAGAGGATAGCAGGAAAGAATTACTTTATTATATCGATTTTCTTGGAAAAAAATCAAAGTAAAGTAGGTCAAATAAACCAATTCTCTTTTGTAAAAATCAATAGAAGCATGCAGAACATGAGTGAATTTACATGTCAAAAAGTGTTTGCAACCTTCCTGCAAAACAAGATCTGCACATTATTACTCTAATAAGGCAGGTAATAAAAGAGACTAACTTGGTTCATTACTGCACACTGCTATTGTAAAATAGTTTAAAGAGCAATGAATACACATTTTTCCTAATTTAATCACACCATTAATCTGAAACATGACTGATTATATATTACATTACAACTCACTAAAATATGTTGAATCATAGCACATGACTGGCCTGCAGCTGCTTAAAGCACATCTATTTAAAACTGAAAAAAGTTCTACACGATGTTGCAGAGAAAATTGTCTATTTAAATCTTTACTCAAGTCATGCATTCTTAATCTCCAAGACTTCCAGCTCTATGACAAAGTTTCAACTGTCACCTAGAAGTTAAACAAGCTGATTACCAATACACATTCTCAGTATTCAGTGGTTGTTCAACTTCAAGGTAAAAATTAAAGTCTACTACTGTTTAAGTACTTGATAAAAGCTAAAACTTTTCTGGATTAATCTAGTTTAACATCAAATACATAGAAAGGACCCCATCCTTTACTCGACCAATACCCTCACAGGGCTACCTGCAGTCCCAGATACTTGGAACTGCAGGAGTTCTGGAACATTAACCTCAGTTCAGTGTTAGTAATTACTATTAGTAACATCAGTCACAGTAAAGTTAGCTACAGGAATGACTCCCAGTTTCCAGCAGGGCCCAAGATGAAGGCACAACAACTTCAGTTGCATCCTGGCTCTACAACCTTTTATCTACCTGTGAAGCATCCAGCTTGAGCCTCTGCATTACAAAGAGCCAGATACTCCACTACACATCTTTCTCATGCATAGCTTCCCTACCTTGTTCTTCAAGACAGCAAAAAACTGGATGCAAAAAGCATGTACATGTAAACACCTAAAGGGCCTCAGGCAGCATTACCCAAAAGCTGAATGAAAATGGAATATAATCTACTGGAAATGAGGCCTACAGGTCAATTTTGAAGTTTTGTAAGCAATACCAAAACTTCTGCTGACTTTGCTAGGAGTTGAATTAATGGGAAAGGAGCACAGAGTTTGAGATATCACTTGTTGATAAACCTTTTCATGAAAAAAGCAAGGAATGGGGAACTGAGACCTCTTCCATTTAAAAACTGTGCATCACTCAGATTCACACTAAGGACTTGATCCTGTTTCATCTGAGACTCCCATAGTAGAGCTCAAGACTGAAACCCCTTTCTACACATTATTTAAGCCTCTTCTGAGATTCATTAAAACAGTAACATGAAACAGCAACCTGCCTTTCTACTATTGAGCAAGTTGAGTGCTGCCAGGATCATCAAACCAATGAAAGCTAACTATAAATAGCAATTAAATCCTCTTCTTCCCTCCTCTCCCTCCCCCCAAAGAAGTATTCCAAAGCAGCACTACCCATTTTCCCAATTTCAAATGGGAATCCATGCATTTACCTGGTTTTTAATCACAGTTTTCCTTCCTACCTTTTCCATAGCCAAGTCATTTTACACTCCTGACAAACATAGCAAGGTAATAACATAGGAGCAAAGGTCAAAATAAGGCTGCACTCAGCTTTGCACAACATCCATTATTTTCAATGGAAATTCATCCAGTTTCCCCAGATGCTCTATAAATATCACTCTCATGTTTGCCTACCTCCACTCTAACACACATCAATCAGTGAGAAGAAAATTTTAGCTTTAGATGCACATTGCACAACTCTCTGCTATTTCAATTGAAAACAAAACCCAAACACTCCAGACAGAAATGATTCCCACCAGCCAGGCAGTGCAGAGCAGGTTCAGAAAGCCTTTCTAAACCCCAACTTTAGCCCACCTCAAGGAGAGCAGAACCCAGCCACAGCTTTTCATTTCTACCATCCAAGTTTACTGTGGGAAAAATCCAGACCTTTGCAAACATCATAATTCCTTGTTTATAGCAACAGTTAAGACACCTCTGACTTTTATTCACTCTTTACAGCTTCTGAACCACAGAGGAAGGAAAGAGCTGGTGCTTTGCCAGTTGCTGCCACTAGCCCGTATGTCCTGCAGACATTCATACAAGCATGATGGAAGCACCAGGAGCAGCTGGTGAGGACAGCAAGATCACTCAGAGGAGAGGTGCAGAGACAGGCCATGGGAGAGTCAGGCCACCTCTCTTTGGTCACAGCCTGTGGTCTGCAGAGCTCCCACACCTGGACAGGAGTAGGAGAAAAGTGACCACAGCTCTTCTTTTTTAATTTCTACTTTTTGCTCTGTTCTTTAAAGGTCTGACTGCCTGTGGCTACCCTATAAATGTCCTTTTCAAGGCCGTTTCTGTTCATTTCTTTCTCCTTTCCCATTCAGTTCTTTTTCTTTTCCTACCTAGCTTTTTATTGCCCACATATTTTCCCCTCTGCTACCTTCTCCATTTTCTTCAAGTTTTTTCCCCATTCGAAAGGGCCAATTTGTTTTTACTGATGAAATCAAATGCCTTTGCAGTATGGCAGTTTCAACTTTGCCTTTGTTTTTTAAAAGAACATGAACATAAATATTTATAGTCAGCGAATAATAAACATCAGAAGAGTTTCCTTGAGACAGTATATTTTTAATTATGCATTCATGACTGGCAGATATAATATATTTGACTTATTTTTGTATATTTTACTGCAGAAAGTCTTAGTAAATACAAGGTAGAAGAATTCAGAATATGTTACTCACCACATTCGTTTATCCTGGTAGCCAGATGCAAGTTTTATGTCACCCAACAAAGGAGCTTCTCATTTTCCTTCTTCATGACTCTGCCTGCTGCATGTTAAAGAATAAATAAATAAATATTCCAAGTAACATCAGCACACCAGAGTAGGAAAAGAAAGGACACACCAGCCTTTCATTCTCTGTGCAAGAGGAACTACACAAAGACAAGACTTAGACCTCACCTGCTCAGGGAATTGTCCCCATTGTAACAACCAGCAGCCAGTTACTGATATAGTTATTTAAGTCTAGACTTAAAGCAAAGGCAGAAAAAGCAACCATGACCTGCAGCAGACTTTACCTACTGCACAAAGCTACATGGAGCTTCATCAAGACAAACTGCAGCTTCCTTTATCTGCAGCGTATGGCACAGGCATAGACAGCTACTGAGCTGCCAATTCAATACAGACATAGCTACAGAAGGAGAGTTCTGGTCCCAGTTAATTAGAAGTGGACCTAAAGCAGCCAGTGGACTTAAACTGTTAAGAAAACAGGTGGGACTTCTTTTATGATGACCACCATCTAGAGCAGCTGTTTGCTTCCTCAGGGGGAGTCTCATCTCATACAGCTGCACAGACATTTCTCTATTGGCCTGTGGCAGTCTAACCACATCCTAACTTCTTTGGCACAAGAGTAATGTCTTGCATGCTGGTCTCTACAGGGAGAGTAACAGAATCACAACAGGATTACACAGAACCAAACAGAAATGTGGGTTTGAGTCAGTTTTTCACTCCCTGGGCAGAGGGCAGCTGGATTACATAACTCCCAAGTAGCACTGCAGTCAGTACAACGCAGCAGCACCCAACCAACATCAAAAAACACACCTCAAAATAACTGTTACAAGGTGCTCAAGACAGAAAACAAAGCAAGACATCTCCTGAGGGAAAAATCAGAGATTCCTACTCTTACTGCAACAGCTCCAGAAGAGGCACAGCCTTCTCAAGCCCTACAGGGACTAAAACAGAATCCCCTGGCAAACTAAAAATCTTTAGCAAAGCACCCCTCATGGCTGCCACCATAGAAAACCCATGAACAAAGAACCAAATTGGAAAACTTAATCAAGTACCTGGAAAGCAGCTCAGAGACACAGTCCCAGCACTCCCAGGGCAACACCACACCAAACTCAGGCAAACCAGCTGCGCTTGCCCCTCCTTAGCCATTTATATGGCTCTGGATCAGAGTAACCCAATGCACCTGCTCCAGCCACTCTGCCTCCAGCCGCTCTGACTCCATCAGCTCCTCCCCTGCCTCCCCCCAGGGCTGTGGAGCCTCCCTGCCTGCAGCTGGGGCTGTCGCAGCCTCTGCCATGAGGCTGAGGGCTTTGGTTAGCACCAGGTGTGTTAGGAGCTGTACAACAGAGCTTGCATGAAGGTGTATAGCTGTATGTTTGCTTCCAAGTAATGCTAAAGGGGGCTGAATAGCAAATTTAACTTTGTTACACTATAGTGTACCTTTAGTAATACGAGGCCAGTGTTGGCCGGGAGTCTAAAGAAGCATTTCTATGGGAAGAAATGGTCTTGAAATATAGCCCAGATTGTGCTGCATCCTCTTTGAGTAAGTCTTTGTCTATTTACTGAAGTGTTATTGCTTTAGAAATGCAATTATTGCTGATAATCATTTAAATCAAGGACTTAAACTGTTCACTGCAGACCCCATGAGACCACTGAATGCGGTGAAAAAAAGCCTCTTGAATTCTAATAGGAATAGAAACACTGTAATAAATGCTAGTCCCATTTGCCTGTGGGTATCCAAACAGTTTTCTTACACAATTATCTGGAAATGTATCTCAATACACAAGTATCAGACACATTTGTGGTAAAATGTATTTATTGCCAGACAGACCTGGCGATATATAATGTAAAATTAGGGGCAAAGGAGAACAGACTGGTTATACTCCTTGGTACTTACTGAAATATATCTGGATATATTTATTAACCGTTATTGACATTAATGGTTAGAAGAGGTGATCAACAGCAGTGTGTGATAATGAGCTGCAACTAGGCAGGACCTGTGCTTAAGAAGAATTTTCTTCTAGAAGCTGTTGAGAGTCTTTGGGTTTCAGTGAAGATCACAGCAGCAGAGGACAGCTACCTCTTCAAAGCTGATTTTGCAGCTGGAAGTTTCATGAGGGCCCCTTGCAGTAGTGTAGCACTCCTAGTCTTGCCACAATCCTGAGGCATAAAGACCAGCCTTGATAAAAATCTGTCTGAAGTGTTCCAGCTATCAGACTGGACTGGGAGGCTGAAGTGATAGCAAGGGAAGAGGAAAGAGAATACATCTCCCTAATGTAGTGTTGCTACCCCTGTGAAATACAAAGTACAGACCTATTTAACAACGTGGTCCAAATTTACATCCTGAAACTGGCACAGGCTGATGTAGAGGCAGGTATGTTTTCCTATAGCGTGGAACTAAAGAGAAAGTTTTCTGTATGTGTACTGTTTCCCTCCTTTTGTGACTGAAGATGGAGATACTGGCTTTATAGAAAAAAAGAAGAAAAAAAACCCCAAACCAGCATTCTAAATACAAAGCAGGTATGAAAACCTGTATTTGCCACAAATGATTTGATTTGCTTAACAAGTTAAAAGAAAAAGCTATCAGGACAGACTGCTGTGTTAGTAGTGGCAATCATCTGGTTGGCAACTTCTCTTCAGTGATGTACTTTCTTTAGCTAACAGGAAGAGTTTGCTGCTCTCTTGGAGTTCTCCTTTTGAACAGTGAGGTTCTGTTGTTCAATACAATAAGCAAATATCTCATCACAGAATTATATCTAGGATACAACACTGAATTCATAATGACTGTTACCTGAGTAGTAAGCTGCCACAGGGTGAATAGTGAAGAGGACATTTTGCTCTCTGGACATGCTGTCCCATGACCACAATAGAAACGAAATGTCTTTGCAGCTCACCTTGCTACAGCTTGCTCCAGGGAAAGTTTTCTGACCCCAAATTCCTTATTCCCAACCTTCTCCAACTGTTTTGTTTTGTGTAAAGTTACAGACTTAGGGCAACCCTACCCAAAATATTATTTTATTAAAAAGGTATTGCTGCAATGTGACAGGGTTTTAAATCCCTGTTGGGGGCAAAGAAAGAGTTTTGAGCAAGATGGTTGCACTGAAAATATGAAACTCAGTGGCACTGTAACAACCCTCTCCAGAATAAAGATGGAAATTCTGTGAATAATTTTTCTTTTTTTTTTTTTGCATTAGTAATTATTTTTAATTCATATGTTACTTTCTGTAGGCGTAAGTATGTGAAGGGGTGGAAGAAGCAACAGGGAGTGTTTTGCCACTGACTGTTTTATTTAACGATAGAAGGTTCCTGCTGTCAGACACTGTACTGCACGCACACATTACTGCAGTGCAGGGGAGCACTGCGCTCCAGTGTCCCCTTGGAGAGGTGGCCGGGGTGACTTCTCTCTGCCCAGCTGCTTCTGGAAGACCGTGAAAGATCTCACGCCGCAGAAATAAGTCTGTCAGTTCCCAGCCATTATTGGCCTTGGCCACACTGCAGCCATTTACTATAATAGCATGGAGCCTCTCGTGAAATGAAATAGCTCTCTTACTGGCAAACTCTACTTCAGTACATCTGTGAGAAATAAGGAAATGAAATGTGTAAATAAACACATTAGAGTGAACCCAAACAAAGAAAAATTAAAATGCTTTAACAGCTTAAAGTGTTTTTAATAAACATATCAAATGTCTCATCTTCAAGTATCAATTACATAAAATCAAGGAAATGGACATAAATACTCAGTAAATTGCGTGCTGCTGCAGTACATACTTGTTTTAAAAAGAACAAATTGCATCACCGCAAAGCCTCAGTTCTGGCCTTAAATAAATACTGTTACAAGAGAACTCTCACATTCCGACCGTGTCAACAATCACTACTTCTGGAAAAAACAATCATTAAAAATGACTTACATACACATTCATGACAGCTACTGACAGGCACTGAATGCAGGTCTGTACATATATGTATTCTTAGAGTAAGTGTAAAAATACTTTAGTAGACTGACTATCTGGTAGAACTAACAGAAGTCAGAGCCATTAAAAATCCTTGAAAGTTCTTCAGCCTGTTAATATATTAGACCATTAAAAATGTCTGTAAGAGTATCCATTAATGCACTGATTTAAAGAATCCCCAGCATACTGTCCAGGGTCATGACTGTAGCACTGTCATGAAGTACGTATTTCTTTGCACTTGAATGAAAACGTGTTTATTAAGGGGCTGACAGCCCAGCTGCTATGTCCAGGAGTATTTACTTCTTTTCGTTTAAAAAGCTTGTTTTCTGCTGATTTGTTATTAACATTTGCCCCATAAATTGATTTTTAGGTTTGGTTTTGGGTTTTTTCCTAAGAACTTCTATGTAATAAAGATTCAGTGTTATAAATCACAGAGGGAAACATGCATGTGCATCACCCCAGCTGGACTTTACACAGAGTTGCCCCTTCACAAACTCCTTTCAGCAGCCTTTATGGACTTGCCATGGGCATTTTTCCTGATGGCAACATACAAAGAAGAGTTTGCATATATTTACCTCTATTTGGCACCCTTTTGCCCTGCCCTTGCTACAATTCTCTGTATAGCTCACAAAGAAATTCAGAAAATTGAACCTCAATGAGATTACCTTGATAATACACTGCTCCTTTGGAGGCCACCTTTGAGAACAAGGTACGATACTGCGAATCTCCAAGCTGAGCAGGTGTGATAATGAATTCAAGAGCTGAGAATATGTCACTGTGAATTCGGTTGTTCTCAAAGCTTAATACGTGCATGTTGCAATTTGATGATGCTTTATGCAATCGCAGGGTTGTTACTGTCAGAAACAATCTGTTTACTTTGCATATTTCCACATTTTTGTGAGCTGCCTAGATTCTATCTTCTGCAATTGGAATGGAGATTTACCAATTTATTTTATTTTTCAAGATGAGTAGCCTTACAAAGGATCTGAAAAAGTCCCAGCATGCAGAATTTGGGAAAATTCTGGGGCATAATGATATTCATGAGGATTCAAATTCCACATTCATCTGACCTTGACAGCTGAAACAAGACTGGAGGATCTCAAAGACCCAGCTCCATGGGTCAGAAAACCCCTGGAACAGAGTAGGGGGAAACTGCACCCTTGGTTTGCCAGTCCAATACTCTGGCATTGGATGGACAGGCTGTTAGTGATGGGAAAAAAATAAAAAACAAACCAACAACAAACCAAACATATAAACAGCCTGGCAGCAGCAATGATGGCTTTAATGGGAGTGCAGAACATTTCTGCTCGTACCCTGTCCATGTAGCCTATGGAGAGGACAGCGAGTCAGACCTGAGATTGATCACTGTACAGCACAGCCCAAGCTGCCATCTACCCGCCTGCGTGGTAGCAAGCTCATGGCAGGAGAACAAGCAAGGAGGAGAGGGCTCCCACCTCTCCTCATCACTCGAAGGAGCCATTATGACCTCCTCCCACCAGAAGACAACAATTTGAGTCTTAACCTCTGGGACCTGCTCTCACCTCTGCCTGTCTGCTCATAGCCAAGATGCTAACAGGTATGTCCCATCATTTCTGCATCTGCTCCAACATGGATGCTGTTAGCTTGGTTTGATTCCTTTGCCGCTGGCCTCAATGGTCCCCTGGCTTGAGGGACTGGGACAGACCTGACTTTAAAGCGGTTGAAAATCCCTGCTGAGCAGCGAGGTTGCTAAGAACACCTACCTCCTCCCCTGTTAAACTGCTTGTTGCCAGCACATCTTTGCAAACCTTTACTGGTTTCACCTTTTTAACACAGAAACTCGCATCTCACTTACTGTACTCTTAGAAAATCTCTTCCCACCGAGTCTCTCATATAAAGGGATAGATAAAAAACTGTGCTAGTAAAAGTTGGGGTTTATAAGTTGCTAATTTTTCTACTAGCATTTCTGACATTAAAGATATCATATTTAGTTTTATGTAAAACCTTGAAACAAAAAAAAACTCCAGTAACACTCTTATAGACTACTTCAAAAGTTAAACTCCTTTTAAGTGACCTTTACATTGCTAGTTGAACCTTGATATCATATTTCACAACCATTATATCTCTAACATATACTTGTGTATAGACCGTTTATTTGCAAACCTGTAAGTGCCGTCCATGTCACCAGGAATGACACAAGCACACCTTCTGGATGGTGGCCAATGCCCAGCATCTGGGTAGTTTCAATTAAAAGTCATTTTCTTGAAGATGCTAAAACTTTAAAAGGGAGCTTTGTGAAGCAGAATCCTCCCATGAGGTGTCTGCATCATCAGACTCCTACTACAATTTGTTTCACATCACATGCAATATCTGCAAAAATGTGGGATTTAATTACTCGTTTTCAGACTGTGAACAGGATGGAAGTCAGGGTATTGCTTTCTTACTCAAGGGGTGGCATCTACCAGCTGGTGGTGGAGAAAAACATGTCGGTTCTGTAGTTCACAGGCCAGGCTCAACTGTACTGAGATTCCAACAAAAGTACAGTACTCTAAATTTGAATCATAAAAAGGTGAGTTGCAGAAAATTATAAAAGATAGTAGTTTATAATACAGTATTGAAGCCTTAAATCCAGCTATTGCTCTTAATCTGACTGCAGCTGCATTTCTTAAGAATTGCCAGGCACTGAATACAGTCATTCACTTAGATGTAAAGAAGTGCCACATCCCTGAACTTAGCTGATGTCATGTAATACACGCAGGCCTATATTACCTGAGTATCTTGACCACAATGTGCACGCTTTCCACAGTATCTGCTAAAAATGAAAACATCTTGTTATATATTTCCCCTCCCCAGTAGGAAAGCACCAGTACAGCTGGTACCATCCCCTTCTGCAGTTGCCAGGTCCCAGAGGCTTTCTGAAACAATATGTTTCGTTTGCTTTCAGTCATACGCTCATTTGAAAAATGCCTTCTTTGCATTAAGAAATCATAATGATTTCATAAGCTTCGATATAAATTCAGCTTAACTTTGGAAGAAGCCAAGGCAGTGGGAATTCAGGGCATGGTACACCTCCAAAGCAGGGGGCTTCATGGACTAAGTACTTAAAGGATGCAATGACCAATTGGTTTAAAAGTGAAACAAAGTTGTGTGTTTAAAACTGCTTTTGCCACCCAGGATTCAAGAGCAAATCATTTTTGAAAATCTTCAGATCCACGCTTTTCAAAATTCTAAGCTTTGTGTTTGAACCCACCTAGAAAAATAAGCAAAAATTTAGATATGCTTTTAAAATCTGGATACGGATTTTGTGATGATAAAAAAAAACCATCTTCCAGGCTTTTCCAGTGATAAACAAATCAGGTGACATCAACAGTGGTAGAGAAAAGATTTTCAGTATTTCAAAGCATAAAAGTTCTATTCAAAGGAAATAATTTAAGGTCATTTTTTTCCTGAACTTGCATTTTTTTCCTGAACTCTTGCATTTAATCTACTTTTAGGAGTGCTTGATCCATATTCTTCCTGGGGGTTAAAAAAAATCCAAATATTTGTAGTGGCAAGCTTAAAAATTAGTCTTTTTTTTTTTTTAGTCCATTAATTGACAGCAAAGTTAGAGGAACATGTAAAAAGTCCCTGATTTTAATAGCAGCTGAGTCTACTTACTTACCACTTCTCAGGCAGCCCCCAGCAGCGTGCAGCACTGGGCTCAGAGGTCTTGGATCAGTGAAAAAATTATGAAAGCAACTTTTTCCTGAAGTACAAGGTTCTGCTTGCTTGCTTTCTTGCTTTCTTCCTCCTAAGGCTGTCTGAGTTTTTAATGTAAATTTCTGATTTTTATAGGATTTCTATTGTTTTGGTCCTTTCCAAGCTGTTTTTTTAGGTGTTAGGATTGAGAAATTTTATAAACTTAGTGTTTTCTATTTTAAGATGTTAAGCTAAGAGCATTCCTCGTTTCAAAAGATAGACTAATGAAAGTAAAATTAGTCCAGAAAGTCAATTTGGGACTTACTTTCATATCTTTTTCGCTCAAAATACCTATAAGTTTAAGCTACCGAAAAAATAAAAACAGGTTTGGTCCCTAGAAAGCTTAAGAATTGTTCGCCCCTGTTTGCTTAATTTAATTTTTTTAATGTGGTTAGCATCTAAATAAACCTTATCAAACATTTCTTGCTCCACCGACAATTTTCTGACCTCCTAGTTGAAGATCTGAGCCCTAACTTGGTTTATGGATGAGTAATCACAGCAGGTCCACAGCAGAACGTATCCTAGAACTACAAATATATCATCTGCAGCAGTGTAAATCAAAGCCTCAAAGAGCATCATTTAGCCTGGAGCTAAAATTGCTTGTTTATCAGATGGTGCCTAGCTTAGCATGGAGCAGTTCCTTGTAAATCTCAGGGACCTTTTACAGCATATACTTAAGCAAGCATACTGGCTCCTGGGAGGCTTTCCGAGAGCTTTAATGACTGCAGACTGCTAAAAGATCCAGGCCTTGCTTTAGTTAAGTGGTTACTTGTATAGCTTGGCTCCATTTTGTAAACTCCCAAAGATAAGGTGTCTGCTTTATCTGGGGAAAGAGCAAGCATTAGTTTCTTAGGAAATCTTTATATCCTAAGTGTTAATGTTCTTGTGGCTTTTGGTATTTTGACCTTTGTCTGCTCACTTTTGATTTACGGTGGGAGCAGAATCTTTTCCCCCTAAGCCCTTCCTATGTTTTATAGCTACTTGGAAAAGCACAGTGAAATACTCACAGCACAGCTTTTAAAAGTAGGTGTAAGGCTGCACTATTCATAAATACGTTGCACAGCTCAGGGCTCTCTGAGAACAAGGAAGTAAGGAGACCACCCATCGTATTTCCTATTATTGCTCATTGTTTTATTTCCTGATAAAACGGGTGGTCCCCACAACCCCATGGATGGGTGCAACTCAGGTCCAAGCCCAGGCTTGTCACCCCAGTTGGCACCGAACCCCTCTGTGACAGAAAGGCTCAAGGAGTCCAGCTGGGCAGCGGTGGTACCAACGGGAAATCACCCCCTCAGCAACCTTTGGTTCACCGCATGGAGAAGCGTTCAGTGCAGTCATGAATAACCGGTGGCCAGGCAGCTACTTGCTGGTAGATACTTGCATACACTTGATGTAATTCGCTAATTGTAGAGCTTGTTATCTGGGTCTCTCACTTTTTGATTTGAATTAATTAGAGTTCACCTCGATCCAGCCACCTGCTGTGCTGTCACACACAGCATACATTGGTACAACAAAAACAAGGAATTCTTTTTAACAGGCTTATTCAAGCAAAATCTGCTCCCGCTTAGATGTGTGAAATGGCATCACTGCAATGTCATAGACTAAAAACAGGAACATCATTTATTTCAGCTGGCATGGTAATGATGCAAATGAGAGGAAAAAATGGTTCGTTGCATTTATAGGCAGAAGACCCAATGCATCTGATATCTAATTTGACTTTACTAATTATTCAATATCTTTAAGTCTTCCTCACCTTACATATTTTTTCCTTGCTCCAAGCAAAGAGCAAGAAGGTCTGATTTTTGTTGCTGTTAGTAGCAGGGTTAACATCTCTTAAACCAACAATTTTTGCTGGTTTTTTGAGTGCAAACCTCCTCCGGCACCAACACAAGGATTTGCCCATATTCCTGTGGGTAAGCACATGCGGCTTATCATAAAACTGAAAACACGCTCCCTTGCTGCATGTTTTTCAAACAGACCAAATCATTATAACACACAGCTAAGGAAAAGCTAAATAACTTTAAAGGTGCACAGAAGCAGCTGTCTTTCAAAGCTGGAACTTTCAAACTACACCGAAAAAAAGGAGTTTCCTTGTCCCTCCCTCAGTATTTAACAATGGCAATGTGTCGTGGTTTTGCCCCGTCCGAGGGCCGCACCCCACACAGTCGCTTGTACTTTTAAAAGGAAGGGGGAAGGAAAGTTGGGGGAGGGGGAAAAAGGGAAGGAAGAAAGGAGGGAACGAAACCACAACCTAGAAACCAGAACCACGCAGGCTGGGATAAGGATAGTTTACTAAACAATAACAGAAAACTAGATATAACAATAACATAAGTTTAAAGCACAAAATAGATGAAACTAGTGATACACAATGCAATTTCTCACCAAACCACACAACTCAGGCCGCACAGCTTAGAGCCCGTCCCGGACAACCCAACTGTCCCCAGAAACTGCACGTCCTGGCGTTGCCTCCCCCTCTTCCCCCCAGTCCCCCCTTATACTGAACATGACGTAACTGGTATGGAATATCCTCTTTGGCCAATTCGGGTCACCTGTCCTGGCTGCGTCCCCTCCTTTCTCACTAGTAAGGAAGTATGCAGAGCTGAGAAAGGTACTTGATTGCCCGGCAACAAATCGGTAACATCAGGGTGCTATCAGCACTATTCTCATGCTAACACCCAAACATGGCATTCCATTCACTGCTAAAAAAAAGTTTAACTCCATCATAGCTGAAACCAGGACATTATCCACCCCTTATTCCATACCATTTACGTCATGACCAGATCCAACAATTTTCTTTGGGTACAACCAGTTTCGTGTTTCACACACCCATATATGTATGTACACATATATGCACACATACGTGCATACAGATCTTATTCCCTCAGTCTGTGAATCATCCCTCTGAAGTTGTTGAGTTCATTTAGTCCATGATTTTCAGGCTCCATTTGTCGTAACAGTTTCTCAGGATAATTGTATGTTCCATTGGCTCGTTGCATGCTGCATCTCAGGCTCTTGGCTGATACACCTGGCATGGTCCATGCTCATAGTCTGTGGGTCAGAGTTCATTTTCAAAGGGAGAAAAAAAAAGTTCTTAAGAGGCCAGGCTTTAGTTCCATCATCATGGCACTCATTCTTCATTAACTTGTATGACTCCGGCTATAATGCTATGGTACAACATACAGCAATCATAACAATAATGAAATATACAATAATGGGTTATTTGGCAATTATTACAATTTCTACTTTATTAATTATATTGGCTATTCTCACCCAAAATCAAATCCCCTTGAGGTACACATCGAACTTCTCCATCCCTCTGCATTACCCACCAAGTACAGCCAGGTCCTTGAGCAAAAACAATTCCAGACATGGGTTTACCTTTGCCTGAAGCAGGGATGACCCAAACTCTCTTTCCCAATACACTCTTCATATGCACTACTGGGACTCTGTCTCCCTCTACAGTACGTGGAAATTTTGACTGGGCAGGGCCAGCCCGATTGGTAGATCCCCTAGAGTTAACTAACCACGTGGCTTTGGCCAAATATGTATCCCAATGCTTGAATGTCCCACCACACATGGCTTTCAGTGTAGTTTTTAAAAGTCCATTATATCGTTCAATTTTCCCAGAGGCCGGTGCATGGTAAGGAATGTGGTACACCCACTCAATGCCATGCTCTTTGGCCCAGGTGTCTATAAGAGTGTTTCGGAAATGAGTCCCATTGTCTGACTCGATTCTTTCTGGAGTACCATGTCGCCAGAGGACTTGCCTTTCAAGGCCCAGAATTGTATTTCGAGCAGTGGCATGGGGTACGGGATATGTTTCTAGCCAGCCGGTAGTTGCCTCCACCATTGTAAGCACATAACGTTTGCCATGGCGGGTTTGTGGGAGGGTGATGTAATCAATCTGCCAAGCCTCCCCATATTTATATTTCATCCACCGTCCTCCATACCAAAGGGGCTTTAACCGCTTAGCTTGCTTGATTGCAGCACATGTCTCACATTCGTGGACAACTTGTGCGATGGCGTCCATGGTCAAGTCCACCCCTCGATCCCGAGCCCATCTATATGTTGCATCTCTCCCTTGATGACCCGAGGTATCATGAGCCCATCAAGCTATGAATAATTCACCCTTACGTTGCCAGTCTAGATCTACCTGAGACACTTTAATCCTAGCAGCCTTATCTACCTGATGGTTGTTTTCATGTTCCTCCATGGCCTGACTCTTAGGTACATGGGCGTCGACATGACGTACCTTTACAACAAGTTTCTCTAACCGAGCAGAGATATCTTGCCATAAGTCATCAGCCCATATAGGTTTGCCTCTACGCTGCCAGTTGTTCTTTTTCCACTGCTGCAACCACCCCCACAGGGCATTCGCCACCATCCATGAATCAGTATAAAGGTAGAGCCTTGGCCACTTTTCTCTCTCAGCAATGTCCAGGGCTAACTGGATGGCCTTCACCTCAGCGAACTGGCTTGATTCACCTTTTCCTTCAGTGGCTTCTGCTACTCTTCTTATAGGATTCCATACAGCAGCTTTCCATCTCCGATGCTTACCCACGATGCGACAAGACCCATCAGTGAACAGGGCATATCGCTTCTCATTCTCTGGCAGTTCGTTGTAGGGTGGGGCTTCTTCAGCGCGTGTTACCTCCTCATCCTCTGGTGACATCCCAAAATCTTTGCCTTCTGGCCAGTCTGTGATCACCTCCACGATTCCTGGGCGATTGGCGTTTCCTATTCGAGCCCGCTGCGTAATTAGTGCAACCCACTTGCTCCACGTAGCATCAGTGGCATGGTGTGTAGAAGGAACTTTCCCTTTGAACATCCAGCCCAGCACCGGCAGTCGGGGTGCCAGGAGGAGCTGGGCTTCAGTTCCAATCACTTCTGAGGCGGCTCGAACCCCTTCATAGGCGGCCAGTATTTCCTTTTCTGTTGGAGTATAATTGGCCTCAGATCCTTTGTAGGCCCGACTCCAAAACCCCAGCGGTCGACCTCGAGTCTCCCCTTGTGCTTTCTGCCAGAGACTCCAGGTCGGGCCGTTCTCCCCAGCTGCAGTGTAGAGCACATTTTTAATATCTGTCCCTGTCCGGACAGGCCCAAGGGCCACTGCATGGACTATCTCGCGTTTGATCTGCTCAAAGGCTTGCTGTTGCTCAGGGCCCCATTGGAAATCATTCTTCTTTCGAGTTACATGGTAGAGTGGGCTCACAATGAGACTGTAGTTTGGGACATGCATTCGCCAAAAACCTATAACACCTAAGAAAGCTTGTGTCTCCTTTTTGTTGCTTGGTGGAGACATAGCTGCTATTTTATTAATAATGTCCATTGGGATCTGACGACGCCCATCCTGCCATTTTATTCCTAAAAACTGGATTTCTTGCGTAGGCCCCTTGACTTTACTTCGTTTTATAGCAAAACCAGCTTCTAAAAGGATTTTAATTACCCTGTTTCCTTTTTCAAAAACTTCCTCTGCTGTGTTGCCCCATACAATGATGTCATCAATATACTGCAGGTGCTCTGGTGCTTCACCCTTTTCCAGTGTATTCTGGATTAGTCCATGGCAGATGGTGGGGCTATGTTTCCACCCCTGGGGCAGACGATTCCACGTGTATTGGATGCCTCTCCAAGTGAAAGCAAACTGTGGCCTGCACTCTGGCGCCAGTGGGATCGAGAAGAAAGCATTCGCAATGTCGATTGTGGCGTACCACTTGGCTGCCTTCGATTCCAATTCATACTGGAGCTCTAACATGTCTGGCACAGCAGCACTCATACCTGGAGTGACTTCATTTAGGCCACGATAATCTACTGTCAGCCTCCACTCTCCATTGGACTTCCTCACTGGCCATATGGGACTATTAAAGGGTGAGTGGGTTCGGCTGATCACTCCCTGATCCTCCAGTTGACGAATCAGCTTATGGATGGGAATCAGGGAATCTCGGTTAGTACGGTATTGTCGTCTGTTCACCGTCATCGTAGCAACTGGCACTTGCTGTTCTTCACCCTTCAACAACCCCACAACAGCAGAATCCTCCGAGAGTCCAGGCAAGGCACACAATTGTTCAATTTCTTCTGTTTCCAAAGCAGCTATTCCAAAAGCCCATCGGTACCCTTTTGGGTCTTTAAAATACCCTCTACGTAGATAATCTATACCTAAAATGCACGGAGCTTCTGGACCAGTCACAATGGGGTGTTTTTCCCAGTCCTTCCCAGTTAGGCTCACCTCAGCCTCTAGCACAGTTAGTTGTTGGGATCCCCCTGTCACTCCAGAAATACAAACAGGTTCTACCCCTTCATGATTCGATGGCATTAGAGTACACTGGGCAGTATCCACCAGAGCTTTGTACTCTTGTGGGTCTGACGTGCCAGGCCATCGGATCCACACAGTCCAATAAACCCGATTATCCCTCTCCTCCACCTGGCTGGAGGCAGGGCCCCTCTATTGCTGCTGATCATATTTATTTTCCACTGGTTGCATAAAGGACTTAGAGGTCCCTTCAAAAGGATCAGGCACATCAGACATATAGGTAGGCCTTCCAGTTGGTCTAGGGAACTGCCCAGTAGAAACTGGTGCAGCCTTCTTCCTGGCAGAATCTCGTTGTGCGAATGTTTTACCCCGCAGCTCATTTACTCTTGCTCGAAGGGCTGAGGTGGGCTGCATATCCCATTTCCTCATGTCCTCTCCATGATCAAGCAGGTAAAACCACAATGTACGTCGTGGTGTGTATTCTCCCTCTTGGAACGATGGACACTTTCTCCCAGTAGCTGCAACATTGCTCCATACGGGTTGGGAGTTGGACACATTGTTGTCAAGTCGTTGAACCAGTTTCTCTACTGCTGCAATGACGGAGAGGGAAACATTGTCTTGGTATTTCCAGAGTCGGCAGGCCACCTCATTTATGGTTGGCGGATCCATATCATTCCAGTCAATTGCTGCCAGTGAATTGGTATACCCTGCTGGTGCACTTCGTACAACCTTACGCCACATATCTGGAGTGCATAGGACTTCATCGGGATCAGCGGGAAGCCGTGAATTGTCCAGATCATAATAAATTATCTCCTGTACAGCTAATTCTCTCAGGTGCTGGACAGCTGTCTCTATGCTGTTACACTTGGGTGTCTGGCATGTAATATATTCCTTTATGGGATATCTTTCCTGCACACTTGACAGTAGTCGCCTCCAGAGGCTGAGGATTTCCGGCCTCCTCCCAATTGCTTTGTCAGTTCCTCCTTCTCTAGCTAGGGATCCCAACTGCTTGGCCTCTCTGCCTTCTAATTCCAAACTACTGGCCCCGTGATCCCAACATCGGAGCAACCAAGTGATAATGTGCTCACTTGGGTGGCGAGTGAAATCTTTTCGAACCTCACGCAGCTCACTCAGAGTCAGGGATCGGGTAACAATCTCTGGTTCTGCCTCATCCTGATATCCTCGAGATGATCCCGGTTGATCATCATCCTTATCCGTCACTATGCGAACTGGTTTCTTTGTGCATTTCCTCTTTTGTACGGGAGCAACAGACACTGGTGTGGATTGGTTTTTCGGATCATCTGCAGTGTCTGCTGTAGAGATTACAGTAGCTGCAGTGTCGGTCACAGGGGTTGCAGTAGCTGCAGTGTCAGCCCCAGTGGTTGCAGCAGCTATAGTATCTGCCAGTCTGTTTCCTTTCCCTTCTCCCTGACAGTGCTGACAGTGCTGACAGTGCTGCCTGCTATCAAGCAGTGTTTGATAAATAGTGGCCAGAGCCCAGCACAGTGCAGTAAGGTGTCCGTCTCTGGGAAACCTACAGCAATTTTTCCTTAGGTATGCAGTCACTTGATCGGGGTCTTGTAGCTGTTCAGGAGTGAAATTCCAAACCATTGGGCGTGAGAAAGTACCTAGGTACTCGCCCATACTTTGCCACATGCCCTGCCACTCGTGATTATTCTGTCTCGGAGAAAGCTCTTCAGTGGTATTCATAAACCTATGCTTGATATATAACAAAAACTGAACCATCTGCACCAAACCTACCAATAGCAAAATGCTAGTTTGAATATCCCAGAGATATTGAAGATTTTCAAAAACTGCCCTAAGAGCTGTTGCATTTAGCCCAGAGGAAAAGAAAGCAGTGCCCCCACCATACCGGCTGCTGTTATTAACCCCTCCCTGTCCAAAGAATGGACAGGACAGCAAAACCTCATACAAGTACCAGCTTAAGCTCATGATCATCGATATTATTGTATCATAGACCGATATCATAAAATACACTATAATGAAGTATGGGAACAAATACAGGAGCCGCAGACCTGAGAGAGTAAAGAATCCTGCCAGGATTGTATACAGCATGCGGTGGTTTTGCTGCCACAGCCTTGTGAATAAATACCACAGCATCGTGATCAGAGATTGCTTAAACAACAGTGCTTATCTTAATTGCGATAGTTAGGGTCAGATCTACCGTTATCCCAACCGTTCGTTGCCCCACGTTGGGCGCCAAAATGACTGTCGTGGTTTTGCCCCGGCCGAGGGCCGCACCCCACACAGTCGCTTGTACTTTTAAAAGGAAGGGGGAAGGAAAGTTGGGGGAGGGGGAAAAAGGGAAGGAAGAAAGGAGGGAACGAAACCACAACCTAGAAACCAGAACCACGCAGGTTGGGATAAGGATAGTTTACTAAACAATAACAGAAAACTAGATATAACAATAACATAAGTTTAAAGCACAAAATAGATGAAACTAGTGATACACAATGCAATTTCTCACCAAACCACACAACTCAGGCCGCACAGCTTAGAGCCCGTCCCGGACAACCCGACCGCCCCAGAAACTGCACGTCCTGGCGTTGCCTCCCCCTCTTCCCCCCAGTCCCCCCTTATACTGAACATGACGTAACTGGCATGGAATATCCTCTTTGGCCAATTCGGGTCACCTGTCCTGGCTGCGTCCCCTCCTTTCTCACTAGTAAGGAAGTATGCAGAGCTGAGAAAGGTACTTGATTGCCCGGCAACAAATCGGTAACATCAGGGTGCTATCAGCACTATTCTCATGCTAACACCCAAACATGGCATTCCATTCACTGCTAAAAAAAAGTTTAACTCCATCATAGCTGAAACCAGGACACAATGGCAGACTTACATTTTAAGTATCGTATTGAAAATCAAATCCTATGGGTTTTATACATAGCCTAGGTAAGCAGGCTTTTGTACAGAAGATGCCAGCACATCCTGAGTACATCTGGAGTTATTCTTTCAGCACAGGATCAGTAATGGGTGTTGTATTTACTACATTACTGTGTAAAGATAGTTGAGGTGGCTTCCTGTGGTCTAGATTGGGTTGCCAGGTGCTCAGGGCAAAATTAGTCACCCTTGGCTGCTATACCCTGTGGGGACATAGCTCTTTTCCCTAAAATTCAACTTTTGCTCCCCATCCAATACCATTCACTGTTCTGCATTTGATCTGGATGTTCAATCAGGGACATCTTCATGCCTGGACATAGAGAAACTTCTTTAAATCTGACATGGAGATATAACATCAGTGCTGTTTAAGAGAGGAATTGTGATAGCTTCTGATTTTTATTGGGAGGCAAAAGAAAAATAAAACAGGAATTATAGACCAAAAATGACATCAGATAGCCAAATATTTAGATATATCATATAGCTCATATCAATTTATTTTTTGAAAGTAATTCATACTGAACCAGTAGAGGAGTTTTAACACTATCCACATTTTCACAGGACCCCCTTCTGCAACTATGTACAAAATGCATCATTTACAGCAAATTTTTTAAATCTTTGTAAGATTTGGGGGTCTTTTTAACAAATGCAAACTTCTACTACTAAAATTATTTGGCACAGTACAGCACTTTATGAATTCAGAGCACTGTTTCACTTGAATCTTTAACTCCATTCTACCTCTATGATGAAAGTGTCAACATTCCCATTTGGCAAAAGAAGAAATTGAAATAGAGCAACAAATTTGGTTACCCAGGATGACAAAGGCTATAGCTATAACTTAGTTAAACATATGGCTCTTGCTTGCACCGGCAAGGGCTGCTCCGTGCCATGGAAGCTGCAAATCCCATCCAGGACCTTGGGTAAACATTGCTGCCTTAGCTAAGTACTCCGAATATAATTTCTTAGTATAAAACACATGCAAGAGGTAACAACTGCCAGCACAGACACACATACATCTAAAAACAAAACAAAACGAAACAAAACCACATGCAAGAGTGCACTCTTGGGGGGGTGGGGGGGCGGGGCAGAGGGGAAGTCAATGGGAGGAGAAAAGAAGGCTTTTATTTGAGCCTTCTAGTGACTGGTCCTACAGTTGGACTCAGCGGTTGGTCACTGGCCTCTCTTTTTTCCTTTGATTACTGTTGCCCCAGGTTTAGCACTGCCTGACTCTGTCAGTTGGATTCTGTCTAGATTTTCACTCTGGACTCTGGGTCTAAATCTTTATTCCATGCATTACAAAATATAAAATGTGCAAACAAACTCATATAGAGTGAGTTTTCCAACCAATATATTCATCAGAGGAAGAATCATAACTATCCACCAAAGGTTCAATCTCCCAATGCCTCTGGGCAGAAGAGGATAATCCTGGACCCATTGAAGTTGAGCACAAAAACTCCACTGAGTCAATTTGCCTCAAGAGCTGTTCGTTTCTGCGTGGCTGTATTCTTAAGAGCATCCATTACTTCAAAACATGTTGAAAATCAATATTTTTGTAACTATATAGAATTTATTGTGTTGGTGTTATTAAGAACTAGACAAGAGCTGGAATTTAAAGGCAAACAATTTTAAAACAGACAAATGGTGCTAATTTTTAACAGCGAGGATAATGAATCAAACTCCTACACGCAATAACGGTTTCCCCAGCTCTGGAAACCTCCTAGGTGAAGTCTGAAAACAGCTCTGGAAGGTTCTCGGGTCAAACAAGTATTCAGCTCAAAGCTGCAATTGTAGCCTAAATTTATCACTACATCGATACTAAAATATAGATGCTAAAATTAGGTAGCCCAGTAATCTCCTCCTGCATGGGCACTTGGGAATCACAGGAGCAGTTTCAAATTCAGAGAAACTGGGGAAGTTACAATGTTCTGGTTTTACCTAGCTACAGAAATATTTCTAAATGGGAAAAATGGCTGAATTAATAAATGTTTACTGGAGAAAACTATTTCTAAAATGCTCCTGGTGGTTAGCAGATAGCTATGGGACTTCAAAGCATTCCCACGTCTAGACACATGTTTTTTGTCTGAGGAGGTTGTTGTCATTGACTTTGCTGGACAAAAATTTTAACACAAATTTTCCAGAGAATAATGTTTCTAACAGCCTTTAGCAAAGCATTTCACGGATGTGAACCATCTCACAAGTAATCAGTTTGTTACTCAAAGTACAACTTTATCCATGGTTGGTTTTGGAGGAGACATGACTAACTCCAGCACCAAAACCCAAGCAGAGAAGAGGGGGCAAAGCAAGTGAGGCTGCTGTGCTTTTAAGGCAAGCTGGGGAATACTGGGGTTATTTCTGCCCACCTGGAAACTTCAAGGAGACCAATTTTATTTAACACTGGAGAATGTTTTACTGGTTTTTATTCTATTTTCCTATTTGATTAGACTTAGGGGATAACAAACCTCCTCTAAACCATGAAACCTCTTTGCATTGATAGATCAGCAAAGGCCCCCCACCCTATGAGGATCCTAGTGAGATGTGGTGAGAGTGGCTGGGTCCCTTACCCAGGCAGCCATCCCAGGCGTCTGCAGGATCTGTACCTCCGGCACTTCAGTGAAACAGCTGGGGCTGCTAGACAGGGAAATAAAAAGGCAAATGTACTTCCTCCTTCTTCTTGCACCTTTAGAAAAATGAGAGAACTTGCTGCAGAGAAAATAAGCAGTGATTTCCACAAGTCAGCCCCATGGGGTCTGGAGAGACTGCACATCGCTCAGCAGTCCATGCTTACAGAGGATGGAAAAAAATCAGATCCTACTTCAAACTGAGGTAGGATGGCTGCGCCTACAAAGGAGGTAGCAGTAATACTAACAACAATTAACTGTCACTGAATTCCTCCTTAGGAATAAAAGGGGATTGAGTACGTAGGAGAAGCACAACAGGGAATCTGCTATTTCCCTTCCCACGTACTAGCACAGGTAACTTCAAGCAAATTTTTTCTTCTTCTATGTTTCCAGTCAGGTCAGTCTAATTAGTGCCACCGAGGCACCAGCAGTAAGGTAGGTGGCTTGCATTTGCTGCTGGTTATTTATTTACGTACTTTTACATTGATCTGTAAATACATCCGGGAGCACTTGCACCATCTGCCGCACATTTGTCAGTCACTGAATGGAGGGTGGACATCTGGGAATGTCACTGGGTTTTGTTGATTTTCCCCCATTAGAGCTACTGTTTCCTTTTTGCGTGTGATGTGAGCAAAGAGCCTGGCTGGCTAGTGAAAAGGTAGATGGGCATATGCGACACTACCTCCAAATCCTCTGGGTCTGAGTTTTCTCCCAAGTTTCCTGCCATTTGGTAGAGCTCAGAACATGAAAACAGCACGAAACATAGAAAGATCAATCCTAGTGCTCCTTTGCAGAACGAATGGCAATATTAAGTGGTAATATGACAAAGTGAAGTAACTCCCATGTGTCCAGGACATCACAAAACCCCAGATTTGGGAGAAAAACATAATTTAATGTGTTCCCCTAAACTCTAATTTGGCAGCCATTACACAACCACAGATGAAGGTGGGGAAATCCAAGGCTGCCTGCCTGGACTCCAGAACCAGAGCCAGGATATTCATCTCTTCATTTTGCTCTTCAGCAAAAACCCCATTTTGACACAAGCACAAGTGATTCAGCCTCACCTCCCCCTTTGCCTGTGTATCTACTATCTGCATGCTCATGAATACACAACTTTCACAAGAACAGTCTCTGAAATAATCAACTCTGTGTTAACAAATGTTTATGTTTAAATCCCAACTTGTGGGATAACAAAACATAATCACAGATAGATTTTAAAATAAGAAATTATATTTTATTTGGAACGTACTTTGTTTATGGTTCTAAGATAAGCCTCTTAGTCTGAAAACTAAAATTCAGGGTGAGGTATCTGATTCCAGCTACTGGTGTGCAAGAAAAAAAAGCCCAACACCACTATCATGAGAAGTAAAATAATCACCACCAACTCCCAGCACTTTCTGCTTCAAAGATACCCAGTTTTATGGATCCTCCCTCAAGAGAATCAGCAAAGGCTGCCACAAGGACAACCCTGTGCTGAGACAGGTATGTGCAGGCATGGAGCGGAGATGCTCCAGGCGGGTGCTGATGCCGAAAGGGCAGCACTCTGTGTTGCTCAGCCTCTCCAGTTCTGAGAGCACAGGGCCTTCACCCACCCAAAGCATCGTTTGTCGCAGCTCGAGCAAACTGATTGCAGCTTCTGGAAATAGCTATGGCTGTGCCTGACCATAAAAATTTGAGTCTATGGAGCTGAGGCGTTATTTGAGTAGGTTTGCTTAGCACACATGCACACAAATTTTTCCCATTTTTCAAGTGGTTGGCCAGATGGCACCCTGATTAGCAAGTCAGGCATTAACGATTTAAAAACCCTTCATTTCTTACCGCTCAGTCCACAAGATACACAAGACAGACATTTCTTTACCACAATGCTTGTCAAACATTCTTCTGAGCTAAACATAACTAGAAAAACCCCACAGCGTAACGTTCATAACACTGTGGTTCAGTGTCAATTGTAGTAGACACTGCTCAAGGTCACACCCAACAGAAAGTAGAAGGGCTTGCCTAGTACATGCTGTACCAAGCCATGATACCTGGGAAGTTTTGTTTGCTTTGCTTTTAGCTCTACAACAGTACACCAGAGAGATTTCAGAATTAGCTGTGGCCTACAAATTTTGCTAGCCATAACAAGTCCATAGATTATTGTAGGCACCCTTCTTGAGCCAGTTGTTATTGTGATGCTCTATAAAGATGCTGGGTAACCAGGGAGTGGCTGTGAGTACTGTTAGATTCTCCTCAGAGAGGCTGGGAATTATCGACCTTATCAACACCTACAACTACCTGAAGGGAGGTTGTAGAGAGGTGGGCGATGGTCTCTTCAGCCAGGTGACAGGAGATAGGACAAGGGGAAATGGCACAAAGCTGCACCAGGGCAGGTTTAGATTAGATGTTAGGGAAAAAATGTTCACTGAAAGAGTTGTCAGGGCCTAGAACAGGCTGCCCAGGGAGGTGGTTGAGTCACCATCCCTGGATGTGTTTAAAAAAAGGGTAGATCAGGTACTTAGGGATATGGTTTATCATAGGACAGGAATGGTTGGACTCGATGATCTTAAAGGTCTTTTCCAACCTTTTAATTCTGTGAAGGGATATCTGTCTGCCCACCTTCCATAGGCTGCTGCTGCAGCCTGCCACTCCTGTAGCCAACAGGGACTCAAGATGGAAATAGAGCAACCACATATTACTCCAATGCCATAAATGCTACTGCGCTTTGTTTTCTTTCAGAATTGTCTCTTGCATTTCATCTAGGTTAAGCCTAGAGTCAGTACTATCAAACATTTGATTCACCTGGTTCCCAAGAAATACAAGAATAGCTTTTATTTTTGAAGCATTTGCAACAAAGATGGAGATATTTCCTAGCCTTCAAATTTCACTTTTCTATTTTCTTTGTTGAATTTTTCTCATCATTTCTCTGTTTGCAGCCTTGCTGCCTACAGGATGCTGGTAGTGATGAGATATACATCTCATCCTGGTGTCATAAATGAAATGTTAATAAATACTTCTTATCACTTGCTCTTAGCCTATTTTCTTTCTCATTCTGTTGCTCCTCAGTATAATATGGCATTACAGCCATTTCCACCTTTATGGGAGTCATGGACCCAATTTCCATTCCAAAAGTAGCTCTGAATTTCAAATTCATCCTATATATGCACAACAGTTAGGAAAAGGACATTTGTACAGTTACCCACAAATGTTTCTCTAATGAGTTAGGACCAAATGAAAATTAATTAGTATCACTGTTCTATCTGGATTACATTCAGGAGGATATAGGATGGTGAAATCACGATAGATAATTATGTTTTTGTATGGGTCAGGGCTAGAGAGGGAGTCATAGTACCAAACCAAAATGCTCAATACCACAGACAGTTTAAAAGCTATGCTTGATTGGATGTACTGATATTTTAATTCAGTCCTTAAGGCTTCTAATTTTCTGTTTTAATCGCAAAATAAGAATACAATAACAGGGGTTTGTTGATAGCAGTTTCACAAATGACAGAGAAAGGAGGGTTTTTTCCTTTTGCTCGAGGCAGAACGAGCAGTCCATTCTTTTGCTTGACCTCTGTATATCTGGAGAATATGTAAACATATTGAAACTTTGTTGTGTTGTACAGTGAGGGAATGAAGTGCATCGATTGCTTGCGATTATTAGCTAGAGTGGGATAAGCCTTCTCCTTATTATGCAGATTAGTGAAGCTCTCAGTTCCAACATATTGTACAGATGCAGGAGAGCAGCTGCTCTTACAGATGGCAAGTACACAGCTCCATTAGTATGTATCTATTGTCTGCTCTTGGCTTGCTCGGAGGATGGAGAGGATGGGTAAAAAGGAATTGTTACACAGTGAAATGTAAAGGAGAACTTAAAAATCCGTACCCAAGAGACTATTTACACAGCAGGGCAGACAGCAATCAAATTAAAAGTCTACCCTAAATACGGACTTTCGTATGTCACAATTAAGCTTCTATATTTTTAAAATAGATAACCATTAAAACCAAGGAACAGAATTCAAATTTCACAACTAAGCAGTATTAAATAAAAAGAAGTCCTAGGAGGTCAATTGAAAATTTAGTCATGCATTTGGCCCATTCAAATCTTTCTTTAGCAGCCCCCCACTCCCCATCCCTGCTCAAAAAACACCTCACTACCCCAAAGAACTAATCCTCACTTATTTTGCATAACAGAAAAGACAGAAAAGCAGAAATGTGCTTCATTTATTAAACTTTTCACCATCAGAATATAGCATTTCATGCAATTTTTTGCATTAATGAGAGCTGAAGCAGCTAAATTTAAGTTAGTATAGACAGCATTGATTGTGCATCTAGGTCAATTATTCTTTGCTAAAATGCTAAACAGAACATTAGTTAACCATGTGGTAATTTTTAATGTGGTGAACAATTCCTGAGGAAAGATATGGCTACAGGCTGACTGCTGAAAATAAAGTCTAGTAAAGGACAATTATTTATAACACAGTCTGTGGTTGGTTGCACAAATTACCGTTGCACCAGCAGGTCTCATGATATACCTAACAGTTTCTTTTTATTTAGCACAGAGATGACTTGCAGTGGGAAAAGGCAGTAAGGTACAAATGAGAAAGGTGGCAAACCCTAAGTTACAGTCTTGTTCCAATCTGAAAGTCTGAGACAGCCAGCCAAGCGCCAGGGAAATAATATACACACATATATATGAATAAATGGATCATCAGGTCTGTTTAACATTTTGGAGGTACTTGTCCTTAGTAAGAAACCTTTCACTCAATGCAGCCTCAAAAGATGACTTGCCTGTGAGCACAGTCAATTATATCTGTTCTCATGGCGTGCAGGGTCTGGAGATCAGCTGCATGGCGGCTGAGCTACAAGGTGCTCTCACTGTCCTTCAATGCTAAGTCTGGGGTCCTCCCCTGCATTCAGGGAGAAATTACTTGCCTTATTTCTAGAATAGATTTTATAAGTAAAATATTAAATAGTATCACCAATGCGAAGCACCACTGGCTTCATTTTTCTTGCCCTAAGGTGATAAAATTGCAATTAGATGTCTTATTTCATTTTGGTTTGGAGACCCACAGTCTTCATCCAGCTGCTGGTTGAAGCTGCTGTATTTGCCTGTGTTCTCCATCTGAACTTCACCCATAAAGAGAGACTGAGTGAGCATTCTCTTCCAAAAATGTCGTTGATTTTTTCCAAGAATGTAAAAACACATAACAAAAATATAAGCTATGAAAATGATTGGGGAGGAAGCCTGTTTTGGGCTGGTCAACAGCAGAATATTTTTCTCCAAAAAATATAGTTTAATTTCCTCAGTGGTTTTGTCCTTTTATGTGAATATAAGTGGTGTCAGGCAATCCAAATATGCATCTACTCTTCTAAGGCTGATCCCATCAAACTGCTTATGCAGGGGGAGGCTGTTCTGATTCCCTCAAAACCTTACTTTCTAACTAGCTATAGATGTACACTTACTGAAGTTGGAGGCTTTGGTTGAGAGGAAGAAAATTTCCAGAAAGTTGAATAACTTCTGACAGCAATGATTTTGATTTCTGCCTAACAGAAGGAAGTAGCTACTCCAGGACACCTGGAGTAGGCTTTCCTGCTCTATCGGCTCACTGACAGTCCAAAGAGAAAAGCTGAAAGTATGTCCAGGCACTTGTGCTGTGCTCTCCGAGTCTAAAATAAATTTAAAGCAGTTTTGTGCCTCTGGGCAAGGCAAATACACAGAGCGTGGATGCTCAAGTCTCTTCAGACAACGAGCTCTGTGAGCATCACCATGTCAGGCAGCATCTCAGGCAGCCCCTATGGGAAACTCCAGTGTCTGGAGATCTATAGATTAGCAGTACATTCAAATTAATCTTGTATCTGGTCTCACAGATTAAGTGGATACACTTGAAGGATTTCATTTTGAATGAGTCTTACAGGATTTGGGTTTAGATGAGAGCAGAATTTTTACTTTCCTCCCAAACGCATCCTGTGCATCTGAGTCTGCAGCACATGGTTCAATCTGAAGACGACCACACAATCCCATCAGTCCCCCTCTTCCTAAAGGCTATTGTTTCTATGTTAATCCAGTCAATAATAAATCCCTAAGTATCAGGAATACTAATTTTACCCTATAGTTTTGTAGATGATATAATCATCATACAGAAGTTATACATTGCCTGGGGAGAAAAAAACTACAGTGGGCTGCTTGGCTCCAGATATTTCCTAGGTCATCCATTTGCTTCACCCAACCTGGTTAATTTTTCTCTAATCATTGCTGGAGTGTTTTTTTCATTTTAATAGCACCTAAAATCTGTGCTTTCTTCACAACATGTAACCAAGTCCTGAGATCATTGCTTAATACACAGAGAACTTCCTCCTTCTGATACTTTTCTGTTTGGTTGTTTATCTGTAACAGAATGTACAGGTAACCTAAAAACCCATGAAAATGTGAAAATTGTAAAGGGAGGGGAGGCAGGGGATGAAGAACGTTTTATTGAAACCCATTATGCCTTAAAGAGATATCTGAATTGAATTTCAAGATTAAGTCTCCAGATGCCTTTAATTGGGGGGGGCAGAAATCATCGAGAAGGGCAGAGATCTGTCTTTGTTCTGAATTTAGAGGGCTTTAAGTCAAGCCGTCTCTAATCCTAACAATCAGGATCATGCTCTAATTTTGTCTTCTGACACTGTAGCTGAATTCAGGTTTTAATTTCAAGACTGTAGTCATAAGATATCAGAGCCTATACCTACATAGTACAACTTTCATTTGCAAATTTCTAATACTTATGGTCAGGACAGTAATGTTTAAGAATCAGGCAAGTGTAGAAGGACAAATACATTTTCATCAGCACAGCACAAAAGAATAGCAGAATCTTGGCCCTGAAAAGTTTGCCATACTAAACCTGTTAAGCCCAAGACTAAGTACAAGCAGAATTGGTTGTTACGGGTCTAGGAAATCAAAATTATTTTTCCTGGATTCTGCTCCAAGAATCCAGAACCTAGTTTCTGAGATACAAATACATATCACTATGGGATTTTTTTTTTTTTTTAAATCTATTGTCTTGCCAAAACAAATTTGTGCAAAAAATAATCACCTCAACCCATGGCATCATCTTATCAGGGAGATGGGGTAACAGGCTGCAAGTGAACAGGACAGATTGAGACATCTTTTGCCAAAATCTCAAGTCAGCACTCTGAAATGACAGCCTCTGATAAAGTAGTCTCTATTGATTTAAAATAAAAGGCAATAAAATGGAAATCTTATAAAGCCATATCCCTTAAAAGTGAAATCCATAAATAGCTGATCTGACGTGTATTTTGACACTAGTGTTAAATATATACATGCATAAATACACTTCCTCACTTTAGGTATGTAATAGTTAAGATACCCATCAAGAGACTATGCAAAATACATTAAATATTATTTTTGAATGTTACAGGACTTTTCTGATGTTGCTCTAACACAAAATGAGACAACCCCCACTCCACATTCCTATTTGTAAATCTGAGATATGCGCAGCCCATTTCCTGGGCCTTACGGCTTTCCAGAAGAGACCTTCATGCTTGAAAGCCATGAGCAAGGCAAAACTTGATGACAAGTAGTTCAAGATTTCTGAATTAAATCTGTTGGATTCTAAATGCTTGATATGTGCCCACCCAGGGGGGAAGATCAGGGCTCCATTCCAATCAGGGCTACATTCCATTTTTTATAAAAACTAAAGAACTTTTAATATGCAACACAAATGGTCACTATTTCCAATGTCACATGCAGCTTCTAGGCTACCCTGAGGTTGGATGGGTTTTACAGATGTTTGTGCTCCACAATGCAAGAATATAAAATCTTAAAGAGGAAGACCACACTGGACTGTATTATTTTTTTTCCTATTCAACTACTTTACACTGCGAAAGTGTCGCTAATAGCAAAAAACCTTGAGGGGGAAAAGCATCCTCATCTCCCTGTTGCTACCGTCAGACAAGAGCAGTTTCTTCAGAGCTTATTCTAGCCTGTCTGTCTGTTATATTCAGTGAATTAGGGTAAATATTCTGGTCTGGGCTTAAATCATTTTAAACAGCATCCACCTACCTTAGAAATTCACTGTCACAGGTATCATAATGACTAAAATTTAGGATTCACAGGAAGATAGAAATCTGGCCTACATAATACATTGTGCCATTTCTGGCACCATTAGCAGAGCTGACTGCAAATACTTTTCTCATACTTCAAAACTTTTCTAAATTTTTGATTCTTCATACTAGAAAAAACTTCTCTGATTCCTTTTCAAAGGAGACAGTAGTTTTCCAGGCTTTTCAAATGCCTTGTTACCAGAGGATTCCCATGAGATGGGGTAGAATACAACTGAAGATTGTGTGAGGATAAAAAATTTTTTAAATCTTTAAAAACACGTGAATATGTGTTCTAGACTACTCAATACCTACCCAAAAGTGACTTCCTGGGGCTATGTGTGATGAAGACAACATGTCCTTCCAGGGGGTTTCAGAAGAGTTTTAGTTAGAATTGATCTAGAAGAACAAGGAGAGTTCAGAACAGAAGTGTGATCTTCTAGCACAAGGCTCTGGTGCTTCAGCTTTTAGCAGACCTGAAGACCAGAAGAGAGCTGTCTATGTTAGCATAACTCACTTCTATTGATGGCAATAATTCACGTAATTCAAGGGAGTATGAAAAAATATGCTTAACAGCTGGGCCAAATTCTTCTACTGAAATCAAAACCTCCCACAGCTCTTCAAACAATAGTCCTTATGTACCAAAGCATGTTGTATCACCCATGATTTTTGATCCAATGTTTCCATGCTGTATAAACCTTCTATTTGCACAATTCTTTCCCAGATGAGGTTACTAAAATAATTTATGCAAAATAAATGAGAAAACAGAAAGGTCAATCAGGGTACATAAACTACAGGAGGGGGTTGCTGGTTTGGTTTTGTTTTCTTCTTCCAGACTACAGTTTAAATCTCCAGACATCGAGAATGCATAAGAGAGATAGATAACAGACAGCAACTGAGCTGGTTAGATGCCCCTAAGATTTCAGAACTTCTGTATTTTAAACAAACTACTTTCAAAGCAAATCCTGTCTAAATAAATAGAAGTTTAGGATTAAAAAAAATTACTGTGTGTCATCACATGTCAGATGTAAAGAAAAAAGAGATTAAAGTTCAGCTATAGAGAACAGAAAGGGTGGGGAGATTTATTTTTGATATTAAGAAATTATGACTAAGAGGGAAGAACCTAGCCCAAACCAGCCAAAACTTAGGAAATTCAGCTAATTCTGTGTTTAGACAGCAGTATGTGTAATAATGACAGTCACAGCTGAAAGAAATAATATATGAAGCATGTAAATGCTCTGCAGTGGGCTTTGCATCTTTGATTGTTTACCTTTTATTTATGGACCTTAAGAGAGAGACTTGAGCTTAGAAAGCAAGCTCTTCTAAAGCTCGAATATGATCATTCTTCAGGGGACCTCTGTGATGGTTCTATTTTGCATCAACCAGAATTTCAAAATTTATCTATGACTCCCTAAACTGATAAGCATCCCATAGTGCATGTTGACTACAAAAGCTGGAAGTGCAAGTTCCCTCCTTGCACAAGTGAAGCTTGACCAAACACATAAGCCTTAAAATATCTTACTTGAGTTAAATAGTGGCCGTTATATGCTGGAACACTTAGCTGATATGTTTTCTTGTGGTTCCCGATGCTCCCACTCCTCAGTATAAAATAGAAATTAAGATAATTCTAATGGGGTGGTGTGTGGGGGGGTGTCCTGGTTCTGGCTAGGCCAGAGTTGACCTTCACAAGCATCTAGCAGAGGTAAGCTGAGTTAGCCCGGGCTGTTTTTCACACCACCTGACATCACTCCCCCATAAAAACCAGTCACAATGCTAGGGTCATGAGTTCAAGCCCATTGCCTCTCCAACAAGTCCCCTTTGGGGGGCAGGGAGGGGAGAAGAGTAAGAGAGATAATTCTTTAAAGTCACAGCTTTCATTCTCAAGTTGCTCTAAATCTAAAAAAACCCTCTGCATGTTATTAATAATAAAAAAAACTATCATAGGCAATATGCATGTCCATTAAACATTCCTTAAGTATATATTTTTTTCAAATACTTTAAGAAGTTTTTGATGTACTTAGAACAGTTCTATAGCTAAGACTTGGGGCTGAACAAAGCCTGTCTCAGTCACTGCCTCTCCTTGCTTCTACTTCGAGCAATGAAGTGGAAGCATCTCTTTTCACCTTGTTGGTTTAGCTCTTAAACTCTTTGGGACAGGTATTTTCACCACAGTTTTATACCACACCCTTCTCTGGGGCCCCTATGTATCATTCTATTGCAATAAACAATGCAGTATTGAAAATCAGTCCTAACAAGCGGAGGCGATTTGTACTTGTGCCTGCAATGATTCCCTTTTAGCCTGGGTGAGCCCTCGCAGGCTTGTGGCTGCCAAACATCAGGCTGCTGAGCAGAAGTCAAGACACCTCCACGTGGCAAGATCAGAACGTGCTGTGGCACCCTGCAAAGGGAGCTACTGTCCAAGAGGCCAGACAGAAGAGAAAAATGAGGAAAAAAGCATTTACACTCCCTACCACACATATTTGTTAGAAACCAAGAGTGCTTTCCACAAGGTACACTCGAGTTGACTGGAGAGGGATAGATGAGCAGGTGAGAGGGAGGAAGGTGGCACCTGACACCACCCACTACACAACTTTCCCTTCCAGACCTGTCACTCTGCTATTTTTCCCTGTTCCATCCACCCTCATCCATGAAATATCACACAGGGTAACATATAGCTGTTGATCCAACCCTACAAGCAGTGACCTGACTACTCCCACATCCTTCAGGCTCCCTGCATTTTCCTCTCCCTGAACAAAGGGGTTCAGCTTCCAGCAAAATTTCCCTTGACAAGTAACGCATTGCTAGAGCATGAAGAACTTCTTTCCCTCCTCTGTCAACCAGCACTGCAGGTTCTCAGTAGACACCTGAATCCTACAAAAGATGTGCCAGGAACATGTTCTCTTCACCAACTGGTTTTAAGACGTGAAATGACATACCTCTCCTCTTGTCACCAGTGAGCTCTCAACAGCTGAGCACCCACCTTTCCTTTATTTTTTCAGAATAGAGATCATATAATAAAGCAAATTCTGCACAGACATTTCCTGCTCTGAACAGTTGTAACATGTATTGGGTAGTATCAGCAGAAATTCAGTGGTATGGGTTCCAGGGGCCAGACCATGTCCACATCACAGTCCATCAACCTGAACTTTGTGCTGCACATGTTACCGACTGGGCAAAGCAGGGATCAGTGACACCTGCTGATTTTACACCTGGGAAAGGAGAGAGAAAGAGTGAAAGAGAAAGAATTATAAAGTGATGATATGTAAGTACCTATAATGATGAGGTCCTTAACAAGAGGTTGTTTTTCCAGGTCCATCAGGATGAGCATCTACAGAGACTTGCAGCACTGTGACTGAGCCAGCAGTCACAGATGTTTCTTCTGGGCTCGATAATGAGGCCTCAACTCTGTCTGCTTCAATCATGATAGAATTTGCATCAATATTACTGCAGTTGCCTTAGAAATACCCAGAGTAAAGCTGTAGCAGTGCTTGACTCTTGTGGACTCCTTACCCAATCACACACATGCAGATGCTGGGGCAGATGAAGGGAGAAGCACCGGCAGAAGAGTATCATACAGCACATATTATCACTATCCCTACTAAAAAGGATTTCTGACCATTTTGATGAAAGAAAGAGACAATTATTTATACCAAGAGTGTGATAAAACTACTTAGAAGGTGTTCCACACTCTGAGCAAGGCTCCTCTAACCTCAGAAGAGTTCAACTCACTTGACTTTTAAGCATGTGAGAATAAATTGTGCCCTAAAACCTAGGGCTGTTACCTTTCTATATAGAGTTTATTTAAAATGTTTCTTCTAGGTGAAGTTCTTTCACTTTGCTTGTGTGTGCTTTGCCTGCTTCATGCAATGAAGGTGTCATTTCCAATATCCTAAAATCCACCACAGAAACATAGATCCTTTAGTGTGTCAGAAAAACTCCTTTACTTCTTTGTCTCACCCCCACATGTAATAATTTTGACCCTCTTATCACATATTACCCAGAGGGTCAGCAATAGTAGGCACACAAATATTTCAGTGCCCATCATTGTTTGCTTCCCTAAGAGACAAAGTCGAGGCAGGAAGTTATTTGTAGTGGGAGCAACACAATTGCTTAGCATACGTTCCTCTAAGTACAATATTAGGGACCTTTATGCACGAGTATAACCTAAAAATCTTGAAAACCACACCCAAATCAACTTTCACAGTTTAGCTCTTGATATGAAGGACCAACACAAAGCCCAAATGTGAGATCAGTAACCATTAGGGTACCATTAGTGTCTTGAAAGGACCAAAAAGAATTGATGATTTTGTGAGTCTCGTGCAAAAAGGAAGAATCCTGTTTGAATTACTCACATAACAGATGTTTCCTAGGATCCACCATGCAGCCTGCATACACAGTTATGCTAATTTGGCACTGTTTCCCTTCAAGTTATCACTGAGTCATTAGAGCACGCAGCTAGTAGGTCCTTCTGTCTAACTAATAATTGCCTATTATTGATATTAATTAACATTTTTTGCACCTTCCTTCGGTTTTGACCTAGTATCTGTTGGTAGTCTAATCACAGTGGCCTATTAAAAGTCAAAATACAGAGGCCTATAGCAGTCACGAGCCATTTATCAAAAAGCAAACAAGGCCAATTAAACAGGCAGCCAGACAGTTGTCTTGATTTGCCGCTGACTGTTTCTTGATCACCATTATAAATTGCTAATCGGGCAGAAAGCGCTAAGCAGTGCATCTGCAGGGGGTGGTTATTGCTCATTCCCTGCCTGGTGACAGGTGAGGGAGGCTAGTGATGGTCTTATTGATGCGAACTGCCCATCAGTTGGTAGTTATTGTTAAAGTTCATGATGCTACAGCTGATCCTTTCCTGCTGAGAGTCAATCAAATTAATTAGTGCTAGAAATTCTTCTGTATTATTCTAACAGAAATACAGAGGAAACATACTGTAATTTAGTTCTAGAGGCACTGGGAAAAAAAAAAATCTCCCTGTATTATGGAGTGGGGGGGATTAAAAAAAAGAAAAAAAATCAAATATTGCTTCTTCCATTATTTTATAATAAGGGCTGCGGCTAAAGGTTTTTATAGCCACAGATCAAGAGATCATAATAGAAGCATATTGACAGATTTTTTTTCTGCAATACTCCAAGGAACCGGCTGTAGCAGGAAAATATATCAAAACCTTATCATCAGAGCTGAGATCTTCTGTGAAAAATCAATAAAGAGTTATACATGGTTTGAGTTTAAACAGTTCTCTGTAGTCATTTAAACATAGTGCATCTGTGCAGCTTTTTACCTCTGGAGACTGGTGTAGCCTAGCAACTGCAAGGCTTAAACCGATTAACTACAAATGAAGTACTGTACGCCTATCAAAGCAATTGCTCACGGTTGCCTTTGTTGCAGGGGCTGAGCTAATTGAACATGATACAGTATGAAGATAATTAACACCCATGAGTTTGTTAATTGCCTGTTAGCATTACAACACAGTCTCTGCACTTCTTTTTAACTTGCTCTTCTGCAGCATCTTCCTCCCTTAAAAGGGTGCAGGACTCATTTAGTTGGCAATGATATCTTATAGTTTATTAACCCTTTTCAAAGGAAAAAAATAACCCACGTGTAGTAATGAAGCAAATGTATGCTCTTGTCAAACACAAACTCCCACTTAGTCCAAGCAATTTACAGGGAGAAGAAATTTGGTTTACATAGACTGTACAAAATATGTTTATTTTCAGGGCTAATTTATTTCAAGCAATTTAGCCATTATAAATGCTTTAAAATATCTTTTGTGGGCTGTTTTTATGACTCAGCTGCTCTGCCTTCTAAACTGAACGATAAATGTCTTTTAGGGTTGGAATATTAATTGAAGGCAGCATCTGGTCAGCAGCTGACCTCCCATACTTGTCTTTGTTGACTGCCCAGTTAAAACTAACAGCTTATTTGCTTTATTTACCAGCTTCTCTTTCCACTCTGCGGGTGGAGAGCTAAGTTCGATTTTATTTTTGCCAAAAGGTAGTGCCAACTAATAGAAAATAAAATTGATTTTCCACAATCTATTAATCTGAAATAGATTTAATCTGAGAAAATTTCTTTTAAATGGGTTATTGTACTTGGGAAAATATTTCCTTTATTTTACTGTCTTCTGAATTTTTGAAGAATGTGTATGAAAGCTCATAAAGACAATGTAATGCATGCAATAAAACTATATAGGACATTTCCTTATAGGGAGGCAATGCTTAAAGTGAAGCAAAATATAAAGCACAATAGACAAAAATAGCAGCATTTGGTTGCCATAGGCAAGTCTCCGATGCTTAAGCTCTACTTTTCCAACACCGAATGTAAATGCCTCCATTGTGTCACAGTTGTTTAGAGTAGATTTTCCTAAATGATGGTGGGATTCGGAGCTGTTACTGTTATAGTTAATACTTGCAGAGAAGCTGTTCCCTTGAGGAACACTACTAGTGCCCAATTACAAGTTCCATCATCAATCATAAGTATTATTTATTCAGCAAAATGAATTGCTAATTAATAACTGATGAGCATTATGGCCTTGAAGTCTGTAACACTATTAATTACCTTGGCAATTGGGACTCTGCCGGAGAAGGACTACCAAGCACATTTTCCCAACAATTAGTACGGAGAGATTACAAGGTGCATGCCTGCTACCATAACAAGGGGGTGACAATCTCTAAGGCTTTGAGAGAGCCACGTAGTGTTGGCGAAGAATAAACAAGATTACAGCCCTACTGTGCCGGATTGTATCCTTGAAATTGTTCAGCGACAAAGAGCAAACTGGTTTGTACAGCATGTCAACTGGAAGATTTGGCATTGCATCCTAAAGCAAGTGCTCCTGCACAGCAGCAATGGGGCAGCAGCATGCTCAGGGTAACACCACTGCCTTGCACCCGGCAGCCTGTGGCTGCTCACCTGATGCAGCATGCTGCAATTAGTACGCTAATCTGCGACTTCAGGCCTCTAGCAACTGCTACCTACGTGGTCTCATAGTGGTTACACATCAACAGCACTGAAGAAGTGAATATTTAGCGAGAAAAGAAGAACACTATTTACAAACAGAGCACCTTTTTTTTGGTGTCTTTGGTGTTCACAATGTGGACACGACTGTTGTCCCAGCCCTCCTCCCAGCCATCTTCCTCTTTCTCTCCTACTCCCTGCACTACCTCGCATTGTCAGTGCAAATTCCTTGGGGCAGAGACTGGGTTTACATTTGCCTGTGAAGTACCCAGAGTATCTATGCAGCTGTGCAGATGGCTTGAATACCGTCCAATAAACTGCAAGACTAAGATCGACTCCTGCCACAACAACAAGATTTGTTTCCTGATTGTCAGTAAAAAAGTTAAGCTGTTGCAAGAGCTCAGTTAAGCTCCTAGACTATGTGAGAGCTACACAGTGATAAAGACCAAAATTATTATCGTGGAACACAGAGAACTAATGGGGCGTATGCATTATAAAAAAAGATTCCAGCTGCAATACAAAAGCAAAGTCCTCTATGAGAGGCACCATATTTGCATCCATTTTCTTTGTAGTGATAAAACACGAGAGGATGTTGGAAACCCTGAGGCTAAGTTTTGCCTTCATCAAACAGCAAAACCAACAGTTCTTGTAGTATGCAGCAAGGACATATCTGCCTTCCCAGCAAGGGGAGGATGTTTGGTGTGGGTATCCGGCATGCAGCTAGTAATGTGCACCCATAACGGCTGGCAATCAGCTTTGTTGGAAATCTCAGTGTACTGGACAATTTTCAAATAGCAAAGCAAAAGCCGACGAACTTGGTGTAATTCATCACTGCAACTATCTTTATGATGCAACTTTCCACAGTTTGAGCCTAGACAGTATGTTTCCGATTCGTGTGTGTGAAGTTAAAAAGAATAAATATGCTGTTTCCTGAGAAATTACACAGCGACAGCAGTGATCTCCCTCATCTTTGCAAAGAGAAATATTCTTGCCTCCCATGGATGGCTTATATATGGACAATTTTATTTGGAAACAGGGGACTTTTCCATCCTAAACCAAATGGTTTCTACTGAATGTCAAACTATGGTTTGCCTCTGTATTGGCTAGCTGTAAAAAATATTTTTTAAAAATGAAAAAATTGAAACAAACAAAATGCTTTGCTTAAGGATTTCATGTTTTCATGATTTAAAAAAAATGAAAGGTAGAATATGGAGAAAGTGGGGTTTTGCCCATGACAATTGCCTTCTTGTGAAATACAGGACATTGCACTTCACTGTAAATGTTATTATTTTTTCTCTGGTCCTACTAATATTAAAGCCTGCTTTGATCCATTTTTCTTATACTTAATTTTGGAGGGTGCCCTGTGTTTCAGAGTAAGAGCAGGCACTCCTCACTGACCACCACCATTCCCAACTGAACAGTTTGGGAACCAAATTATTTGGAAAGGCTTCACTAGAAGAAATCCTTGATCATTGTATGTTCATTTTCTCTTGTGCAGTGATGTAAAACAGGTAAAGAAGAGGGACTCCACTGATAGAGGGTATGAACACAGCCTGTGCCAGGTTCTGCTGCCCCTACCCAGAGCAGCCCTTCTCTGCTGCTTTGGCAGGCCCAGTGCTGACACCCTAACATATCCCCACATCATGACAGCATACAGTAAAAACAAGTCTGGAAGCAAAACAGCTTTAACAATGTTTGGCCATCTGGCTTCGTTTGTTTTAACTTGGGATCTGGAGAGAGTGAGAGGTCTTGGCTGTGATCTCCAGGGATCTGGACCAAACCTGGAACCAGTGCCAGGAAATTTCCCCAGCCCAGTCCCAGGCCCAGCCTGAGGCATGACACCTCTGTGCCTGTAGGACCTGAGGACTCCTGAACAGTCCAGGTCCCCTCTGCTAGTGTGCCTATTTTATAGGGAAAATTAAAAATACATACACATATACACACTTGCATAAATATATGTGTGAGTGTATGTTTTGGAGTGTGACACCAACTCCTGAACAGCAGCTACTGATGAGGGGATGAGCAGGAGCATCACAGCACACAACAGCAGTCATGTTGCTGCATTTGCTGCACAGGAGCATACGAGACCATTTGCTGTCAGGGAGCAGATGTGTGGCCTGGGGCAGGGGCACACTAGAGAGACCAACTCTGTGAAATATGTGTGGTAAGCACTGCACCAGAGCCCTAGCCTTGAGCAATAAAGCCAGCCAGCCCCCACCAGTTAGCTGGCAGGCCAGGGTTCACTGCAGAGACCACAAAGACCAGATACACACTCTTTGGCTCCTGAAACAAACCCCACACCTTTGCTAGGAGAAAGTCCTGAAATGCACGAAGAGAGCCACCACAGAGTTGGCTCAGGCAAAGCTGTCCTGAAGCCAAATCAGCCTAAAGCATCATTATCTTTTCAGAAAACTATGTTTGAGCAGTGCCAATAGGAACCCTGGAACCCATAAACTCGCTCAAGATACCAAAAGCTGTGACACATTTTAGCTGATAACAAAAATATTTTTCTTTTTCTCATTACTAAATGTTGTAGGAATCCATAAGCTGAAAAGGTTTGCTAGAAAGTGCTGTACAATACTCTGGGATAATATTGCTTGAAAAGATGAAGTGGTTTTGCTCTGTCTCTAGTTGTACTTCCTTTGGATAAAGGGAAGGCATCATTTAAGTTGTGGGCTACATTATTTGCAAAGCTTAATCCTGGAATTATCCATGTCTGGAGAAAAAGCCTGTGTTGAGTTTTGCATTTCATTTTGAGAAACTTTTGTAGATAGCTGAAGCCCCAGGAAGTGTGCAAAGTTCACAGTCAGAATTGCAGAATAAAGGATTGTATTTTACAAACAGTACCCACGGCAAATGTTAAAGCCAAGAGGGCTTATGTTTTGTTTCTTTCGATTCCTGGCCAGTGCAGCATGTAAACTAACCATAGAGATATTCAGATTAACACCTATTCCATATTCCATAAAACATAAGATAGCAGATTTTCTATTCCCCAATTGAAGCCAATTAAAAAAATTTAAAAACCCAAACAGCAAAACCACCTCCCAGTAAAGTCACTCATTTGTTCAATTCCATCAAGCTTGTATTTGGTCCTCCAGAAGCATGTTAAACTCTGGAGAGTTCTTCTAAGAAGTTACCAAGGAAGTTAATGGAAGACTGAAGCTAATGGCACACTCCAGGGAAAAGAAACTGGAATATTGCCTCCTAAAAGCAGCATGAGCTGTTGGAGACATGCATTGCAGAAGCCTTCAGCTCCCTTGTATGACTAGTAAACATGTTCCACCACAAACCTCTATTCCCTTCTTCAACTTTCTTCTTGCCAAATTCCTCTTCATTTTAGGCTATCTGCAGTGATGGGCTTATCTGGATTCCAGGTTGGATCTACTTAGCACTATTTACGATAAAGATCTGGTTTTAAAGTAATTTGTATTATGTTATGGACACTAGGGCAGTTTGTAGTACTGGTCACTCGTGCCAGCTTGCTGTGGTTCAACCTTCACCAGCAACCACACACGACCATAAGTCTTGCCAAAAAGGAACACAAAGTCAATTAACCTACAACAGTGAATTGCCCATTTCCACTTCTGGCTTTGGTAACTCAGGACTTTGCATAAGATGATTGTTGTGATGAATTAAGCAGACAAAGCTTCCAGGGAAGAGAGACCCCATCTTCCACTGTGAGCAGCAGCAAACCTGGATGAGAAAACACCTTTCTGGAAAGGGAACGCGATGCAAACAGCCTACAGCTTGTTGAGCCCTGTACTGAACTGCTGAAGAGAAAAATTAGGAGAAAGGAAGTAAGCTGGAGCACTGACTATCCAAAAAATTTTCTAACTAAAACTCAGCATAGAACAATAGCATGTAATGGAGAAAGTGACAAAAGAATCCAGAACTCTTAACAATTAACTGTACAAACCAGTTACTAAAATAGAAGCACTTTTCAGAGTAGAGGAGGGTGGGGAAAATATTTCATAGAGGAATACACAATCCTGAAGGGAACAGAAATGAGATTTTTACAAGGCTGTTTGAGCTTATGTCAAACACAAGAACAAAGGAGCATAAACTAAAGTTAAGGGAAGGGTCAGACCCACAAGGAATTTAGGCAGAATTTCTTTAGTTAGGGAGCAGTGAATATATAGAATAAAAGGCAAAGGGCAGCACTAAAGGAAAAAAAACCCCTCAAAACTATTTCAAATGGTTGTAAAACAGAACCAGAACTCTAAAAACAGTAAGAAGCATTATGGAACAGAATTACCAACAGAGGGAATAGAGGTAAATGATCAGTCTTGATTCCTTCAAAGCTAATTTTCTGTTTTTCTCTCTTATAAATGCAAGGCAAGTGCTGCAGAAGTCCCATGTGACAAAGAAATACACCATCACATCATCAGTAGGACTTCTGGCCACCCAGACACTACTGACTTTGTGTTCTTATTCAAGCACTATATCCTTTATTGAAAACTAAAGTCCTCAGGCTGCTGGCTATCCCCAAAGCCACCCAAAAACCTCTTACAGTGCCTCACCACCCTAGCAGGGAAGAATTTTTTCCGAATGCCTAATCTAAATTTACTCTCCTTCACTGCACTCCCTGAGAAACAGTCCCTCTCCAGCTTTCCTGTAGCCCCTTTAGGCACTGGAAGGCTGCTATAAGGTCTCCATGGAGCCTGAATACCCCAGCTCTCAGCCTGTCTCCACAGCAGAGGTGTTCCAGCCCCCGATCATTTTGTGGCCCTCGTTGGATGTTTAAACATTTCATTCCCACCAACTTCACCAGGGCCAAGTGGTCAAAGCCGCTTTCGTGCTCTAGGTTTAAACTAATTTTGCCTGTAAACAACAGCCATGAAACAGCAAAGTCACTGATAAAGGTGTACACTTCAGTCTCCTGCTTCTGGAGCGTCTCAGCTGCACGCCTGAAAACATTTTGCCCAGGCTAAACAACCTACAGGCAGCAGTTTGCTCTGCTCCCCATGGACAATCACTCAGCAGCCTAATATATTTCAGTAATGATTTTTTCCTAAGATTCAGCTTAAATTTTCTCTTGCTTAATTTCACCCCATCACTCTTAGTTATACCTTCCTGTACTGTAACTATCCACTCTCATGCTTTTTTTGGAGTTCAGGCTTCCTTCAAACTTACCTGTGTTTCCCATCAATCATCTTCTAGCAAAGTCATAGATATGGCAGTTAGCTTTTTTTTTTTTAATCTTTCCTCATCATTTGGTCCCTTCTGCCCTGATTGCTTTGTTGCTCCTCTCACCTTCTCAACAGTTTGTCAATATTTTCGTAACGATGCGTTTTCCAGGATTTCATGCAATATTGCAGGTGTGGCTTGAGACTGACACCTACCAAGGCTATGGCCAGTCTAATGAAATGCCTTTATACATAAAAGCTCAAAACTGTATCGATTGCCTTTATTTCTGCCCTCGCAGCCCCAATTCACTAAAGGCATACAGCGCCAGCAATAAATACTGCGGGTTGTAGGACCCAGTTTTCAGGAGGCCCCTGCTTCAAATGCAACACCAGCTTGCAAAAACCCAGCACCAGGCAGTTTCCAAATCTGGTCTTTGTCTGCAAGCCCGCTGGGAGCGTGGTCCCCAGTGAAAACAATAAATGCTTAAGAAAAACAAATAAATTGGGTTTGAGCTTTTTCAGGAAATGGTCTGGAGCATCACCCTGGTTGTGTTCAGTTGCACGGTCCTGAGCAACCTGGTGCAGCCCCAAACATGCTTCAGCCATGGCACACAGAGCAGTGACGTTTTCACATAGGGAACCTTGCACAGAAATAAGGCAAGGTCCACTTGGAAAACTTCGGGGGTTGCTGCGGATTTTGTTTCTCACTTGGGAGGCTGGAGCACGTAAAGGGCAAACCTGTCATCTGTTACACAAAAGGCCTGGGGAAAGCCAAGCCAAGCCTCTGAACCATAGCGATGCCAAAAGCCCCCCTGCTCTATAGAGCTCTGCCAGACCACCACCAGCTCCCCCACAGCCCTAGCACATCTACAAGCACAGGGAGGCTGCCAAGCCCATTCCTTATCCCGGGGACAAAGAATTGCATTCCCATCAGTAAAGCTTTAACAAGTTTGCCTCCTTTTACTCACTGGGAGGCAATAAATTGTATTTTCAGTAAGTTCTGACAAATCTCCCTTTATTGATAACTTCTTTCAGGAAATCATTCTCTGTCTCTCTTTTCTCCACATGTAGCTTAAAAAATAACATTTACTGTGTAACTACATAATATGCAGTAAATCTCCTGGGAGGTAGTGCTCACTTAATGCAGCTAAAAAGTGAAAAGATACACTTTAGTGCTTACCACAGTCTAGGCAGGAAAGTGCTAACCCTCAGATGACCAGGCATTCATGTGACCCATAAGACAGAAATTTCATGGAGAGATACTCCATTTGGGAGGGAGAAGGGACTCCTTCAGCTCTCTTTAAATTAGCCCAGAACAGAGCAGCTGCATCTGAAATGAGTTAGCAGGTAATCCCAACTCCTCCCTGCAAAAGGAAAAGTGAGCACCTAGCCACAGTTCCCTCATGCAGCTTTCAGTTACCTGTGATTGTTAGTTTCTTCAGATTTTGGTTGTTCCCGAAAGACATATTCCTCACAGCCTGATCATCTTACCTCAGATCTCTCCAGCTGCATTTACCTTTTGCTTCAGCAATGCCCAGTGATCAAAATCAGGCTTATGGACTTGCCTCACCCCGTACTGAATGAAGAAAGAGGCAGTGTAAGTTAGCACCAACTCAGTGGAGAACATCATGAAGAAAAATTTCCTTTTGCACCTTTGCTTTGTTTAAGTTTTACCCCCACAAAAAGCCATGGTAAGACAGAGTGTGGGTGTATAAAGGCAGTTGTGGAGAGTGAATTTCTGTACCTAAACTACTTACTGCTCATTAGCTGAGTAGCATTATTTCTACAGCTCTTAACCTATAGTAATTACAAAGTTGAGCGTGTGAGCTTAAACCATTCATTTCAGTTCACCCCAGGGACACTGCCAGGCCACATAAATTCCTGAGACACAAGGTACTAAAAACAAAAAAAGACTTGGTGAGCATCCCTTCCTTCAGCCCACTTGTCATTTGCAATTGTTTGCACAAATCCCAAGGCAGTTACAAATTTCAGAGATTAGCTATTCTCCTGAAAAATGCTAGGGAAGTAAAGTAACCTGCAGTGAAGTATGGTCAAGGCTGGCGTAGGGGTGAGACAGGACAACTGATCTCAACTAGCCAGGAATAATGTAATATTCTGTTCATATCTGGGTCAAACCTAGATATTGCATGTATAGCTGGTTTGGGTTACAACACAGAAAAGTAAAAAGATTTACTGAGTAAGCCAAATTTCTAGAAGATTGTTGCCTTGCCATTTCAAAATAATGGTCTATTTAATAAAGCAAGGGGAGGGGGTGTCCTAGCAAAGCTTCAGGTTTTTTAGAGAATAAATGCACGTAGGGGAGACCCCTTCTTGGAGCCTCTTGATTGTTTGTTTGCTTCAACCCTGAAGCCTGAGAGCTTAGTTCCTCCTGAAGCCATGTGCAATTTATCTAAAGTAACTCAGAAGAACCTACATAAATGTCTAACTCTTTTTCAAGATTCACTAGCTACTTGGCTTGGACTGCACCTCATTGCAATAAGCCTTTTAAGATGAGTTCAAATATCTCATTTTTTAAGCTGAATTGTGCATTTTATCAATTTAATTGATTGTCCTTTTATTCAGGTGTCATGAGAAGAGGCAAAGTGGTTCTGGATTTACCCTCTCAATAGCATCTGTTACCTGCTGTACCTCTGTCATGTCCCTTCTTGTTTATTTTCATCTAAATTAAACAGTACCAATCTTTTCACTCTCTTTTCATTCAGAAGTCTTTTCACATCTCCACAAATTTCCATCATCCCAGCACAAGGTCTGTTATTCCTATTTCCTTTTCAAGTCAGAGTAATGAGAACTGAATGCAAAGAAAGGTTTTTATAATAATTCCATTCTAATATTTTCACTGTTACTTTCCCCTCCAGACTGATACCTTTCAGTTGATTTTTAACCACTGCAAGGCACGGAGGGGAGCCCTTCACTGGGCTGTCCAGGGTGATGCCCACATCTCTTTCACAAGTGGTTATGGAGAACTGGGAATCAGTAATGTGAACCAGATCTTCCCTCGTAATCTCTGCCATCTCTGCTGATGCCGAGTGCCCCAGAGCCTCTGTTTATTCATTCTGTCAGACCAAAGAAGCTGATTGCATTTACTACTCTCCTAAGGCCAAGCCCCAAGGATTTTAGTCCTTATATTAAATCAAACTTGTCCTGAAGGCAGTGGGAGTTTGCCAGAGCACAAAGACAGAGTCAAACTCAGTCCTTCAAACTCAGAGCAGCTCAGACCTTGTTCATAACGAGCACTGTGGGGGCCAGAAGGTCAGAGGAGTGGGAGAAGCTGTAATTGCAGAACATTTATTGTCAAATCATCAACCTGGTGTCTCCATACCTTGCAAATCCTCCCCCCGCAAGCCCTTCACTTCTGTTCTGCTGGTTTTGAAAAGTGAGACCACAGAAATCTCTAGAGACAGCAAAAGCCCTCCCCCATGGCCATCCCCTTGGCTGAGCTGGCAAGCAGTAGGGCTCTGGCCCCACGTGCTGACTCAATAATGCAGCCCAGGGTGGCTTCGTGGGGGTCTCACTCCTTGCCCCGGCGCCCTTTCACAAGTGCTACGTTCTGTTTCCCATTACCTAAAATCAGTCACAGGTTTGCCGTTCCTCACAGGCAACCCTGGCTGATTGCATCAGAGTGCATGGACTGCCCTGAGCAAGCTTTTCCAGCAGCTGCACCCTCGCTCAGTCCGGCTGGTAAGCAGCACACCTCTGGCCAGGTGAGCTGAGGGGCTGCCCAGTCTAAGGGCAGAGAGCTGGTCCTGCTGACAGAATTTGGCCCCAGAAACAGCCCCAGAAATGCCTCCTCAGTCACGGCATCACCGATGACATGTTGCAGCAGAAACCAGTGCCGATGACCACAGGATCGTCCCGCTGAGGCAGTGGGAGTCGGTACAATGAACACTGCCCTCCCGGCTGGCGACAGCCCCAGTGCAACGTCTGTGAGGAGTCACTGCGTCCATCCACTTACCCTGCCTGGCCCAGAGACCCGCACTGGCATGTGCTGCCTGCCCTGCACATTTTGAATGACCCACCAAAAATTTGCTCAGTTTTCCTAATTTTATATACTTTTAGGGGCATGCAGACTCATCTATCAGCTGCTTCTTGTAACCCAAGAGAAACAATAGCATTTTATTAGCTGTTAGGTAAGTATGTTTGCATGTGTTTATACAGACGGTACTTGTATGCAGTTAGGCACAGAGCCGCTTTGTCACTACCTGTTATTAAGCTAAGATTTAATAATCTGTATCCATCAACTGTAGCCACTGTTGACCAACAGGGACCATCTCTCAGTCATCATGCATTTCTAGTATATTGAATATATTTTCACAAAATACACAATGGTCATTTCAATTCCTAATGCCATTGTCCCTGTGCCATTTGCATATGTTATTTGTATTCATCAACATTTCCTGAACTAGGCCAGAAAATAAAATACTTATTTTTCTTCAGGAATTTGAGTGAGTGATGACAGTGGATGGCAGGATACCTTCATGATCCAGCCTTTCACATGGCAGGCTTGCACAACATCTAATAATAACAACAACAAAAGCCCCTACACCAAAAGATAAAAGGAAGAAGACAGTGTGGGCATCCTGGCACTCCTTCCATTAGGCAAAGCCAGGGACTTTTAGGGCTGAAACATGTTGCTGAGTTAATATTATAACATTAGTTTAAAGATCATCTCATATTAGGCCTGACTTCTGAAAAATGAAAGACAAGAAGACCAGAAAACAATGTTCTAACATCTTAGGTGTAGGTATCTCGCTTTTAGGATAGATGTATTTTCCTGATGTTTTCACTTGGCTTTTCTTTTAACATACTTGTTCTTTTGTACAGCCATGAAGAGAAGACGAAACATCTTCTGAGACGGGACACCATTGTCAGGGTGATTCAGTGGTGTCTTGGGCCCTAGAAGTACTTAATTCACGTGTTTTTAAATTTCTTTTCAAGTTGATGGTCATATACCATGCACAGAAGTTGTGGGGATCTACGCTGCACACAATATACAGAAGAAAAGCAGCATCTATTACAGAATCACAGAATAATAAGATTGGAAAAGACCTTTAAGATCATCAAGTCCAACCATTCACATCCTAAACTAAACCATATCCCTAAGTACTTCATCTACCCTTTTTTTGAACACATCCAGGGAAGGTGACTCGACCCCCTCCCTGGGCAGCCTGTTCCATGCCCCCACAACTCTTTCAGTAAAAAATTTTTTCCTAACATCCAATCTAAACCTGCCCTGGCACAGCTTCATGCCATTCCCCCTTGTCCTATCACCTGTCACCTGGCTGAAGAGACCATCACCTACCTCTCTATAACCTCCCTTCAGGTAGTTGTAGGTGGTGATAAGGTCTCCCCTCAACCTCCTCTTCTCTAAGCTAAACAGCCCCAGCTCCCTCAGCCGCTCCTCATAGGATTTGCCCTCCAGCCCCTTCACCAGCCTGGTTGCCCTTCTCTGGACTCGCTCCAGGACCTCCATGTCCTTCTTGTGGTGAGGAGCCCAGAACTGGACACAGCACTCGAGGTGTGGCCTCACCAATGCCGAGTACAGGGGCACAATCACCTCCCTAGACCTACTGGCCACACTATTTTTGATACAAGCCAAGATGCCATTGGCCTTCTTGGCCGCCTGAGCACACTGCTGACTCATATTCAGTCTGCAGTCAACCAACACCCCCAGGTCCTTCTCTGCCTGACAGCTCTCCAGCCAGTCTCCCCCAAGCCTGTAGCGCTGCATAATAGAACAGGACATGATAGTAATTTCAGTATTAACCAACAGGAACCTTGGTTGGGGTTTGGAACTAGTACAGAAGAAAATCTCAACTGAATGACAAACATGCACTTTTTTTTACAGGTCCATCAGATTACACAGATACACCTATTTTGCCAAGCAAGATGCAGCATTAGTCTCAGTTACTGGCAAGGTTATCTCAATAGCTTTTCATTAGCTTGAGGTGCTACTTGGTGCAAATCAGTGTTCTGGAGAATTCTCAGTTGCATAAACAACACACACTAAAAGCTGCTTGTCAGCCACACTGGAGAAAACTACCCAAAAGCAGCTCTCTACCTGAGAATTAAAATGATAGGTAAAGAGCAATGAATCAGGTCTTAACCTAAACACGCAGCACACGACAACAGTTGGGATGGAGCAGAGGAGACAGATTTCCTCTGAATCTTGGGCACAGGCAATCCCTGCATCAGCGTACCTTCCACTCACTACCCTCAGCCGAGCCGGTTAGAAGCAGTGTAAGAGGGACATCCTCTGAGATAAGGGACAGCTAAATAAGATTGAGATATGGCCTTAGGAAATCCTTTCTGGGCACAGATCCATTCTTCCCCAAAGAATTTTGACTACTGTCAGGGCTCTAGGAGTACCCTGTGTGATGCACAAGTACCTCTACATCTCTCTTCTTGCTCCCAGATTTGTGCTGTGGCACCCTGAATGCAGGAGGAGACAGCAAAGAGTTAAACTCGTGTGTGTTATGTGAGATTAAGGCTAAAAACTGTTGAATTGCTGAGAGTTATTTTTTTTCACCAGGCTTTTTTGTATCGTGCAAGAAAAGGGGCTTGGGAAACAACTGAAATAGTTCCGCTGAAGGCTACCAGAGAAAGGACACAAAAATGAGGTTGAAAGTAATAGGCCTATAAATCTGACATCCAGCGCCCTGGTCTTGCAATCCGATCTGCACCTGCCACGAGACCAATTGATCACAGAGGGTCCCGTGCGTACCCAGGTGCCTCTCCCTCACCACCCCTGGCAGGGCTGGGGTTGGCGCTGCTGCGCCGCCGCCGCCACCGCGTTGTTTGAACAGCTTGATGGCGTACTGCATAAGGGGGAGCGTGTCTCTCCCAAGGACTGTTTGCCAGCAAGCATTCCCATGAACCCTTTGGAGTCCCTGCATTTTCATGCTGCGTTTGCCATTGCTTCATCACCATTGTTTCCACTGGACCATCTATTCTCTGTCCTACGGAACCTGCTTTGGCAGGGGGTTGGACTCGATTATCCCTTGAGGTCCCTTCCAAGCCCTACAATTCTGGGATTCTGTGATGCATGCACTGCACACTGAACGGGACCGGCACACACACAGGAACACACACCAGCTGCTCAACAAAGTTCCCAAAAACAGCCTTCAAAGTTTATCAAATAACATTTCTAAACAGCATTCACCAGTCATCTGGGCTACTGGATCAGCTCGCTCACACAACTGGCCACTTCCACACTAAAATAGCAGATTTTAATTTTTTTCCTGGCTTTTTTAAATTATGCAAAATACGGCGATGAGCTGCAGTTTTCTAACAGCATCAATAGGTGGTGCTATCAATTTCCCTAATGGTGCGTTATAACTTCAGATGGGAAAGAAAAGATGAGTTAAGGGTGTGATATTTAAGCTTTCAAAAACTGCGATACGCCCATCAATAAAGGCTGCAGTTCCTTGTTATGGCACCTTAGCAAATATTCTCAGCAAAATCTAAAATTAATGTGTCAAAAAAAAAAAAAAAAAGGATTCAGCACTCGTTCTCCCCAAAGTCTCAGCGATTCTTCAAAGTTTTCATTGCAAACTTGGGCCAGATTTTCAAATGTTTTCAGCATGTTGTGCAGCAAACTCAAAAACGTTGCCAAACTGTCACAGAGGTACTGAGATTGGGACGCACAGTCGGCTCCATACGCTGGACACGAGAGAACTTCACCTTTCTTAAGTAAAAATGGGAAGCACAGAATTTGAAAATATTATGTCCAAATGACAGGCAAGGAAAAATTGTGCTTCACATTGACTTTTAAATGTATTTCTTTTCTAATACACTTCATAACATGTTGCAGATTATATTCTAAAAGGAGAGAGGTACGTGAAGCGTTATCATGGAAGATATGTCCAGGTTGCTATTTGAACTGCATCCACAAAAAAATGGGGCATCCATACTGTATTTTCCAAAATACAGGCACTTTGGAGGCTGGGTTCATTTATAAACCACGCTCTCCTGAACACATCACCTTTCTGCTATGCTATATATTTACATCTACTGACTTAAATATTCTAAATATAGTAAGGAAGGCATTATGACCTTCTAATCGAATGAGACAGCCAAGAGTCTTACGGTATGTCTATATCTGGGGGAGAGAAAGAATGTGCACACGAGACAGCACGGGTAATGAGATCTTCCCTGCTATTACAAGCAACCTATGGCTCTGGGGCACCCGGTCTCAGGGCTCCTCACAGAATTCAAAAATGGCTCAGCTGAGTTTTCCACCAGTCTGTATCCAAGTAGGGACCTGTTATGCCCCCAGTGTCTTTCCTGAGCCTTAGGTAGCTCAGAGCAAAGAGCATCACCCTTCCCAGCCTTTAGCCCTGGCCAAGACCCAAATGCCCATTTGGTCAGGCTCAGCTATGATCCGTTTTGTGGCTGTTCCTTTGTTCCCAACGTTCAAGTGAAGAGGGTTAATTACTTCCCTTTTGTTACAATTAAGGATGCTAAACGCCAGGGAAAGGGCAGAGCTGAAGAGCATGAATTACTGTTCCCAAGCAACATTCTGGCATTACAAAAGCACTCTTATGGCAAGACAAAAAAAATTTGAAATTTGCTGTGAGAAAAAAAAAAAAAAGGCATATTGGGTTTGGAAGTGCCATATTTCATCTTGACAGTGCTGCAACCCTTTGTTTTAATAACAGCATTTTATTTCAATTCTTGTCAATTAGAGCATTATGTGTACATACCATCCCTGATTACCTATTTCAGTGCTCCCCAAACAACACATCCCAACCTTCTTCCCCATCAGAAAACATCAGTGGAATGGGAAACGCTACTGTGAAGGGGTTTGATGAGGACTGAAAGGATATTTTCGCAGTAAAAAATGTTTTAGCATGTCTGTCTTTTTGACTGGCACAGTCATTGAATTTCCCTCTCTTTAATGGAAAACGTGCAAATTAATGGTTTTGAAAAGCATGCCTGGGTGGGCAGGGCAGGCTACACCCCCACAGTGCCTGAGGCCCAGACCGTAAGAGGCTCCCAGGACACAGAGGCAGCACTGCAAAAGCAAAGGGTCTGTGCCTGGAAGGATTGTCCCTATGCCACCAGTGCTCAGAGCATCACAGTCAGGTCCAGCCAAGGCTGAATTACACTGTTAGTGTCTGCACTAAGACTCTGCGAGCTTCTCCCCAACACCCCCGTGCCACTTCGGCACAGGTGCCGGGAGAACTGGTTCATGTTGGAGGCTCTATCTTCCA